>CM053334.1:25636475-26267725 GCA_028583605.1 Dastarcus helophoroides
CTGGCGATGGCCATAGTTTCTCTATGGAACACTTGTTAGCATTTGAGTTGGATATACCAAACTGACGAGATCTAAGAAGATCAAAATCGGTATTTGGTTTCCAAACTTCGAATCTAATAAATGTTTAAACGTATTGGCCTGTGCATTATAGAATCCTTGTCTTCTGGGAACTCTCCTAGAGAGCAACCGCTTCGCTAGGTGGCAGTGTTTCAACTGTTGGTAGTTCAGCTACCTATGATTCACTTTACACGCCTGGAGGGCTGCATGCATTTGTAGTCTAGGTTGCATTCTTCTTGCATACGACTTTGTTGGCGATGGCCACAGTTTTTCTATGGACCAATAGGTGGTAGTACGAAGAGTCACTCGCTTGACGCCTGTGAATGTTTTAGTACTTACTTGTCGGAACATTTGTTAGCATTCGAGTTGGATATACCAAACTGACGAGGTCTAAGAAGATCGAAATCGGTATTTGGTTTCCAAACTTCGAATCTAATAAATGTTTAAACCTCTTGGTAGCTCTGTGCATTAGAATCCTTGTCTTCTGGAAACTTTTTCCTAGAAAGCAACCGCTTCGCCAAGGTGGCAGTGTTTCAGCTGTTGGTAATTCATCTACCTATGATTCCACTATACACCACGACTGGAGGGCTACATGAATTTGTAGTCTAGGTTGCATTCCAGTTGCATAAATTACAGGAAGTGCAAAACTTTTCTGAAGCTGTTACTCTTCCCCTGATTTAAATTGTATTAAATAAATGCACCCAGAATTTGTATAATCCTGATTTCGTTTTCTAAGGAAACCTTCTATTTTGGCGAACAAATTGCCAAACACGTTAAATTATCTCGATCCAATTCTGAAAAACGTGGGAAGAAACACCAAAAATCCAAAGACACAAAGTAATGTGTCAACCGCACCAAGTAAAAACTGTTCTGACGAGCATTAAAATAAAATGCGTTAAACGAAATCAGAGACTAAATATTTACAAAGGAAAAGTGAAGAAAACACCTAACCCAAACGTTGATCCATCTTCTTGCCAGAAGCCAAATTTTTCTCCAGGGTAAGTGGAGCCAAAGATATAAAAAATGAAGGAAAAACAGTCTAGTATTTCAGATTGTTAAAAATACTCGATAGTAAGTAGATTTTTAAGGAAAGTAAAAGTCAAAATATAGGAGTGAAGCACCTCAGTATGTTGATTATATTCAGAAAGCGTGTTTTAAAATTTCTTCGGTTCAAAAGTCTTAACTGTCCTCCTGACCCACTTGATTTTTTCTGAAGAAACTTCAATTACTGATGTTTTAACGCTTAATAGTTCCCTAATTAGTACCAAAAAATGTATAAACTATATTTAAGATCATTTATGAATCAACAAAAAATAGTTCATTACCTGATTCAGGTGACAAAACTTCTGCTTTGGCGTGGCTTATTTGTTCAAATTGTATAATTAAAAAAATTAAGAATACCAATTTACAC
Source organism: Dastarcus helophoroides (assembly GCA_028583605.1). NCBI lineage: Eukaryota > Metazoa > Arthropoda > Insecta > Coleoptera > Bothrideridae > Dastarcus > Dastarcus helophoroides. The sequence goes on from CM053334.1 coordinate 25,637,944, forward strand.
ATTTCTGGCAACCTAATTATGCACTTGTTTGTGTTAAGAACGAAATAAATATTTGTTAAGTAACGAGATAAATATTTGATAATTTAATGAACAGGTCAAAGGAGGAGGTACTTATTTATGGAGAATTTTTAAAAAATTATATAAATCACATCAATTCAAGGCAAGGTTATTAGACTATCTAAAATATTATAATGCTAGTGCTGGATGATATGAAACTATTAATTAAAATTGCCAGCAATTAAATATTCGGTCTTATTTTGCATCCATTATAATCTTATTCTACGAGTTATTATCCACGTATATTACTTTGTTTATTTTAAATTTCTTTTCATTTTTCGGCTTTATCGAAGTATGATCCAGAGAATTATAATTTGTACAAATCGACTTTTAAGCATACAAATAATGTAAGTGCATTCGTCCCAAATTAGAGCAGTATAAATGCAAAAGCATCATGATGAAACAATGACCCTATGTAGCATATTAATGTTCATTAAAATAAAATTTGTGTTCAGATTTCTGCCAATGAGCTGCATGGGAACATGAAGCTCTTAGAAGCCCAACTATACTGAGCGAGAAAATATGAGTCAAGTGAAAAGCATAATACTTAATGCAAAAATAATTACGTTGGGAGTTGGGAAAAGTAGGCAAACGTTATAAAATGATAGTATAGGCAGGACTAGTATCTTCAGATACAAACTGAAAAAAAAAATGACACTCATGGGAACTGATGGCAGAAAAGAAAATTTAAAACTAGGAAATAACATGTTTTTTTCAATTCTAAAATTAATTGTAGTATTTAAATAATGCACAGTGTAGATACTTTCCACGTATGCAATTGGACTTATATATTGTAGACCCATAGATACATCAAAAGCGAGTTTAAATTTTAAAGTGTCAACAGATGGTGTGACGTTGGCCCAACGAGTAAATGAATTGCTTCTTGTTTGGTAGGTCGCGATTGTCCCTGATAAAAACCCCGCTACAAATCACACAGTTCTTTTTAATCCTAATATTCTTCTTCAATAGCATGTGGCGAAAATGTTTGCGTAATAAACAGTTACAAGTCACCCGACTGACTAAGCTTTAAATTGGAAGTGTATACAACCACCGTACCATGCTGACGAGGCCAAGGAAGGCCGAAACTAGTCTATGGTTGCGGTTGTACATATTTTCAATTTTAAGCACGTTTAACTGTTTAATTACAGAACATTTAATTGGTCATTTGTCAATTCTTCTTCATGGCAACACAATATTGTTAACATTAGAGTATGTTGGTAAGGAGAATCAAAGTGCTGGTGACGAAAATCATAATTGTTTCATCTATCAAAAATTACTCAACGCTCCTAAAGAAGTTTTCATTTAAAATTAAAATATTAAATGAATAAAGCATTTGCCTCCTTAGACTATTAAGCTAAAGGATGCTTAAGAAATTACTTTGTAAAAGTATCAACATCTTTGTTTATTACAGTAACCTCCCACTCTTCGAAACATGCTGGACTACTGTGTCAATGGCAGAAGTTATGTAGAAAAATGAAGCATTTCTTTAGAAATAGGTTACTTGTTTCATTTTTTTTTTTTTGGTGGAACGGACTGGTTATTGTTTATCTTAAAAAATTGAAATACAAATCTTATCCCCTGAAACCAAGATGGATTGCAAAACACAACAACGGTTGAGAGATATACTCAGTAACTCTCTGAAGATGATAGCTTGGCTATTGAAACGCGTTAGAGCAACCTTTGTTGTGTTTTTTAATATTTCTTGGTTTCAGGGGACAAAATTTGTATCTCACTTCTTTCATAGCTAAGTAAATAGAATAAAAACGGTGAAAAGCAACCCTCAGCTCTCAGTCCTCCTTGCACATTAAGCCTGATTAGGTTAAATGAGAAAATGCAGTCTTAATATTAAGCAACAAATTAAGTTTATTAGGTTTAATAAAATAATACGGAGCCATAAAGCTCAATAATTACATCTATTTCAATTACATTCTTTTCACTAATGATATTTTATATCCGTATTCGGGGCTTATCATCGCACTAGTTTTCAACTTCACATCTTCCACATTCTTATAGGTAGTCGTCAATTGGAATTCTCTAACAATACTAGCGATTATCATTTTTTGGGACATCATTCCATATCTCAAACCTAGAAGGATACCAACGCTATTCTCTATCCAAATAATTATTCCCAAGCGGTACATACCCACACAATTTCTTGGACCTTTAGAAAACGGTAAATAGCAGTACGGGTGTCTCTTTTGGACTTCTTCTGGAAGAAAGCGATCAGGATCAAACAAAAACGGATCCTTCCATATATTTGGATTTCTGTGGGTTTCGAGCACCGCCAATAGAATGGTTGCACCTTTCGGTACAGTGTAATGCCCTAAAATATAAGAAAAATTCCCTAATGCTCAAACATACGTATAATACAATGTGTTCCGAAAGTGTCACTGTTATGAGGGATCTAGGCTAACTTTGGATTTGCCAAAATGATAACATAAGAAGAAATTCGAGTTGCAGTCTATTAATGTTTCAATTAAATACGTTTTTCGTTCCCTCTCTTTTCAACAAGCAAAACGGGGTGACGCAAACCACCATTAAAGAACGCACCAGAAAAGTTACAATTAAACTGCAAAGGCTGGAACATACTCGTAGATGAAATTGCATGGCTGTCTGTAGACAAATAGAGGGTTTGTTCTCTAGACAGTCTCGAACAAATCTCAAAAGGGTTTACGAACTTTGTAAGACATCCATACCTGTATAATTCAGCTAAACTAGTCTCCTGATTAATCAGCTGGCTGTGGAATGCTGCTTTTTTTACAGGGAGTTATAGAACAAACCAATTGTTTTCCATTTGTCTGTAGACAATCGCAGAACTTTGTCCACAGACACGAGATCCGCGATTTTGTTGCGAGTGTGTACTGGCCATAAAGAACGAGTGAATATACAACTAATACAATTAGAATATACAATGTAAACAAGGCTGCAAAGTCAGTAGCAGTGCGGTAATTTCAATCTTATATTATGGATTACTTAGCAACATTCATTAAATACAAGCAACCCTCGGCGTGACATGCGTGTAGACATATTAAACTTAACAAATAATGTCAATGAAATGTTCTGTAATAAATCGATTAAGTTGGATTTCACTTACCTATTTTAACGTCAGCATCAGTTAGCCTTGATATGAATGGCCCTAACGGAAACAGGCGCATGGATTCTTTGCAGACTCTTTCTAAATACTGAAGCTTTGGCAGATCTTCCGACTCGACTGGTTTCTTTGATCCAACTACGTCTAAAACTTCTTCGTATACTTTTTGCTAAAAAATAAATTAAAAAAAAATTACCTCTGCTGTGCTTTTGGATTATAAATTGAAACTGTTTTTTTAGAGCATGTGAATTTGCAAATAAAAAAGGTAGGGGAGATTGAGGATACTTGAATCCTTAGGATAGTAGTTTTCCCATGTGAATCTTAAAAGTAATAGCATTCATAAATTCAGTATTAGTAACATTATTAGGCGGCCATGACAAGCTTACATTTCGAACAATTAGATGATCCTGTCTTCATTATTTTGATCGTTAAATATGTTTGTTTGTTGTGGGTCAAAAAGTTTGGTGACCGTTTTGAATAGTACGAGGGTAAATCAAATATGAACCGTAATTTGTTTTTTTTTTTTTTGGTACAAAATACATATATAAAAGTTATTAGCTATTTTTCTACATAATCTTCTGATTTTGTTGTGTATTTTCCCCAAGGATTGAGAGTTTTTAAATCCATCAGCATAAAAAGAAGGTAGGCCTGTTTGTAGCCAATTGCACACAAATGTCTCAATGGCAGCATCATCATGGAATCGCTCATCTGCTAGAGCTTCTTTCAGTTGTATATACATGTGATAATCGCATAGTAAAAAGTGGGGACTATAAGGTTCTAATGTTGCCCAATTTCCTCTAATTTTTGATGTGTCATGCCGACTTCACCCTCGAGCCGCGAAAGCCCGCGAAATAGCGCGAACGTGAATGTGGAGGCTTCGCGTCTTCGCGTTCGCGCTTCGCGCTGTTCCCCGTTCGAAGTCGGTTTTTTGGTCTGCGTCAAAGGATTCGCGGGACTTTCGCAAGGCGCAAGCGCGAATGCATCCATACTAGCGGCTTGAATTCAGTCACAATGTTAATCTTTTCTAGTGATTATTGTGTGGTTTCAGAGGGGACTATTTCCTTTTTTTCTTTATTTGGTGTTTATTTTCAATATACAGATAATTATAAAATGCTACAGCGCAAAGCGCAGCGGCAGCAGCAGTGGCTACCTGTGGGTCTATTTCTCTTGGAAGCGCGAACTACACTGCGAAGTTTGCGAGTGTGAAGAGGCATGTTTTCCTTGCAAAAATCGCGTGCGAATCGCAGCATACATTCACGCAGCGATTCGTGCCCGAGTGTGGAGCCGGCATCAGATTGGCTGAGTGGGGGCGAGAATTGTTGTGAAGCAAAATCACATTTCTGACCGAAAATTCGCGCCTCTATGTACATTTCGCTTCATCCAATAGCTGGCAGTAGTAGACAATATTAACCTTACGAGGTTCATGCAGAAAATCGACGTACACAACTCTTTAAAATCCCAAAACACTGTCGCAAGAACCTTTTCAACTGAGAGGCAAGTTCTTGTCTTGAGCTCGGCCTTCCAAAAAAATTTTGTATAATTGGTACACTTGAATTTTCTTCGAAAAAGTATCCCCAAACTGTGCTTTTAACCTACGAAGGATTTCAGCGGGTTTTACATTTTCAACGGCACGAAATTTAATAAAAATGCGCTACGTAATGTGCGGATGAACCTCTTGCTCACTCATTGTATTTACAACTTACGAACGGTAAGAACGGAATTTTCTTGAGCACAGCCCTCATGGCGACATGATAGTAATTCCGGTTCATATTTGATTTACCATCATATTAATGGCACTGATTTACAATATTGTAAAAGATTCAAACAGATATTAGTGTAAGAAAAATATTTATTTGTGAATACTTTTGTCGTAACCTATAAATAAATTTGGAATCTTTACTTGGAGGTACTTGTCCCTTTCAAATTAAGGAGACTTAATCCCGGAAAATGTGCTCTTTAGCAATTTTTTTAAATTATATAATAAGCCTTTTTATAAAGAGAAAATGCCAAAACGTTGAAGAAGAAAATCTGTTGCAAAAGAAAGGTTTCCCACTAATGGCCAAAGCTTATAATCTTTGTTGACTATATTTTAAATAAACCTTCCTCCATTAAAGATGATAAAGAGTGGCGAAGAAAAATGAAATCAATGTAATATTAATGACCCTAAAAAGATATGTCACCACTAGAAAGCCAACCTGGACATTACATCTACTGTTATTCGAAATGGAAAACCTTTAATGAAGAAAAAATGAAATGATCTAAGTAGATGGATGACTTCACCAAATCTTTGATACATTGTAACAAACTGTGGTTATAAAATTTATATTAGTGATTGGGTAGAGCAAGGAACTCTCTAGACACATTTAATAATGGAAAGTGGCCGCGAGAATGGATCATACCGCAGATGAGCGCTCCAGACGTTTCCACAAGCGATAATCTTATCTATATGGAGATCCGTTCTAGAAAACCAGAACGATATAAATACGCGGTCATCTTTTCCTCAGTTAGTCAGATAGCTAGATAGTCTAATGGTTAAGTGAATCATAATCGTAGTGTTCCAAAATAAGTTTGGAAATAAAGTGTTACAATTCACGAAGTTTTAGTTATCGAACCGATAACACGCAACAATATTTACGACACGTTTTAATTTGGTAATATAAAAAACAAAAACAAAATGCTATTAATTTGCAATAACTAAAATATTAAACACCAAAATTTTAGACTGTCATTATGCAAAAACACCTATCATAGTTAATTTATTATCTTAAGGATACTTTTTTCCCTGAAATCAAGTCTACGGTGGACTGGGATCAAGTCTCCTTGAATAAAAGACTTGAACCTTTTCCAAATTTTAAAATTTTCTTCAAAACTTTTGTACTAACAGAACTATTTAAGATATTGTATGATAAACCGATAAACTAAATGGTACTCTAAATGTGTAAAGTTAGAAAATTTAGATTCATACACTTTATTAAAGACCCTACAAAATGTGGTACCAAGTGTGCCCAATCTTCCCTATTAGTCAACATTTTCAGTCAGTATTACATGAAGAAATGACGATGGCGAATAATAGCCATATTTGGAGAAAATGGTATGGAACTATTTGAAATATCCTTTGTTACTTAGACTCTTTTTTGTTGGAAATATTATATAAAATCAGTTTCATTTAACATTTCTTTGACCCAGGTCTGGAAATATTATTTTTTTAGTAATAAGAATGGACGAATTGCCAATAATATTTTAGAATATGATAACGAAGGCTTCCACGGCCAGAGTCAGTACAGGATATACTTCTTCCGGGATTGGACGGTGTCAAAGAACTACTAAAAGTGTTCTACGGTCCAATCCCGGAAGAAGTATATCCTGTACTAATATTTTAGAATATTGTCAATCTTTATAATTAAAAAATGTAAATACTTACACACTGGGTCTAGCAAAAGTAAAATGAAATTTTTTCCCTTTTAACTGCTTTTTGTATTTCCTTTCCCTCAAATTTAGTGATTAAATTGGCTCAGATTTTCAGTCTTATGTCATTCGAATATTACTTGTCCTAATGATAATGTTAGAGGAGGTCAAGTGTATCTAAAATAGATTTACCTGTATTTCTGGATGCAGAGCAATCATCGTTAAGCAAAAGCAAACTGAAGTGGCTGTTGTATCTGAACCCTGAAAAAAATTAGAGTTAGTAGTTAAAAAACAAATAAATTTTTTAGTGAATGGTAAAAATAATAATATACAGTGTATTTTAAATAAATTGAATGCGCTAGTTGTGTATATAAGGCTCATGTCAGGTTTAAATATCATTTATTAAAGCAATGTGAAAAGCACGACGTAATTCACATTACACACAGAGAACATAATGGGTTTACTTACAGCGACCAATAAGGTTACTATTTCATCTTTCAGTTCCTTTTCATCGATTTCCAAATCGTCAAACAACTGCTAGCAGATAGTTCAGAAATATTTTGTTGTGTAAATTATCTGTAAACACAAATAACGTATTCTGATATAATTTGAAGGCTAGTGAACTTACCCTCATTGAGTTCTTTTAAAGTCCAAACTTTTCAGTTCATTCCTCTTCTGGATTATTATCTGAAACAAAATTAATTTTTCAATGTGCATAAGCAGAGTCTGAAATATTTTGTAACATGTTACGACCTATGTATGTAACACAGCCTAACTTGCACCTATTCTGTAGATAATCGATAAATGTAAAATCCGAGACAAAAGTCAATTTTTTTGTATTAGTTGATTTAAGGTAAAAATCATCTTATTTTTAAAACTCAACTACATTTTACGTCACTGTAAAGAACTGAGGAGTTGGACATTGCGACGTAAATGGATTACTTTAATCGAAGATACGAGAACGTTAACTCAAATGAGTGACTCATATGGAGGTGTCTAGTCTAGTTTCTATTAGAAGCTTTAAGAAGCAGGTGTTAGCTTATAAATATACGGACACCCCCGTCGTGATTATTCATTCAGTAAGGTGTCTTCATTAAGTATTTAATTAATGTTAGTTGCTGTTGTATTATGTATTATGAGTTTAAGCAAATTGTTTTAATTTCACGACATCTTCAAATCTAATCTAGTTAACATGTTTGTATTATTATTAATATTGGTTCTTTGACCCAGATGTCAGTTAAAAAAAAACAATAAAAATTAATGAAGTTGAATGAACATAGGTCAAAATGAGTCTTCTTATGTAAAACATGCTTGAGGCAAGTGACAAAATGTGGGCGAATTGTCGCAAGTTCTCTCCAAAAACCAAAGCCTTAGCTAAGATATTGTAACAAAATGTAAATTATAGAATTTAGAACGTAAGAAAATTTTCTAGAAAGATCTAATAAGGGAAAAGTTGCCGCGATAACGATGCAAACGGCAGATAAGGGTTCCAGAAATGTCGGCAAACGATAAGCCTCATTTGCGGGATTTTTCTGAACCTGGGAGCCAAAACTATATAAGGCGGTCGGCTTTCCCTCAAATTAGTTAGAGTCAGTTAGAGTTGGTCAGTGAATTAGTGAATTAGTAGTTAGAAGTAAATAAGTGAGTTCATTATTTAGTTGTAGTGTTCCGAGTTTAGTTTGGTAATAAAGTGGGTATTATTTAATTCACGTATTAATAATCAATTCGAACCTGATTCGAACCAATAAGCCCGTAACAATATTTATTTCAAGACGCATTACATGTGTATGCAATACATACCTCATCTGTTAACTTATGAAGGTTCTTGGCGGACGAACTGTATTCCCTCCAGGCTTTAGTGAATTGAAAAAAGAAATCAAAGAAATATAATGGGTGAATCCTCTTAAACATGATTTCAAATGGTCTGTAAAATATAATCAAATTAGCTCAAACTATTTTAATAATCGAGAATCTAGATCTAACGGTGCGCTTATACTAGATACTTTATTGCGTACATTTCTTCCTGACATAAAATATATTTTCTCTCTGACATAAGTTCAACTATCATGAGAGAAGCTATCTCCTTCCAGCTGTGTAGATAAGTCTCAGATACCTTTTCTCAGCATAATTGACACTTATGTCAGGATGCGGTTAGATTAGACACTTCGTCGTCATTTCTCTCTGACACAAGTATCAACTATTATGAGAGGAATTATCCGAGGCTTATTTACACAGCTGGGAAGAGATAGCTTCCCTAGAACAATTGACATTTATGTCAGAGAGAAAATATATTTTATGTCATAACGAAGGTCAGTACAGGATATACTTCTTCCGGGATTGGCCGTGTCAAAGAACTACTAAAAATGAAGAGTTTCACCTCTGGTATGGTGGACATACTGGCTTACCGTGCTCTTCTGTGTAAACTTTCTTACCCTTTGTACCAATGTTCAATTCAGAAGAGTTTGGCCTCTGGCATGGTGGACATACTGAGTTACCGTGCTCTGATGTTTTGAAATTGGTATTTTTATTCTTTCATTTTTTGCATATTCCCTCATATTCCTCTTTTCATTTATTTTTTTCTTTTTCTTTTCTTTTCTTTGTTTCTGAAGAAGCCCCCTACGATGGTAGGCGAAATGTCAAACACTTTTAGTAGTTCTTTGACACGGTCCAATCCCGAAAGAAGTATATTCTGTATATTTTATGTCAGAGAGAATTTTATGGAAGGAAGTGTGTAATGTACATGCATCGTTAAAGAGAAATGTACGGAATAAAGTGTCTAATTTAAACTGTAAGGGATGAAAGAATTCTATTAATTCCGGGTGAACTTTTGCAGTTTACCGATCATAAACAATAATGACATTGTGACCTATAATTTTGTGGCCAATAAGAGATATACGTTTTTCCAAATCGTTATCATGGGTGAAATATAAATAAATCGGAATAACGAACATTGTGCTTTAGTTACTCCATTCCCATCCAATATAAATTTTTAACCATATTGAATAAAAGCAGAGTATTTCATAAAACACGAAAGCACCGTTCCATTTGGAATCCACTAGACAAGTGGTTATTAGGCTTGTAGACAATATATACTAACACTTTGGTCCAATATGCGAATTTTGTGTCCTTAGTTTGCAGATCGAATTTCACCCCCATCGCGGTTTCTGAAAAAGTCCCAAATCACTTTCTTCAGAATTAAACAAGTCCAATCTTACCGCATATAATGTCAAGGTTACAGTTTTGGATGAACAATTCCATATCGACTTCACCTTTACCGCACTTCTTTCCAAGGAGATCTTTCAGTATGTTAATTTTCTCGTTGACAATAGGTATGAAAGTATCCAGTATTTTTGGATGAAAAGTGGGCGTTATCATTTTGCGATGGCGCTTCCAAACGTACACTGAAAACCACATTTTAGATGTTTTCAATATATCAAAATCTAAATAAACAAAGAAAAGCCAAATGTATGACCATCTTCAAATATTCCTTTAGGCTGTAAATTATAAATATATAAAATATAATCTAAAAGGTAATGCAATTTAACTACCTCTTCTCGAAAAACACCAGTGACGGGAGGCTGACCAAAGAAGTCCAAACACAAACATATAAGAACCTCGGGATGCCGCAATAAGTACATGACAACAGAAATTAAGATCCGAATATACAAAACTACAGTACGTCCTACAGTGACGTATAAGGTGGAAGCAAGACCAGATACAAAAAGAACAATGCCAGTAATGAGACCAAGGAACGATACATGGGAAGACACTGAGAGATATGTGTAGAAATGAAGAGATATGGAGATTGAGTGTACATACAAGACATATACAGATTCACAAGAGACAAAAAAAAAGCACTGAACCAGAACATTCAAAGAATGGATGAAAATAGAATGGTGGTCAAACAAGCGAAGATACTGAAACCAACAGGAAAAAGATCAAAAGGAATACCCATGAAAATATGGAAAGAATGCTGGACATTAGAAGAACAAGAAGGCTTGAAGACCAGAACAGGTTGAGATACCTACCTCAAAGAAAGCTACCTTAGAGAATGAAGAAGAAAAAGAAGAAGAAGAAGAAGAAAATCTAAACAGCTTCCAATCATTCATTCAAAGTTTGAAGGCTCTGTTAACATTTAACTCATTTAAAAATGGTCCATAGCATAATACAATGTATTAAAAAAATTTCGGCAGTCCTGGGGACTGCCGACAGAAGTGAAAAGTTAAGTTGAATTAAATAAATTCTCAACCTGTTACGGTTTAAATTGTCAATAGAGATGTGCTTGTGGTTAGGCTACCAAACATACAGCTGTTGGTTTTGCAAGTGTTGGCATATCATCTGTCAGTCTTTGTTTGGGGGGAAAATCGGCCATCTTCTCTCTTGTCGTTCACTTGGGTGTCATCCTTCAAAAAGTGTGGTTGCAGGTTTATCCAAGTGGATCCTGGGTGTCTTTCCCTTAAGGGATTTACTGCGACCCATCTTCGGATCGTCTGGGGCTATTGTATTTCGTAGTGTTACTGTGTCAGAACTAAAGCCTCAGATGGTTCCGGTATTTCCGGGATAAACAGGGAGGTGCTCCCCAAGCACGCGGCAGAGCCGACCAATAACCAAGGCTCTTTCGGTTAGTATCATTGTCAGTTTTATTTTGGATCCTTATCAGCTTTATTATGAGATCCTTGTCATCTTTATTTTGCATACATCTCTGATCTTTCAATCACGACCTGTATAGTGACACGAGGAGTTCCAAAGGAGTAGTCACCGTCTCGTGGAAACCTTCAAGTGTGGGCCTCGCAGACTTTAGTGAAGTGAGTTCTTGTGAACCTACTCAGTGGCCGCACGAAGTACAAGCGTCCACGTCGACCTGGGACCCTTCGCGACGATCACTTAAGTATCCCTTTAATTGCAGTATCAAATACTACACTATTCTTTATGGTAGACTGTTATTGGTGGGAAGCATTATGGTCCCACCAAACCTGGTCAGATTTTTCAGACCCAGTTTGGAAATATTTAAATTGTTGATAATGAATGTTTCAGAATATTGTCAACTTTCGTTACTAAAAATTAAAATATTTTCAAACTGAGTCGCAGAAATGTTAAACAAAAACTACACTTTCACAATCTGTAAATTAAAATTATTAACATTAGGCTGCTTTTTACATCTATCGGCATTTCGCAGCAAGAATCATCATCCTTCTACACAAGTAGTGAGGATGGTTTAGACCCTACTTCAATTTAACTTGGATTTTTTTTTTGTTTATTGAAAGTAGTGACATCTTTTGAAGTGCCTGGGGGAACAAATTGCATTAATATTAATATACGTGTTTCTAAACAGCGCCCAAAAATGTGGTTCTTTAATTAAAGTTCCAACTCCTGTCACGGACATTTCGATATTAAGAGAAGTCAAGACCAATCGATCTATTTTGACATCTAGAATACGAGGAAGCTTTGTGTTCCAGAAGTTTTTGGATATGCGTTGTCTTTCCATCGACTTAAAACTCTAAATTTCCAGAAATAGTTTTAAAATTTCGACTTATATATCTTTTGTTTAGCGTAACTTGATAATGAATTCAAATATTTTGAAAGAAAACATATTCAAGTACAGTATCATTTACCTGGAGCTGTGAATAGACCATCGCCGACCAGCAGTCTGAAAAATTTAATGAAACGTCCTTTGGTTAAGCAATGAGGACTATTTAAAACTACTTCGTATTCCTCTGGCTTATTGACTGCTATGACAAGAGTACTTGGACCAATCCACAATCTTATGGGTGAAGAATATTGTTGAAATAATTTGATTGCAATCACGTTTATCCAATCTGTAAAATAATGATTTTAAATCAATATTATAAAATTTATGGCGAAAGAAAGTTTCAGTTGACTGAACTCTCCATGATCATTTGCATATGTATAACAGTAACATGTGTTTAGAATAATGCCGCTGCGCTAATAACCTTTTAATTCATTTTAATCATTGCTAATTGTTACGTTCCATTGTATTTTAATCCAGTAGATAAATTGGTTGTGTATTTGTACTAATAATAAACCACAACAATGGCTCCAGTTTCTGCTCGAGTCCGAAAATCATGCTGGCAAATTATTTAAGAATAGTCGATGAACCAGTTCCAAAACGTTTGTCTTTTTAAGAACAGAAATACAAAATAAAAAATGTTAAGCTTTTTATATCTATTCGTTTTTAATTTGCGTTTGCCAAAATATGTATAAGTATGACTTTGTTTTTTATGAAATCACTGCTGGATACTGGTTATTGCAGGTACTTAATTCAAAAGCCAACGACCTCCCATGGATCATCAGTGTTTTCAAAAATTTTACAGAATATAATGGTAACATGTGTTTTTAAAATTATAATAAATGAAACACTTTGAAATTGGCCTTTTCATTCTTTCATTTTTGCATATTCCCTTATATTTATCTTTTTATTTATTGTTTCTTTTCTTTGTTCCTGAAGAAGCCCCCTACACTTTAATCTATTTAATAAGGGATTATGTTTAAAAAAATTCCCTTGCTCTTAGATAAAACTGAAATACAAATCTTGTCCCCTGAAACCAAGAAAGATTAAAAAAGGCAACAAAGGCTGCTCTTTGTTGTGTTTTCAATTAAATTTCAATTGAAATCAAGAAAGATTAAAAAACACAACAAAGGTTGCTCCTTTGTTGTGTTTTTTAATCTTTCTTGGCTTTAGAGGATAAGATTTGTGTTTCAATTTTGAAGACAACCAAGAACCAGTCCGTTTCACCAAAATTGTTCTTAGATGAAAGATGATTACTCACCTTCGCCTTTTTTCAAAAATAAAAAGAGGTTGCCTACAATTGGGAAATATCTTGGTCCATGCATTCTCATTGTGTTTATGTAGAGTCTTCGATGTTTCCATAAGATGTAGATGTACCAAATAGAAATGAATGAAATGAGAGTTATGGCAACATTGTTCGAGATGAAGTCAAATGTCTTCTTAAGATTTATACTCATCGTGCTGATCTCTTCACTGTAACATAAGATTAAATATAACAGTAACATGGTAACGAAAATAACAAAGTCATTACAGCTTTTGGTAACAATTTGAAAATGAATCCAATTTTAGCATAAACAGGTTTTCTATTTCAATTAAGTAAAATTTAAATTATCTCGTTATCGATTTATTTCCATGTTACAAAAACCAAACACATTTTTGTCTGCAATTAATCTCGGAAACGAGATTCACTAAAGGTAATATCATGGGTAAAGTTAAAGAGGGGCTTCGGAAAAACCGTATTAATTACCCAAAACTATTTAAACATTATCACACCTTCTTCAAACCTTCTAAAATATATTCAAAATTTTGAGAATAAATTAGTGATTTCGAGAAAAAAGAATAGGAAAAGTCGAAATTTTCAGTAAATCATATTAGAAATAAAAACTCAAGAAGTCTTAAGCACTTGAAAAATGCCAAGAATTCGAAAGAATGAAAATTTTGAAGAAAGAATTTTGTGAAAACAAAATTTTAAATGAGTCACATTATAAAAAAAAATCACTATTTCCAAAAACATAGTTTTCAAAATTAAAAATTTAGTAAATGCTTTAAATTTAGAAAATATATTTTTCTCCAAATCCACAAAAATATTTTTTTCAACATTTTTATTAACATTGCCATCTAATTTAGAGAGAAAAGTCGACATTTTCATTCATTTTGAAAAAGTACAAATTTCTTTGAAAGATAGATATAAATAAAAATGGCGAAAATTCAAAATAAATAAATAATTATTGAAACAAAAGCCCAAAAAATAAAAATTTGGAAATAAAATTGAAATTTCGAAAAGGAATTTTGAGAAAAAAGCGAATTTTACAAAAAAGCCCATTTCAAGAAAAAAAGCCAAACTTTGGAAAAAAAAAGAACAGGTCGAAGCTAGAAGTAATAAATACATCAAATATTGAGATAAAAAATTTTATAACAAAGGCAACTAAGAAACTATTTAAAATTTGTTCAAAATCTGATTCTAAAAGAGCGAAATTTTTAGAAAAATCTTGGAGAAATAACGAAATTTAAAAAAGCGAAATTTTGAGAAAACTTTGAAATGACCAAAAAATTTAAAATTTTTTAGAGAAATTCAAATTTTAAGAAAAAATTGGAGAATTTTGGAATAGTCAAAATAAAAAAAAAAGACAAAGTTTTAAAAATATGGTTGAAATTCCGAAAAAAAAAGATGAAATTCGAGAGTAAAAGAAATTCTTCTGATAATTCTAAAAATAATCTTTAACAAAAAAACATATTAAAAAAACCGAAATTTTGACAAAGTAACGAACTTCGAAGAAAAAATCGGATTTCCAGGATCGAGTTTTGGTAACGTCGAAATTTTCAAAAAATACGGATTTTGAGAAAAATGTTAAAATTTCGAAGGCACAAAAAACCAATTTCGAGAATAAAAACGTAACTTCCAAAAAAAAAGAATATTTTTTTTAATTGGAAATTTTAAAAGGATCCAAATTTCGAAAAAAAGATCGAAATTTCAAAAAAATGATCGAAATTTCCCGAAAAAAATCTAGATTCTCAAAACAAGTTTTAACCTTAGTAAAAATTAAAAATTTTCCAGACAATCGATTTTTATCGAAATTTAGAAAAATAGTGAATTTAAAAAAAAATAACGAAATTTTAAGAAAACGGTCTAAATTTTGCGGTTGGATATTTATTTGCTGTTAATTACTTGAGTCAAAAAGACCACCACCCTGTCACAACGTAGTCTCAAGGTGGCGTCAAAAAAAATTTCCCAAATAGAATCGATTTTTATCGAAATTTAGTAAAATAGCGAATTTTGAGAAAAGATCGAAATTTTAAGAAAATAGTCGGACTTTTTGTCTAAATATTTATTTTCTCTTAATCGAGTCAGAAAGACCACCACCTTGTCTCAAAATGGCGTCAGAAAACTCGATATTTCCCAGAGAGTCGATTTTTATCGAAATTTATAAAAATTGCGAATTTTGAGGAAAGATCGAAATTTGAAGAAAATAGTCGGCATTTCCGCATGAATATTTATTTCCTATTAATTTCTCGAGTCAGTCTACCCTGTCTCAACGGGGCGTCAGAAAACTCGAAATTTTCCAGAGAGAATGAATTTTTATTGAAATTTAGAAAAACGGGGAATTTTGAGAATGAACCTGGCATCACAAATGTCCAATATTGAAACAAACGTCAATATTTTGACAAACAAGATGAAACATCCAAAATTTTGGCCTGAAAAGCATTTAAAATTCACAAAGAAAATTTCTCGTAATTTTTTTGTCTTTAAGAAAAAACAAAATTTCCAAATTTTTCAGACAAATATTTTCCTCAAAATTTTCACTTTAACAGCAGATCGACCAAATTTCGAAGAAAAGGCAAAAAGCTGTTGCAGAGAGTTAGATTTAAAAAAACAAAGTCAAAATATTCAGACAAAAACCAATTTCGAGAAATGGCGAAATTTCGAAATAAATATGAATTTTTAAATGAAGATTCAAAATTTTGTGAAAATCATGTTTGAGAAAAGGCGAATTAAATGAATAAATTTAAATTTTCAAAAAGAAAATATGGTAAATCAATTTTTTTCGTCATGTTTTAACATATCTCTGGTAATAATTAAAAATCAGATGGTAGATTGCTGTAAGGTAGTCATAAATGGTATTGTAAATGTAACTCATTTATACAGTTAGTTGGGATAAACGTAACAAAACAAATTTAGCTGTGTACAGCTTTAAATAGTTCATGCATATTGCAAAATGATGTTTTGTCCAAATTCATTGATACGACTCATTGGCATATTAAGTCTCTTGAACTATTCTTGCTTATGTCAAATGAGCAAGTAACGAGTGGAAGCGACTATAGACGCTAAGAACGTTTTAAAACACATAAACTGTAAAAATGTTGTGACAGGACCGGTGTCCAGTGGTATAAGCACTGGACTACTAAAAGAGCAGGGATCGAATCCCGCTGGCGGCTGTACCTGCTATCTCCCCTAGCGCTGAAAAGCGCTGTAAATCGTAGTGGCGTGTTCTCAATGAAAATAGGGAAGCACAGCTTCCATTGCAAAACAAAAAGGTCATGTTAAGCAAATGAATACTTTTTTCTAACATTTTTTATTTTTTTTGTCCCAAAAATTTTGTCCTTTTTCCTGATATTTATTGTTTACATTTGATTTTTCCTGTAAAGCTCGGGTTTTTTTTTGTAAAGCTGGATTGCTTGTCTAAAATCTAAACTTTTTGTTAATATTCTAAATATAATTAGTACTAAAATGTTTTAGAAATTTCAGAATCTTATTTTGATCTTTATTTAAAATTTTCGACATATCTTGAAAATTTCTAATTTCAAATTTTTCTTTTTTTAAACACCCACATTTTCCAAAATTTGACTTAGTTTGAAAATTTCAATTCTTTCGCAATTTCGCCGTTTTTCTAAAATGTCTACTTTTTCCAAAACTTCAACTTTTTCTGGAAATTTAAACTTTTATTAATTTATACTAAATTATGAGTAACTTTGTTGTCCATTGTTTAAAATTCTGTCTACTTCTCAAAGTTCTACCTTTCGACTTTTCTTAATTTTTTTTTAAGTTACATCGTTTTCTGAAAAATTCGACATTTAATCATCAAAATTTCGATATTTCCTCGAATATTCGATTTCCGAAGAATTCCAAAATTTTTCCAAATTTCGACTATTTCTGAAAATTTTGACTTATTTCAAAAACTTTTTCAAATGTTGGAATTTTTATGAATTTGAATTTTTGAAAAATTTGCCTTTCGCTAAAAAGTTTGAAGAACCTGACGCCTTAAACTTCGAATTTAAAGCTGGTACTTTTAAAAGGAGCATGTTTCAAGTTTAGGCTAAAAAGTTTCGAAAAAAAGTTGGAATTTAGAAGAATTTTCGAATTTAAAATTGAGACATATCATTTGGAGAAATAAAAGCGCTAAAAAAGCTTGATTTTTACCATTTAATTCCAAGAAAAAAAAGCTTCATTATTTTTGGATTACACAAAGTGGCAGCAGCTCACTGGGCCCTCATGAAGGCGTGGGCCACTGGCATTTGCCTCCTTTGCCACTCTCTTTCGGAGGGGCCTGATATTGGTAGAAGTATAATTGTTGCTCTTATACTTTACCATTTACCATTAAGTGATTTTCAACACCGTAACTATCAACTAACACTAATATAGTTGTTCGTAAAACATTATAAAAAATAGACACACAGCTAATAACAATTCAATGGTTATGTTTTCTTTTACTAGAAGACTCAAACTCATTAATTAGAAACGCCTACCTTCACATTAATTATATTAATTAAGTCAACAACATTTATTTGGACATTAAGCTTTGGTTTATTAGTTTTGACCTGTCAATTATTTTCGCAGGCCCTATTGAATTCAGGACTGTATTTCTGGACGTTTCCGAGTAGTGAAGTGCTGACACTAGACTCCGATTAGCGCAAAATCATGGCTGTTCTTGTATCATGAATCATGATACAAAATGATACAGCTGGGTAAAGTAAAGCTGATTCTACAAATTTATTCCTATTTAAGGTGTCCAAAGCAAGAATGGCAGGAATAACATTCGTCATTGTAATGAAATTACAAAAAGAAATTGAATTATTTTTTGGAATTTCAATTACTTTTGGGAATTTAATTTCTCCATTAAATTAAATTTAAAAGAAGTATTAAGTACCTGTAATTAATTCCTTTAAATAAGGAATGTTCCAATACTTTTTGACAAATGACAGAAATTACACATTACATTAAATTTGTAGTTAAATTAGTAATGCATTACATTTTGTAATGATTACTGCTCAGCTCTGTTGGTAATTAATAATGGTGACGCGTGATGGCAACGCCAAACCATAAGTTTATCCGCTATCCAAAATCGTTCAACGAGCTACAAATAGTTTTCGCGCCAAAAATTTCACAAAAATTCCAGTGATTGAAAAGTTTAAATATTTCTGACGTTTTCTGTCATTTATTTGCTTAATCAGTCGACGAGGTGGTCAGAAATTCTTATAACTCAAAAAATCGTCCCATAATTGAAATCTACGTAGTTAAAGTGTATAATACATCTATAAGTAATGGAAATAGATCATCAGACTTTTGTAAATTATTATGGAATTACTAATACAATATTATTTTTATGTTAACTTCAGATTATTATGTAATAAGACAATGTAAAGTTAAATAATCGCGTGATGGACTTTTATATGAGGCCATATGCTTATAAATTTGCATAACATCCATTAAGTATTATTCCTATCTCTTGCAGGTTTAACAATGTCTCACTTCCAAGTAATCTACATATAACATCTTTATCCTCAGGATTATTATGCATGTAAGAAAAAAACTTGATATACTTATTTCAGTACAATTATGAATAAAATATGTAGCTGAAACCTTGATCAAAGAACATTCTGAAGGAAAAGGAATGCAAATTTACCCAACGTGCAATTATCACGCCACACTGATTAATCATATTGCAGCTTTAGAATGGTAATTATAATTCCAGAAACCCCTGATATTTAAAATTTTAGTTAAACCAATGAAAATCAGATTAAAATTTGAAAAAAATAAATGACGTGGCTAATATTTAATCCAAAGTTTTCAATACAGCATTAATTGCTGCGGATCTTTTTAAGTGATTTTGCTGGGGCACTAGTAGCACAAAACATTTTATTGTATTTCTTTTATTTATGTATGTTCATGAAATAATAAAAATATATATCGAAAATATTCAAATTCTACCCAATCACTATTCTGTGGACAATTTTAGTCTAAACAAAATCAAAAATTCTACTATTTAATGCCTCCCGAGTGCAAATAGTGTCAACCAGTATCTTACCTGATTCACTACACTTTGAAACCTTAAAAGAACTAACACATATATTCTGCTGCCATAATTACATTTCAATGTAATTGCACACTGAAAAAAATTGATAAATTCAATACGTTACTTTGTATTCATTATTTAAAAAGTATTGGAGCTCGCATTAATTTGAAAACTAATGATTCAAATTGAAATGTTATAATACACTTTCATGTTTCCTTTTGCCCTTGCGCCTGACGGTGCTAGAATATACTTTCCTCTTATCCCTTGTCCTTGCATTAAACTTGATTATTGCTCTTAATGTCATGCAACATACATTTAAAGTCAATTCTCAGAATTTAAATAATTAGACGTCGACAGATTAAAGTGAAGAAAAAAAATTAATAAGGAGTAATTGGCGATTAATTTAGATGTGGTTTGATATAAAAAATATTTAAATTTAAAGCCGACTCATTCACTTAAACCTTCTATTTGGAAAAACCCATTTTTTTGTCAATTCACTTTAAGAATTTTTCATGTTTTATTCTTCCTAGTTCGTGATTTCATTTAATTTTAGCTAATTTATGTGAGTTTGACGTACTTGGTAGTAGCTGAAATACATTCGATAAACGTAAAACAATTTTGTTGGAAACATTTCTGAAACATGTCTATTTTTGTTTAGAGTTTATCACATTTTCTTTTTTACAAGAGCGAGGATAAAGCCCGTTTTTGTGGTGAACTTCTTTGAGCGTATTGGGCGATTTTTACTGGGGAAAAAACTTATGACTTAGCGTCGCCATCACGCTATTTCGCGTTACCAACATGCTCTAGTGTTATCAGTAGACGTGCAATAGAATTTTGGCATGGGGCGGGGAGATTAAACCCCGGGAAGAAGTCTAACTACAGGTAGTAAAGGAAACAAAAATTTCTCGTCCGCAAATAGTACTGGAATACTTTCCCGACAGTTCGGGGGATCCTGCTGAAAAAATTTTAGGATTTGTGAAAGCCCAAAACAAAGGCATGAGCGCAGAAGAATGGAGAGTACTCATTCGAGTAAACGCTCAACTCACGCTGTCGGTGGACCATCAATCCTTCGAGATTCATAGCTTTCTTATGAGCTTTAAGTTTGGTGAAGTTCATCTAAGGCCAAGGACGGGCTTACAGAAAGTTAAAAAGCCAGAAAACATCACCAAAGTGGCTGTGTCAGCAGAGCCTACAAGAAGAGCACTCTCCAAAGAAAAGACCCCTCAGCGGCCTTCGGGAAAGACAATGCTATTCAACGGCCTTCCACTTCCAAAGAAACCTCCAACAAATGAAATAAACAGAAGGGGCTTAGCCCGGAAGGAGGTCACAGGCTCCAAAAACAGAGCCAAAAAATGGCCTTTATTGGATGCATCCAAATAAACCTTTATCATGCAAAAGCTGCCTCAAACGTGCTTAGCCGAAGATTTATTTGGGAGAAACTAGATATAGCGCTCATCCAAAAGCCTTGGGTAAATAGAAGACGAATTGGAGGCCTCCAACCGAATCATGTAAGGTAATTTAAAATGGCCAACATGAATCACCAAAAGCAGCTTTGCTACTCAGTAACAAAATAAATTTCGTACCTTTTCCAGAGTTCATCACAAAGGACTTGGCAGTAATGGATGTGGAAGTGCCAGCGTCAGAAGGTATGCAAAAGATAGTCTTCCCTGAAGAAGACACAGAACACTCACCGCCAGAGGACGTAAAACGACTCATCAACTAGTGCAAGGAAAAACACAAACATTACATCGTAGGCTGTGATGCCAACCCACATCATAGACCATGGGGCAGCACAAACACAAAATTACGAGGTGAATAGCTATTTGAATATTTGTCTCGTAGTAATACAGACATTATGAATACTGTCCTATCGTATAAGAAGAAAAGTGCTAGATATAACACTAGCCAGACCATTGTAAGCAACTTAATTTATAACTGGCATGTCTTAAAAGAAACCTTAATGTCGGCTCATCAGCACATTAGGTTTGGAATAAGCGACATGCCTTCAAACATACAGAAACCCAAAATTAACGGACTGGAAAATATACCGTAACTTACTAAAGTCCAAAGTCCTTGATTAGCCACCAATAATTGAAGCAGTGGATAAACTAGAATCTCAATCTAACGAACTAACAAACCTCATAATTCAATTATATGAAAA
Organism: Dastarcus helophoroides; assembly: GCA_028583605.1. Lineage (NCBI taxonomy): Eukaryota > Metazoa > Arthropoda > Insecta > Coleoptera > Bothrideridae > Dastarcus > Dastarcus helophoroides. The sequence continues at coordinate 25,659,474 of CM053334.1, forward strand.
AACAGCAGCTCTGTGAAACAAAAGGCTGCAAACAGAAAAGTGCCTTGGTAAAACAAAAAGCTCAGTCAAATGAGAACTGAAACAAGACGACTCTTTAATAGAGCCAAACGCAACAATGAAGAGCTAAGAAAGTCTAAAACTAAGAGCTGGCGGCAATTTCGTGAGAGGATTAATAACCTGTCCCAGACAATGCATCTTCAGAAGACCACTTAAATGGCATAGGGCTGCTTCAGAAATCTGATGGCAGCTACACCGAAAGCAGAAAGGAAAGCGTTGACTTGCTTCTGCAAACCCACTTCCTCGGCTGCATTAAAAGCGAAAATATAGAAGATAGCGCTCAATCAGAAGAGCGCATGTATTGCCTCACTGGCACAACAAAAAGCTTATCAGAAAGAATTTTCACTAAAAGAAGTAAATTCAGTTAAGTCCTACAAATTACTAGGCGATGACGGAGTCTTTCCAGCCCTGCTGCAAGAGGGTGTAACGGAGCTTATGCCTCCACTTACTTAACTGTTTAGAGCTAGTTATTGCTTGGGGTATATTCTTCAAACCTGGAGAAAAGTTAATGTAATTTTTATTGCAAAGGCTGAAAGATGATCAAATGCCCAGCCTAAATCTTATAGAGCTATTAGCCTAACCCCATTTTTTCTCAAAACAATGAAGAAAATCATAGATCTTTACATTAGAAGCAATGGCACAGGCACCATTTCACAAGAACCAATTTGCTTATCAATCAAGCAAATCTATCTAGACAGCCATACATAACCTTATAAAGAGGATCGAAAAGGCACTTGCGGCCAAAGAAATTGCTCTTTGTGCACTTATCGATATAAAGGGTGCCTTTGACAAAACCTCATACAAATCCATAAAAAGAGCTACACAAAACCAGGGCTTTGAAACAACAACAACAACAACCAAGTGAATACAATTTATGCTTAGAGGAAGAAGAATCAAAGCAAAGTAGGGGGGAGACTCAGTCACGGTGATTGCGGTAAAGGGTTATCCTCAGGGAGCCGTATTATTGCCCTTACTATGGTTTATTGTTGTGGACAATCTCCTTCTAAAGTTACACAACTCAGACTTTAAAATGCAGAGATATGCAGATGACCTTGTGGTTACTGTAAGGAGAAGGCATGACAGAGTTATATCAAACCTGATAAAAACCTCCCTAAATATCATTAACAATTGGTGCTGGAAAGAAGGGCTAAGAATCAACTTAAGCAAAACAGTTATTGTACTATTCACTAAAAGAAGGAAGTTCTTATTAATAGCTTCCATCATAAACGGAGTACAAATTGACCTGGGTTTAATGCTAGATTAGAAACTTACTGGGAACACAAACCTGACAAGGGTAGTCAAACGTGCAACAGTGATAAACTGCATCTGCCGTAGACTCTTCTGAAAAACCTGGGGACTGAATTTCAAAATGATTTACTGGTTTTACCTGATAGTTATTAGACCAATAGTTACGTACACCTCGTTAGTATGGTGGTCAAAGGCAAAAGAAAAGACACTACAAGATAAACTAGCCAAAGTATACAACGTTTAGCATGTCTTGGAATTACGAAAAGAATAAAAACGTGTCCAACTGCAGATCTGGAAGTCATGCTGAATGTCTCCCTTTTACATCTACAGGTAAAGAAGGAGGCAATCCTGCGGGCTTTAAGACTGGTTTAGGAGACTTTATTGGACACATGAGTATTTTCAAAGAATTTGTTTCATCGGCAACGATAAAACCAATTGATACAGTCAAAGCCAGGTTGGAGTTCGACCACTCATTCGAAGTGGTCTTAAATGATCGTCATATGAGTAAAATAAGTGGAAGCTCAAACAACGCAAGGATGATTTACCTGGTACACGGATGGGTTTAAAATAGCAGGAGTTGAAGTGGGTGTATATGGTTCAAGATATAGGCTAATAAAAGCCTTAGGTCAAATACCCACAATCTTCCAGACAGAAGTATATGCCACCGAACTATCCACCCAGGAAGGTCTATTGATCTATATCTATATCTGTTCAGGCAGTCAAGTAGCGCTCAAAGCTCTGAATAGCTTTACTGTCAAATCCAGACTAGTGTGGGGCGTCTACAACTACTAAAACAGTTGGCTGCCCGCAACAAGGTAACCCTGATGTGGTGCCAGCACACACAGGTATTGAAGCAAAATGAGATTGACGATCGCCTAGCAAGAGAAGGTGCAACATCCCCATTTATTAAACCCGAACCTTACTTTGGAAACAAAAAGAATCCCACTGGAAATTAATTTCAGGACAAAGCCATGCGAAAAAGTTCAACACACTTATTAACCTTAGCAAACCGGAGTTAAGATTAATAACAGGCCTTCTCACAGAACACTGCACGCTAAGATGTTATCTGAAGAAGATAGGTAAAGCGGAGTAAGAGACTTGCTGCTTCTGCAACGAAGCCAAGAAAACTGCAAAACACTTACTTTGCACATGCAAATCATTGTTTTACAGGAGACTACATTACCTGGAACAGGTACAAGTTACACCTGCAGAGATAAGTAAAATTTCTCCTAGGAAAATCCTAGACTTTTACAAAAGCTTGGGAATTTAGGAACAATATATATCGGAGTTTATCACAATAGATCTTTCAGGTCGCAGTTGGAGGAATGTATATATCCTGTCCTTCCCATATCATATCTATTTATCTACCAGTATTTAAATTATCCGCATGCAAAGTTGCGGGGGTCCACTAATTAGTAAATAAAAAGGCACAAATATTATATACATTTATTGGCTAATTTTTAAAATGTAGAAATATACATATATCACAAACAAGTTTCTCAGTTCTTACTTAGTTCTAGATTCTAGGGATATCCTGTACCCACGTACCGGCCTTGTAACCATATGCAATTCAAGCTGGATATCTTCAACGCTTCGGTAAGATGTAGTTATTTGATAGTTACGAACGATATAAGCAATGACTGATTTCATAACTAACATTCCATATTTCATTCCTGAAATAACCCGACTAGATTTACAACCATAAAACTTTCAATGCCCTCAATTTACCAATGCAATTTCTAGGACCACCAGAAAATGGTATATAGCTGTAAGGATGGCGCTTGCTTACTTCATCGGGAAGAAATCGATTTGGGTCAAATTTTAATGGATTGATCCAGTGACTCTCATTGCGATGAACATGTAAAATATTCAGAACTATGGTGGAACCATTTGGTATAATGTAACCATCCCCTGAAAATGCATTTCAAATTAAAATTTCGCATTTTTACTTTCCGTATTCATACCCAGATCAATATCAGTTTCTGCATTCCTTCCTATGATTGAACCAACTGGAAATAAACGAAGTGTTTCCTTGATCACTCTCTCCATATAATCAAGTCGAATCAAATCATCATATTCGACTTCTTTGCCGGGGCCAATTATTTTCATGATTTCATCAAGTACGTTTTCCTGACATCACATATTTCATTAATTAACATGCATTGAACTTAATCTGTTCACGGAAATTTTTCAAGGCATACCATTAAGAAGTTTCGAGCTACCACACGTAAAAATTAAAAATCCAAATTACCTGTATGTCAGGATGCATGCCGAGCATAACTAAGACAAAACCAATTGATGAAGCTGATGTATCACTACCCTGAAAGCACGATAAATTAAATTTTCCACAAAATATCCATTTTGGTTTAGATAATTTTGATAGAATTTGTGATCATATGATGCAGAGTTATGCCCTCAGACATTTTAGTTGCCAGTTATCCAGCTAACTACATAAAGGTTGCACAGTGTGACACTCCATTTACTGTAATTTTTTGAATTGAAAACTTGTTTAGAAGTGCTGCACGATTTTCTAGATTTCGTGTCATCATCACGTGTTCCCAACATGCTCTAATGTTAACAATATATTATAATAAAAATTGAAATTCAAATCTTTAACTTTGAAACGAAGAAAGATTAAAAACACAACAAAGATTGCTCTAACACGTTTCGATAGCCAAGCTATCCTCTTCACAGAGATATAGTACCTCTGAATAAAAGATTGGTGAATAGCAAAGTCTCCGAATACTAAATAAATACTAAAAATTCTTACCCCTATGACGATGGTATTCAGTTCATCCCTTAGTTCTTCAGTAGACATCCGATTTCCTTGATCCTCACTTTCTATTATCAACGAAAGCACCGATTGTCTTGCGGAACCTGAAAAGCCAAATTGATTCCTTGCATTCCTGTAACCAATTCCTAAATCACCTCGGATACTGGTGTATCCGTTTTCCTTCCCTTGTTCAATTTTCCGAGTTTTGTTTTCGATAATTTCACTTCTTTTTTCTGAAATTATCTATTTGAAATGAGGCGAATTGTTATGTTATTACAAATTATCGATACCTTTTCCATATATGCGTGCACTTCCTTAACCCGTTTATAATACAATCGGCCGGTTGGGGTGTACTTGAAGACGAATTCCGGATGCATCCAAGGTTGAAATGCTCGGCGGATGAAAACCATCATGCAACTGAAATTTTTATGAAATTAAATTGGAATATAATTTTGTTTAGGTTTCTTACTAATCGACGGCTTCACTGTACTTTGATGTTGATGTTTGGGTGTAGCTTTTTACTCCGATTGCTGTTTCTGTAACATTTTATTGTAAAATTTTTTGTAATAAAATGTTGACAAATTACCAAGAATCGAATCTAATGTGCAAGCTGATATGGCGTGAAAGATATCGAATTCTCCTTTTCCTTCATACTTTCGTAATTGATTCACTAATATATTGCTTTGTTCAGAAAATATATTTACGAACCATTTTAAATTTTTTGGATGGAACGCTGGTACAACCATTTTTCGATGCATTTTCCATATTGACACTGAAATAAAAGTTCCTACATTCTCAATTTTTCACAGAAGTTACAAGTGCTAATATATCATTTCGTCAAGTCAATTCCTTTCGTAGAAGTAACAACGTCAATTTTCGACAAAAATTTTAAAAAATTGACTAAAAAATACAAGACGACTTATACCGTGTGTACAGAAAGGTTTTTAATTTAGAATGGTGCTTTTAATTTTTGTTATATTTACGTGAGTCCGTTACTTGCTTAGAATCTTAACAGACAAGTAAACAGGCATAATCGTCATATGTACGTGTGTTCGTTACTTGCTTAGAATCTTAACAGACAAGTAAACAGGCATAATCGTCATTTTCAATGGAAAAAAAGCTCTTTTTGTAGAATCCTACTTTTAAAGCGCCTAAAAAAGAAGTTACAAATAAACCTCTTTTATCTTCTATTTCTGATAATACTGCAGAATTTTTATGTTAAGGTTAATGTCAACTTGGCGAGTATAAATCAAGTAAAAGACATACGTACATGCCAACAAATGACCTCAACATACTAGAGGAAAAAACTTTTTGAACATTGATATATGGTAAGAATACGACTTTAACGAATCCAAAAAGGCATCGAATATACATATAATATTGGTTGAGGTATGGATTCAATAAGTGGTATCAAATTCTACCATTCTGTTTCGCTTTCTTATTTACAAATGTCATAAAATTGGATTAACTGACAATTGTAAGACAAGATTAAAATTAGGCTAATAAATGTTTAAATTTTCTTCTTTCACTTTGCAAACACCTAGTTGTAAAGGACCGGCAAACTTTGGCTAAAACTTCAGCTGTTATTTCAGCCCACGTCTTACTGTTTGGTATGATGCAAGAGCTGTCCAACGTACATAATAAAATTATCGCTAGAAAAAATTTCGACTTGTACAAATTTCGAAACCTTTGATAAATTTTATTAAAAAATAAATTAAAATTAATATTTAAATAAAGAAAGGAAATTTTTTACATAGATTTCGAGGACTTTTAATGGAGAAGACTAAAGTTCGGCCAAAAAACTGAAAACATCCATATTTCGAATCAAAAAAAGTATTCACATACTGTTCCTAAAATTTTAATTTTAATTTTAAAATATCTAATTTTTTTTAAATTTTAAATTTCTAAATAAAGGAATTTTATCAAAATTTTGATCTTAACTTAAAAACTCTAGACATTTTTTGCATATTTTAATATTTTTTTTTAAATCTCGTATTAAATTTAGAACTGAGAAAACGGGGCTTTAAACTGATTACTGATTGGAATGTTCACCTGAGAAATTTTCCTTCTATATACTTTATTGTTAAAGCAAAAAAATATGCTTTCTTTATAAGACAAGAATAAAATCACGATAAGACGATTCAAGTTTGACTGATTGAAGTGAATAGAGTCGCATAAAATATTTAAAAAATTCCTTTAAACGTCACTTCACGATATCTAATAAGCAGATAAAATTTTTAGATTCACCGTAGGCCTAGCTAAGTTATTTTATTTTATTAATTTATTTTATTTCATATAACAAAATGAAATATATTTTTTTTTAGTGGAACGAACTGCTCCTTGGTTATCTTCAAAAATTGAAATACAAATCTTGCACCCTGAAACCAAGAAAGATTAAAAAACATAACAAAGTTTGCTCTAACGCGTTTCGACAGCCAAGCTCTCATCTTCAGAGGGATACGGAAAATTAAAAAAATATGCAATACCCCGCTACTTTACATAACATTTTTTTAATGATTTGGATTTTTATAGAATATTCAATTATTTAGACCCTAAGTTTCAAGTTTAAAAATCATATATTAAAAAAATTATTTTATTTTCTGGCATTACAATTTAAGGTTTAAATTTCAAATTTTGCAAAAGAATTTACATTTGCCGAAAAATATAACGTTTATAAAAAAAATCCTAAATTCTCGACTGTCAAAATGTCAAACTCAAACCCCAAAAATGTATAAAATTCTCGAACTGGTTATACTAAAAAATTATAAGCTCTTAAATTTAAAATATTTTAAATTTGGGGATAAAAGATGAAATTTTGTTTAATGATTTTGGGTTTTCATTAAAAATCTGACTCGAAATGATTAAATTTTTTCTAAAATGGTAATATTTTTTTGAAGTTTGAAATTTTCCTTTAAGAGTTTCGAGATAAAACACCAAATTAAAAAAATTAAAGTTTTATTTGTATCTTTGAAAAATCAATCAAAAAATCAAAGAACCAAAAAAAACAAATTTATATAGAGAGAATATCATAACTTTCATTTTTATTTATAAATATTGACTTAAATCGGAATATTCCACTTTTTTTGAAGTTTTGCTCAACATTTCTGGAAAAAGCCGAACTTTTCAAACAGTTTTTGTTAATAAATATGGCCAATTTCAAAAAAAAATTTCTTTATTTCAAAATTTCCATTAGAAACTTTTGTTATATTTCCTTTGCTCAAATTTTGTTTCAACGAAAAGGCGTATTCTAGAAATTTAGAAATTATAACTGTTTTTCTCTAAATTTAGACTTTTATTTCTAAATATTAACTTTTTTAAACGTTTAAAGTTTAAATTCGAAGTTAGAGAGATTGAAAACAAATTTAAATTTGGAATTTCCATAAAAACTGGAATATTTTTCCTAGAAGTTATAAAACTCCTAAATATTTTGGGATAAGCCAAATATGTAAATACCTTTCATCAATAATTTTAAGTTATTTTTTCAAAGTTTTACCTGACTCAAAATTTAGACTTTGTCTAAAAATGTAGACTTTGTTTTTACGAAATTGGATTTAAATTTTTATCGAAATTTCGAATCAAAACTTGACATTAAAAATATTTTTAAATTTAAATTAGAAATATTAAAATTGAGATCTGAATCTCGAGATATTTTGAGAAAAAAAATTGATTAAATAACAACTAGAGACCGGATCTTAGGCTCAATCGAATAAGGGAAAAAGATGAATGAAATGTTGGGTAAAACGAACAGCTAAAAAGGCAATTCTGAAATTGGAACCTGAGTCTTAAGATATTTTGTGAAAAAACTAATAACTAGAGATCGGATTTTAGGTACAATCAAATAAGGTAAAAAGGTGAATAAAATGTTATATTAGGCAAAAACCAACATCTAAAAAGCCACTAAAAAGATAAAACACCCCTAAAAAAGGCAGTAAAACGCCAAACCTTACAATTAATAAGAAAAATATTTATTGACCATTTTGAACTCTTACTCGAAAATTTTAAAAAAATTAAATTTTACGTTATCCTCAGGATATTCAGAAGAAGTATAATATTTTCAAATGAAGAAATTCTTTAAATTTCGTGTTCAATCTCGAATTTTCAGAACAAATGTTAAAATTTTTACCAAGCTTATTCGAATTTTTTCCAAAATTTTGATTTTTTAATCTGGGATTTTCTTACTATAAAATATTAAAATTTTTAGACCAAAAGAGAAACAATTCGTCTTTCAAAGTTAAGCAGGATTTGAGCTTTTGTTCAAAATTTTGGTTTTTTATAACTCTGATTATATTGATGATGTTGAAATAATGGTTTTTTGTAAACCTCTACCTTTTCTAAAAAGGTTAATTTTTTTGAAAATTTCCGCTTTTGTCCAGACTTTTGACTATTTCTCGCAGTTTTGACTTTTTATTATAAATTTTGATTTTTTCCAAAATTTTGACTTTTACATAGTAAATTAGACTACATTTAAAAAACTGAAAATTTGACTTTTTAAAAAATTTTCTTTTTGGAGAACTTGTCATTTTTTCAGATTTTTGACCTTTTTTCATCAAATTTTGCCTTTCTTCTAAAAGTTGTGACTTTTTTATAATCGAAACTCTTAAAATTTTTAGCTTTTCCCAAATTTTCGATTTTTTTAAATTTGAGACTAAAAGTCTAAAATTCGAAAAACAATTAATCATTTTAAAGTTAAGCAAGATTTGTTAATTTTTAAACATTAATTTAAACTTTTCTTGAATTTGATTTAAAAGTTCGGTCTTACGTTCTAAATTTTATTAAAAAAATGACGAATTTTATAGGTTAAAAATTTCATATTTTAAGATAAACTAGAAAAATATGCAAATGATATTTCTAGATTTAACACAAAATTATGAAAAAATCTAAAATTTTGTGATATTTTTAAAATTTTTACATTTAAAAATTTTGTTTACTAAAAATTCAAAATCTATTATAAGATACAATTTTGAGAAAATATATTTTAAACTTTTTTTAGGAATTTATTCTATAGTTTTTCAAAACTGTCGATTGAACTAATGTCTAAAATGTCAATTAGTTTTATAAATTTTGTGTTTCACACACAGTTTTCGTATTTTTAAACTGGAAAATTCAGGATTTTTTTATACCTTTAACCAACCAGTTTAATTTGATATTTTAAATTCTTTGGTAAAATAACTTTTGGTTAAAATGTCGAAATTTTTTGTTATGAAGTTTTGACTTTTAGGTGAAAAGTTAAGAACTTATTGAAATGTCTATCTTTAAATTTAATTACATTTTTTACTTTTAATCACGATATTTAAACTTTAAGTTTATATTTTTTAAAAAACTTGATTTATAAAATGTTTACGACTTTTCGAATTTGAAAAATGCCAAGAATTTGGTCGAAATTTAAAAACAAATATTCATTGGCTCAAAATACATTATATTTTGACTTTAACCCTCGATATTTAATTTAAAAAAAAATCACTCAAGATTTTGAGAAAACACTAAAAGTTTCATGAAATTAATGTTTTGTAATTAAACAGTTAAACGTGCTTAAAATTGAAAATATGTACAACCGCAACCATAGACTAGTTTCGGCCTTCCTTGACCTCATCAGCATGGTACGGTAGTTGTATACACTTCCAATTTAAAGCCGTTAGTCAGTCGTATAAGTATCCAAGAGAGCAAACCTCCATTGGGTGACTTGTAACTGACTTTTAACTGTTTATTACGCAAACATTTTCGCTACATGCTAATTGAAGTATTACTCTCTGCTGAGATAATAAGCCTTGTATATACGAATATATACAAGTTTATTACGATGCAATTGAAATCTTATTTCATTAGAATCTAATGAAAACCAGACTGCAATTGCAAAGTTCACGTAGATGAGGCAAAGCTTGTATCACGGGTTGCATCGCAACATTCATAGATACAAACGTCCTCGGCGTGACTTTACTTTCATCTAGTTTTGACAAATGGCCCAATGGAGGTTTGCTCTCTTGGATACTTATACGACTGACTAACGGCTTTAAATTGGAAGTGTATACAACCACCGTACCATGCTGATGAGGCCAAGGAAGGCCGAAACTAGTCTATGGTTGTGGTTGTACATATTTTCAATTTTAAGCACGTTTAACTGTTTAATTACAGAACATTTAATTGGTCATATGTTGGAGTTGAAAATAAAAAAAAAACAAGACCGCGCCGAAGTTTCGAAATTAAAGATATTTAAGAATGGGTTTGGAACTTTAAGAATTTTCTTCATTAATTTGGAACTATTTTTTGAAATTTTGGGCCTAAATTTGCAACTTTTAATTTCTTCCTGCCTAAAAGTTTTAAATTCGATTTAGAAAACCATTCGTTTTTCTAAAAATTTAGATTGTATTGCTATTTTTTTTAATTGTGAACAGAAACAAATAAATAGATCCTTATCAGTTAACTCAAAATAATCAACTTATGGAACATTAGCTAGTTTATTATATTCAGAAGCAAACATACCTGATGCAGTGAATAATCCTTGGCCGATAGCAGTTCTCAATAAGTCATACAGGTCTGATTTCGCCAGACTTTTAGGACAGTTTAAGACAACTTTTAAATGCTCAGGTTCACTGATTCCAATTAATAGTTTATGAAATAGCCAAATCCGATTTACTGGCCTATAGGTCTTAAATATATTCGAAATTATTTTCAACACATCTAAAACAACAACATTGTTTCAAAATATTTGAAAATCTGGAACTCTCACCCTTTGAGCGCCCCAAAAATTCGAGTGATGATCCAATTATCGGATAAGCTGGTGGACCTTTTACGTTTCTTATTACGAAACTCTTGTGTAATTTAGCACAGTAACACTTGTAAAAATAATACAGAATGAATGACAAACACAGCGTAAAAATAAATGAAAATATCTCCATTTTTCCGGTTAACAAGTCTTTGATCATTCAAATACACTCAACTTGCCCGACCAATTAGATATTGTTGAATGAGGAAATAAAATATGAATAACTAGATTGTATTTAAGATTCAAGGATATAATATAAAGGTTATTGTCATGTATTTCACTTTACTCCAGATATATTCAAGGTGATTCTAGATATAGGAATGGGTAATTAAATTGATCGTACCATAAAACAATCTTCGTGTATAATTAATAAGAAACTTGGGAGACCTACACTACTTTTGCAGACATTCTACTATATAAGCACTATTTTTTTACTATTACTGCAGATGAAATAGTGGTCACTACTTCATGTATATGTTACATTTTACCTAATAGGCATTGTCCCAATTTATAAACTGGCTCCATATACATTTACCGATTACACAAAATAAGTAAATGTAGGAACTTGAGATATATGTTTTAATTTCAAAGTAATGTTTATTGTTAACCAATATTAAAGAGTTATTCATTCTGTGCATTAAACCGAAACCATTTTAAAAAGTATTAAATTATCTAAATCAAAAGTAAAATTGTATGAGAAAAAAAAAAGAAACATATTTTATAAACAGGGAATTTTTAAAACATTTAAAAATCAGTTTTAAGATTAATGTCGTAATCGTACAAAAAAATTAAATAGTTTTGAGAAAAATATAAAATTCTAGGATAAACATGTAAAAATTGGAAATTTAAATTGTTAATGAACCGACGTAAGCACCCATTTTAAGTTAACTTTCAGGATTGCCTCTTTAATGTTAAAATTTGTTTAAATTAAAGTATTTCTGCTATTTTTTAAAAAATTTTATTTCAGAGCCCAAATTTTTGGAATAAATTGAAAGTACTCATATTTCAGCCTAAATTTTGAAAAAAAGTCGAAATCTCAAAACCGACTTTGATATGTTGGGTAATCTGCATTGTTGAAAATCTAGTTTTAAGATTAAAGCCCAAAACTAGGGCGAACTTTGGAATTAAATTCGAAATTTCTAGAAAAAGTCGAAATATAAAAAAAAAATTAAATTTCAATAATTTGACTACCAGCCTAAAATTTCGAGTAAAAAGTTTAAATTTGGTATTGAATATTGTTTCACATTTTGGCTTTTTTCTTTCGACTTTGATTTGAGATCTAAAGTTTTTAAATATTTTTTTTTGTGAAATTTTAAAGATACTTTCTAAAAAAAGTTAAAAAAATCTGCTGTTCATATTTTGTCTTGATATCTTAGATTTAAATTATCCAAAAAGAAGCTGAAATGTTTAAAATTAGGATGATCTAATGAGTCTTTCTTTGGAAACTATTACCCTTTTCAAAAAATTCTAATTCTTTCTCCAAATTATTTTTCCGAAAATTTTGCCTTTATGTTTGGGATTAAATTCCAGTTGTTGTCCATGAAGTTAAATTCCAAGATTTCATTAAGTAACTGAAAGTTTTAAAAAAGGAATGCCATTTAGACCACAATAGTGTAGCTCTCTAAATGTATAGTAATGTCTAAATGTTCACTTGCCCCAAATTTGTCAGCATTCAAGTTGAATACGCCAAGCTCGCCAGTTCTAATAAGGTAAAAACCTATTTTTGTTTTCTAGATTTTGAGCCTGATAAACCTATTGATAGGTGCATTAAACAAAGTTTCCTAATCTAAATCTAAATTGATTCTAATGAACCTTTATTAGAAATCATTTAATTTAAGTAAGAACACTAAATTTTCTTTTTTATTTTATTGTTGTTTAAAGTTTAAAAAAATGTTAGAATTTTGAATTAGCAAAATCTCTAGAGTCTTAGAATTTCGAATTTTAAACTCCAAACTCCAAACTTAAGATTAATTTAAAAAAAACGTAAAAAATTTTCAGAGTCGGCATTTTTCAGCTAGTCAGCTTTCGCCCGAAAGTTTTATAGAAAGGTATGATTTAAATGCGTTATTTAATAGCAGATTTATTTAAACGGTATTCAGCAATTACATGAAAATTTACTACCTATGTTTAGTATCTCATTCGTATATTACTTTTAACAATCCACAATGCAAGCAAATCACTCTTAACCCCTGTTCAAAGTCCCTCAGACTTTCAATATCCTTGTCCAGGTCTGTAATTGATAAATCATTATGCAGATTTTACAATGATGTTGCGCAATCTTTTGTAAGTGAACTTTTAAAGTAACAAACATGTAACTGTAATTGCAAGTAACATTAAATTATCGCTTTGTATTAATTTTAATTATATTATTTGCCATTTATGAATCACATTGCCACTTTTTATTGAGTAAAAGTGTTTTAACTTATGGGTCGACCAGAGATAGTTTACATTGCTTTATTGAATTGAATATTAAACTATATTTAAGTCACATTTTTGGGTCGAAAATTTCTTGAAAAATAGGTAAAATTTTCAAATTTGACAACATTTTACTAAATTAAAAGAGTCATGAAATAATTCTGAAATTGATTTTATTAATAAATAATGGGATGTGTTCAGTTAAAGGTTATTTTCTACTTGTATTGAGTTTCTTATGTGGAGAATTTACCACATATAGTTATTAATGCATTCACAACTTTGTGTTGTGAATTTGAAATTAAGGTATCTACATTGTAATATAATTATAGCTTGATGGAGTTCATAGTTATATTGTTAATTAATAATAAATAAGGTAAAAGCAAAAAAATCTTGCAAAAAAATCATCCAAATATTTAGTGTTAATTTTTTTCGACATAACAGTAATTAGTGCATTGCAACACAAAATTTAAAATCTATGTATATAACTATTGTCAAACTTATGTATGTATTATTATACACATTAAAGAATACTTCAATAGAAATAAAAAAGGGTAATCAAAGTTTAAAAAACATCTATTATAGAGACATCAAATACAATGCGATTAAGAATTGTTTAAAATAGAAAAAGTCATCTTAAAACGAAATATAATTATTTTGAACATTTCTGTTAACTTAGGTCTTTGTAGAAGGAAATTTGGGAAGCACTCAAAAAAAATATTCTGATAACAAAGTAGTCTTTAGCAAACAACGACTTCTACTTAGACAGGAGACAAACCATTTTCTACATTTTAGTTTTGCAAAAAATGCTTGCTTTGCATTCTTTTTTTTTTGAAGTGATTGTGTGTAATGCTGTTTTCAGAAGTGATTGCCTTTCCTGTTATTAATTAACATTTAAATTATTCAAATGTGTTGTGCACCACATTTGGGATTTTGATACCACAACGAGGAATTTTAAAAATAACAATAATAACATTAGAGAAAGTCCTCCTCAAGACTGGCCTTCGATTTAAACCAAGTAGATATACTTTTTTCTGCCAATTATTTTTAAAGATTATGTTCCAAAAGTCAGGTTGTATTGCTATAAATATGACAAAGAATTAAATTATTTAATATACATAAAATAACAAAAATTATTGGACACCTATTTTGTAATGCTATTAAATAAATTGGAACCCACATTGCATACTCTAGACCAGTGGTTCCCAACCTTTTTTTGTTAGTGACATACTACATATTAGGTTAAAATTTTGCGATACCTGAAAATTTGCTTTTTTGGTTAGATAATTTAAAACCATTCACACCTAAAAATAAAGAACATTTTGTTTTATTGAAAAATTACGTAGTCAGCTTATAATTTTTTTCAACATGTCAAATTTTTATGCAAAATTGAAACTTTTTTTCTTCACATTCTTTGAGTTTTATTGTCTCCAGAATTAAATTTAAGCTCAAATTTTCGAAAATACTAGAATTAGTAAATATAATCAAAATTCTGAATGTTTTTTTCAATTTATTTAACATTTCTTCGGCCCAGATTGGAAATATTTAAATTTTTATGGTTTGTTGACAATTTTCTAAACAATTTTTGAAATGCGACTACGTGATATTTAAATTTATTGAAAACGTCACTTCAGGACAGTTCACAAATTAAGAGGTTAGTTTATTTTACATAGAATAGGAATAATGAAAATAGGAGATCAAAAATTAGATATGGAAAAAATAAAAATTTTTTGTTTTTTGATAAATTAGGAAAATGTAAAAAAATACATGAAAAAGGTTGTAGCACTGGACATCGATGTTTCGCTCTCATTTGAGCTCGTCAGCAGTACATAACATGGAAAGGGAACAATGAGGAAGAAATATTTAAAAATAAAAAAATAAAATTTTTTTGAAATATATAAAAAAGAAAAAT
The DNA here is from genome assembly GCA_028583605.1 of Dastarcus helophoroides. Lineage (NCBI taxonomy): Eukaryota > Metazoa > Arthropoda > Insecta > Coleoptera > Bothrideridae > Dastarcus > Dastarcus helophoroides. The sequence goes on from CM053334.1 coordinate 25,674,636, forward strand.
AAAGAAATTTTAACATGAATAGACGTTTCATCATCAATTTACTGTGTTAAAAATTCACTGTGTTAAAAATTTAAATATTTGAAGCCCGATCCACAAGAAACAACTACTCCGAGGGCTAATACCCCTTCCGGCATTGAACTACACTTGTGGGTCGAACTTACATGCTCTGGGCCGAAGAAATGTTAAATAAATTAAAAAAAAACAATATTTCCGGTCAATAAAGGTCTACCATGAAGAACAAAATTCTAAAGTTTAAATTACTAGAAAATAATCATAATCCTTTAAGAAAAAATCATTCGTAAAAAACTTTTTATATAAATCGTAAAAGTTCACCTAAAACGAGCAAAACGATATTCGATTTTATTAAAATTTCGTCATTGAGGCTTGAAAGAAATAAACTTTGACTAATGGAAACAAAATTTTATCCAAAGGAAGTAGAAAGGGAATGTTTTAAGAATTAATTTTTACCTAAAATTTCAGAATATTTTTGAAATTTCGAACTTTGTTTCAAATTCGTAATTTTTATTTATTTATTTATTTTTTCCTAGAAAGATTATCTAATTTTCCAGATTTCATCAAATATCAGAATAAGAATATCCTTATTTAATTCTACTGAAAATTTTGCATTTTTTTATTAAGTATCAATTTTCCTTCAGCAATAAGCTTTTTATAAGAAAATTCAAAATTCGAAGATAGGTTTAAAGTTCAAATTATAAGATTGAAGTGAAAATTTTGATCGTTTGAGGTAATTTTCTTAAATGTTGATACTTTTTCAGAATTTTGACTTTTGCATTTGTTTTTTTTGGCGATTTTGAAAGTCCAGAATTAAGCTTGAATATTCGAGTTTTTATCAAAATGCTGAAATTTTTCTATATAATTGACACTTCCAAAACTTTTTCTATATTTCAAGTGTGTTTCTTATTATTGACTTTTTTTTTGGATTTTCGTATCCCGAGCCTGAGGTTGAACATTCGAGAAGAAAGTAAGAAATTCCAAAATGATTAAAGAAAATAATTCAAACTTTTGATTTTAATTTCGACTTGTTGTAAAAAATATAATTTTGATCCACATTTTGAAATAAAGAGTCTAGGTTATGAAAGTTTGTTGATAACAAATTTTGAAATTAAAATTGAAAATTGCAGTTTTTTATCAAAAAATTAGATATTAAGTTACGATATTTAATTATTTTTCCTCAAAACTTCAGCGTAAGGTTCAAAATTTAGACTTTTCTTAATAGTGTTGACTTTACTTTTCTCTCGAAATATCAAATGTATTCTCAAAATTTCGGCCCTAATCACAAAGTTTTGAATTTTTTATCGAAATTTTTATTTAAAATCCATTTTCTTCCTTTTCTCGAAGTTTCTTGTCAAAATATACAAATGTATATTTTATTTTCAATAACTTTAAAATCTTTTCCAAAATTATGTACTTCTAAACTAAATAATTTTTTTGTCATTAATTTTTCTTTAAATTTTTAAAACTTTTCAGTTTAAACTCAAAAATTTCCAAAATTTCAACTCTAAAATCGAAATTTTGAGTTTACTATGATTCCTTCTTATAAATTTTGAGTGTAGCTGAAAATTTTAAGTTTTTTTTTGAATTCTTAAGGATCTAACAAAACAACAATTTATTAAAATAAATTTCGAGTACTTTTAGTTTTTTCGTAAATTTTTAGATTACATTTAAAATTCTTATTTTCTTTTTGGTCAACGTTTTCGATTTTAAAATAAAATTTTGAAGAAATATCGAAATTTGATAAATAAAACAGATATTAAAACGTCCACAATGTTTCGATAAATATTTACTAACGCCGGACCAGGTTTCGCATTTTATGAAAAAAGTCTAAGCTTCGTGAAATAAACTTACAGAAATTACTGTAAATCTCTTTAAAGAACAAGAAAATCGAAATTTGGACATTTTTCTCGATATTTTCACATTTTTTGCAAAATTTTACGAAGACTTACCTTTCAAGTTTCGACATTTATTAAAAAAGTGGTACTTTTGCATAAATTTTGACTATTACCACAATTTTTGTTAGAAATTTGAGTATCAAAATTTCGATCCCTTTCTCCAAAATTTCGACTTTTTTTATCAAAGTTGCGAATATTTCGCAAATGTTCGATTTTTTCTAGAAACAGTTTTTTTACTGAAACATTGGTTTTTTTTAAATTCATACTTTTTTCTCGATGTTTCGAATTAAAAATGAAAAAAAAAATTGAGTTTCAACTCGAGATTTGTACTTTAAACAATAATTAAATTACAAATTATGTACAAAATGGAAAATTTTAAAAATAAGTATAATTACATTTTCTTTATCCAAATTTTCTAAAAAAAATACGCTGCTAGGATCAACAACTCGAGAAAAAAGTTCAATTTTCTATGTTAAGGTCAGTTTTGGCTAAAATAATAGAAAAGAAGAAAATTTCGATTTTAAATTTAAATTTTATTTCAAAAAGGTTCAAATTTTTAAATAAATTTTGATTTATGAAATTATGATTTTTATTTTTGAAATTCGACTTTCGATTCTCTACATTTTCTTTTTTTTTTCTATACAAACAATACACAAAAAACAACACCTAATTTTTTTTTTCAAAATGTATAGAAATTTTGACTATTTTCATCAAAATTGCGAATATTTTGCAACAGTACAATTTTTTTTTTAATTCTACTCAAAGGTTAGAGATTTCAAATTCAAAATCGAATCAAACTGAGTTTGAACTCGAGGTTTATACTTTAAGCAATAATTGAAATACAAATTATGAAAAAAAATGGGAAGGTTTAAAAGAAGTATAATTACATCCAAATTTTCTGAAAAACAATTGAGTTTTTAGGATTAACAATTCGAGAAAAAAGTTTCAATTTCTATATCAGTTTTATCTAAAACAAAAGAAAAGAAGAAAATTTTGATTTCAAATTTAAACATGTCAAGAAGGTTCAAATTTTTAAATTGTAAGACTTTTTGTTAGCTAAAGTGAAATACTTCAAAACAATCTGATATTAACTCCTAATTTCTAGATTAAAGTGAAGTTTCTGAAAACAAAATCAAATATTTAGAAAAAATCAAAAATTTTTATGTAAATGTAGAAATTGGAAGTTTAAATTAGTAATTTTACAAAATAAGTTCTTATTTAAAGCTTATTTTTAAAACTAGAAAGTTATTTTCATACTTTTAATTAATTAAAGATGTTAATTAATAATTAATTTAATCTAGAGAATTTTACTATTTTTTAATGAAAGTTTCAATTCTGAAGTTCCAAATCTCTAAAACAATTTAAAATATGAAAATGGCAGCCAACACTTCTGGAAAAAAATTAAATTTTGGTTTTAACTCCAACATTTTCAATTGGCACAAAAAGTTTGAAAATAAGTCTTAATTTTGAGAGAATTTTAAGCATTTTTGAAAAATGGAGTTTTAAAAAAAAGTTTAGGAAATGATACTTCAGAATTTAATTTCGACATTTCGAGGAAAAAGATCACGATTTTAAGAACTAAGTAGACATTTTTGGGTACCTAATTTGCAATTTTGAATTCTGGCGATGTCTAGTTTTTCCATTTTATAAATTATAATATGCTTACGAGCATGCTTTGCTTGAAAGTGTTTCGACAAGTAATTATTTTATAGGATAGCTAAAGCAGTACACCTTGAAATCATTTTAAACAATCCACCAAGTGTAATAATTTGAAGAATTATACAAGTATAACATAAATTCGTTGTAACTGGATCATTCAGCACCGTGTACAAAGTAAGGACATTGTAAAATAACAACACATCAGTGCATCACGCCATTTCTGGTTGTTTTTGAGACACACCGTAGCAATATCTTCAAGCCAAATTGTTAAAATTAATACTGTGAGGAGTATATTGAAATTTTATTTACTGGGATGGATATTTTTTTCGGAATGTCAACTTACGAAGGTAAATCAAATATGAAGGGGAATTTTTTTTAATTTATTGCTACAGGATACATAAATGAAAGTTATTAACTATTTTTTCTACCTAATCTTCTGATTTTGTTATGCATTTTTCCCAATGGATTGAAAGTTTTTAATGCCATCATCATAAAAAGAAGGGAGGCGTGTTTGCAGCCAATTGCGCACAAATGTCTCAACAGCAGCATGGAATCGCTCACCTCCTAGAGCTTTTTTCAGTGGCACAAACATATGATATTCGCATGGTGATAAGTCGAGACCATAAAGGGTGTGTTCTAATGTTGCCCAAGGCATTTCCTTCAATTTTTGATCTGTCAGCTTGGTTGAGTGGCTACGGGCACTGTGGTGAAGCAAAATCACATTTCTGACTGAAAATTTGTGCCTCTTCCTCTGATATGCACGTTTCACTTCATCCAATAGCTGGCAATAGCAAGCGGCATTAATCGTACGACATTCATGCAGAAAATCAACGTGCACAACTTCTTTAAAATCCCAAAACACTGTCGCAAGAACCGACGACGGACATGGAGTTCATTTTCATTGTTCGTCTTTCCAAAACTGTTTTGTGTCATTAAGCATATATTAAGTATTAAGTGTCAAAAAGTATCTTCAAACTGTGCTTCCAGTCTACGAATAATTTCAGCGGACTTTACACCTTCAACGGCAAGAAATTTAATAATAATGCGCTGCGCAACGTGCGGATGAACCTCTTGCTCACTCATTGTATTTACAACTAACGAACGTCGAGAACGGAATTCGCTTGAGCGTAGGAAGTTTTGTGATATCCCCATCTAACATGTCTAAGAGTATGCGCACACTCCCAACGCCCTCGTGGCGATATAATAGAAATTACGTACCATCGTACAAGGTAAATGCAACATAAAATATTGTCAATTTCAAAAAAAATTAAATTTATATAAAATGCCAAAAATGACTCCAAAATGTGGCAAGGAATTAGAGATTTCTTGCGGAGTCCACGTCAGAAATTCTAATGTTCGCGCAAGAGTAATAAATTTTTAATATACTGGGTGTTTCAATAAAAAATTCCCACCTGGAAAATATTATAATTAAAAGAAAAACCAAAGAAAAAACCTGGGACAGGTCAATTTTTCTTTTCAAGGAAACACACGATAGTGTAAGTTTTAGGGTCTTGAAAACCACCCCTTAGATAGGGGCGTAAAATACCCTTAAATTTTAAACGGCACTATGTTTATTAGCACCTCATTTAAATGCTTTTTTAGTTCTGCTTACGATAGCATATGAACTGGATCAATTGCAAACAGAAGGCATCAACGTGAAGAGGTCTTTCGTAAAGAGGGTAACTAGGAGATGTCCTGGGTCACATCACAATGAAACCAAATTTTTGTCTCAGAAAACTTGCAAGTATTTTAAGAATGTCTGTATTTAGTTGCCACCAATGTTAAAAATTCATAAGGATCACCCATACAAAATTAATTTCTATAAGACTTATTTCAATGAATAAAAGCACACTAAGGATAGTACTAGGTCTGCTCGCTGGCCACGGGAACTTTTAAGAACTCCTGGTTAAACTCAACCCAGCAGAAAGTGACCAATGTCGACTTTATGTGACTGAAAAGCAAACAAGTTTACACATTGTCTGTGGTGAGTCAACTCCTACTAAAGTGTTTTATTGTATTTTTCTTTTATTTGATCGAATTTTATTTATTTTTTCTTGGAAATAGTGAATCTACAAATACTGTATTATGAAAATAATTTTAAACACAACGTAGACAGTTTGGGTTATGAAATAAAAGTTAAATTATTCATCGAAAATTTTTAAAGATGAGCCAAATTTAATATTTTGAAAATTTTGCTTAACTACATTTACAGCCACAACGTTTATCACATTTGGTACCGTGACCAGAATACATTGATATGACCAGGATGCATCGATTTTACCGAAATTGATTGAGTTGACCTGGATAAACTAATTCTGGCCGGAATTGATTGATTCCAACGAGGTTGACTGGTTTAGGTATTATGTTGGATGCTTGGAACCAGAATTTAGAGGAAAAACCACACAAGGTTGGGTTGGACCATTTCTAAGAGAAATGCTTAAACGTATTTAAAAAATTAAACAATAAATAAATAAAAATAATAAAAATATATTCCAACTAGAGTTATTATTTTTCTTTCATCATATTTGCTAAAATAGAATATTTTGCGAATTTCTTTGTTTTACAGCCTTTATACCTACAAATGCATATAAAGGTGCAAATCTGTGGAATAGTGCCTTGCGTTTGAATTTGTGTGCAAGTTAACAACTCGAGATGTATCATTCGATGAGGAAAATGAGACCGTCAGTAAATTCAAGAAAGAAATCCAGCGAAATTACTCCATCGATCTCCATCTAGGATGTCCAGGAAGCGGGAAACCGAGCATTTTATAACCACCAAAGAGACCACTAGGAACTCCAAGAAAGAAAAAACTGAAAAGAGGTCATTTTTTAAAGGATATCCGAGACTCCAGCGAATGATATCAAAAAGCTATTTGGAAGACACGTCCATCCATGGAGCTTCCAGATGATCGTAGAGACGTGAAGCTATCAAAATTTTGACAATCCAACCAATGGTCTTGACTCAGCCTACCAAGGAATTGTTTTTTTACGTTTTTCCAAAAAACCTTTGAAGAAAAGCGGTCTCCAGTTACATCATCCTTCGAAAACTGCTAACCACTACAGGAGTACTTCTGTTTGCCACCAATAATCGCTTACGAGGAAAAGCGAACACATAGGGCAAAAGTTATTTAAAGAAGAAGAGCTGACCATTCCGAGAAGAGCGTTTGCTTCACTTACTGAGAGGCAACCAAACCGAAGAAATTTGGATAGCGCACTACAATGACAGCCGACTTTCCAAGTGCGACCAAATTTTAAACCAATGAGAAAGACATTTACGAATTTTCGCCATAACTACAAGAAACATCGCCTGTGACTTACGGGGCGCCAACTCAATCCATGTCCACCAAAAAGTTCACCACTGAAGACTCACTACTTACCAGTAGCTGCTTTTATCCACAAGGAGGAGTAGCTGCATATAGGACTCACTCACTGTTTGTAGTGATATATTTCTTCCCAGTAAACCGAGAACTCAACTCCTACTAAACTATTCTAGAAATAGTAAATCCTTTAAAATTGAAATACAAATCTTCCCCTCTCCCCTGAAACCAAGAAAGATTAAAAAATACAACAAAGGTTGTTCTAACACGTTTTGACAGCCAAGCTATCATTTACAGAGAGACACTCTGATAGCTTGGCTGTCGAAACGCGTTAGAGCAACCTTTGTTGTGTTTTTTAATCCGTCTTGATTTCAGGGGGATTTGTACTTCAATTTTTGAAGATAACCAAGAACCAGTCCCTTCCACCCAAAAAATAATAAATCTGCAAATACTGTATTATAAAAATAATTTTAAATACAACCTAGACAAATTGGGTCCAAAAATGGAAGCTGAATTATTTTTCGCACATTTTTAAAGATGAGCCAAATTTGGAATTTTGACTATTTTGTTTAACGACATTCACAATCACGGCGTTCATCACAGTTTGTTTGTCCAAACCTTGCCAGATGCAAATTTGATCTGATAGGCAAAGAAACATTAAGACCAGAAGATATGGAAAGAACGAGGGTAGGTCAAATGTTGAGCCTGGCTCTAAAGGGCGGAATATATAAAGGCTGACTAAGACTCAAACAAACTTGTAAAACTTATAAAGGATTTAAATTTAGGAAACAAGGCTTATAACGGCACCCACAAAATTTAAAAAAAAAACACAAAATTAAATTGGTACAAGAAATTAATGTTGTCGACGAATTATTGAACAATGCAGTCAGATAACGCCCAAAATGCTTTGAAATATTTGTTCGAAAATGGAACAAAAATTTTATTATTGTGTAGAAGCAGAGGAAAATTTATTTGACTATTTAATAAATAACATTCTTTCATTCATTGATAATTTATTGCTTTATTCTTCAAACGATAATTTTATTGTTAAATTCAAACCTAAATTTCAAAAGTCATGTCATCGTAAGCAGAATTGAAAAAGCTTTTAAATCAGGTGCCATTCAATATAGATGTCGTTCAAAATTGAAGGGTATTTTACGCCCCTACTTAGGGGGTAGCTGCCAAGGCACCAAAACTTATGCAATCATGTGTCCCCCTAAAGAAGAAAATCGACCTGTGTCAGTTTTTTTTTTGGTTTTTCTTTTAATTATGATATTTTTCAGGTGGAAAGTTTCTACTGAAACATTCGCTATGCCAATCGCTTACCTATGGGTATACACTTTTAAACCTAAAACCAAAATGTAAGCGATAAAAAAAGCATCAAAGGTTTACCATTTAATAAGCACGTCGTACCTATTAATGTCAAGATGTTTCAAATGCAATGTCAAGGTTTAGGTGTATTCGCTACTTATTTCATGACTTTTTTGTTACAGCACGTAGACAAGCACAATGATCTTGTAGTTGCTTTCCCCTACCGTAACAAATTACCTTAAGAGTAAGAAGGGATGACCTAAAAATTTAAAACGAACCATAATTTTTATTAGATTCTTCTATTTTAATAAAGATAAGTTTTTGTGCTCGAGTGACTCGTTGGAATACCCCATAGATGCATTATAGGCGCAAGTACGTTGATTTTTTTGCCTTTACTTTTTTTTAAATTAAATATTCATAAAATATCTGCAATTTTGGTAAATATTTAACGTTTTCTGTTAAACAACACAAGAGGGTAACATCGGGATTTATTAATAACTATCTGATACCCGCGTCTTCGTCGGCAAGAATGCTTGGGTCGCCTTTTTGGAAATTGAGATTTTTTTAAAAATTTGATTTTTATCGGCAATGTAGAATTATGTATTTTTAAAATTTCGACAATTTGAAATATTAACTTTTTTTAGAATGTTGACATTTTCTCATTTGACTGCCAGAATGTCAATTTTTTTTCATAATTTTGACTTAATTTGGAATATATCGACTTTTATCAAAGTTTTTGCTTTTTTTGAAAATTACAGCTTCAGAAAAGTGATTTTTAGGTATACTTTGATTTTCTTTTCTAAAAACTTTTTATGATAATTTATTTTTTTGTTAAAAAATTTCTTAGTTGAAAATTTGCTTTTGAATAGTTTTAATTTTTAATATTATTTTATCACATTTTTGTCCGTATTTTTAAAAATTTTGACCTTTTTTCAAAATACCTATCTTGTTATTAAAAATGTTCACGTTTTTAAAATTATGACTGGAAACTTCAACTTTTTTAGCAAACCTGACTGTTTTTAAAGATTTTTATAAAACATTTCCATTCTAGGTTTGACCTTTTTTCAGAATTTCAGCTTTTTCTCGTTTCCACTTTCTAAAAATAACGATTTTTTCATCTGACTTCGATATTTATTAAAAATCTTGACTTCTTTAAACGTTTTAACATATTACTTTGAAAATTTCGAATTTTCAATTCTCCATGCTTTTTATTTTCACTTTTTCCAAATTTTAACTTAATTTGAAAATTTTAACTCTTTCTCACTCTAAGATTTTCATTTATTTTCCAATTTTTTTGTAAATTTTGATTTTGATGTCTCAAAATGTTGACCCTTTTTTCAAAATTTTGATTTTTTAAAATCTGATTCTGATCTTTTTTCAAAGTTTTCATCTTTGAAAATTTTTGCAACGTTTTTTAGAATTTTGACTCGAAATTTCAACTTTTTTAGCAAACCTGACTGCTTTTAAATTCGATTGTTATAAAAGATTTTCATTCTAAGTTCGACATTTTTTCAAAATTTCAGCTTTTCCTCGTTTCGACTTCGACTTTTATTAAAAATGTTGACCTTGATATTTTGAAAATTTCGAGTTTCCAATTTTCCATTTTTTTTTAATTCTACTTTTTCCAAATTTTAACTTAATTTGCAAATTTAAACTCTTTCACAATTTTCACTCTAAGATTTTGATTTATTTTCTAATTTTTTTGAAAACCTTTTTACAAAATTTCAATTTTTCAAAAATTTGAGTCTTTTTCCAAAATTTTGATTTTTTTTATATCTGATTCTGTTAAAATTAGCTTTTTTGAAAACCGATTTTTTTTTATTTCCACTTTTGTTCAATTTTTTGATTATTTCTTGAAGTTTTGACATTTTTTGAAAATGTCGACTGTTTTTTTAAACTTTTGAATTTTATATCGCAAATTGTTTTTTATTTAAAAATTTAAAAAATTTGCCTTTTTTTGACAATTTTCCATTTTTGGAAAAACTGAATTTTTCTCAACATTTCGATTTTTAAAATTTTCCAACTTTTTGTCATCAAATTTTGATTTGTTTTAAGATACGATTTTTTCCAGAATGTAAGCTTTATAGAAATTTTAATTTTTGTGAAAATTTCATCTTTTTTCAAGAATTTTTACTTTTTTCGAAGTTTCCACTTTTGTCTACATAAAAGTTAAATCTTCGAAAAAAAGTAACAATTCTTGAAAAAATTTAGAATTTTCACCAAAAATTAAAACTTTGAAAAATGCTTACATTTTTTTCAAAATTGAAAAACTTGTTTTTTCTTGAAACTTTTCACTTTTCTGAAAATTTTAACCTTCTGTCATCAAATTTCGACTTTTTACTTAAGATCTTATAATTTTTTTCAAAATTTAACATTTTTTCAAAATTTCAATCTTTTGGTGGAACTGGTCCTTGGTTATTTTCAGATGAAGATGGCAGCTTGGCTGTCGAAACGCGTTAGAGCAACGTTTGTTGTGTGGTTTTTTTAATCTGTCTTGGTTTCAGGGGACAAGTTCTGTATTTCAATTTTTCAATCCTTTGTGAAAATTTTGACTTTTTTTCAAAAATTTCAAGTTTTTCTCGAAATTTCGATTTTTATATAGTAAATTAGCTATTGCTATTTAGGAGAGTTCTAATTTAGTAGATATATCGTTTTATAGGTATTAATTGTTGCTGTAGAGTGGCGTGTGTACTACTATCGAGTTATTTTGGAAATTTCGTGCCTGTAAATTAGCTATTACCTGGGACTTTGTCTGCGGATTTAACTGAAAAAATAGAATTTGAGTCGTAGCATATGCACGAGAGTAGAAAATCGAAAAAGAGTCCGAGATCCGGCAACACTGAAGCGGACAACCAGACAGACAAACACATTTATATATTAGTAAGGATGTATAAACTAGAGAACTACATTTTAAAAATATTAAAAGTGTGGGACATATGCACTTATCTCCTAATTTAACTTGGCTTAATTTATTTATTTATTTTTTCAATTATAAAATACCTCTTTAACTTTGTTTGATAATTAAGATTTAGCCCAGGCACTACTAAGTAAATTTTATAAGGAGATAAGCACATTTTTTTTAAGTTTCAACTTTTTTCAGCAACTTCCACAGATCAACTGTTAACTGATATTTACACTACATAAAGAAATTAACGAATATAAAAAAGCCGCAAATATTTAGGTTATTTTTAAATGGCTGTAACTGAAAGAAAAATGGCCTTAGAAAAATTAAAAAAAAACCTCAACTTTCTAATTTGCAGACCTTAAGTCCAACATTTTTTAGATCTAGCAGTTTTTGAATAATTAAAAGAAAAGCATCAGTTAAAAATGTTTCGAAAATTTTGCTTATCATTAAAAATTTTAATATTTTTTTCCAGCAAACCCATAGATTTCTCTATCAGATAATTTAATTTATTTTAATTTGACTGGGTTTAGAGATTTTTTTGATCAACTGAGAAATGCTAATAAACTTCGCTGACATGCCTTACCCGAATTTGGTACTGGAAAAATCTTTTTAATATAAATCGCATTTCTGTAATTCTTAACTTTTTGTTAGTTTTAGAGACATGGTTCTCGATGCAGTGTACTCGATTCCTGTTTCAACAGAAGACCAACCAGTAAAAGGAATATTGCCAACATTAGCAGTGGCTTGCTGCATGACATTCCTCGTGTGGTTTTTGGATTATCACTGGAGAAGAAGGAAACTCTACATTTATTCTTGGAATGTTCCTGGACCCTTTGCTTGGCCACTAATTGGAAGTGCACTTACATTAGCTGGTGATACTACTAGTAAGTCCTTATTTTTTATTTCGTTAACCCTTTCTGCATCTGTATTTAAATTTACAAGAGTGTTTTGTTCCTTTATCAGTTATACTGTTATTTTAAAAATGTACCAATACTTCTCACTAGTCTTTGCTAGAAAAATGATTACAAAATATATTTCTTCCCTCTATTTTCTTTCTTTAAGTAGAATACATATGTAGTTAATACGATAACAAAACTAACAATTTGCTTTTGTCTATAAGGCCTCAATAATTTTTCAACTTTTTGAATTATCATTAATACTACATAAAATAATTACAATATACTACTACATGTTTCAGTATTTGATTGAAATATCCATAACCTGTTAGTTTGTTAATTTCATGCCAATCTTTATTCCCTAGCTGCATATTAACAGTGCTAATTTATGTTTTAGAAATATTTAACACTGTTGTTCAACTATTTGAAGTCTACAAACCGCTAGCAAGAGTTTGGTTGGGCAATAGACTCTTTTATGGAATAAGTACACCAGAACACCTTGAAATTGTTTTAAATAGTCCGCATTGTCTACGTAAAGAAGAATTGTACAAGTACGCTGGCGAAGTTGTTGGAACTGGATTATTTACGGCGTCAGGTATTAGACAACATTTTATTACGACGCGTTTATTGACGGTTGCATTTGTTCCAGTCGCTAAATGGAAGAAACATAGAAAGATTATCATGCCCACGTTTAATCAGAAGATTTTAGATCAATTCGTTGAAATATTTGTCGAACAAAGTTTGATACTACGGAACAATTTGAAAAAGCACGCTGGAACTGGAGAAGTCGATATTTTTTCCATTATATCCGCTTACACCCTTGACACGATATGCGGTAGGTATCCATTTTCCATGATAACAATCATAAACGTATTTATTTTCCTTAATGAAACTATTCAAAACATAACAGCATAACAAAGGACTACTGGTCTTATTTTAGAAAATAGAAAATTTTTTCATATCTAAAATTAGTAATTACCAATTACTGATTTTATCATATCTAAAATTAGTAGTTTATAATTACAGATACTAATTACATGTAATTAGTAATTGTAAATTAGTAAATAACGATTACTAATTACATTTAGTAATTGCCAAATACCAATTACTAATTTCTAATGGAAAACCAGTAATGACTAATTACTGATTTTACCATTTTAGTAATTACTAATTACGAATTACTAATGACCATTTAGTTATTACTAATTATTTATTACTTATTTCTAATTACTAATTAATATAATAATAAATAATTACTAATTACAAATTTTACCATATCTAAAATTAGTAATTACTAGTGACCATTTAGTTATTACTAATTTCTCATTTCTAATTACCAATTAATAATTAGTAAATATTGCGCAATACATATTTTGCCAGCAGAACTAAGGATTATATTACGTAACTTGTAACAAAAGGCGCAGTTCATCTCTTACGATTTCAGATGATACTAATCCTTTTTTGCAAATATATCATGCAATATTCTGCAAAACGAATTGACCTAGACTGCAATAATGCAGCCCTCTGAACGTGGGTTGGCCCACTGATGTTTAACAGAAATTGTGCCTCTGGAAAAAAACTCCAAAGATTTTATTTTATTGCGCAGAACAATAGATTTAAACATTTATCAGATTCATAGTTTAGGAACCAATTACCGGTTTCCATCTTATTAGATTTCGTCGGTATAATATACTCAACTTAAACTTGATGAATGCTTCGGCCGAAGGTATACTCTATAGACTATCTTCTCCATCGGATAAGCTTGGAGGAATTTCTATCTGTGGCCTTTAAGCTTCTCTACTATACGAACATATGAAAATGATCACTGATTAAATTATTTGTTAAAAGTGAGAAAATTATACATAGTGCGCGAACAAAATTTTTTGTTTTAAAATGCTCCTTTCATTATCATATGATTTTAGAACTTTCCTTTTCCAGAAAGTGCAATGGGGGTTAAAATAAATGCCCAAACTTCCAATCAAGGATATGCTGACTGGGTTGACACGTAAGTTCTTAATAACTATAATGGATAATAATATAATAAGTGCAATAGGTCCCAAAGGGAATAAGTTATCGTAAATGCTAACTATCTTTACTTAGCAAAGCGAATGGCAAAGAAAAAGTGCTTGAGAAATTAAATATTTAATAACATGATAATTTTACCACGCTTTTATTAACATGTTTTCCAGTGTATTTATTCTCTGTTTGGAGCAAATTTTGCAATCGATTTTAAGTAAATTTCCTAATAAGCCTTAAGCATAGCTTCGGACTCTAAAGCAATATTTTTATTATCACGAGCCGGATCAAAAGTTTACAAGAGCTACATGTGGCTTACGAGCTGCGGATTAACCTACTCTATTGCTGTTCCTTTTATGATTACACTAAAGGAATTACAGCATATTTGAAATAGCGTTTAGTTTTTTGGGAATAAATGGAAAAAGGAACGGGTTAGCCTAATAAAAATGCCTTAAATTATTAGAAAATTATTTGTCTTTAATAATACAAACAACCAAAGAAACCAAAAACTAGGAACCTTTTCACATTTCTATCAACTAAAAAATTCCCAAAGTGTGATTTGAGTTACGATTAAGATAATTTGGAATATAGTACTGTTGCGTGTTGTCGGTTCGAAAATTAAAACTTCCTGAATCATAAACACTTTATTTCAAACTTATTTTGGAACACTACAATTATGAAACGCTTAACTAGCGATAACGCGATAATACGAAATTAATTTAAAATTTTTACAAAATTCTAAATTTCTCAAAAATTATTGGACGGAGGTGGCAATATCTGGCACCAAAAAAAAGTTAATTTAATTTCGCATCCGATAAGATAATCCAAGATAGGTAGTTCCATTTAAAAAAATTAAGTTATGCATGTTTGAACAACTGAAGAATTGAGTCGACGGATGTGAAGAAATTTAAGAAATCTTGCTAACAGCAAAGACGTAAACAAATACTCCATTTCTTTCTGAATCCAAAACCGTATGCCACACAACTCTAAGTCATTGCGTTTGGAAAATATCGTTAATGGCGTCAAGCTCCGAAATCGTCAAATTTAACCAAAAAAATTAAATTACGCGAAAACGGTTCAACTAAGGGCCTATGTCATTTTTATATGTTTTTATTCATTTTTAACAAGGAATCTAAAAATGTAAAAATACATAGGGCGTTCTATTTAAAATAAGAAAGTTGTGTTCATTTCCGGTGCAAGCGGAAGGCCGCCATATTTGGCAATAATTTTAAGTTGTGGAAAACTTTAGTTCAAACAATTTTTATTCAAAACATTTTTTGATATTTTAAACGATACGCCTACCAAAGACCGATTCCCGCTTAGTGACTCACCCTGAATACACCGAATTCATAATCACCATAAGCAGCGTAACCCACAACTCATACATTAAGCCCTGCACCTATTCCTAACTCCTTTCATCCTCACTGGATTTTCCGGTATAGAAAAAAAACATTTGGCATCTTTCTCAGTAGTCGGCTGCAGTCTTATTTTCTCAGTGCAACATGATCATACGAAAAATTGAAATATAAATTTTTCCCCTGAAACCAAGCAAGATTAAAAAACACAACAAAGGTTGCTCTAACTCGTTTTGATAGCCAAGGTATCATCTTCAGAGAGATGAGTCTGAGTTACTTCCTCAGATAGCAGCAGAATTCGAAGCTAACGATTCATTATCTGTTATATTTTTGTTTGTCTTTATATTTGTTTTTCCTTAATAATTTTTTCTCTGTGCTTCATTCTCTTTATCAAACTTTTTAAATTGTGCATTGTCAAGGTTCTTCTCATAAGAGAAACTTGAAATTATTGCTGATATGGTTGACTCTTCTGGTAATTTTATTTTTTACTCTGGTAACCGAAGTAATACGAGAAGGTGCAACAAGATAGTGAATTCCTGCCTTAATACCTGTTCTAGCTCAGTTTCTTCAAAATCATCTAATCGCAGAGGAGCATCCACCGGTGAGGTGAGTATCGCTGAAACGATTTGAATGGTTTGATGCTCTTCAAAGCCTGCAGTAGCGTCCATAAAACGGGGCTGTAGTAAATACATTTCGATGAGGAAATAGGACAAGGGGACTCGCTGAGCCCTATATTATTTAATATGATAATGGACCAAATGATCCACGAAGTAAAACAGAGAGAAGGATACAGAGGCCACACTGCATGCTACGCGGACGAGCTAGTATTGCTAGCCAATAACGAAGATGATTTGCAGAGACAACTTCATTCATTTAATATAAAAGCACAAGAATACAACATGCAGATTTTAGCGGAAAAAGCCAAGTAGCGTTCATGTAATCGGCTGCAGTAAATACAGTTCGATGAGGAGTACGACAAGGGAACTCGCTTAGCCTTATATTGTTTAATATGATAATGAACCAAATAATCTAGGAAGTAAAACAGAGAGAAGGATACAGAATAGGACCATGCTATGCGGACCACCCGGTATTGCTAGCCAATGACGAAGATGATTTGTAAAGACAACTTCATTCATTTAATATGAAATCACAAGAATACAACATGCAGATTCCAGCGGAAAAAAACCAAATAGTGTGCATGTAATGGACTTTAGTAAATAATGGACCAAATAATCCACGAAGTAAAACAGAGAAAAGGATACAGAATAGGATCACACTGCATGTTACGCGGACGACCCGGTATTGCTAGCCAATAACGAAGATGATCTGCAAAGACAACTTCATTCATTTAATATGAAAGCACAAGAATACAACATGCAGATTTCAGCGAAAAAAAAACCAAATGCATGGTAAGTATCAAAAAACCACGCAGATGGTAAACTGGTAAAAACTGGTAAACTGGAATTGAAAGGTAAAGGCATAGAACAGGTGATGACTTTTAACTACTTGGAAGTTGAAACCAGTAGTGAGAGAAACCCGAAAGCTAAAGTAACAAAGTAAACGATCAAAGCGATAAAAGCGAGTAGATGTTTAAAACAACTTATATGGAGAAACAAATTCATGAACACAGAAAGCAAAATGAAAGTATATAAGACAACAGGGAGACCAATACTAACATATGCAGTAGACACAAAGAGGACAAAACAAAAAATAAATAGTGTGGAAATGGAAATATTAAGATCAATAAAAGGCATAACATTAAGAGGTAGACAAACAAATAGTAACATACGAAAGGAAATGTAACAAACAAGAAGTTAACAAATGGGTGAAAACGAGAAAGAAAAAGAAGAACGAACATGTAGATAGGATGAGACCAGATCAACTGGCAAATATTACTAAAAACAATAAATCATGCAGCAAAAGATCAAAAAAGAAGACCGAAAAAGCGATAGCAGGACAACATACAGTCAACAACAACAAAAACTGAAGACGCAGACAAACAGGAGAAATCCTAGTAGTGCGAAGAACAAGAAGAAGAAGAAAAAAAGAAGAAAAAGAAGAAGTAGTTTAAACAAAACGTAATTTCTTCAGTTTGGCAACAATATCACTGTTAAAGGTCTATAAGTTTCTCTGAGAAATATTCTTCTTCACGATAATAAATATTTTAAGGGACCCATGAAAATGCGATTCAGCAGTTGAGGTGATACTAAATAGAAGTGTCACATAAGGCTGTTTTGCAAGATCTATCAATTCTATATTCTTGATGGGATTGTAATGGCTCCCGAGAATCAAGACCACTGGTGATGCTTCTAAAGCTTTTTCATATTCTATAAAATGTTAAAGCCATTGAGTAAACAACTGAATTTGGATCCATCGCGATGTGCTTTTCCAACTGGAGCTTCCCTCATTGAAGCATGCGACATATTTTTACGCGGAAAAATTATCATGGAAGGGAAAAATATTTCTGCGAGGCTCATGCAGATCACAATAGTTATTAAGGAGTCCCTTTCGGCTGACACCATTTCTCCGATTTGGTTATTTTACGAATTTTGTTATTTTACTTTGGACTATAGAGAGATTACTCTCATCAGCTTTAAATATACGTGCAGAAGGGAAATACCTATTAGTATGGATTCTTCCAAGATTGTCGTAAAGTTCGTCCATTTTTTCTTTAGCGTATCCATTGGCTCTTGCTTAGGAAGTTTGAATTGGCTGTCTTATGATTAAAATTTCCTGATGTCGTTTTAAAAATCCCTTGAGCCCGTATCTCTCAGCAAGCCAAAAAAATTTATTTCCACTCATAAAAATGTGTATACAATTTGGAATATTTCAAATTAGGTTTAATGTCGATAATCCAAATTAACATCATACATTATAACCAAAAATTCCATGTCAGATTTTTAATCCCTAGAAGCATTTACAAAATCAAAGTAAGATCATTATCACTCAACAGTTTAAATAATTATAATAAAGACACTATGTATTGCAATGAACTATTTATCAATGATTGCATTTTTAACAAAATAGTTTTCGAAGCTGACGTTTCGTTCTCGTGTGACTGGCAGCGGCAATATTAAGATGATGCCCCGTTTTTAGTACTTATTTTCTTCGTATGTCATGCGACGTTATATTTAGACAAAAAAAAAATACAAAAGGTATTTATATTAATTTAGCTAACCCAAGCATTCCAAATTACCTGCAGTATTCCAAATATGCTGCTGCAGTTCCTCTACCCAAGAATTTATGTTCTCCATATAACGTAAGATTAAACTTGGTTTTAGGGCAATGAGAGTTGTATTTCAGCGAATGTTTACAATTTGGTACCACTTTGACTTTATTTTCAATCTGTTCGAGGACTCCAAGAATCTTTATGAAGCAAGAGACAATATTCACCAATTCACTAAAAAGGTATTGTTTATTTTTTTTATGACAATTTGATATGGCCGCATATGACTCACTTTAATAATTTTTTTAATATACATCACTAATATACTCACATCACACCATCTCACATCATTAATATACTCACGAGCCAAAAATCCAACCCAATAGACAATATTCTTTGATGTCGAGATCCAATAAAAGTAAAAAATTTTAACTTTGAAGATTCATTATTTATTTGGAAATGTCACAAAATTAGGTTAATTGACGAGTATTGTAAAACAAGATTAAAATTATTTAAAAGGTGCTCAAATGGTCTTTCTCTATTTTGCAAGCATGTTTGAATTCTAGACCAGTAAACTCAAGCTAAAATTCCGAGTGTTATTTCTTCACATGTAATACTGTCAGGCACGATGTCAGGGGTGTCCAACGTTAATATTATAACTTATTATCCCTCCTACTCATAAATTTGCACATGGGCTGCCTTTTGGGCTCGTACGGTCATACGGTTGTGTGAATTGCTCTATATAGAGAATAATTTTCGAATCTGAGTTTTAATCTTTCTCAACTAACAAAACCTCGTAACAGGTATTTGAAACACTGGTCCTTTGGTCCCTTATAACTTACTTGCAATTCACCAGTCAACCAAACTTACAATAACAATAATTTTAAGCGCTTAAAACTCTAGATCCTTTTAGGTACCTGATGGGCTAAACTATTTAAGCATATTTAGAGTGAAAAATCAAAGATCGGTTTTGAGATTTCTTAGCTTCAAATACTGCGGCTGAAGACATCTTTTTCGTGATGGTCTTTTTTAAATTATTACAAAATCAGTACTGCTGTTTCATTCGATTTGGTAAATCAGATTCGTTTGTGAATTGGGGACCTTTCAAAGTTTCCTTGCCTTGGAAATAAATGGGCCTGCATATAATCCATCGCTTTAGGTTTTAATAGATTATACCTATTTATAATTAGTTTTTATTCTTTAGGTCGTTGTCGAGAAAAGAATAGCCTACGAACAGAAAATGAATGAACTCAAACATATAAATGAAGTTAGCTGCGACGATGGTAAGTTGATTCTGCACCTTGGGCGAAGTTAATGTGAATAAGCTAGCTAAGCCAATAACCAAATTAGCCTCACCAAATTATTTAAATTATTTGGGTATTATTATTTGAATTATTTTGGTAGGTGTAATAACCTACTCCCTAACCTCTCTTAATTTTAGGGATCTTTTAGAACACATAAAAAGGTCAATGACTTTAAGGAATATGGCCATTACTTTGACTTACACTAAACTTTTAAAAAAATGGAAAAAATTAGACAGTTCCCTTTAGGATGTGTTTCAATTTGGGACACTTTACCCTATCTTAACAATTTCGACTCCTAAAGATTAGACTTTCTTTTGAAATTTTCGACTTATTTTTAAACATAATTACTTCTCTATTTACTCTTAAAAATGTATTCTTTTTTTTAATCCTGACTTTATTAATGTGTACTGCTTCAAGACGTATAAATATTAAGTTGGCTTTTATTTCAATATTTTGATTCTTTTGAAAATTGCACACCACAACCATTGGTCGTGGTTCACTCTAATATTGGGAAAAGCCAAAAAACACGACTTTGTATCATAAATGTTATTTTATCTGGGATAATTTTGCAGCAAGTTAATCAAGTAAGTTGTAATTATAGCTTTTTTGGATAGATACAAGTATTTCCTTTATTTTCAAATTGCGATTGACTTCAAAATTCATCATTCAAAATCTGTCAGTCTGTGTCACGCTGTATCACGCTAAAGGTCGCAATTCTTGACCGATTTTTACCATTTTTATTTCTATCAAATTTTTGTAATAGAATCCTATTGATTGAAGCAAATGATTAATCAAATAGCTTAAATTTTATTGGAGAAAAACGTAGTTTATTACAAAAAACACAAATTTGAGGATCTCAGATCATTATAACTTGTACACATATTATCAGATTTCCCTCAAGTACAGTGTAAAAGGATAAGACGTAATCCACTTTTGTTTTCAAGAAAAATTGATTAACTAAACATTTTTTCTTTTCACTTCATAGAAATTGTTTTGTTTAAGTAATCTGTACATAACGATGATAGCAAAATTATGACACGTCATATTTCTTTCAAAACAATAATCAGGTTCAACAACGTGAGCTGATATCTAAAACTCTAGAAACTGCACGCTATATCCTTAATGAAAGATACCGAAATAAAATATAGTTTAGTAATTTTCATGGAAATAGATGCCGCACAAATTTCAAACTAACTTAAAAACCTTACAGCAGGTTCGCTATACAATATAGTTACTACTGAACGAAACATTTTTATTTGCAACCACTGTAACTGGTCATTATAAGAAATGCAGTATAATTCTGAATATTTTTTGTGAAATGCATATGATATAAGATGTTTTTAATGTAAGGAATAATTTTGAGAGAAACGTAAAATTACATGTTGAGCCTGAAGACGAACATTCTGCTTTTTTCCTGAAAGTTTATATAAAACCAATTTCTGTGGTGTGCACTTTTGGTTTTACTAAATATTTTCACCTTTTATCGTCAAAGTTTTAACTGTTTCTAGATGTTATGAAAATTTTGACTTTTGCTGAAAATTTGGAATATTTTTGAGAAGTCTGACTTTGTAAATTGAGGACTTTATAATATTTTGGAAGAATTGCATTAAAATGAACATGAGACTTAACTCAGCTTTAATTTTAAAATCGGCATTTCAACGACAAATTTTTGTCGTGTTCAAACTGAGAAGTTTCAAAAAGAAAGTCGAAATTTAAAGGCATTTTCGAATTTAAAATCTAAACAGAAATGTTGAGAAAAAGGAACTAACAATTCAAAGTCGTGTAAGAAAATTTTAATTTCAAGCACGAAATATTTGGATCAAGCTGTCTTTTATTTATGTTAAAAAAAAAGCATTTTTCTAGAAATTATTCAAATGGCGTTTGTCCTTAATTTGTAGAATGCAGATTTTTGACTTAGGACCACTGAAAAGCAGATGGCTTTAATAACTGCAATCTAATTAACTTACAAACTTTTCTTTCTAATTTTCAGAGCCTATTAAAAGGAAAGCCTTTTTGGATCTTCTTATAGAATTATCCTATAATGGGGCGAAATTTACCGACGAAGAATTGAGGGAAGAAGTAGATACTATCACGATAGCTGTAAGCTATTCCAATTATTTCTCAAATATTCAAATATAGACTATCTTTATTACCTGAATCTTTATTTTTGTGCTGATCTTCGTGCTGCAGTTTATAAAAACAACATGCAGGTTGTGCCTTTTTGGATTTTATCAATGATTTTTGTATTTTTATCACTCCAAATTCAGAAGCAAATATACACATATTGTATGTCTCAAGATAAAGTAATAAATAGGGTATTTTTTTTTATTTATGAGCTTATAAGAAAAAGTCATTTATTATAAAAACTCCTCCTGGATTTTAAATCCTGAGGAAAACATTATTTGGATTATTTTTTATTGAGGGAAATAAATTATTTAGTTATTTAAAAAATCTCTGTTGTAATTTTTGTCGGATTTGAATAATATTATTAAATGTAGTTTACAATCGTAAAAGATGCTTAACATAATATTTTTTCTTAAGTTTAAACCACTCGCTAGGGGCAACCCCATTATGCCGTCAAAGCACTGCGAGTATGACGCGGAAACCAGTTTAGATGGCGATGAACCGCCGTCCTAAATAAGGATAGGTAGTAATGTTTGAGGAAAACTCCATTAGGTAACGAGTTCCATAGCGTGAAAGTTCTATAGAAAAAAATGCTTCCCTAGACAGAAGTCCTCAGTGTGTCAAGCTGAACCACACAGGAATTTGTTGTCTCCGACTGTCTTGTATGCCTCAAAAACCTTCCCTTTGGGGGGATCAATCCTATTAGTTCCTGCAAGCATCTCTCATAATACAATTTGAAAAAAAGAGACGAATCACCAACCATCCGGCGGTGTTTTAGTGTTTCAAGAGAATCGGTCAAACTCTTATCAGTTAGGTGAATCGCTCTTCTTTGAATTGAATCCAAAAGAGCTAAAGTGTGCTTTGAGGCTGAACTTTAAACATTAAAACAGTATTTTAATGTTGGTCTAACTCAAGCTTTGTGTAGTGTGAGTAGCTGATGAGATGTGAAGTACCTACTTTTTAGCTCTAAAAAGAAAGCTGAGCTTCTGAGAGGCGGACTTGGCAATGGAGCGCACATTATCGTCCCAAGAGAAGTTAGTGGTCGCATTCACTCCTAGAATAGAGAGATTAGATTCCATCGGAAGGATTTTACCGTTCATTAGTATGTTTGTTGCATTATCCCTTGATATTTTCTAAGAGAAAACCGCGGCCTGAGTTTTTGAAGCGTTGAAGTCTACCAGATTTTTCTTACCTTAATCCAGAATGATTTAAAGACCCCGAATAATCATCTGTATCTGCTGTTTTCTTAGCCGATCTGAAGCAGCGATAGATAATGGTTTGTCAAAGAAAAAAGATGACACAAGGTTACTATCATCTGCGTAGCTGAATGTAGAATGGGAAAGCTAAGAGATTGTTAATGTGTAACAGAAACAGAATATGGGACAGGGCAGACCCCTGAGGCACCCCTGCAGTAATTGCAAACTTCTCAGATAAGATGCCATCGACAATGACCTGAAGAGATCTGTCAGCTGGAAAATTGGATATCAAATGACAGAGTCCAGGAGGAAGACAACAAGATGTTAGTTTGGCAAAAAGAAATCGGTGCCAGACTCTGTTAAAAGCCTTTGAGATATCCAGTGCCACAATCCTAGCCCCACCATGTTTTTTCATAGCTAGGTTACCAGTAGATTGCCAGTTGAGTGTTGTTGTCTGAAACCCTATTGCCTGTCCAAGATGATTCTATTCTTCTCCAGATATTTGAGAATCTCGATGTTGATAACCTTTTTTATCACTTTAGATATAACGGGCAACAAATAGATAGGGCGATAGTTGTTAGCCAGATTCCTTTTGCCCTTTTTAGGGACAGGCTGCACCCTAGCAGATTTCCAGATGTTGTAGGAGAGTGTAAACAATTTGCTTAAGACAGGAGTCAACTCTGAATCGCCCTTCTTAAGAAAAATAGCGGGGATACCATTAAGGTCAGAAGCTTCACGTGTCGAACTCGAGGAGAATTTTTCTGATTGTGCGTTTTCTAAAAACAACCTTAGGCATCGAAGTGCCAACCTTAGAAAAAATGGGAGGTTCTGCGTTTCGAAAATGAAGGTTGGAATTTTCAGCAAACATTAAAGCTAGCATGTCAGCTTTTTTTTGGAAATAGTCGCAATATTGTTATTATCATCGAGTAAAGGTGGAATATTTAAAGATGTAAAATTCTTTCCAATCGACTTTGCAAATCTCCAAAAGAACCTGAAAGCGTTGGGACAGTTGATAAGCTTCTCGCGCATTTTACGATCGAAATTACTTTTTGCCTCTTCAATAACCTGTTTACAAAAATTTCGTTCATCTACAAAAGTGGTCCGAGTCCCGACTGAAGGATTATTTCGCCAACGAGGATGTGCGACATTTTTGCAGGGGACAGCCCGAGCACATTTTTTGCTGAACCGAGGTTTACTGGAGGCAGATTTCTGTTGGGAATGGGAAATTGAGCATTCCATACCAACCAGAATGGTTTCAGTGATGGATTCGGCGACTGAAGAAGGGTTGTCTAAGTTAAAGCAGACTTGTACCATGGGAAAGTGCAAAGAAGTCTCTTAATTCTTCCCAGTTTGCAGAGTTAAAGTGTTAAACCCTACGGGGCTGTGTCTAAGAAGAAGGTGGTTTATGAAGCTGCTACAAGCTTGTGATCGGAATTTCCAAGCGGTTATGTCACAGTGATTTTATACGAATTTGGATAATTTGTAAGGAAAAGATCGAATGGATTTGAGCGTGGGGAGTTGAGCATTTCATGCCAATCAGGATAGTTTTAGTGATGGATTCGGCGACTGAGAAAGAATTGTCTGAGTTAATGGAGACTTCTTGCCATGGGAAAGATGCAAGGAAGTCTCCTAATTTTTCTCAGTTAGCATAGTGATTTTTTTATAAGAAATGACTTTTTCTTGTAAGACTACAAATAAAACAAATTCTTCTTGAGCACTCTATATTGTAATATACTGTTTATTAAAAGCGAGTAATTTTTCACTTTTTTATTTAGGGCTCAGATACATCAGCTTCTACAATTTGTTTTGCTCTAACTATGTTGGCAATGCATCCTGAAGTACAGGTGAGTATCTTAACCGGAGATTATTTCTAAAAAAATACATCAATATTATTGCAGCAAGCTGTTTATCAAGAAACATTAGACATACTAGGATCAGACAGGGAGATAACTTACCAAGACTTGCCAAACTTTAAATATTTAGAAAGAGTCATTAAAGAAACTCTTAGACTATTTCCAGTAGGACCATTCTTAGTAAGAGGTGTCGACGCAGATGTGGATTTGAGTAAGTTATTTATTTGTAGGTAACCGTTTTGTACGTTTACAATTTTTTGACAATAAAGCCATCTAAGAGAGTTTTTATCAGTATGGTTTTTGAGTAGGAATTAATTTTTGCTTTGTCACATAGTGACTGCAGAAGAATTTCAGGTCTAATATGACTAATTTATTGAGTAACCATATTCTGTTGCCTCCAATTTTGGTTTTCAGATGTAGAAGAATTTCGGATCTACTGTGGTTACCGTGCTTTTCTCTTGGTTATTTTATCGTTTTGTGTCAGAATCACTTTAAAAAAGATTTATCTATTAATAATGTGACGCTTTGCACAATGGAACAAAAGCTGTGACAATGAAAGATGACAAAATTGTTATATTAAAAAAACTCAAGATTTTTACGTTGGGCGAAATTCGCTTTCCATTCTTGTGAGAACAATATTCCTGTCGGTTTTATGTGTTACTATATCAAATAGTCCTACTATACTTGAAATGTTTTTAATGATTTTAATTCCATTTTCCCTATAAAGAGTTTTGAATATGTTATATTTGACATAGGTAACTACTGAGTTATAGTGCTATTTTCTCTTGATGTTGCTAACGTTTCTAAAGAAAAACAAAGTAATGAATGTATTCTTTTCATCAGCATTTCACCCATACTCAATATTGTATTTGTTTTAGAAGACGGATACATCCTTCCTCAAGGCAGTTCTGCATTTCTGGCAATAATATGTGTGCACAGAAATCCAGATATTTGGAAAAATCCTTTAGAGTTTAATCCAGACAGATTTCTTCCAACAGAAATAGTCAAGCGTCATCCGTATTCCTATCTTGGATTTTCAGGGGGACCACGAAATTGCATTGGCAAGTATTAGAGTCAGTTACAACATACTGAAGCTTTATAATACTTGCACATTTTTCAAACAGGAAATCAAATCTTTGTTCCATTGAAAACTTTAACAAGGAATACTTTATTTGTGTCATATGTATTTTGATGTAGAAGGGGTTAGAGCAAAAAGGATATAAGTGACATTTTCATGTTTTTGAGATATTTGTAAATACCGAAACTTAAGCATGTATTCTTTTCGAACTAAAAAGGAATGTAAGTGCATTTGGCGAGTACCGGCGTCATGTCTGAATCAGTAGTTATAGCTACTGAGCAATTATCGAAAACCTTCTGGTGCAAAAAGTGTATAAGATCACTTATACTGGTTTTGCACTCAACAGTCATTTAATATTTTAAAGATAGATGTGTCATACTGAGTGCTTACATACTGATAACGAGTTGTTAACGGGGGTTTAAATTGTTTTTTATGTGCTAAATGAAATCAACTCTATAAACTCAATAAAATTTAGTTTGTATCATTGAAAATGAAGAGCAGAGAAGAAAGCAGAGAGAAGGCAGAATACCAGTAAATGGAAAAGAAAAAAAATGAAAAGAAGAGAGTGCAAACAGAAGGCAAATTGTATGTAGGACACAAAGGTGTAATGCATCCAAGTAAACAGTTAAGAATTTTTAAACTGGAAGTATGTAGGTACACATGTAACGAGAAATTTTCTAAAGCTGATAGACTCTTTGAAAAATTTTATAAGGTACCTATATTTGACAAATGACCAATTAAATGTTCTGTAATTAAACAGTTAAACGTGCTTAAAATTGAAAATATGTACAACCGCAACCATAGACTAGTTTCGGCCTTCCTTGGCATCGTCAGTATGGTACGGTGGCTGTATACACTTCCAATTTAAAGCCGTTAGTCAGTCGTATAAGTATCCAAGAGAGCAAACCTCCATTGGGTGACTTGTAACTGACTTTTAACTGTTTATTACGCAAACATTTTCGCTACATGCTAATTGAAGCATTACTCTCTGCTGAGATAATAAGCCTTGTATATACGAATATATACAAGTTTATTACGATGCAATTGAAATCTAATTTCATTAGCATCTAATGAAAATAAGACTGCAATTGCAAAGTTCACGTAGATGAGGCAAAGCTTGTATCACGGGTTGCATCGCAACATCCACAGATACTGATGCTTAATACTTCAATTAGCATGTAGCGCAAATGTTTGCGTAATAAACAGTTAAAAGTCAGTTACAAGTCACTTAATGGAGGTTTGCTCTCTTGGATACTTATACGACTCACTAACGGCTTTAAATTGGAAGTGTATACAACCACCGTACCATGCTGACGAGGCCAAGGAAGGCCGAAACTAGTCTATGGTTGCGGTTGTACATATTTTCAATTTTAAGCACGTTTAACTGTTTAATTACAGGACATTTAATTGGTCATTTGTCAAAACTAGATGAAAGTAAAGTCACGCCGAGGACGTTTGTATCTATGGATGTTGCGATGCAACCCGTGATACAAGCTTTGCCTAATCTACGTGAACTTTGCAATTGCAGTCTAATTATCATTAGATTCTAATGAAATTAGATTTCAATTGCATCGTAATAAACTTGTATATATTCGTATATACAAGGCTTATTATCTCAGAAGATACCTATAATTTACATACAGCGTTTTTATCATCTTGTATTAAAAAAGAAGAAGTTGCTTGAAGGAAGCAAGAATCTCAAAAAGGCCAAAATTTCGCAATAAGGATAATGTTAGTGAATACGTGTATATAAACAGTATATAAACAGTTTTTTTCTGAAAACATTTGACATTACTAATAGACGCTTTATTATAGTGTGTGCAAAAACTAATAGATTACGTACATATGAGACTGATAAATGGAAAAAAATGCCAAATATAAATAAAATTGATAAAGATCTTAGAAACTCTGTTATTTCTCATACATATAAAGTCAACATCAACACAAGAAGCTTTTTCTCAGATCTAAGTGTATCCAAAAATGTACTCGTTGTATAAAGAATACTGCAATAAAACTAATAAGCCTGCTGTTAAACTATCCTTTTATCAAAATATTTTTAACACTGAATTTAACCTACACTTTCATAAGCTCCACAGCGCCACTTGCTCAAAGTGTGACAACTTACAGAATATTATAAACAAGCTGAAGGTAATGAAGAGATGTGCATACTGCTTAAAGTATCTTTAGAACTATATCAAAGAAAAGCTCAAAAAGCATGTGATTTGAAAAAGAGATGGATATCGAAAGCAATAGAGACTCCAGGTAGCAGTGTAGTTATATGTTTTGATTTACAGCAAACGCTACCTACACTCCTACTCACTACATCAAAAGTCTTCTATTTGAGGCAACTTTGGACGTATAATTTTGGCATACATAATTTAATTACTCGAGAGGCCCATATGTATACATGGGAGTGAGTCTATATCTGGTAGAGGGTCACAGAGGCTCCTGTCCTAATACATTTTTTAAAGTTGTTGGCATCCAGTATCACTTAAGTAATTGCCTATATTGACTCATGTGGGGGACAAAACAAAATTAAGAACATTTACAACATATTTATGTTTTTAGTAAAAGCCACCCACCTAAAAGAAGTTCATCATAAATTTCTGGATCTTGGCCACACATATATGGGGGTGCGATAGGAATTTTTCCTAGAACTGAAAAGTGCAAAAAAAGAATCCCCAAGCTTTTATTCCCGAGAATTAAAGAGAAGTGATTACTGGTTCCTGCAAAAAATGTATAGTGCATAGTATGACCCAAGAGATGTTCTATTTTTTTGAAATGTTAAATAAATTAACAAAAGATCCAAAAAAGATATGGACGGAAGACCTATTAAGTTTAGATAAATAACCTTCTTTAGATATGAGCAAGAATTCGAATTATTTTCCTTTGAATTTAAACCAGTCTTAAGTGATTTGTATCCATTCTTAAAATGTATACCTGGATCAAGTTTTGGCCACCCATCTTATTTGTTTGATAACACATTTACACAGCTGCATACAAGTTTAGTTCCAATTCAATTTGAAAAATAGAAAAATCTACAGAGTCATTTAGATTATATACCTCCAGTGTACCACTTATTTTACACAAACATGAGCCATGAAAAAGTTTCCAAAAGTAAAACAACAAGACAGAAAATGAACATTGAGGCCTGAACCCAGCATCACTCGAGAGGATCATGAAGAGTCCCACCAAGAAATCGACATCGATGACGATGACATAATTTCTGACTATGAACCATGATAGTTTGTTATGCCAATAACTATTTTTTGGTAGAATTGCATATGTTTTGATAATACAATCATTGAAATGAATAAATACATTACATATATTTGTGCAAAAAGAATATAAATACTTCAAATTTGATTTTTTTATAAAAATATATTTTTTTCGAATAGAATGATTTTACTAATAAAATTATACGTTATCTTTTCATATAATTCATTTCACTAAAAACTTGTGCCGTTATTAAAAAATTAAAAAAAAAACAATACACTTTGGGAACCAATTTCTCAAAACCTTATAGGACATACTTATACCCGTTTTGATCTAACCCCTTCATGTACAATGGTATAATTTTACTGTTATTTAATAATTTATGCCTATGCTGAAGTCCTATTTGACATTTAGCAAAATTCCGTGGTTGCCTTGGAGAAATCAGTATTCAAAAGAATATGCTAATTTAAAATTTGGAAAAAGAATACATTTTCTAAAGGTTATCTTCTCAAGAACAATTAAAAATTGATGTAAAACAGCGACATAGTGTTCTAGAGGCTATATTTATTCATTTTTTATTATTGTAGGTCCCCGGTACGCAATGATGACCATGAAAACGGTAATAGCTAGCCTAATTAGACAATTCCGATTTAAAACAAGTTATAGGTCTGTAGAAGACATCAAATTAAAAACAAATTTAGTCCTAAGGCCAGTGAATGGATTTAAAGTCAGTGTAGAATTAAGGAAATAAATAGCTCTAAAAATAAATATGGTATTTCACTCTTTTTATCCTTTCTACGTATACAAGGTGATTGAAAATTTAATGTTGGAACTGTTGGGTACATTTCTTCGACCCAGAAACAAAGTAGTAATCGATACATTACTCTGGTTCTCCAAGCCCTAAGAAGTTTTCATATTCAAACATCTACTGGAAAAGTTTATGTTTCACTCTTTTGGGATAGCCTTACTGCAATAGTTTTAACACTTTTATAAACTTCCACGTTTATTTCTATTTTCTTTTTTTGTGCTTCATTACTCGTTTTATACATTTAATATTTACCCACCATTTTAATTTTAATCGGTAACGAGAAATTCCTTACAAAGAATGAAGAGTACGTTTTGTGCCGGCAAATGTTTAAGCTATTTAAATGAAAATACTTTATACATCAGTAGTAAAATTACGTAAACATTATTAAAAAACAGAATTAAGTGTTTTAAATAATTATGTTAATATATTCCAATCATTGACTACAAAATTAATCATGCTTAATACATCCTCTTTTCCAGACTAAGATTATTACATTCAATTATAAAATTTTAAGTTGCGATTAATGCCCTGCAGATAAGGAAATGGTATTATTAGCTTATTAGAGTAACAAAATAACATAATTTTATTAATGCGCGTTAAAAAACATTTTAAGTAGATATTTAATAACCCAAATGAAAAAGCCAATTCCAAGAAAAATGTTGTTTCTTCAAGCACGAAAATTGAAGCTGACCTTCCTCTTTTATAAGGAAGGGATAGCATCTATGAAAAATCAAATTGTATAATGCAAAATAAGAATTTTGTTAAATGTTATTGTATAGTATTGCAGTTTTAAAGTGTTCGCGTTTACAATAGACACTGAAAGCTTTAATAGTTTCTAAGTATAATTAAGTGAGTATTTTTGCAACTGAAATTGTGTGAGAACGTGAGCGGTTATCGACGTTTTTTTTTCAAACACAACAATGGAGCCCTATTTACTTCTAATTACTTTACATAGTAAGACCGGTCGCATAGGTACGGAATCTTAATTCATTTTCCGAATCAGAAATTCAGATTAGAGTAGTGAAATGAACACATAAAGCGTTAGAAAGTCGTGCATTGCGACCTGTGTCCTGAATTCAGAATAGCATCAGAAATTTAGATTTCTGATTCCTAAACCTTATATAAATTCTGTATGTGTGCGACCGACCTAAAGCAGTGAAGATAATGGATCTCTTTTTCTATTCATGGTTTATTGGCTTTTTTTTTTCGCCAGTTATTACTTTCACAATTCTAAATTTTCAGTAACCTTATGTTAAGGATTGGCAATCTGTTATAGATTGCCCCAAGCAGCGATTGCGTTGGATATTGATTTATCAATCGCTGTTTGTTACTCAACACTGAAAAAAGACTTAAAATAATTATCTTACAATATAGACGAGGTAAAAACTAAATAACAACAAGATTATCTTAAAGTTTTAACGTTTCGGGGAGTGTTATTCTGTGCTCGTCGTCAGAAAATCAATCCAAATTTCTTCCTCTACAATTTTGTGTATGCTGCCAGAAATAATTCTGACAGTTTATTAAGTTATTCCCTAGGTGATTCTAAAGCGACCCAGTTGTTTTTCTGCTTTAGCAATGGCAGCCATATAGACTTTATATCAATCGAACAATTGGCCACACAGTTATCAAGATCCAACGTAATCTCTGCTTGGGACAATCTATAACAGACTGTCAATCCTTAACAGAAGGTTACTGAAAATTTAGGATTGTGAAAGGAGTAACCGGCGACAAAAAAACCAATAAAACATGAATAGAAATACTAATACTTTGCAAAGAAGATACAAAGAATATCTAATATATCTCTTGTATTAAATAATCTACACCATAAACTTTAACAGCAATTAGGTTTATTTTTAATCCATCAATTACTCATTTGTACCTAAACGGTTAAAAACCACATTAAAATAACAAGTACACTAGAAAATACAAAAGTTTTAATTTATTCAGAATTATATCAATTTAGAGCCAAGTGGGGTAATTGTAAACAAATTGAAAGAAAATTGAAGTTTGAAATGTTTGAATGATGGTCCTTATTTAAGTTATATAACAATACGAATTAACAATGTTTATGGAGAAAAAATATATTCACGTTTTTATAAATAACATACAACTCTCGAAAACGGTTGCTAACACAACTCAACTATTATTTGTTTTATTTAACAAGGTGGAGGTATTTTGATTGTCTCACTCTAACACAAAGCACCATGTATTTTTAATGAATATTAAATTTGGGTATCCATGTAATTGATACAAATGAGTTATTAAGTTTTATGTCAATTTATATTGTTAAATATGCAAATTTTGCGGGATTTTTTGCAAAAAACTCGGTTTAAAATTACCCCCACACTTTTAATGACAGTCGAAAATATTGGGGTAATTGAGAACAACCCTACTGTTTCAGATAAACTTTGAAATTCAGTCAATTTCCTTAGATAATTGTTAATGCTAACTCACATCATCTATGACCATTTATCACTTTAAGTGGTCATGCAGTTTGTCGACTTATATTATGTAAATTAAGACAATTTATCAATAATTTACCCATAATTGTATGGTATAATTTTTATTAAAATAATGCTGAAGCGCCTCTTAGCCGATTTCTTAAAATGTTTGCACCTTTTGATATAAAATCTTGTGACAATTTTATTCCACTGGTTACTAGTTAGTGAGCTAAAAATTTTTCTAACTAAACTAAATAGTACAGTCTGTAGTTTTCATTAGTTTAAAGTTTCAAGAGTTGAATGTTTTAAAAATAAATAGGCTGTTTCCATTTACCCCGGTTTTACAATTACCCCACTTGACCCTATTTCAAATTTTGATCTTTTCTGACAATACCTTAAATCCAAAAATTGGAATGTTGTTTTCTATTGAGATCCACTTTTGAGAATATAAATGTTTTATCAAGAAATTCGACTTTTTTTGAAAAATATCGAGTTTTTTGAAAATTTCAACTGTTTTGAGTTATCGATTTTTTGAAAATTTCGACTTATTTGAAAGTTTCAATTTTCATCACTATTATAACTACTTCTCGAAATTTAGACTTTTTCCCAAAATATCTTCTTCTTTTTTTTTCTTCCTTCTTTATTTTAGGCGGATCACCTATTTATTCTTCTATAAATTATTATTCTACTATAAATTTAAGGTGTTGCTCCATCTTTTTTGAGGTTGTCCCATTTGCTTGGGTCTCTCTTGGGTGATTTATCATGGGCAATTTTCACTATTCCTCTTTCATCCATTCTGCTTATGGTGATCGTTCCACTCTTTTTTTCTGCTCAGCACCCAGGTGTTAATATTATCTACCTTACACGTGTTCCTTATATTTTCACTTCTTTCTCTGCTGAGAAGTGTTTTACCAGTTATTCTGCGAAGTACCTTTATTTCTGTTGTTTCTAGTAGACGTTCAGTTTTCATTGCTTCTGGTCTAGTTTCTGCTGCATATGTTATGATAGGCCTTTTTCCGGCGTTATTCGGGCGTTGGTTTCAAGTCCAATATTTTTATTACACCATATATTATATTATCATTAAGACATCCTGTTACCCTCGCTGCTTTTATTGCCTGCGATCTCACCTCTGCTTCCACTTTATTATAGCTCGAGATCTCAAAGCCAATATATTTGAATTTTATTTCTTGCTGAATAGATTTGCCGTCAACTTCAAGCTTGCATCTCATTTGTGTTTTTGATGTAGTCATAAACTTTATTTTAGCAGCAGAAATTATCATGTTGAATGACTTGGCCATACAGTTGAATTCTCAAAATATTGTCTTATATATTTCAAACATTTAGCTTTTTTGAAAAATTTAAAGGTTTTACATTATCATGCTGCTGAATTAGGTCAGTTTTTTCACCAGAAGAAACGCCCATATCACGTGTCCGAAATACACTTTCGTATTAGACAATTATGTAACGGCAACAAGAAAAAAAGGATCAATCATCGCCCAAATTTATATGAAGTCTATAAGAAGCAAGTTTGTGTATGTTTTAGAGAAATGGTTCGCGAAGCACTTTACTCAAAGTCTGCTTCATTAGGCGATCAAACAGTAAAAGGAATATTTCCTACGTTGGCTGTGACTTGCTGCGTAGCATTCTTTGTGTGGTTTCTAAATTATCACTGGAAAAGAAGGAAACTTTATTTTTATTCTTGGAATGTTCCTGGACCCTTTGCCTGGCCCTTGATTGGAAGTGCACTTTCATTAGCTGCTAGTGATACAAGTGGTAAGTTCTAATTTTTTATCGTTTTAATATTTTATGCGTTTAATTTTTGGAAAATAGATTATTGGAATAACTGAAAACTACTGTCACATTTTTGTATTAATGTCACAGCCCATACCAACGTAATGAGGAGGTTGAGTAGGTTGAATGATTGACAGTGTGCTGCGGATCTCAATCAAGAATTGCTATAATATATTCAAAAACCTTTGAAATACAAATATTGTCCCCTGAAATCAAGAAAGATTAAAAAACACAACAAAGGTTTCTTTAACGCGTTTCGATAGCCAAGCTATCATCTTCAGAGAGTTACTATGATCGCTATCGAAACGCGTTAGAGCAATCTTTGTTGTGTTTTTTAATCTTTCTTGGTTTCAGGGAACAAACTTTGTATTTTAATTTTTGAAAATAACCAAGGGCCAGTGCGTTCCACCAAAACAAAAACCTTTGATAAACTAACTTAAATACGAATTTGTGTTTCAGAAATATTTAACAATCTTTTTCAAATGGTTGACGCTTACAAACCACTGGCAAGAGCTTGGTTCGGCAACAAACTCTTTTATGGGATAACTACTCCTGAGCACCTTGAAATTGTTTTAAACAGTCCACATTGTCTACGCAAAGATGAATTATTATGCAAATACGTTGGCGAAATTACTGGAACTGGACTGTTTACGGCGCCAGGTATTAGACAACATTTCATTTCGACGAATTTTATTTACAGTCGTATTTGTCGCAGTCGCTAAATGGAAAAAACATAGAAAAATTATTATGCCTACGTTTAATCAGAAGATTTTAGATCAATTCGTTGAAATATTTGTTGAACAAAGTCTGATACTGCGAGACAATTTAAAGAAGCGCGCTGGAAAAGGAGAAGTTGATATTTTTTCTATTGTATCCGCCTACAGCTTAGACACGATATGCGGTAGGTAGTATTTGAATTATAAAATAAGAATTCAAGACTTTCTGCAAAATGAAACCAATTTTCAAAAATAGTTAATGAAGAAATCTAGAGTTAAAATATATTTTGACTTAATTAGGTTTAATCAAATGTATTTATTTATATAATATCAAACATAACCTATCTACCGAAATTGTTCTTGAGAGTTCCTTGTTGCGAAATAAAATTTTGGACTTAATGATATAAACGAAAAAGCCAATTTTAAAGAAAAAGTCGACTTTTTGTGTCACATAAAACATTGCATTTTGAGATACAAAATGAAAATAGGAAAATAAAGTGAATTTTAAAAAGTCATCTTTCTAAAAAAATGAATATTAAGAAAAATGGAATTTCGAAAACACACGACTTCCGAAAAAAAAAGTACAAAACGTAGTGAGAGTGAAGTCAAAATTTTAAAAAATAAAACCAATTTTGTCTAGTATAAGAATTTAGGAAAAAATAGGTTTTCAGGAAAAAGGTAAAAATTTCAAGAAAAGATGAATTTAGAGAAAATAGTCAAAATTTCAAGAAATACCAATATTAATATAAAAATCAAAATTTCGAGAAATAACCAAACTTTAAAGATGTATGCAAGAAGAATGCAACCTAGACTACAAATTCATGCAGCCCTCCAGGCGTGTATAGTGAATCATAGGTAGCTGAACTACCAATAGTTGAAACACTGCTACCTAGCGAAGCGGTTGCTCTCTAGGAGAGTTCCCAGAAGACAAGGATTCTATAATGCACAGACCAATAGGTTTGAACATTTATTAGATTCGAAGTTTGGAAACCAAATACCGGTTTCGATCGAATTAAAAAAAAAATAACCATCGATCAGTGTTACCAAAATTATGGGCATTCTTTACAGAATGGCTTTGAACATTGAAATGGGATGTCACTGACCCCCCCCCCCCTCCCATACTCTTAAATAGATATAGCTTATCTAAAACACCGAATACACAGCTCCTTTCTACACCGGCCTTCTGGTGACTAAATTCGAATCTACTGAGGCTCTGGGGCGCAGGTAGCCATAAGATGTATTGATTCTCAAAAATCACAAAACCCAATGGGTCTGTAAAACCCTTTGGACACACTTAAAAGTAAAAAAAAACAATTCTGTAAATGAACTCGAGTTAAAAACACAGCAAATTTAAAAACAAAAATACTCAAAATTTCAAAAAGGACGAATTTCAACAACAAAAAAAACTGAGCGAGATGAGAGTCTCATGCTTTCAAATACTGAGATAGATGTTAAAATTTTAAAAAGCAAATTGGAATTAAAGTTAATAAAAAATATTTAAACTTCCAAAAAAAATCTTTTCCTGCCTTTTTACAAGAATTCAAAATTTAGGAGAAATATTTTTCGAAATGATTACCTTTCTGGGAAAAAAGCAGCCAAATATTAAAGAAAAGGCAAATTCTGATAAACAAATCGAAATTTGCCGAAATGTGGACTTTACAAGAAGTCGAAGTATCCAAAAAATCGAATTTTGAAAAATGATGCAATTTCGAAAATAAACGAAGTATTTTAAGATAAAAATTGAAACTTTAAAGACAGGCAAATTTTGATGAGATAAGTCAAATTTTGATAATAAACTTCCAATTTCAAAAGAAAAAGGCAAATATTTTGAAAAAAGTTGCTGTTTCGAGAAAATGTGAAATTTTAAGATAAGGACGAATTTTGAAGAGATAATGGAAACTGCTGACAAGTCACTCCAGTTGAAATTAAATTTTCGTTTGACTACCTACTTGAATCAGCCTTATTCGCTGCGCTCATGGAAATATTAATGTTTTGTTAACTTTTTGTTTTACAGCAAAGAACCAAAGCACTTGGACGCCTTTCACAGGTTACTTACTTACTCAAAACATTAAGCTGATTAGTTCTTCGGTTAATAGCTTGCGCTAAGCTTTAAAATGAGGACTTGTTCTTATTTGTAGCAAAAGTTATAATTTTTTCTGAACTATATACTAAAAATCTAATATTTAGGAATTCTAAAACTATAAACTATAAACACACGAGATGGGTTGTTGGTAGTTCAGCTACAAATGATTCTCAATGACTCGTTCATAGGACTACACTATTGTACTCGAACAATAAGTTGTATTCCATTTGAAGAACGCTTATTGGAACTATTCCATAGTTTCTTTCATTGCTCGAAAGATGGCGCTCTTTTGAGGAACCTGCAGCGACACTGAATCTGAATGACTGCCATAGTAACGACAAAAAAAAGGATCTTGGTGATGACACCGATCTTGAAACAAATGTTATTGATTTTTTAATATAACAAATAGATTACGGTTTAACTTTTCTTGTTAGGTTCAATATAAAAATAAACTTTATTTCAGTCTTTCTGGAATATCTCTTTGTGGTGCCTTATCCAGTAACCACAAATTACGTGAACGAATCCCATTGATTTTTAAGCGTTTACTTGCCGCATCATTGTTCAGCATATTAGTTTAATGTACTGTGGTGAGTCGAGTTCTACTAAACTGTTCTATTTCTTCGTTTGTTTTATTCAATTGAATTTTATTCAATATTTTCTTGAAAATATTAAATCTACAAATACTGTTTTATAAATATTCTTTGTAACATAACGTTTTGCGTAAGAAACAGATTTCTTAACAGTTCACAAATTAGATAAGGGTTATTTGTTAGGCCTGGTTTGTTTCAAGTTTAATTACCTAAACTGAGTAAAATAACATGTTAGTTTTGAAGGACAGCTGAAAAGTAGAGTAATAAATAAGGGTAAGTGTCAATAACGGAGACCGTAGCAAATCTCTCGGGAAGACCATGTGGTGGTAGACTGAAGGAATTTGACGTTCATAAAACGCCCTTATAAACACGTACAATTGTAAGTTATTTAAATTTTAATTATCGAAGTAAAACTTGCAAGATAAAAGGACGACATTATTCAAAAGGGGTTTGCAGTTTGATATGCACTTTAAGAATCATTTTCAAAATTTATTTAAGGGCTAATTTGGATTAGAAATATTTAAATTAGTAGAAATTCTGCATGCTCATGCCCTCTAGCGAGATGCAGAGGATGTCTTTCGGTCCCCAAAAGTTAAGGGTAGGGAAAAAGAAACATAAAGCACCGTAAAGAAATTAAAAGGAATCAAATACTGAACTTCGATGAAATTAGTTTAGAAATTACGATCAACTTCCGGACTTATAAAAACCGAGTACGAAAAACGGGAGTTTAATAAAAAAAACTCCTTCTGTTTGTGCTAATTAACGTGAATGAACATAAAAAAAACAATTTCTGTTCAACGTGAAGTTCTTGTGCAATTTTGAGTGATGTTTGCTACGGGACAAATAGGCAAGTAAAGGTTAAATTGTCCCATGATTTTATTTGATGGTTTTCGCTTTTATATGATTTAATTAACTTTTCCTAAAATTTGAGAAAATACTTGTTCCTAATTTTGATCAATATGGGCTTGGGGGGCGTACACAAAAAAAAAGAGAAAAGAATTTAAAACTTCCACAACAAACCGAATGAATGAGAAAGTCGTTGTTAGAAAATTATTATTGGGCCAAGAACCCTACCGCTGACTGGTGCAACTACCAGTCTTAGTTATAAAAAAAAGAGAGAAAAAAAAACAAAAACAAAGAGAGTAGAAAGAAAAAAAGACGAAAACAAATAAAGCAAATTTGCTTCAAAAATCTTCTATTTTCTTAAGGTCGTTCTTCGATGTTCTGCTGTTAGAAGCTGAGTTTCCAGGGGTTCAAAAAATCGATAACATTCATCACCGCAGGCTCGGTAACTGACAGCAGACATCTATATTAGGATTTGCTGATGATGTACTGTACGTTCTCGAAACGGAAAAAAAAGGAAAACCGGAACCGGTGTTGTAAGAAGGTTGTCTGAAGAACTTTCCAGACACAGGCAAAACCCCAAACGCAGGTGAGCTCCTGGCTGCGTCCCCTCGGGATCATATGCCTGAATACACTGGGGGCATAAGTAACCTCTCCTGGCCTCTGTTTTGGCGTATTTGCCCGGCCTGCCTTATCCGTAGATCCCCTCAACGGTTACACAGTCCGAAAAAAAGGACTCTTCTATATAGACTACGGAGAATTACAACGCCGCGCGTCGCGATCGGGAAGCTTTTGCAAAATTACTAATCTATAGTCGCATGCCTAGATTTACTGTCAACATAAATTTACTAACGTAGGCGGACGAGCAGTATCAGCATCAGCTCTCGTTGGGGAGATGTTTTTTGATGAAAGAAATGAGAATTTCTTGCCAGTTTCTAATTTTAATTTAAATGTTTTTTTTTGGGCTAAGTCAAGCCACTTTCTAAGCCAGAAAAACGCCCCTTCTATTAGACTAGTAGCCGTAGAACTAGATATAGTGCTGGAAGAAAAAATTCTGCTCAGAAAGTTTCTACGAAATCTTAACAAGATTTCTAGTCTATTTTATGACACTGGTTTGAGTTCGAGTGATTGAGTTTGATATGAGAAAAACAGAAAACCAGACAAAGGAACAAGTTAACAAAGAAAAGAAAGAAAGAATGAGAGAACGAGAGATCTGTAAGATTGAATCAACATTTATAAATTTGATTTATTACGATAAATCACAACTTCATTTCCAAGCTTGAGCTCCATTTTCTCGTAGCATTATCCCTTGGATATTGTTAGCTCAAAGCTTTAACAGGAAACTGTATGCTATGTGAAGTATGCTTGAATTAAGAAGCGACAAAACTCACAAGAATTGGGAATAAAAAACAGACACCTGAAAATAGTTTGAGAACTTCTGTTTACAAACTAACCAGCGAACGCCCACCGATAATCAGGTACAAAGTTAGCTGAATTTGGTTTGAAAACCTTCGAGTACAAACTAAATGGCTCAGCTGGGGAAAATATTGCGATTATTAGGGTTAAAATAAACTTTGGGAAATTAATAACCGACGCACGATATACGAGCGAAAGAGTTAGACAAAGAATGTCAGATTATTTGTGCTTAATGAATTCTCTTAATTCTCTAAAGAAATATTTCTCTCAGATCTGTGTCCAGCAAATTTAAACGAGTTGAAACAAACAGGTTCACTTTTATTCTGTTGTATTATGTTTAAGAACACTTGAAAATCACAAACTTGAAATTTTGTTGATTTATTTTTTGACCAATTGTAATAAAAAGTTAAGGTCAATTGTTGTTTGAATTTGATAACACTTCC
The DNA here is from genome assembly GCA_028583605.1 of Dastarcus helophoroides. NCBI lineage: Eukaryota > Metazoa > Arthropoda > Insecta > Coleoptera > Bothrideridae > Dastarcus > Dastarcus helophoroides. The sequence continues at coordinate 25,715,072 of CM053334.1, forward strand.
CTGTCGACCCTACGAGCTGGGGTTACAATTTATTGGAATAAAATAATTTTAAACACAACGTAGACAAATTGGGTCCGAAAATCGAAAGTAAATTATTCTTCCAAAATTTTTAAAGATGAGCAAAATTCGACCATTTTGAAAAAATATATACAATCACTGGTTATGGTCACAAACGGCTGCTCATCACAGTACCAAAGTATCAAAATCTAATACATCGAAACCGGTCTTTGATTTTCAAAATCTGATAAATGTTCAAAGATATCTGTTCATTAGAACCATAAAATAAGTTTTATAAGATAGTTATTTTGTAGGCACAGTCAAATATTGCAATTTTATTTAACGCTGTATCAATTATTTCTTTCCTAAATGATTTTATTTTGTAGAAAGTGCAATGGGTATTAAAATAAATGCTCAAACTTCCAACCAAGGATACGCCGAGTGGGTTGACACGTAAGTTACCATTAAAGAATGAAAAATCCGCACTTACATACACTAATTTAATTTAAAAATGTATGAAAGATTGCATGGACAGACACTGACAATTAATTATTATTTTAAAAAAGCTACTACTACTATTCTTAAAGGCTAAAAATCCTACCATTGCCTGTTTTTTTTTTTTTTAAGTTTAATCCACTCACCAAGGGTAACTCCATTACGCCTTCAAAGCATTGCGAGTAAGATTCGGAAACAAGGATAGATGGCGATGAACCGCTTTCCTAAACAAGCATAGGTTGTAATTTTTGAAGAAAATTTCATTGGGTAACGAGTTCCATAGCTTGAAAGTTCTATAGAAAAAAGAGTCTTCGTAGACAGAAGTCCTTACTGTGTCAAGATGGACTGCACAGGAATTTGCTGTCTCCGACTGTCTTGTATGCCTAACAAATTTTGCCCTTGATGGGATCAATCCTATTAATTCCTGCGAGCATCCTTCATGATAGAACTTGTAGAAAATAGACAAGTCCCCAACCATCCTCCTGTGCTCTATTGTTTAGAGAGAATCGATCAAACTCTCGTCATCAATTAGGCGAATCGCTCTTCTTTGAATTGAATCCAAAAGAGCTAAAGTGCACTTTGGGGCTGAACTCCAAATATAACAACAGTATTCTAGTGTTGGCTTAATTTGAGCTTTATACAGTGTGAGTAGCAGATGATATGTAACGTACTTTTAAGCTCAAAAAAGAAACCCTAGCTTCTGAGAGGCAGACTTGGCAATGATACGCACATGATCGTCCCAAGAGAAGCTAATGCTCGCATTCACTCCTAGGATAAACAGATTAGATCCCATCGGCAGAATTTTACCGTCCATTAGTATGATTGTTGAATTATCCCTTGATGTTTTCTTAGAGAATACCGCGGCCGCGGAGTTTTTGGACCGTTCAAGACGACCAGATTTTTCTTACACTATTCAATAATGATTTCGAGATTCCAATTAATTAACTGTATTTATCTCCATCGGCTGTTCCTTTAGTCGTTCTGAAGCAGAGACGGATAATGTTTTGTCGGAGAAAAGAGATGACCCAAGGCTACTATCATCTAAGTAACTGTTGATAGGATTGAAAACTAAAGCTCCTGGAGCACCCCTGCATTAATCTTAAATGTCTTGGATGAAATTTAATAACATTTTTAGGATGAAGAGATCTGTCAGCGGGAAAATTGAATATCAAATGACAGAGTCGAGGAGGAAGACCATAAAATGTTAATTTAGCGAGAAAAAATTGGTGCCAGATTCTGCCAAAGTCACAATCCTAGCCTCACCATATTTTTCCATAGCTGGGTTGCAGATATGAGTAACGTATGCCACTAGATCGCCAGTCGAGCGTTGTTGTCTAAAACCGAATTGCCCGTCCGAGATGATTCTATTCTCCTCCAGATATTTGAGAATCTCGATGTTAATAACCATTTTACGATCGAAATCACTTTTTGCCTCGTCAATAACCGGTTTATGAGAATATGCATCTACAAATGTGGTCCGAGTGTCGACTAAGGGATTATTTCGCCAATGAAGATATGCGCGATTTTTGCAGGAGACAGCTCGAGCACATTTTTTGCTGAACCAAGATATACTGGAGGCAGACTTCTTTTGGGAGTGAAGAATTGAGCATTCCATACCAATCAAGATAATTTCACTGATTGATTCGGCTACTGAGGAGGGGTTGTCTTAGTTAAAGCAGACTGTCTGCCATGGGAAGGATGCAAAGTCTCTTAATTCTTCCCAGTAAGCAGAGTTAAAATGCCCTACGAGACTGTGTTTGAGAAGAAGGTGGTATATGAAGCGAACAAGAGGCTGCTGCAAGCTTGTGATCCGAATTTCCAAGCGCTGATGTCACAGAGATTTTATACGAATTTGGAGAATTTGTAAGGAAAAGGTCAACTAGCTTAGGTTGATGGGTATTTACATCCGGAAATCTTGTGGGTTCCTCAACTAATTGCGATAATCCACAAGTGATGACGAAAGCCTCTGCGACCCTTTCTGCGTCGTCAGTTTGGAAAGAAAACCTTAACCAGGGGATGTTGTGTACATTGAAGTCACCGAAAAAGACAAGGTTCAAAGTTTCACAAAAAATGTGGTGAAGTTTAGTTTACAAAAAATCAATTTATTCATGATGGTGACTAAATCATACCTTAATTAAAAAAAGCTCTTTAATCATAATGCTCCCTAAGGCCCTTTTTTGCGACTACTTAACTAGATCGGTGGTCGACAACCTATGATCCTCAGGTCACCGAATGGCCCATTTAATAATTTCAAGTGATTCAGTTTAGTTTCGAAAATAAAGTATAGTATACATATAACAATAAATTATAAAACATAAACATAAAATAAACATTTTGAGATTGAAAAAAAATTGAGAATTCATGCTAAGAACAATATTTTAGTTTGATTACTGTAAACCTTATATACATAATTGTTTATGTATATAAGATACGAGGAACTCAACTCCAAATTAACTAACCTAACCCAAACTCACATTTTGGTTAATTATGACCCTCCGCCAAAAAAGGTTGCCGATCCCTGCAATAGACTTTAAGAACAGGTGGTAAAAAGTGTGGATTCTAAAATATGCCGCCAAACTGAAACTTTTTCATTAACACGAAATATTTTTTCATTTCAGTGCATTAAGAATTGCGTTTAAGCGAATGTTGACAATTTGGTACCATTTTGATTGTATATTCAATCTATTCAAAGACTCAAGAATTCTTTATGAAGCAACTGATAAAATTCATCAGTTCACTAAAAAGGTAATATTTTTCCTTCTTATTATCCTTCTGGAAAATTGACATGATTACATTTAAAGACTCGTTTTAATGTTTCTATCTATAAATTGGTTGTCACTAGAGACTACCTTATAAAAATAACTTTAAGTGCTAATTGCTTAAAATATCAAGATCTTTTAAGGAGCTCGAACATTCATCACATTTATAGTTAACAATCAAATACTGAATTCAACTTTGCTTGGGATGCTCTTTTTCATCATGGTAACATTCATCCACTTTTAAACATGCCAGTGCATGAAAGACTACCTTAGCGTAGTTCTAGAGCGATAATTTTGTAAACAACAGCTAATTGCAGTTTTTAGTCGTACAGGAAGACGACTGTGTAATGATTACACTCGCCAATCTCACAAAAAACCTTTAAGCCGCAGATTTTTTTTTAGATTAAAGTTGACTGTACTAAACCAATGAGAATAAATAAGGTCAAAACCGTTATTTTATCTCTAACTCTGATTCTAATAAATATTTCAACCTGTTTGGCGCATTGGACTATTTTGAATACTTCTTTGACTTTACTGGATGTCTTTTTTTTTGAACTTTTAGCAGTAAATTGGCAAAATTTAGAGACTTCCAAATAAAGCTACCAATGTACAATTCCACAGCTTTTGCCTCAAAGTCGATTGCTTCTATTCGTAATAAATTTTATTTTTTAGGTTGTCGTCCAGAAAAGATTAGCCTATGAACAGAAGATGAATGAATGCAAATATACAGATAAATATGAAGGTAAGTTGACTCTATAAGCTAGGTGTAATTAACACAGTTTTGAGAAAGACATGGAAAATATTACATCTGTATGATGTATACTACGTAAAATATGCCAAAATATTGTTATTTATTCGTAATTATTAATAATAATTCAGAAAATGTATACAAAGTTAAATAGTCTTTATGTGCAGTAATAATGTAAAATTTTTACACCAAACAATGTAAAGCATTCTTTATTTTTGGCTGGAGATAGATAGATATGATATAAGTCGAACAGGATATATACATTTCTCTCATTACTACGACCTTAAAGATCTTTTGTGATAAACCCAAAATGTATTGATCCTAAATTCCCAGGTTTTTATAAAAGCATAGAATTTTTCTAGGAGCAATTTTACTTACCTCTGCAGATTTAACTTGTACCTGTTCCAAGTAAAGTTGTCTCCTGTAAAACAATGCTTCGCATGTGCAAAGTAAGTGTTCTGCAGTTTCTTTGTCTTCGTTGCAGAAGCGGCAAGTCTCTAACGCCGTTTTACCTATCTTTTTGAGATGGCATCTTAGCGTGCAGTGTCCTATAAAAAGGCCTGTTATCAACCTTAACTTCGGTTTGCTAAGGTCGAGAAGTTCCTTTGTCTTTGTGTCAGAATATGTGACGAACTTTTTCGCATGGTTTGTCCTGAAATTAATTTTCAGTGGGATTCTTTTTGTTTCTCTTTCCATTTGTGGACTTTATTTCTTATATGAAATTTTGTTATACCAAAGTAAGGTTCAGGATCCAAGAAGTGGGGATGCTACACCTTCTCTAGCTAGGCGATCGGCAATCTCATTTCCTGCAATACCTATGTGTGCTGGCACCCACATCAAGGTTGCCTTTTTACGGGCAGCCAACTGTTTTAGTAGTTGTAGGCAGTCCCACACAAGTATGGATTTGACAGTAAAGCTACTCAGAGCTTTAAGCGACGCTTGACTGTCTAAACAGATATAGATCCTTGCTCCTTGTAAATCCTTCGATAGACATTCCTAGGGTGAATAGTTTTAAGGCATGTGCTTTTGCCTGGAAGATCGCAGGAGTTTAACCTAAGGCTTTCGTTAGCCTATATTTTGGGCTATATACGCCGACCCAAACTCCTTCTGCTGTTTTTGACCCATCCGTGCACCAGATAAGTGATCCTTGCTATAGTTTAGGTTTTTGGTCCATCCCACTCATATGGCGATCATTTATGACCACTTCAAATGAGTATTCCAATCTGGTTTGTATTGTATCAATCGGTTTTGTGGTTGACGATAACCCATTCTTTAAAAATACTCATGTGTCCGATAAAGTCTTCTTCCTTCAGATCTACTTCCTGCCCCCAGAATTTCCTTCTTCTTTACCTGTAGATGTAAAGGGAAGAAATTCAGCACAACTTCCAGAGCTGCAGTTGGAAAGGGTTTCATTGTTCCTGTAATTCCAAGACATGTTAAATGTTGTTCTTTTGCAAGTTTACCTTGTGCTGTCTTTGTCGTTGTCTTTTGCTTTTGGTCACCATACTAACGAGGCGTACGTAACCATCGGTTAGATAACCGTCATGTAAGACGAGTAGACCAGTGGATCATTTTGGATTCAGTCCCCAGGCTTTTCCAAAGAGTCTTAAGCAGGTTTAGTTTACCACTATTACATGTTTGACTACCTTTATCAAGTATGTGTTCCAAGTAAGTTTCTGATCTAGCATTAAACCTAGGCATTTTGTCTCTCTTGAGATGTACTTCGATCACGATGGAAACTATTAATGAGAACTTCCTTCTTTTAGTGAATTAAATAGTAACTGTTTTGCTTGAATTAACTCTTAAGCCTTCCTTCTAGCACCAATTGTTAATAATATTTATGGCGGTTTGCTTCCGGTTTGATATAACTCTGTCATGCCTACCCCTTACAGTAACGACAAGGTCCTCTGCATATCCCTGCGTTTTAATGCCTGAGTTGTGTAACTTTCGAAGGAGATCGTCCACAACAGTAGACCATAGTAGCCATGGTAGGGGCAATAATACTCCTCATTGAGGACAGCCCTTTACCGCAGTCGCTGTTGCTGAGTCTCTTTCCAAGTATGTTTTGATTCTTCTTTCTCTAAGCATGGATTATATCCACTCGGTTGTTGTTGTTGCTTCAAAGCTCTTGTTTTGTGCAGTTCTTTTTATGGATTCGTATGAGGTGTTATCAAAGGCATTCTCTATATCGCTGAATGCACAAAGAATAATTTGTTTTGCTGCAAGTGCCTTTTCGATCCTCTTTATGAGGTTATGTAAGGCCGTCTTGGTATATTTGCCTGATTGATAAGCAAATTGGTTCTTGTGAAATGGTGCCTGTATTGGGACTTTATTTCTAATGTGAAGATCTATAATTTTTTTCTATTCGTTTGAGGAGCAATAAGGTTAGGCTAATAGGTCTCTAAGATTTAGGCTGGACGTTTCATTGTCTTCTAGCCTTTGGGATGAAAACCACATTAACTTTCCTCAGGTTTGAGAAATATACCACAGGCAATAACTAGCTCTAAATAGTTGAGTTAGTGAAGTTGGCAGCAGATGATGATAATCTCATTTTTTGACATTTAGTTTGTAGTCCCGTTTCGAACCTAATCCTTCTATTTTTATTCATAACCATTTACGCCCCTTTTGTGTCTAATGTGCTTGCTTCCTTTGCTTTTGCTAATATTTAGATCAATGTTCCTTATATATATATTAAGAAAACTAACACTTTTCCAAAGAAATTTTTGTTCATCCTTAACGTGTATTTGTTGCGTAAAACTCATAAAAACCTTCAATAATGATGAATTAATACGTCTTCCTTTTTTAAATTACCTGCAGTTCTTGTTTTCAGAGCTTGTCAAAAGAAAAGCCTTCTTGGATCTTCTTATAGAATTGTCCTACAACGGTACCAAATTAACCGATGAAGAATTGACAGAAGAAGTAGATACTTTCGCGATAGCTGTAAGCATTTTTGCAACTGCTACTCTTAGATTTGTTAGATATTAGTCGTAATCTCGAGGTCGCTCTGCAATAGGGATGGAAAAATTTAACTGACCACCGCAAATAAAATTAGGTTCTTGTTTTTTTCCTAAAAAAACATCAATGCAACTAACATCCCAGTCGAACATATGATATTACCCTACTTCTATCTTTAAAGTTTTAGGTAAATTTCCGAGGAAAAGTCCAATTTACCTTTTCTAAAAAGAAGTTTCGAGATTAAGGTCAAAATATGGCAAAAATTCAAGCCCTATAGAAAAAAGACAAAAAAAAATAACAACTAAATATTCACGTTTTGAGAGAACATTTCCTAAATTATGTTGGAAAATCAATTTAAATAAAAACTTTTAATAAATTAAAAAATAAGTCATCCGGAACTTAACCGAAAACCGGAAAAAACTCTATTTTTGTGGAAACGAAAACCGAAACGAAACCGATTTGATTTTTTCCCTGGAACGAAAACCGAAAACCGGAACGAAAAAAATAGTGGTTCGATGCCGTGTTCAAAATAACTTGAAAAATTAATAATGAAAGCTTCCACGGTCAGAGTCAGTAGAGGATATACTTCTTCCGGGATTGAACAGTGTCAAGGAACTACTAAAAGTGTTCGACGTTTCGCCCACCATCGTAGGAGGCTTCTTCAGGAACAAAGAAATAAAATACAAGACAATATACAAAAATAAAAAATGAATAAGGAAAAAAGGGTCCAATTTCAAAACATCAGAGCACAGGTAACTCAGTATATCCACCATACCAGAGGCAAGACTCTTCTTCAGAAGAAGTATATCCTGTACTAATTTGAAAAATTAGCAAGAAAAAAATATAAATTGCAAGATCAAAATCGAAATTTTGAGAAAACAGTTGTGGTAAATAAAAACAGAAACAATATAATCCCAAATTAAAATACAAGTCTTGTCCCCTGAAACCAAGAATGATTAAAAAATACAACAAAATTTGATAGCCAAGCTATCATCTTCAGAGATATACCTTAGAGCATAGAGCAAGCTTTATTGTGTTTTATAATCTTTGTTGGTTTCAGGGAACAAGATTTGTATTTCAATTTTTGAAGATAACCAAGGACCAGTCCATGCCACCAAAAGATATGACCCTAATAATAAAAAAAAAGTATGTTTGAAAAGTTCAGTTAAAAATTTAGGTAGGAGAAGATATTTAGAAATAAGTAACATATATAAATAGTAAGATAACAGTTTCAAAATATTAGGTGACAAATCGGAAATTTCCGAATTAAAATTGTCATAAAAAGGACAATTTTGCCCACCTGTGTGTTGGAAACACAATACAACAGCAGTAGGAATGCCTCTGAAAGTGAGTTGCAAGTAACTCAAGGGGATTAAGATCTCTTGAGTACTTATCTACCTGAATAACTAATTAACAGCTATGAGTAAGAAATATATTCAGCGACCTCACACTGATGAAACCAAGGAATGCCATACCGATTTATGATTTTTTGATTGTCAACATTTCCAACTGCAGCGCTTTCCATTGTTCCATTACAGATCATTTAATTGAGGTAAACATTTACATTTAAAAAATAATTAAACTATTACATGCAATTCAAAATGTTTTCAAAATTAATGTAAGCCTTTCTTTTCTTCTTTAAAGTTTCAAAATGTTACATGGAAAATGAAACTCCACTTATCGGAATTCCAGCTCTCCACCAGTTGTCTGGATTACATTAGGGAAAAAAATCAGTTTATTACTTCATAATTTCTGACGTCAAAAAAATAGTCCTCAATTTTAAACATAGCATCTATCCTCGGGAATGAAGACGAGAGTTTGAAGAGGAAAGCGTCTAAAAAATCAGGAGACAAACATTTTGATGAGGTCGTATTCAAGTGGCACTGATAATTGGAGCTGAACTCTGAACTTTTAGGGTAAAACTGCTTAAGTCAAGTTTTTGAGAAATTCAACTTATGCCACTGTTGCATGTTACCTTTCACGATTCTACAGGGACATTTTAAGTACCCCGTCCGAGAAATAAAGGCAATTTTGCATACATGCGTTCTTAAGTTTTTATTATTTATGAAAGTACAAGCAAGTTTCATTTTGGCAATATCTCAGATATATAAATTATAACTTAAGCACTTTTACCCTGTAATCACAAAAGAAATCTATATACAATTACTGTATGTAGATTTTTTTTAATAACCGGGTAAGAAATTTACATTTAAAATGTTACGCTTAGGGTTCAGACACTTCAGCTACTACAATCTGCTTTGTTCTAACTATGATGGCAATGCATCCCGAAGTGCAGGTAAGTACTCTGGTTAAAATATATTTATTGCAAAACAATCGCACCAGCATTTTTACAGCAAGCTATTTATGAAGAAATATTGGACCTACTTGGACCTAGTAAAGAGATAACTTATCAAGATCTATCAAATTGTAAATGTTTGGAAAGAGTCATTAATGAAACACTCAGACTGTTTCCACTAGGAGCATTCTTAGTAAGAAGTGTCGATGCAGATGTGGATTTGAGTACGTTATAAAATGACAATTTTATTATTTTAAAATTTTACATTAAATTTTGAGACCAAATCATCTTAAACAATTTTTATTGGGTTAAATTTTTCCTCAGATTGATTTCATATTTTTACACGATGTAACCATTTCACTTCTAAAGAGTAACAGGTATTCATTTCACTTATCTGCAGAAAGAGTTTTGCTTCTGATATGATTTACAACTTAGTTACCATGTTTTTATATGTTGTTTATTTTATCGTTTTATTCCATTTCAAGAGAGTTCCGTTTTTGACCATACCAAGGAGCCATACTAGTCTTGAATCTTGATTTTCAATTTCTCTGCAGAAGAATTAGCATCTAGTCTAACTGACATATGAGTTACTGCGTTTCTTGATGTTGAATTCTGGTTTCGTTTAACCTTTCTTATCACAGAGGTTGCTCTCTTCCATGGGTAACAATTGGGTTTCTGTCCCCTCCTCTTATGACTTTTTTGTTGCTTTGTGTTATTTCTTGTTGAAACGGATTTTACCTCTGCTTTAAAGTTTGTTAATCATTTTACTTTCCTTACGGAACAGTTGTGCTTATGATATGCGTAACAGCTAAGCTGCTGAGGTCTACTAAACGATAAAACAGTCAAAAATAAAAACCGATTATTTCGTCAAGATCAAAAAAGTTTCACTTTTGATACGTTTGATCTACTGAGTACAATGTCTCCAATTTTAATTTTTATTACATCTCCATTAGAGAAAAGATTAGTCTCTGATAAAGGATTACCAGTATTTACTGGTAATCCTTGTTTTACTTTCTTTAATTTTAATTGTCATTCCACATTTTCTGGAGAAGGGCGGCTGTGGGAATATTTCACATACCAAGTTGCGCTATTGATCTTGTTTGCATTTCTGAAGATTATCCTGAAGGAAGGATAAATCCTGAAACATCAAAAACTTAGTTCTTTGGTACGTTTTCATTTAACAATACGTACTTATACTGAATCTCACTCTTTGAAGCTACCAAGACCTGAACTCTCTCAGCGAATGTTTCTCAGAATATTCTTCAAAATTTTAACTGCAGTTCTTCCTTATTATCTTGCATTTTTAATTTAGAAAATGGATACATCCTTCCACAAGGCAGCTCTGCATTGCTTGGAATCATATGTATGCACAGAGATCAAGATATTTGGAAAAACCCATTAGAGTTTGATCCAGACAGGTTTCTTCCAGAAGAAGTAGCCAAACGGCATCCGTATACGTTCCTTGGGTTTTCAGGAGGACCAAGAAATTGTATAGGTAAATAGTTAATTTAGTTTTACATGAACTAGAATCAAACTCGAAACATAAACCTTCTGAAATATATCCATTTGGTATTATACGTACTTATTAATAGGTAACAAGTGTGTTCAACATTATAACATTAAACATTATTAAAAGGAAGCATCCAAGGAGATAAATTTTAAAAAACCAAATTCATTCTAGATATTCCGATTTCTAACTTAAAATTTGTTATTTTTCTAAAAATTCTTCTTTAATCAGGACCATTAAAATCAATTATGGTAACAAAATTTAATTATAAAATTTATATTAGTGATTGTGTAAGGAATTCTCCAGATATATTTGACAATGGAAAGCGGCCGTGAGAATGTGTCATACGGCATATAAGCGCTCCAGACGTTTCCGCAAGCGATAATCTTATCTGTACGGAGATCCATCTAGAAAACCGAAAGGGTATAAATACGCAGTTGTCTTTTCCTCAGACAGCTAATTAAACAGTGTTAGTGGGAAGTCACTCGGTTGTTTAGTTAATTAAGTCAGATAGTTAAATAGTCTGAATGTTAAGTAAATCAGAATTGCAGTGTTCCGGAATAAGTTTGAATTAAAGTGTTTACAATTCACAAAGTTTTAATTATCAAACCGAGAACCCGCAACAATATTGATAGAGAAAACTAAAGAGTCTATGTATTCATCTAAAACTGTCAGTAAAAAAGTACAAATTCCGAAAAAAATTTCAAAATTTCAAACAAAATTTGTCCAAATTTCAAGTTGTTTTCTTTTTTGAAATTAAATTTTCTTTTGATCCCGCAATTTCATTGCTAAGTATAAAATTTCTAATTTACAAAATCCTATCTTGCTAGATCCATGTTTCCGGACTATACATTTGTGGGGCAAATTAATGGGATTGGAAAAATTCAGTTGTTTTTTAAAAATATGTGATAGTTTCCATTCGAAGTTATTTTACCAGAAGTAAACTAAACATAATATGACAGGAATACTTTCTTAAGGGAATTGTCCTATTAATTTTTTTTTATTATTGTAGGTAATCGATACGCAATGATGACCATGAAAACTGTCATAGCTAGCCTTGTTAGGCACTTCAAGTTTAAAACAAATTACAAATCAGTAGAAGAAATCAAATTAAAATCAAATGTAATTCTGAGACCTGCAGATGGATATAAAATCAGTGTAGAATTAAGGATAATAAATAGTTTAAAAATATATGTCATAATTAATTTGCCCTTTTCCTTCCTAGAGTTAACTTGAAAGCTTAATAAAGAACATTGTGAAATTGAAAGCAGAAATTTACGAAAGCTTGGTTATAGTTATGGATTCTAGAAGAAGGATGCAGCACTTTGTTTTATTTACTGACAAAATGAGCAACAAAAGTAGCATCTATAAAGAAGGTGGGTGACTTAATTCTTCTTAGACTATTTCTCTCTGTTTCACTGAACACCAATTTTTCGTTAATTGCCATTTATTAAGCTTGCAATACGAGTGTAAATCAAATATGAACGGGAATTTCTATAATGTCGCCATCCAAAGAGTGCGCATACTCTTATACATGTTAGGTGGGGACATCACGTGAATTCCTGCGCTCAAGCGAATTCCGTTCTCGCTGTTCATCAGTTGTAAATACAATGAGTGAGCAAGAGGATTCATTCCGCACGTTACGCAGCGAATTATTATTACATTGCTTGCCATTGAAGGTTTAAAGCTCTTCAAAATTCTTCATAGACTAGAAGCATAGTTTAGGGAATACTTGTTTGAAAAAAAAACTCAAGTGTATGAATGGCACAAGAAATTTATGAAAGGACGAACTCAAGTTGAAAATGAACCCCATGCCCGTCGCATCGGACCTATGTGACTGCGGACAAGATTAACTATGTTGAACGCCTTTTGGAAGGTAATCGCCGTTGAAATTGATGAAATTGCAGTTCGGATAGGGATATGCTTTGGGAGTGCTCAATTCATCATTACAGATGAGCTAAGGTTTCAAAAAATTTCTACCTCGTCTTTTGACTGAAGAGGAGAAACAACAACTTCTACAGATTTGTCAGTGCCATCTTGAACGTTTTCAACGTAAGGGTGATGGTTTTTTTGGAACGTATCGTTTCGTGTGATGAGAATTGGGTCCACCTTTACACCCCTGAATCTAAACAAGCAAGCATGGAGTGGGGGAGAAGGGGGAAAGGTGCATCCGTCAAGGCAAAAACTCCCCTCTCAACTGAAAAGATTCTTGCGACAGTGTTTTGGGATTTTAAAGGAGTTGTGAACGACGATTTATCTGCATGAACGTCAGTGCGCTTAATGCTGCCTACTACTGCCAGCTATTGGATGAAGCAAAACGTGCATATCGGACGGAAAAGGCGCGAATTTATGGTGACAAATGTGATTTTGCTTTACGACAATGCCTGCCCCTGCTCAGCCAATCTGACAAAAATTAGAGGAAATGCATTGGTCAATATTAGAACACCCTCCTTATAGTCTCGACTTAATCGCCATTCGATTATCATATGTTTGGGCCACTCACTGAAAGAAGCTCTAGAAGAAAAACGATTCCATATTGATGCTGCTGTTGAGACATTTGTGCGCAATTTACCGCAAACACGCCTCACTTCATTTTATGATGATGGCGTTAAAAACTCTTAATCCGTTGGAAAAAAAATCAGGAAATTATGTAGAAAAATAGTTAATAACCTTCAGGTATGTATCTTGCACCAATAAATTTTAAAAAACAAATTCCAGTTCATATTTGATTTACCCTCGTATATCGGAATAACAGCGTCTGCAGCTCTAAAGTTTTCTTGAAAGACTACAAATAAGCGACCTGAAAGATTTTTGGATTTCTCCTATATTATCATTTTCTATGCAATTATTATTAATGGGAAGTATGTTAATAATTTAAACAATGAACTATGATGGTATATAATGTAAATTGGGAATTGGGGAATTTTGGAAAAAATTCATTACTTATTTAACAAACTAGTGTATTAAAAATAAAAGATTTTGCCTCTCACCTTTTAACATATGAGTTGATAAACAATTATATTTTCGTCAATTGTGTATTTTGATTCAAATCAAGAGTATTAAGTTCTTTTTGTTTTATTCATATTATGTTTGGCTGCATTGTAGTTTTTTTAATGTAAAGACAGGTATTCAAAGTGACTTTGATTTTGTCATGGAAAAGTTTTCGAAACGATACTAAAGAAGCAGTTGAACATCACGAACAAAATAAAATAATTTTAATATCATCAGATAGCATGCAGTACGAGGGTAAATCAAATACGAACTGGAATTTGTTTTAGAAAATTTATTGGCACAAATTACATATATGAAAGTTATTAACTATTTTTCTACATGATCTCCTGATTTTGTTATGCATTTTTTCCAATGGATTGGGAGTTTTTTAATGCCATCATTATAAAAAGAAGGGAGACGTGTTTGCAGCCAATTGCGCACAAATGTCTCAACAGCAGCATAACCATGGAATTGATCATCTCCTAAAGCTTCTTTCAGTGGCCCAAACATATGATAATCGCATGGTGATAAGTCGAGACTATAAGGAGGGTGTTCTAAGTGTTGCTTAATGTATTTACTTTAATTTTTGATGTGTCAGATTGGTTGAGTGGATGCGGGCATTTTCGTGAAAGCAAAATCACATTTCTGACCGAAAATGTGTGCCTCTTCCGCCGATACGCACATTTTGCTTCACCCAAGAGCATGGCAGTAATAAGTAGCATTAACCGTACGACGTTTATGTAGAAAATCGACTGGCACAACTCCTTTAAAATCTCAAAATACTGCCGCAAGAACCGACGACGGGTATGGAGTTCATTTTCATTAAGTTCGTCCTTCCAAAAATTGTTTGTGCCATTCATGAACTTGAGTTTTCTTCAAACAAATATCCCCAAACAGTGCTTCTAGTATATCAAGAATTTCAGCAGGCTTTACACCCTCAACGGTAAGAAATTTAATAATAATGCGCTGCGCTACGTACGGATAAACTTCTTGCTTACTCATTATAATTTACAACTGACGAACGGCGAGAAGGGAATTCGCTCGTGGATAGAAAGTTACGGGATGTTTTCAACTAACATGTCTAAGAGTATGTGCACACTGCCGACGGTCTCATGGCGACATGATAGAAATTCCTATTCATATTTGATTTACCCTCGTATTTTTGTTAGAGTAGTCTCCTATTTTGACCGACGTTTATTACGAAATGAATGCAAAGATCGTCTATTAACGGAAAAACCAAGCAATAATAAACTATTTTGCATGCATTATATTCAACTTCATAAATTCTAAGTTCACGGAAAAATATGTTAATTCTTTTGCTGATGTATTAAGGTAAATGCTATTTAAAATTCAAGGTAACCATTAAAAATGTCACTTAATCAGAGTCATTTAGTTGCATTTGCTAAAAACATTTCGTAGGGCTTCTATTTTAAGTATATATATCTTGTGTATATTAAGTTATCCTTAATACAGGACATCTATGTTGTTCACAAGGATTGTCGTAAAAAGAAAATCTAGCTTTTACTAAATCTAGCAAAAGCATTCCCTAACTCAGAATCCTTTACTAATAGAAAAATCATGCTTTGATAACAATCATTTGTGCAGGATTTTTTACATCGGGTATGACACCCTTTTTAGGGCTCTGTATCTTAAAATGGAAAAAGAAACGCTTATAATCTAACTCTCCGTGTCTGCCACAAAGAGGTTTTCTTCGAAAACTTATGTAACGTAGAAATTTGAAATTTTGCACAGCGTTAATTCTTGATGACCCACCTAAATACCGCCAGCCAACGATTAACGATTAAAGAAAGAAAGTATTTCATAATAATATGGGGGGTTAATTTAGTCTCCTAAAAATCAAGTTTTATTTAATATATCGCGTGAGGTATCATTTGAAAGAGCCACCTCTATAGATCCTAAAATATATTTTTTTTAATTTTCGGTCTTATCGTCTAAAAGATACAACTTAAAATGCTTAAATTTGTCTTTTACATTATTTTATTTAGATAATTATTTTCGGAGTCAGCCCTAGTTTATTAAACTGTAAGCAGCGCAGTCATTGCGGTTGGAGCTCTGTTAGGAAACCGCCCTTTGGTTTCCAAACTTCGAATCTAATAAACGTTCAAACCTATTGGACTGTGCACTAAAGTCCTTATCTTCTGGGACCTTTATATAGAGCAACCGCTTCGCTAGGCGTTTGGGTTTCAACTATTGATAATTCAGTTAACTGTGATTCACTATACACGCCTAACATACTATATATTCACTATACATGCTGCTTCACGTCAGTTCAGGTTGTATTCTATTTACATAAGTCACTCGTGGGCGTTGACCACAGTTTCTCTGTGGACCAATAGGTGGCGGTAGTATTAAGAATCACACAGTCAACATCCGTTGATTCTACACTACTTACTTGACGAAACTTTTATTGCATTCGAGTTGGATATATTAAACTAGCGAAATCTAATAAGATCGAAGACTGTCTTTGGTTTCCAAACTTCGAAGCTAATAAATGTTGAAACCTATTGGTCGGTGGCGTCAGCTAAACAATGTCAAAATTCCAAGTTCAGTAAATGTTTCAGGAAAAAAAAAATAGAAAATAGAAAGTGAGGCTTTTAAAAAATTACAAATATGCTAAAATTTTAGAAACAAATGTCCACATTTTAAGGTTTAGAACAAAATTTTGCACCAGAAATCAAAATCATTGATAAAAATTAAACTCTTGCAAGATTTTTAATAAATAAATTGAATTTTCAAGAAAAAATATTTAAATTAAATTCGAAATTAAAAGAAAAACCAAGCTCTATAATTACCTTTATCGGTTTTGGGAATAAGAATAAAAAGTGGAGTTTGAATTTTGGGAATTTCATAGAGATCTATATGCTATATAGATATATATATATATATATATAATTAATTTTGTTTTAGGATAAGTCGATCAGTAAAGGTACAGGTAAAGAATACTCTTTATCTATTTCCAAGCTTTCGAAGCTTTATTTTTGCTTCATCATCAGGGATTAGATTTGAGATTTGACCTTTGTGAAGTGGTATGCATCCTACTATATACCGGGTGTTTTTTTTAGTTGGGCGGTTACATTTATATGGAGTATCACTTATTATAAAGGCAAACTGATTTTGTCGATATGGCTAATCGGAGCTAAACTACCTTTCAAAAATATTTTCAACTTCCTGCCACTTCCGGTTATACCGGAAGTAGACATCAACTTTCTTATTTTAAATAGCAACCCCCAAATTTTATATTTTATTTGGATTCTACGTAGAAAAATAAGGTAAGTTTATGTATACATGTTTATTGCTATCTTTGGTAGTTTTTAGGATAATTCAATTTTTCGGAAAAAACTGACAGAAAAGAGGGTTATTTTGGCTCTTTGTATCTTTTTTATTATTTGCAATAAAAACATGAAATTTGGGTTGAAGTCATGGAATATTATGAAGACTATAATAACGTAATCAAGTTTTACATTTATTACACAAGGTGATGGAAATTTTATGATCTTTATTGTTTTTGTTTTAATCAAAAAAACTCCGTTTTTTTAAATGGGAACTATGTGTTTTTTAAACATTTTTGAATTCTTCACGTAAAAAGAAGAAAAAAGTTATATGACTATTTTTTTTTAAATTTTGCACCGTTACTGAGATATAATGCAAAATAAAAAAAATATATGTCTTTTTTTTCTAGTAGCAGCTTGGTAGTAGACAACAAAATTCTTAACAAAAAAAAACCACCAAGGCCTAAAAATTTTAGGCTAAATAACATTTAAAAGATAACCGCACAAGACGAATAAGTTTTTGGCTAATTGTTAGAATACTTATTGAAAAATGTTTAGGGAGCTACGAATGGAAGTTTCGTAAAAATTGTTTGTTAAACAGACTTCTTATTTTTGGAGTAATGAAAATCAACAACAAATGTTCAACAAAATTCGTCCTTTAACTGTTATGATGTTAGATTAGAACTCGGGATTCTTAAGCGTTACATTTTACAATGAAAATCAGAATGGAAATTTTTTAGTGATTTTTTTTACGACTACTGCATGACAAGCATATTGCTAGAAACAATCGGATGTACTTAAAAACGTTACTCAATTCGAGATCTTAAAATATGCCTTTAAATGTATTGAAACAGAAGATCGTCCTTGTTGTTCTTGATGTAAATTTTTTGTCAATTATTTTTGTTTCCTATTACTTATTATGATTAATTCTTTAACCTTTTATTGCCTACAGTTAATTTCCTACTTGAACAAAAAAGAGAAGTTTGATTCTTTTTATTTTGAGATTTATGTAAAATACCTCTGTAACGGCACAAAATTTTAAAAAATAAGTAGTATCACTTTTTTCTTTTTTTTATGTGAAGACTCCAAAAATGATTAAAAAACATACAGTTCCCATTTAAAAAAACAGAGTTTTTTTGAATAAAACAAAAACAGCAAAGATTATAAAATTTCCATCACCCTGTATAATAAATGTAAAGGCTGTTTACGCTATTATAGTCTTTATAATATTCCGTGACTTCAACCCAAATTTCATATTTTTACTGCAAATAATAAAAAAGATACAAAGAGTTAAAATAACCCTTTTTTGTGTCATTTTTTTTCGAAAAATCGAAATATCTTTAAAACTATCAATGGTAGCGATAAACATGTATACATAAACTCACCTTATTTTTTTACGTAAAATCCAAATAAAATATAAAATTTGTGGGTTGCCCTTTAAAATAAGAAAGTTGATGTCTACTTCCGGTATAATCGGTAGTGGGGGGAAGTTGAAAATATTTTTAGAAGATAGTTTAACCCCGATTAGCCCCATCGACAAAATCACTTTGCCTTTATAATAAGTAGTACTCCATATAAAGGTAACCTCCCAAGTAAAACAAACACCCGGTATTACATTACAATTGGTTTTTTTATATGAAGGATCACCATTCCTGTCATTACATTGTCCATTATGTGTTTACTTTCCTACATGCAATTATCTTATTAATATTTCAATTTAACCAACATTTAGGTCCTTTTGGGAATAGGATGGTTCGTTATTCCTTAGTTTTTATTGTTTGTGAAATTTGGACCTTTTTTTGATGTTACTTTTCTTTTCATATTCTTGCTTCCATAGCTTTGTTGACGTAATTTCGCCAGCCTCTTCTTGGTCTTCCTCTTTTCCTTTTTTCTGGAGGTATCCAATCTAACACTTTTCTTGGCCATCTTGTTTCGTTCATTCTATTTGTATGTCCGAACCAAGCCTATTGTTTTCTCTATGTCGTCAATAACATCTCTCTCGATGTTCATATGCCTTTTAATTTCTACATTTCTTACCCTTTCGAGTTTTGATCTTCAACTGCTTCTTCTCAAGAAGTCCATCTCCGTGGCCAGCAGTTTTTCCTATTAGCTTTATTTAGATCTCAAACTTCTGCACCATATGTTATAATGCTCTTAACGATTGAGTTGTAAATGCGTATTTTGGTTTCTCACCTAATATTTCTTTCCCAGAATATGGAATTGAGTGCTCCAGTGATTTTTCTACCCTTTGTTATCCTTTCTTCAATTTTGTCTTTACTATTCCCTTGCTTAATTAAAGATGACTCCCAAGTATCTAGCTTTGTCGACGTTTTTCATTGTTCCATATTCTAGAAGTAGGTTGCTGTTATTATCACTACCCACTCTATTAGGTATTCACATTTGTTCAGGTTAATTGTAATGCCCAACTAGAGTATACTCTTCGGTTAGCTTTCTAACCATAGAGCTCAAATCTAGTTCATCCTCTGCAATTACTATCTGGTCGTCTGCAAAGTACAGGGTATGTAGCATGTCGTCCCCCACCCGAACCCCCATGTTTTTACATTTACGTGTCCGGCCATTCAAGGATTGGTCTAGGTATATTTTAAACATTGTAGGAGATAAACAACATCCTCGTCTTAGTACCCTTTGTCGCGTTAAAGGATTCGGTCAGTGATGTTGCGATTTTGATTGCCTCACTAGTTTTGTTTATAATAAAGCTGAAAGGCCCGAAGTTACTAATGGTCTTCTATCGAGTTTTTTCACTGCTTCCCATAATTAAGATACTGGGACACTATCAGAAGCTTTTTCTAGGTCTATGAAAGCTATATGGGTCTTTCTATTGAGTGAGTTGTATGAGTTCTCTTTTCTAAAGCTATTTTTAAAGTAAAACGGTTGTGTGTCGTAGACCTTCCCGCTTGGAATTCTGCTGGGTCCTCCGGTTGTTTATTTTCCATATCCTCTTCTATTAGATTTCTAAGGACCCAGGAAGATATATTTCCTATAGTTAGGATGACTGCTATTCCTGGGTAGTTCTTGGGATCGTTATTTGAATCCTTTTTTGTGGATAGCTGATGTTTATGAAGTTCTCCACTACAGTCAGTGTTTCTTCTCCGTTTAGGCATCTTTCAAATAAAGATTTTGGCATTCCTATAAGTTTTTCAGGCCATATATTATGAATTCCGGATATGTCTCTCCCAGGAGATTTTTTTAACTTTCGTGCCTTTCACGGCCTGCGCTACTTGTTCCAATTGGACCCTATATAAGTTAAATTATTTATTTGATGCTGTTCTTGTAGAAATTCATCACGTTTCTCTTCCAAAAGCTTTTTGAAGTAAACAGCCATTAATTGTTGTACCTCCCAAGGTAGACACATACTTCTTTGATGTTCTTATCGACTTTATCGTCTTCCAAGCTTCTGAGCTACGCATCCCTGCTATTTGTTGTTTTATATACTCACATTTCTTTCTCCGAAGATTGGTTCTTTCTCTTAATAACTTCTCTGTTAACCCCCCTATTTCCTCTTCTGAATTGTTCTCTTGTCTCGCCATCGTTCCTTTGGAGAAACTTTTGGTAGAGTGGTTTCTTTTCTCTAATTTGTAGTTCGACAGTCTCATCTCACCATTCAGGTTTTTTTTCCATCTGTACTATTCGAATAGCTTCGTTTGTAGCCTTGTAGGATACAGGCTTTTATGTGTTCATATTCTTCTTTTGTCGTTCGTTCGATTTCAATTAATTTTTGTTCTAGTCTTCTGGAGTATAAATTTCTAGTACTATCATCTTCAAGCTTTTTAGGTTGTATGTTTTAGTATGTAACCTTGTTTCAGTGATTGTATTAGTGTAGGTCGTCAGTGAATGAACTGTAACGTAAGGAATTTTTGATTCTAGTAATCGGTGATCAGGATCCACATTTCTCACCCATTTTTACTCTTACATCCTATATCTTGATTCTGGAATATTGTCGCATAACGAGATAATCGATGATCGAATTAAGTCCTCTAGTTTGTTGGTACCAAGTATATTTATGCATATCCTTGTGCGCGAAATAGGTGTTAGCTATTTTCAGATCAAACTGATCACAAAGATTTATTAATCTCTCGTTGGTTGGCGTTAACAGTTCTTTCCCCGTGTCTGCCTACCACGTTACTATTTTTTTTTGTCCTACTCTGCCATTCATATCTCCTCCTATGATATGTGGGATTTCATCTATTATACTTCTAAGGATATCTTTAAAATTAGGCTTGTCTTGAATTGTAGCATGGTTATTTGGCGCATATACTCCGAGGATAGTTATAACTCTTTCTCTAATTTAGATCGTCATTTCAATTTTGTGTTCGTTTATTAGTTCCCAAGATTTAAGCTACCTTTTTAGTTTTTTTATAAATTCTTATGGATGCTCCAGCTTGAGCTCTTTCGTGTTTATCTACTCCTGTGTATAAATGAATATAGTAATTGGTGTTTGCTACTCTGCTTCCTTTTTTATTTTTTTTCTGAGAAGATGGCTTTGTCGATGTTACGTTGGATAAATTCTAAAATAACTTCTTTCTGTTTATTTGATATATCTTGTAGGTTCAATATGCCTAAATTCATAGTCCATTTTCGTTTCTACTTCCGTTTACCATGATATCCGTTCAAAATCCAAGGCGTGTTTCTACTGGGTTTTTTTAGCGTTTTTAGATTTTTTGCAAATGTAAGGTTGCTGGCCAGACGATTCAACCCTCATCCTTGGAGGGCTGTCCAGTTTTTTTCACGCTATATATTCACGCTAGTATTCACGCTTGTATTTTATTTCCCCACTAGCCTCCGACCCAGCTGGTTTGCAGGGTTGGCGAGCTTCCCCCAATTCCAATGGGCACGCACCCGATGGAGATAACTGGCAAATGCCCACACGGGAATTTAATATCGATCTACTACCCATAATAGAATAAAATATTTCCTTAAATTTGAAGAAAAAAAATCTTTAGAAAGTTTTAGAATTTTTTATTTAAAGTCGAAATTTTGGACAAACGTAAACCTTGGTAACTTGGAAAAAGCGAGTAACAATTGAAAAGATTAAATAGGAAATTTTTTGAAAAAAGTAAAAATTTCCAGAAAATGCTCCACATTTTTCTTTTATATACCGGGTGTTTTTTTTAGTTGGGAGGTTACCTTTATATGGAGTACTACTTATTATAAAGTCAAACTGATTTTATCGATGAGGCTAATCGGGGTTAAACTATTTTCTTAAAATATTTTCAACTTCCCCCCACTACCGATTATACCAGAAGTAGACATCAACTTTCTTATTTTAAATAGCAACCCACAAATTTTATATTTTATTTGGATTTTACGTAAAAAAATAGGGTGAGTTTAGGTATACATGTCTATCGCTACCTTTGATAGTTTTAAAGATATTTCAATTTTTCGAAAAAAAATGACAGAAAAGAGGGTTATTTTGACTCTTTGTATCTTTTTTATTATTTGCAGTAAAAACATTAAATTTGGGTTGAAGTCGCGGAATATTATAAAGACTATAATTACCTAAACAGATTTAACATTTATTATACAGGGTGATAAAAATTTTATAATCTTTGTTGTTTTTGTTTTATTCAAAAAAACTCTGTTTTTTTGAATAGGAGCTATATGTTTTTTAATCATTTTTGGATTCTTCACATAAAAAGAAGAAAAAAGTTATATTACTTATTTTTTAACATTTTGTACCGTTGCAGAGGTATTTTACAAAAATCTCAAAATAAAAAGAATCAAACTTCTCTTTTTTGTTCAAGTAGGAAATTAACTGAAGGCAATAAAATCTTAAAGAATTAATCATAATAAGTAATAGGAAACAAAAATAATTGACAAAAAATTTACATCAAGAAGAACAAGGGTGATCTGCTGTTTCAATACTTTTAAAGGCCTATTTTAAGATTTTGAATTAAGTAACGTTTTTAAGCACATCCGATTGTTCCTAGCAATATGCTTGTCATGCAGTAGTCGTAAAAAAATCACTTAAAAATTTCCATTTTGATTTTTATTGTAAAATTTAACGCTTAAAAATCCTGAGTTCTAATCTAACAGCATAACAGTTAAAGGACGAATTTTCTTAAACATTTGTTGTTGGTTTTCATTACTCCAAAAATAAGAAGTCTGTTTAACAAACCATTTTTACGAAATTTACATTCGTGGCTCGTTAAACATTTTTCAATAAGTATTCTAACAATTAGCCAAAAAGTTGTTCGTCTTGTGCGGTTATCTTTTGAATGTTATTTAGGCCAAAATTTTAAGGCCTTGTGGTTAGGTTTTTTTTTGAAAATTTTGTTGTCTACTACCAAGTTGCTACTAGAAAAAAAAAGATATATATATATATATTTTTATTTTGCATTATATCTCTGTAACTGTGTAGAATTTTAAAAAATTAGTCATATAATTTTTTTCTTCTTTTTACGTGAGAAATTCAAAAATGTTTAAAAAACACATAGTTCCTATTTAAAAAAACAAAGTTTTTTTAAATAAAACAAAAACAATAAAGATCATAAAATTTCCATCACCCTGTGTAATAAATGTAAAACTTGATTACGTTATTATAGTCTCCATAATATTCCATTACTTCAACCCGAATTTCATGTTTTTATTGCAAGTAATAAAAAAGATACAAAGAGTCAAAATAACCCTCGTTTCTGTCAGTTTTTCCCGAAAAATTGAAATATCTTAAAAACTGCCAAAGATAGCAATAAACATGTATACATAAACTCACCTTATTTTTCTACGTAGAAACCAAATAAAATATAAAATTTGGGGGTTGCTATTTAAAATAAGAAAGTTGATGTCTACTTCCGGTATAACCGGAAGTGGCAGGAAGTTGAAAATATTTTTGAAAGGTAGTTTAGCTCCGATTAGCCATATCGACAAAATCATTTTGCATTTATAATAAGTGATACTCCATATAAAAGTAACCTCCCAACTAAAAAAAACACCCGGTATTTTGTGTTGAACTAGGGAGATTAATATTTGAATTATGAAAAATAAAAGGCAAACTTTCTACAAAGAGTTATAACTTTGAAGCTGAAACAGAACTTTTAGGAAGAAATAGAAAATTTGAAAGTCTAATGTCCGAATTTAAAAATTTTGCAAAAAATGAAATCATTAGAAACAATTTAATTTTCACAAAATTTGGCTTTTCAGATTACAGTCGAAACTTAAACATAGTCAATATTTCGATATCAAAGTGGAAATTTGAAAAAAAGTCCACCTAATTAAAAAAAAATCTAAATTTTGGGTTTGTTTTTAATCTGTAAAAATATAAAATAAAAACTGAAAGTACAAATACATAATTTGGCGAAGAAGAATGAAAAGAAGAGAGTGCTCGGAATTTATTATGTAAATTTTTTTCATATTTTGAATTTAACTCGAGAGATGGATGTCTAAATTACGAAAACTAAAAATCATTATAATAAATTTTGAGTTTAAAATTGAAATTTTAGATAAAAAGAAACATATAAGAGCGGAGTTTAAAATCGAAATTATAAATGAGTTGAAATTTTAGACAAAAATTTTTGGAGATTGATAATAAATACATTACCCAAGAGTAATAATTATAAACCGAAAAAATACAAGTTAAACTCAAAATTTCGAATCTAAAAGGCAAATTTTCAGGTGAACATATGTGTAATGATAAATTTGGAAAGAAACTTGTTTTTTTAAACTTTATATTGCAGTTTTAAATTTCTAAAATGTACCTAAAAATATTTGATTAAATTTAGAAATTATCAAACGCTCAGTTTCTGGTTATATATTTTTATTTAAAATATGATACATATTATCGAAAGATGATTAGGTCATTTAAATTTTGTGAAATGATAATAGAGGGCATCAGCCCTACAAACTACTCTGGAGAGCGGCCCGACGAGTTCCCCTTCGCCGGGCCAGTCCGTCGCTGGCCGTTATCAACACAGTTATCAGTTCCATAAATATTTGGATTGATTGTAGAAAAAAGGTGTGTATATCTAAAAATAGAAAATTTTTTTATTGTTCAATTATAACACATAAAAATTTGATAAATTTCAAATTTATACATAAGTAAAAATAATTTGATTTGGTCTACTGACTGTTCACTGTACTAATTGGTACGGAACCCTAATTTTGCGAGCCTGACCCTCTCTTCGCTGATTGTTTTTCTTTATTTGTAAAGATAATATCTTCAAATCCTGCGTAATTGGTTTAGTTTTTTAAAGTTTTGATGAAGGTGAAGCTTTTCATTCTTCTAAAATAACTATTGTGCTCTCGTAGCTTCCATTGAAAGAACGTCTCTGCGCTGGACTAAATAAATATTATTTTTTTATTTCTTTAAATAACACCAGTCTAATTTTTGCCACAGCCTTTCTCAAACTTTTGGATCCGTCACTCATGAGACAAATTATTAATTATTTTCCTATCCAAATTTTAAAATGTTTAGCAAAATTGCCAGTTATAACTCGAATTTTTTTGTGTTCATATCGAGTTGTTTTCAAATTTTTTTTTTCTAAAATCACAATTCTGAAATCACAATTTTAATTTCGATAATTAGGTTATAAAAATGTGCTCAAATAATAAAAAATATTAAATTTTTAACTCAACTAAGAGCCGCCTGGTCCATAACATCTGTTTTAAAGAACATCGATGTATTAAATTCGATTAGTATCGATTATCAATGTTTTGTTAACATTCCCCCACTTCTTTCTCTTATAATAATAATTACATGTCCTTAGTATTAGTTTATTTACTTAACCTTTGCTTCAGATGTTCACATTAATAAATATTTAAATTAAAGACGAGATTTCTTCCGAATAAAGACAAAAAAACAAGATATATAAATTTGTCATTCCAATCACTTGGATCGGTTAAAATAAACATAAGCCAGAAATTCTGTAGTTTCGGTTTATTTAGATGGTGTTCCTTTTCAAAGTAAGTATGTAACAATTTTTCTGAAATAATTTTTATGGCGACGGCTTCCATTTAACAGAAAACCTAAATATAGCAAATTCTATAATTATATTTCTAAACTGGGTAATTACTTTGATCAAATTTGTTTTAAGGGAGAAGCAAGTATTTTGATTTCTACTATTTCACTCTCTTAGGGAGCTAAGAAATTTATTTCCCTTCTATTGTTGTAAAGTTTTAAATTCACTATAAAATAGTGCCTTATTTTTTAAAGTTGAACCAATGGTTCTTGTATTATTGCTAACTTACCAATTCACTAAAATCGAAAAACCAAATATTTTAAAGTTAATGTTTTGGTTCTATCGCATTTTTTGGGCTTTTAGATTTAACATGATGTTTGCAAGAACTCAGTTAAGCATCTCTACAGAAGGAGTAGTTAATATATCAATAATTTTAACATTGGTAGCGTTATTTGTATGGATTGTGCATCTACGCAAATTAAAACAAAAAAATGACCTCTATTTAAGTAAAGTGCCTGGTCCACCCGGGTTGCCTATTATAGGACTCGCTTTAGCAGCTAATGGAAGTTTTGCAGGTAAGTGTAACTTTACAGGTGATAATTTAAACATAGAAAAACTAAAAGATCTGTCTAAGAAGGTCTAGATGTCAAGTTTCAAGTATTTTGGAATTTTCAATGGAAAATCAAAATTTTGAAAAGATAACATAATCTTTATTATACCTTCCCAAACTTTCAACATTTCATTTAGAATTTTTGCCAAAATATCGAAACTTGTCCGAGTGAAAATTCTTACGTATAATTGTCCGAGTGAAAATTCTTACGTATAATTTTTACATTTTAATCATTTTTTTCTAATATTTGTTATTTTCTCTCGGATTTAACTTTGAAATATATATTTTTTCATCTCGAAATTTCCAAACAAGAGTATAAACATCGCAAATTTTAATCTGAACTTTCGACTCTTTTCCGGAGATCTTTTGTAACTTTCGATTTTGAAGTTGGGAATTAAATTCGAAATCCAGAACAAAAACCTAAATCTTAAAATTGAGATCAGTTAAAAAAATTCTTAATATTTAAATAAATAAAGTTGGTGGTTGACACTAAATAAAATAAAACAAATTGTAATTAAAATAGGAAATTTTAAGAAAAATTTTAAATTTTTGAACCATTCCCAGCTTTAAGAAAAATAATTGATTTCTTTTTCATTTTTTACCATGTTGAGCGAAATTTAAACATGAAGTTTTAAGTTTATTTTTCGAAACTTCTACAAGTAGTGGAAAAGAAGGACGAAAAGATTGCTTTCTGTTAATAAATATTGACTTGCTAACATGATTTATCGTTCTTAGTTCATTACAATTTACTTCTCCTGGCAGCTTTAAAAACGAAACATAATTAATCGCTTAAAACTTATTTTTATATTGACCTGGCAAAGTATTTTTTTTTAAATAAAAGAAGGACAGTTTTATATTCTCTTATTATTTTATTTATTCTTCATTCTATTTTATTGTGTGCCATTTTATTTTATTATGTTTAAAGGGCGTTTTATTTTTTACTTCAGATTTGTTCATTTCCATTTCAAATTGGTTAAAGGATTACAGTCCTATCGGAAAAGGTTGGTTAGGTCCCCAATTGTTCCTTCTTGTAAGTAAACCAGAATACATCGAAATCATATTAAACAGTCCACACGCTCTAAACAAAGGAGACTATTACTATTTCTGTTTACCTTTCATGGGGGAGTGCATATTCCTGGCCAAAGGTAAATATAAATTGAGCAATTTAAAAATCCCAAATGTTTAATTTGTCGTAAAATTTCAGCTGCCAAATGGAAAAAAACCAGGAAAATGTTATCGCCAGCATTTAGTTTGAAAATATTAAATCAGTACGTAGAAACGTGGGTGGAGCAATCACATGTATTTGTGGAGAATGTGAAAAAGTTTGCAGGAAAAGGAGATTTTGACATGAAGCATTATCTTACCGCATGCACTATTGATATATTAAGCAGTAAGTAATTTTCATTGGTTAACAGCCTAATTGAAGTCTTAATACGTTATTGATTAAACCAAAAATCAATCATTTTCACATTACTTACTTACTATTGATATATTGAGCAGTAAATAATGTTCACTGGTAATCAGCATAATCAAAATCTTAATACGTTATCGGTTATACCAAAAGTCAATCTTGTTCTCAAAGTTCATGGCCAGAATTTGATTTCTCATCAACTTTCTTATCGTTCTGATTAAAAAAAAATTAATATTTCAGCCAAGAGCGAGTTGGGCTCGCACAATTAGGGTTCCGTACCAATTACTACAGTGAATTTACCAAATTAAATCATTATTACCTATCTATGAATTTGGAACGTTATCAAAATTTTCTTGTGTTATAATTAAAAAATTAAAAAAAATGTCTATTTTCAAATGCACACATTTTTTTCTACAATCAATCGGAGTATTTATGGAACTGATAACTGTGCTGATGATATTTCAGATAAAAAGTTTTTATTCACAATTATCAATAAGTCGATGACTAGGCCAGTTTATGAGATTGCCTCAGATCGCGCTAAAATATTCTATTCCAACGGCAATTACTGCATTGCGTGAACTAGTGCTAGCTCCAAAAAATTTCATCCAAATAAAATAATGTAAAAGGCATTCTGCCTTTCAGCTAAGCTAAATTTTTATTTAAAAATAAATATTACTATACAGGTCAAAAAGCCTTAGTAAATTATAAAAAAAATATTGAAGGATCCTTAGACGGAGGTCTTTAACTCACCACTCACACAATATATTAACCAAAATGTGATTTTTCGGAAACCAAATTAACCCACCATTTTATTATAAAATATTTTGTTTTTCTAATCATTGGCTGGAAGTATTTGCGTGGATTATCGAGAACTAACACTGGGCAAAATTCAAAATTTCTACCTTACATAATATTTGAGTACAACCTCTTTGTAACAGACGCACGGACGGACACAAAAGAGAGATTAAGATGGTTCCATGTATTTCTTTTAAGGCGGCGGTCTGGTACTCTGAAAACGTCGAAATTCTTCGTTTGCCATTTTACAAACTGCGTCAATACTATCGCTTAGAATTAAATGAAATTTAGTTATAATGTTTAGAAATGTTGGGGAATTCGGGCTTTGAAAGCAGATTTTTGATTTTTGTCTTAGTATTCCCACAAATGGGCGTACAATTTGTCTCCTTTTTTGCCTGTTTTCAGAAGCAAATATCTCGGAAACTAAACGGAATTTGAAAAAAGTACTTCCAAAGTGCGAAATCGACATCCTTGCTTCATAAGTTCTCCAAATTTGAATACAAAATATTAAAAAACAAAGGCACCATTTGTAAAATGGGAGAGCGGTGTTTGGCATAAAAATTGCTCTTAGATTTCGGTTGCCCTCACTCGGATGAGGCAGGGTACGGAGACGGACGTGATGCGGAGCAGAGAAATTTTTGCCCCTTCCCCAATACGTTATCAACGAACGAAGTATCTTCGGCTTCCACAGCTCATATTTCTTTATCTAAGCACGGCAGATATATCATAATAATAATAAACAACATTAAAAGATTTGTTCTACCAGAGTTTGAGAGTAAAATAAATTGTTTAGTATTTGTAGCTTACAATCATTTACTGAATATTTAGTGGTTTTTGTTTTGATATATTTATAAGAATTTTTTTCTCTCCTAATTAACATTTTTATATTACTCTTTGGAAAAATATAAATTGTGTAGGTAAATAAATGCTATGAAAGATTTAAGCAAAAAAAAGAAAAATTGATTTTATATCATTTAAATTGGAAATGTTATATTCCGCTAGCATCACTTGTAATCGAAAATCGACCAATTATATCTGCAAAGAACGAAATTGTTTTTCACATAATTAATTAATAGTATTTAGATGCAGATATTTAATCCTTATCTTGACGATAGGAGAAAATGCGTAGGAAAATAAAAATTTCAGCTCTGAAAATTTTGAATTCCTCGAAAATTTTGGCTTTTTTCAAAATTTCGATAGTTTTTTGAAAATCTACTTTTTTTTGAAAATCTCAACTTTTTTCATAATTTCGACATCTAGAAACTTTGGACCGTTTTTGAAAATTATGAATTTTTTTGAGGAATATGATTTTTATGATAATTTCGACTTTTCCTTATTTAGTTTTGAAAATTTCGACCACTCACTAAATATTTTGACTTTTCTTGAGAATTGTTATTTTTTGATGCATATTTTCAACTTTTTTTCAAAATCTCTAGTTTTCATTGAAGAATTTAACACTTTTAATTTCTATTTTTTTAAATGATTTCGACTTGGACATTTTAAAATTTCCACTTATTTCAAATTCTCATTAAAAGAAAAACCAAATTTTGACTTAATAAGAAAATTGTAACCATTTCGAAATTTTCCCTTTTTCTAAAATAGTGCTATGTTTGGAATTTCCTAAATTTGTCAAAATTTCAATTTTTCATCAAATTTTTATTTTGCTGTAGATCTCGACTTCCTTTAACAAATTTTGCTTTTTTATGACAATTTCGACATTTTAAAAAGGTGTACAAACGAATAATTCCGACAAGGTCAACATTTTCGAAAATTCGAATTATTAGAAAAAAAGTCGAACTTATTAGAAAACCGAAACAAAAATGGTAACATTCCAAAACTCACGAATTAAAAAAAGGCAAAAATTTTGTGGAAATTTAGAAAAAAGTTGTACCAAACTCAAATTTTTCGAAAAAAGTTGCAATTTTGAGAGTAAAACCGAAGTGCCAACAAAGAAGAATTTTCAGAGAAAATTCGCAATTTCGAGAAAAGACTGTGCTTCCGTATCTTTGTACAAAAGTTTATGTTAATTTTAATGGAATTAACAGGAAAAAAAGGGTAAAAGGAAGCATTTTTAAGTCACCTATTTCTAACTATGTACTTTACCTGCTTAGAGAACCGAAAGAAGGAATACGTGTCAAAGAATTTTTTTATAAGTTTGCAATTCGGTAGCCCAATTTCAAGCTTTTTTCTCGAAATTTGGAATTTAAAGTTTAAACTATTCGAAGTTTCCCAGAGATTTGAAATTTTATGGAAAACCTCCACAAGAATATCGAATATTTCAATTTAAAATCAAAGTTTTGTGACTAATGAGAACTCCAGCACTTCCTTATATACATCTCATTTTTTAAAAATTCGTTATTTTTCAAAAATTTCAGTTCAAATATAAAATCGTTCTTTGTATCGTAATTCAAAGAGAACAGTTAGAATTTTTTTTTAAATTTTGACTATTTTTTCATAATTTCCAATTTAGATCTGAAATTGTTTTTTTTATTTGGAATTGCAATTCTAGAAAGAAAAATTAAATTTTTAGCTTTTACTTTCCAGTCAAAATGAAAATAACAAAAAAACTTATTTTTTGAATTTTAAAGTAAACTAAAATTTCAGATAAAAGTCGGAAAAAAATTATTTGAAAAAAATTCATGCAACGTCTTTTTTAATTTCAAAATTCCGTGAAAAATTTTTAAATTTCTGGCATCATTTTGGTTTTTTCCAGAATTTTAACTTCTCAAATTCCGGAACCTAAATTCGAGTTTAAGAAAATATGAATTCTAAATTCGAACTTAAGAAAATAAATAACTAAAAATGTATAAAAATTGACATTTGTAAAATGGAAATTTCAGAAATCTTGTAATTTCGACTTTTTTTCTAGAAATTCTATTTTAAAGTCTAAGATTTAAGAAAATAATTTGAAATTTCCAATTTAAACTTTCTGATTTTTTTTCAGAATTTATTTAAATCTATCCTTTTTTAAGTTTAAAATTTTCACTCATTTCTGAGAAATTTTGTTTTTAAAATTCTAAATTTTAACAGACTCTTTAAATAACATAAAATTTTGACATTTTAGTCGAAGTTTACAATTTTTCTCAATTTTAGTGGAACAGACTGGTCCTTGGTTATCTTCAAAAATTGAAATACATAAATTGTCCCCTGAAACCAAGAAAGATTAAAAACACAACAAAGGTTACTCTAACGCGTTTCGGTAGCCAAGCTATCATCTTCAGAGAGATACTGACTGAAACCAAGAAAGATTAAAGAAACACAACAAAGGTTGCTCTAACGCGTTTTGGCAGCCAATCTATCATTTTCAGAGAGATACTGAAGATGATAGATTGGCTGTGGAAACGCGTTAGAGCAACCTTTGTTATGTTTTTTAATCTTTCTTGGTTTCAGGGGACAATTTTTGTATTTCAATTTTTCTCAAACTCTCGACTTCATAATCTCAACATTTTAAACTTGTTTCTTGGAATTTCTATTTTAGTCTGAAAATGTTGACTTTATTCTTCAGATTTTGTTTCTGAAGTCGAAATTAAAGAATAGTTTCTATTTTTTTGAAAAATTTAAAATGGTTCTAAACAAAATTCCGAATTTTTTTGAGAAATTTTGACTATCTTTTTGAAATTTTAATTTGTAATTTTAAACTCAAAATTTTCACTTCTTTCACAAAATTTTGGTCTTAAAGTTGAATAGTCGATTAGGTCTTAACATACTAAAGTTGTTTACTGAAATTTCGACTTAAATAACGAAATTTTAATTCTAATGCCTACAATTAAGAAAAAAATAGTAATTTCAAGTGAACACTTGAAACTGTAGATTTCGAAAAAGTTTCCAATTTTAAAAAATGTTAAGATTTCACCTTGTTTTTAAATTCCGTATTTAATTAAAAAATAAATACTTTTTTGTAACTCTGGAATAACACAATTAGAATTATGAGTTCTGAAAAAAGTCTACAATTCTTCACGGGCAAAATTTCAAATTTCAACTTGCGATTTTGTTAAAATAATTCATGGATGTCAATGGAAATTAGTAGATGCAAAATCGAGAATGTTCAAAGAATCTTCTCGGAATTTAAAAAAAAAGGTCCATATAGAAAAAACAAATTGGGCAATTAAGACTCACTTTCACAAATAGAGGAAAAAACCCTTTCGGGAAAATTAAGAATAGAAAAATAAAAGTTAAATGCCTAAATACAAAATTTAAAATAAAAACGAAATTTTGAGATAAAATCGATATTTATCAGTTACATCATGCTAAGAAAATCTAGCGCACGGCCCTGAAGTCGAATTGGTAAAAAGTCAAATTTCGATAAATAAATCAAAAATTTCCGAAGAAAATAGTTTTCGGGAAACTTTCGTTTTTTTTTGTTAAAATTTCAACAATCCAAATATCAAAAAAAAGTTAAAATTTTCAAAATTTATTTGTTAATTCTGTTTTAACTGTTTATCAAAGCGCGACAAAAAAATACTAATCGAAGAAACAGGTCAAAATCTTCACTTGGAAGTTTGCAAACAAATATGAATACTAAACCAACTGCTATCAGAAACATGCACATTTCCTTAAGGTATCCAAATGGATCGAGTTACACAGTATCATATATCGGTAAAGTGACGATATGAAACATTGCGAATTCGAACGACGTAAACTAACTTACTCAATTCCCCTTCGAAACCCCTTCCGTCTCTGTTGTCCTAACTCCCCTCAACAGGGCATTTAAATCCGAGAGCCAAATCGTACTTGGCGATTTACCAGACCCCCGCCTTAAGGTACGAAACCCTAAAAACATGGACTTTGGTTTTGCTTTTTTCTAAGAGAAAGAAATCAGAGAATTAATATATCAGTGATTGTCTTTTAATCAGAATGATAAAAGTTTTCTGTAAATAGACGGCTCCGTCTGACATAGTCCTCCAACAGATATTTATCCAATATGCCCCGTGGCCAGTGACCACCATTTTTTAAAACATATATGTATTTGTTTATTTACTACGATTACCTTTTATAACTTTTTTGATATTTCAGTTACTGGCATGGGAGTTGATATGCATGCACAAACGACTAAATGTTCGTCCTTTGATTGGATTTACTTGTAAGTTTTATTTTCTATCAAAACATAATATTGTTATTATTATTATATTATAAATTAATTTGCGGGTTGAGATAGCAAAAGACATAGCAATACCACATCGCTTATTTTCAAAAAACAAAACTCCAAATAGAATATGTCTTATTAGGTAAAATTATTTTAATTGCATCTATGGTTTGCAATAATTAGTAAAAAAAAACTTCTTAGAAAAAATCTGAGCTTCGATTGAAAAGTCGTAATTTTTGGCAAAACGTTTGAAATTTTTGGAAATGTCGAGTTGTAGAAGTAGTAGTAGTAGTTCATTTTAAATGTATAAAATACATGTTAATTACAAATGATTCATAAAAGAATGGTAACAATAATAATATTAATAATAAATAGATACATATTATGACAAAATGACAATAAATTAATCTAACATATTAAAAAAAAATACACATATATAAAATTCCGAATCTATTTTCTAGGGATAATTTTTCGTAAAAGACTCTTAAATTGATAGAGGGAATTAGAATTTTTTATTGCAACAGGTAAGTTGTTGAATTCACATAAACCATCAAAAAATAGTGATCTTTTGGTACTTTGCTTTTTAACTGTGTTTAAAAAATTTGTTGTGTTGCGGGTATTATGGTTGTGAATATCTCTAACATTGATTAAACAAATTTTTAAATAATTCGGCAAAAGGTTTTTTAGTTAATTTAAAAATAAAGCACATGTTAAAATAGAACAGATATTGTTTTACGGACAAGAACTGGAGACATTCAAGCATGAAGTCAACACTAACATGATTATTGCATCGCAAAATGATTCTTAATGCTCTATTTTGTAATAGTTGTAGTTTATTTAGGAGTTCTTAAGTGAAATAATGCGTAATTGTTGGGCAATAGATGAATAAAGGGGCAATCCATGACTTATAGAGGTCAATTCTAGCAGGAAGATTTAAAGATTGACAAATACGCCAAAAATATTTAACTCTAGATGAAAGTTTATTAATAGTAGTCTTAGCATGATTTTTAAAGTTCAGGGATGAATCTATAATAATACCTAAGTATTTGATTTCATTGACATATTCTAAATTTGTTTGGTTTAATATTATTGGTCGTATATTAGATGCATCACAGTTTCCCATTATCATTACTTTGGATTTGTTTGTGTTAATTAGCAATTTATTTGTTTGTAACCAGTGACTGATTGATTCTAGCACTAAGTTCATTTTATCAATAGCACTGTCAATGTTATCATCAAGCACAGTAACAAGTGTATCATCCGCAAAAAGGTTTAGGAATGTATTTGGATCACTAATAGCATTATCCATGTCATTAATATACATTAAAAATAATATTGGTCCCAGGATCGTTCCTTGTGGAACTCCATAAATGTTGTCGACAGGATTAGAGGAAAATCCATCGATCGTTGTTCTCTGACTTCTACCAAATAGATATGAACTAAACCATTGTACTGTAGAATCATGAAAGCCCATATTTTCCAGTTTTACTAGAAGAGTCGATCTATCAATAGTTTCGAAAGCACGTTTTAAGTCGAGGAATGTCGCAATGGCTACACAGTTATTATTGTCCAACCATTTTTTCCATTTTGATACTACTAATTGCAGAGAAGATTCACAGGAGTGTTTTTCACGAAAACCCGATTGCTGTTCAATTAAAATATTATTGGAGTTTATGTAATTAATAAGTTGAGTATATATTAATGATTCAAAAACTTTTTCGAGGTATGGCATAGTACTAACAGGTCTATAATCACTGGGTTGTATTGAATTTGGTACTTTTTGTTTAGGGAAAATTAATGATGTTTTCCAACGTGTTGGGAAAGTGGTAGTAGAAATTGATTTATTGTATATATCGGTCAATTTGGTTGCAATGAACCCTCCGCCGGCTTCTATGACAGATTTGGTGACTAAATCAGTCGATGAATGTTTTGTGTTCCTAATGGCCTTTGATACTTCTTCGTACGTAAATGATTTAAGGATAAACGTACTCTCAATAGGTTCATTTGAGATAGTTGTTCTTGTTGATGGGTTTGATTGTGCTAATAGCTCAATGCTATTTACAATAAATTTGTTATAATTTTCAGCAATGTCTTGGGGGTTAGTTAAATTAATATTAGCAAATTCCATTTTTGCGGGAGAAGTTTTTTGAGCACCATCCATAATTTCTCTAAGTACTTTTCACATCTTTTTGCTATCATTTTTGTTTTGATTAATTAAATTTGTATAGTAATTTTTCGTTTTCTCCCTTATAAGTTTGGTCTCATTATTTCTTAATCTTCTGTATTCTTTCCAAATGTCGGTGGAATTAATCAAAATTGCAGCATAGAATTTACATTATTATTTGAGGGATCATTCCAATTCATTGAGTTTCGAATTTAGCATCACAATTTTTGACAACAAAGTAAAAATTTCAAGTTTACAGTTGAAATTTTGAAATAAAATAACACTGACCATGTGTTTATTACAAAGACGTAAGATCGCAGAAAATTATTTAAAATTTGAGGTTTGAACTCAGAATTTTTGTAAAAAACGTCGAAATCTCCAAGAAAAAAGCTCGAAAATGGACTTAAGAATTCGTTTTTAAAAAAATATAAAAACATGCAAAAATTATTTTAACTAATCCATTTTTTATTGTTAAATGAAAACTATGGATATATATATGTTCTGTTTTGAGGTAAAAAATAAATCGTCACATTAATTTTCATTGACTTGAAATGACGGCAACAAGCCGGGGACCGTGTCGACTGGCAGAATCTCTAGGTAATCCGCAAAGCATATTCTTCAATCGGCAGCAATTTTTTTTAATATATCGATTTGTTTTTTTATAAAAGGTAAAAAAATTGGTGTTTTGACAATGTAAATACTCTGCATTGTTGTGTAAATATTTTCAACTTTGATTTGATTTATCTCTGATTTAATATGATCAATCAGCTTCAAAATTTCAAAACTGTTAGATAATGATATAGAAAACTTAACAAAGTTATATTTCAAAGCTTTAGAAGAGTTACATTTTTTTTCTCATTTCAGTTTTTTTACAGATTCCTTTACGAATTAAGTTAGAGTGGGTTATAAATGTTTTAGAGGAGTTTCTTAAATATGTTGCAACTACAATTGATTTTTTTGTGTCTTCGGCGTTTTGGGTCGATTTTCTTGAGGGATCAGAACCCTAAATTTTCCAAATGAGTTCATCTTGCCAATTCGGTACTCTTGATTAATTTAGTTTAAACTCTTAAGGTAAAACCTTATATAGAATTTTTTTACAACTTTGTGCTCTAAAAATCTATTAATATTTTGGAGCCATCACTTGGTATCCTTAAAATATACAAATAACACTGGTCAACACTGATTTTGTCACACGAATTTTGGTAGCTAATTGTGTTTGGACTACCTACTTCCATCATGAAACCGTACTTATTTTTTCCGTCACCCCCAGTTTTCTTGTGACAAGAAAAAAATTATTTTTGGAAATGTAGTCTTCCCAAATAATGTTCGTTTTTATTTAGGTCCGTATATTATTTACATCTTATTTTATCAAAAATTAAATATAATATCACGATCATATTAAATCTTTATTTGAAGGCTTTCTTATCATTAACATTTGGGTACTTTTTATGTGAATGGGACACCAGGGATCGAAAAAATCACAATTAGGAGAAAAATTGTCCTACATGTAGATCTGCAAATTGTAAATAAGAAACTGTAAAGCATTTACACTTGTTTAACACTCTGGTATATTTCTATCACCACTTCATATCGAATTAGGCTCACTAAAAATTTTCTAGAGAGGATGGGTCCCAATAAAAATGGATTTTTATATTTTAAAGAGAAATTCCCCAGAATGAGTGAAGTAATAGTAGTAGTAGAACCCTAAATTAAGAAAATTAATAGAAAACTTGTTGTTTAAAGAAAAATTAAATGTTTTGAAAAAATCAGCATGAAGATGCTTCAAAAATTTAATTGGAAATTTTTTGGTTTACTATAAGAGTGACATATAAAGAAATTTGGTTAAAAAACTTTTATTGGAGTATAAAACTTTGGGTTTCAATATGGGGATCAAGATTCATTTTTTAAATACTTATCTTGACTTTATTTCTACAAATTAGAGGGCTCTGGGGGCTCTAAGTCATAAGAACTGATAAAAGTTTCATACGGTTTTCATGATGTAAAAACTTTATCAGGGCAGATTAAATTCAAGAGTGTTGACTGACTACTACTGTTTGATTAAGAGAGACCAATTAAAGGCTAAATAATCTAGAAAAACAGATTATAAGTTCCTAATGTACAGTTTTTATATTGTATTTCTGGAGATCCATTATTTTTCAAACATTTAACAAACAAATATCGTGGGTGATGAAAATTTCAAAACTGCTTATTTTAAATGACAACAACTAACACTATTTGAAAATACAAAATAAGTTCATGTGACATGACAAAACTTCAATTTTGTTGACTAGTGTAAGCGTTCATAAGATTTTAGAGCTTTACATAAATCCTCCAAGTGCTAAATAGCTCTAACTGCTAATCTAATTGTTGCAAATGTTTTTAGAACGTTACCTCTTCACTGCGTGAGACTCGATTTTTAGCATAGACTCTCCGCGTGGAGACAATAATACAAATCTTCTAGCCGCTTTGCAGTAGAGTTTCTAAACCGACAAAATTGCATTATTTATGCGATAAAATTTCCGCAGCGGAGTTTTAGCCAAAGCCATCTAGCAGCAGTACTAGAGCTGCTAGTTGTCGTTGCTTAAAGATGTTCTCCTAATGAACGAAATAAATCATCGAAATGCTAAAAGATATGTAGTTTTAAATTTCTGTTAGACAAAATAGGTACCGCTAGAAATCCTCATATTGCACACCAAGAGCATTAAAGAAAATTTGTAGGCAGATAAACGCATGTACTACCTAAGTAATCTAAAACTATTAAAGTTTTTTAACATATTTAGAACTATAAACAAGTTACTCAGAGCGCCAAGTAACTATTTGTAAAGAAGGTGAGTATTTAATATCTAAAAACTTGAAATATACATTATTTTTGGGTTATCTTCTCTTTATAAACTTGTTTTATTTAATTCCAGAATGCTTGACATAGTTATGAAACGAATATCATCACCATGGTATCATTTTGACTTTTTATTCAAGTTTACAAAAGATTATCGCTTGCAAGAAGATGCCATAACAAAGGCCCGTGATTTTACTAACCAGGTAATTTTTAAATATTTGATATTACTAACCCTAACTTTGTGAAATTCTTCAATATACATAACTGATAAAATATATTAAGACATTGTAAACCAGCAATATAGGTCGATATATTTATTTTGTAGGTATTTTCACGTTCTTTAAACTAATATGAAAATAATTGTATCCAATTCATATTTCTGGTTTCTTTATTCAACCGCTATTATGAAAAATAGAACATAAATACCAAAAGGTAAATGATGTGTAATATTTTATGACAAAAACCAAAACTAAAAATTCAAAAAATTAATAGGAAGGTATCTTCAATGCTGAAGTAGCCAGATTATATCGAAGTACATTAAATATTTGTTGGTAATTACGTTCTTCTTTGCAAAGCATGTGCGAACAAAACAATTTTTTAACGTAGCCTAAATATTTAATTTTTCAGCGTAGGTAGAGTGTCCTTGCAGAAATACTCCAAATATTTATTTTCTCAAACGATTTTAGGTTTGTGGTGTCTATAAACAAAAAAATACTATTCGTGTATAGTTTAAAAAATCATCGTCAGCATCATACTTATGTTTCTTCCGTAAGTTCAGAAAACTTAAAAAGTCTGAAAGGTTAAAATCTCTGGAGCTACTTTATAACACTTGACCCTGTTTATTTTCAAAATATTTCATCCGGTTCAGGATGTCACATTAACTTATTTCGGTAATCGACAAATTCTCATGCGCAACAACGAATAATTATCCATATCTCCTTATCAAATTAATGACCTAATTGGTAAGGCAACCGGTATATATTAGTCCACAAAATATTGACTGTGATCTCGTATTTTTTATACTTTAATGTTTTATAAGGAAGTTACTTATTAAAGTTATAAGGTTTAGGTTGCAATTCAGTTGCAAACTACCATTTTATAGTATTATATATCTAAATGCACCAGTGTCACCACGTCAGATATATTTTTTTACAAAACTATAAAATTTCATTATTCGTATTTGCTTTTTTTGCTTTAAAATTGATAATTACAATTTATCTCTTTCAGATCATCTCAGACAAGAAAAAAGCATATCTTAAAGAAATAGAATATCAGCAAATTGTTACTGATGGTGAGTACTATAAACATCAAAATAAGATTGTTCGCTGCAGAAGAAACGTTCTTCTCTTACTTAAAGGTTAAAAGAAGTCTTCGCACGCGTCCAGTAAAACTAAATTTACTACACTTATTACGTAATACCCTACTATTGGTATTAATACTTATTACGTAATACACTAATTCTAGTACTACTAGTCTTCTTCTGGTACACGATTCTTAATTCTGATGATTTGTACCTGATTTTTCTCCATAATTAGTCACCCTTCTACAGAAATTAAAAAAAATTAAAACAGGTTATATCTACAAAGGTTTCAGGGTTTTCCTAA
This sequence comes from Dastarcus helophoroides, assembly GCA_028583605.1. Classification (NCBI taxonomy): domain Eukaryota; kingdom Metazoa; phylum Arthropoda; class Insecta; order Coleoptera; family Bothrideridae; genus Dastarcus; species Dastarcus helophoroides. The sequence continues at coordinate 25,755,525 of CM053334.1, forward strand.
ATTTTAATAATATGTCAACAAAACAAAAAATGGCACTTGCAAAATTGAGGTATTTTTATTTACTTTTATTTTTAGATTCCACATATAACATTCGATACATTTTATTCATAATGTCTAATATCCTATACCCAAGTCCAACTCTTTTTCAAATATTAAAAACGTTGTGTCAAAAATAACGTTTGCAATTTAAAAAATAATTATCCCATAGAAAATAACTTTCTTTAGAAGATTTTGTGTAACATTTGGGAAATATTGCGGTAAAAAAAACGGAATAAAAATACAGGTAAACTAAAAATTCAAAAACTATACATTTTTTGCAATAGTCAACCTTAACAAAATATTTTATCTTTAAGGTTAAATAAAAAAAAATAGAAAACTATGACATTGCGATTAAAATGTGATTTGTTAAAGCTTGTTATATTCAATTTTTATTTTATTTTTTTTACCATTCTGCGTTTGTTTACATCACACAAAATCAACCAAAGAAAATTATTGTTCAGACGACATCATTTTTTAATTTTGTTGACAAATTAATAAAATTTAGGAAAAACAATAAAACTTTTATATTGACAAAATTATTTTCAAATAAACTCTATAGTTGAATTACTAATTATCCTGTATACAGTAATATGCTGTAGAATTGTTGCTGATATTTTGTGTTTTCAGAAACTCCGAAATCAAAAACTTTCCTAGAGTTTCTCTTTGAAATTTCTTATAATCAGGAAAAACTATCTGACGATTTTATCAGGAGAGAAGTAGATACCTATGCTGCAGCGGTAGGTATTTAAATTAAACAGGTTCCTAAGTTTGACCATTCTTTTGTTATAAAATTAAACTCCTAAGAACATTACAGCCAGGATTTGTACGATATTACAAGTCATAAGGGCTAGTAAGATAACCGTTTTGTATTATGGGTTGCATAAAAACATCCATTAATACAAGTGTCCCCAGCCTTTTTATGTTAGGTTATGTTAGGTGCGATTAGGTTAGGTTGAGTTAAGTTAGGTTAGGTTAGACTAGCTTAGGTTCGGTTAGTTTAGGTTAGGTTAGATTAGATTAGGTAAGATTAGACTTGGTTAGGTTAGATTAGGTTAGGTTAGGTTAAATTAGGTTAGGTTAGGTTAGGTTAGATTAGGTTAGATTAGGTCAGGTTAGGTTAGGTTAGGTTAGAATAGGTTAGGTTAGGTTAGGTTAGGTTAGATTAGGTTAAGTTAGGTTAGGTTAGGTTAGATTAGATTTGGTTAGGTTAGGTTAGGTTAGGTCAGGTTAGGTTAGGTTAGGTTAGGTTAGGTTAGGTCAGGTTATGTTAGGTTGTTAAGCAAAAATGTCGAACGTGCTAAAATCAAAAATATCTGCAACCAACAACCATCGACCAGTTTCGGTCTTCCTTAGCCTCTTCGATCTGGCACGGTTGCTGCAAACAATTCTAACTTTTTCAACATCTTAACTAAGTGAATTTTTGTTATGTGGGCCCTAAATAAAAAAAGAAGTAATTTTAAGCGAACCTTTAATGACTTTGGATAGTTGATTAGCTTAACTTAATGCTTTAAACTTTTCAATTATTATTTTAGATAATTTTGTCCCTTGTGGAACTTGGAAACGGGATAAACTGGGACACTAGCTTAACGAAAAATAAAATATTGGAAAATTAAAGGAAAGGTTAAAATTTTTAAATATGTTTTCCTAATTTTACGCAGTCATAAGTAACAACCAAGTTTAGATAAAATCAAACATACAAGGTGAGCGAAACTCGATGTCTAAGCTCTATTATAAGAAAAGGAAAAGCAAAATAAAAAATTCAAAAAGCGAAGCCTAAATAAAATTGAACAAGATACATTTTAAGCCAAATATGCACATTTTTTCATATTTGCAAACTGCAGTAATTACCCCCTTAAATTGTGTTCCTGCAGAAACTTAAAAGAAAAATCGGCACCGTTATAATCTCACTCTCGTGTCCATCCATCAGCCTGTCACACACAAGTTTTTCTGGAAATTTGTGTAACCTGTAAATTTGGAATTTTGCACGGCATTAGTTCTTGATGACCCACGCAAATACCTCTTGCCAACCATTAGAAAAAGAAAATACTTGATAATAAAACGGGGGGATTAATTTGGTCTCCACATGAAGTATCATTTGAAAGAGATACCTGCATTTTCTTTTTATTTTGGTTCAATCGTCTTAAAGATTCAGTTCAAAATGTGTCAGAAATATCCGTTTCCGCGTGGTCTCATAGGTTTCTAAAGTCAAATGAAGTCAAAATTTAGATTTTGAATTGGGTTAGTAGATATTGGGCCACAAATTGACTGCAGGTTTCTTTGATATTGTAACACTTGTTGTGAAAACCAATTTTTATGGAAAAATAGTTGCTTGCATTCCAAGGCTTTTTGGCCCAAGTAAAAAACTTGATTTATCTAAGAGATAAAATGCAGATCAAAAGTATCTTTTACTTATTTCATTTAGATGAATATTTTCGGAGTTACCGCTAGTTTATTAAATTAAACGCTCACTGTAGTAATTGGTACGAAACTTTAACAATGCGAGCCCGACTTACTCTTGGCTGATTTATTTTGTGAAGAAAAAATTTGGTATCTTTTTCTGTCAAAAAGTAATAATCAAGTTTACTGTGAAACAAGTATTGTCAAAAATTCGAATCACGAAGATTCAAACAAATAGCCTCTGGAAATGTAATAAATTATAAATTAAAGCAAAGTGGCAAGTTGACAAACATTGTTTTGTGGCCATTTGATCTTGAAAGATATTCACCCAAACAATCGTATTATTTATGAGTTTATCGAAAATTTCAAAACAACCTTAAAGTAGCAGTTCAATACGCTGAGATGCACGAAACATGTTCTGGGATTCTGGATTCTGAATTCGTTGTGGGTTGCCTAAAATTTAGGCACTTAGCACTTAGCACTTAGGCCACCCTTTCCGGGTCCATTGTGCTATCCTCGTGATTGAGGTGTCCTTGGTCATTCATTCAGCCACCCAACCTTGTTGAGAAACTGAAGAACGCCCCTTGGATGCGCCTCTCTCAAACTGGCCACACTAGGCCAGAAGTCCCCCAGCGTGGATCCTCTGATTGATGCTAGTGCCGGGCAGTGACACTCTCATCTTCTTCTAAGCACCCTCTGCAGCTCGGGTCTTTATGATTCCCATTCTGTGGAGGTGTTTGTTTAATTGACAGTGACCTGTCTATATCCCTACAAGTTTCCTGAGATTATTCCTTGAGAGTTGTAGGCATGGTTTTGCCCTTTCCCTGCACGGCATTCTAATGAATGCGTGAGTTTGTCGGCATGTTCTTATTGATGCGTATATGGCTTTGTGTTTACGATAAGTTTCTTCCTTGAGTAGGGATCTTACGGTTGATCTTGCCAGGGGAAGGGTTGGTTCTGGTCCAACGAATTGTCCCTCCGAACCCTTCCTCGCCAGTTTGTCAGCGCGTTCGTTTCCCTCTTTCCCAGAATGTCCTTTGATCCATATTAGATCAATTGCATTCTCTTGTGATAGACGTTCTAGAGCTAGGTGGCAATTCCATACCAGCACTGAGTTTGTTTTCACATTCCTCAGGGCCTTAAGGGCTGCCTGGCTGTCCGGCTTTATTTGGATATACTTTCCTGTAATATTCAGTTGCGTCATTTATTCGGCGCTATATAAAATTCCCAACATCTCCGCTTGAAAGATTGTTGAGTATTTATCCAGCTTAATACTTACACTTAGGTTCAGGTCTTCCGAGAAGATTCCTGTTCCAGTGCCCGTATTTGTTTTCGATCCATCCGTGTATATACTTACGTCTGGTATCCTTGCTTGTACCTTCTCCGTCTTTATACGGTAGGATTTTGTGAAGTTATATTTCACCAGTAGATGGTCCATCGACGCATCCAGAATAGGTACCTTTTTGAAGCGCCTCCTCTATTATGCGCCGGTGACCCACCATTTTAGCTACCGTATTCCACATTCCTCCTGCTCGCAAACGGAAAGCAGAAGCCTGTGCCGCTCCCTCAAGAAATATGTCGAGAGGTGGCAGGCACAAGATCGCCTCCATTGCTGCTGTTGGAGTGGATTTCATTGCTCCTATCACTGCCCGACACGCTAGTCTCTGGATGTGATTTAGCTTTTGTTTTATAGCGGTGCACGAAACATGTTATTCCAAGCCTTAAAATACTTTCAAGATTTCTTTCCAAAGGCTATTTGATTAGGATTGCGAATTATAAATAATGCATTTTTCTTACTTCTATGCTTATATCTTTTTAACCGAAAAAGATACCAAGTTTTATTCTTCATAAAATCTCTGTAAAAAAACTAGTTTTTTTAATAATAAGTATAAGAAAAACATTTAATGACGTTATTGCATTTATTTTCAAATATTCAAAGAAACTGCAGAGTTGGCTTAAAATGAAACTTATTTAATCCCATTTAAGAACCTATTTTCAGGTTTTTATATCGTTTTTCCTTTTCTTATAAAAGAGCAGAGACATGGAGTTTCGTTCGCCCTGTACAGAAGATCGTCAAAATAGATATTCAAATCTTGTCCCCTGAAACCAAGAAATATTAAAAAACACAACAAGAGTTGCTCTAACACAGTTCGATAGATTTTTAAAGATAACCAAAGACCAAAAACATAATCGAATGTTGAGATAAAAATGAAAATCAAAATTTCTTGAAAAAGGCACATTTTAGGAAACCAGTCAACATTTGTGAAAAATCAGATTCTAAAAGATCACAATTTTTAGAAACAGCCCACTATTTAAAAAATGGAATTTTGAAAAAAAAACGAAATTTCGAGAAAACATCGAAATGACAATAAAAGTTTCCACCCAGAGAAAATTAAATTATAAGAAAAAGAGTCAAAATAATAAAGACAAATATTAAAAAAAATCATAGATTCCCATAGTAAGAATCCAATATACATTTAATTGACAGACTGATTTACCAGTCAACAGTCAATAATCTAATAATCTCGCTCACTAAATTCTACTAATTTAAGCACTCACATTATTTTGTGTTTAAATTTAACTCTTGCAATAATCCCTATTAAATATTATTTCAGGGATGCGACACCACTCCGACTGCCATGTCGTTTTTAATGGTAGCTCTAGGTATACATCAAGATGTTCAGGTAAAGGAGTATTATATTTAATTATACCTAATTAACGCTTTATCTGGTGATTCGTAGTAATTTTTTCTTGAGTTCCATTCACTTGCAAGGGCAGTGATGTCTTTGAAATACTACAAGTAGAATGCGAAAAAAAAGGTCGATGGCAATAAACCGCATTTTTAAATAAGGACAAATTGTAATCCTCTGGAAAAACTACTCGGCGACAAATTCCACAGTTTGAAAGTTCCACAGAAAAAACAGTCCCCATAGAGAGAAGCTCTCACTGTGCCAAGTTGAACCACACGGGAATTTGCTGTCTTGTAAACCTCAAGAATCTTGTTCTTGAGAAGAGCAAATCCATCAGCTCCTGTGAGCATCTCCCATGAAAGTACCATAATGAAACAGCCATCCGCATATGCTTCAGTATTTTGAGAAAATGGCTCAAACCCTCGTCATCAATTAGGCAAATCGTTCTTTCTTCTTCTTTTTCTTTATGTGCCATCTCCGCGATGAAGTTTGGCCATTATAATTGCGATACGGATCTTAGACATTGCAATCCAGAATAACTGATTGGAGTTGCATCCAAATCAGTCTCTGAGGTTTCTCAGCCATGACATCTTCCTTCTACCGATGTTTCCTTTACCCTAGATCTTACTTTGCATGATCAATTGTAGCAGCTGGTATTTATCTCCACGCATAATATGACCTAGATACTGCAACTTCCTTGTCTTCACCGTATCAATTATGTCCTTTTCCTTGTCCATTCTTCGAAGTACCTGATCGTAGGTGACCTTATCTCATGAGACCCTCCAGATTCGTCGATACGCCCACATCTCAAATGCCTCTAGCTTATTTATGGATTGCTTATTTAAGGTCCACGTCTTCACCCCATACATCAGAATCGAGAAAATATAACACTTCAGTATTTTTACTCTTAAGCTAAGACTCAAGTCCCACCAACACAATAGGCGTTTCATGTTGTTGAAAGCTTCTTTAGCTTTTTTTAACTCTAACAAATTAAAATACAAATCTTGCCCCTGAAAATAAGAAAGATTCAAAAACACAATAAAAGTTGCTCTAACACATTTCTATAGCCAAGCTATCATCTTCAGAGAGATACGATTCTAATTCTGATTTCTTTTATATAGTCATTTGAATTGCATCCAAAAAAATCAAAGTATGCTTTGGAGCTGAACTTCAAACATGAGAGCAGTATTCTAGCGTCGACCTAAGTTGAGCTTTGTCCAGAGCGAAAAGTTGCCTCTGAGAGAGGCGGACTTAAGGCGCACACAGTCGCCCCAAGAGAAGTTAGTGCTCGCATTTGCTTCTAGGATAGCCATATTAGATCGGATTGGAAGGATTTTACCGTTCATAAGGACGGTATCCCATGATATTTGCTTAGAAAATAACAGCGATCTGAGTTTTTAAGGCATTGAGGCAAGACTTTTCTTTCGTCATATCAGAAAGATCTTGAGATCCTATTAGTCCTCTGCAGCTTCTGTTAAATCTATATATTTACCCGGTAAAATGGTGGCAATTTTAAATATCTAAACAGCAATAACAATATTTACCTCGCAAAAATAAATAGCTCAGCTTTTTTAGCGACATTTTCATTCTGTTCTACCTACATTTGTTTTTATGACTCTTCGAGTTGGACTTAAACATGACAATTGTTTTTCTTTGGTCTAATTTAATTTTTTGGTTTCACCAGCAAAAAGCCTATGAAGAAATAATAGATATCCTTGGATATGAGAGAGATATTACGTCTGAAGACCTACCAAAACTGAAATACTTGGAAAGAGTGATCAAAGAATCATTAAGATTGTTCCCGCCGGCACCTTTGCTAATCAGAAAACCTACTGCAGATATTGACCTCAGTAAGTGACTTTGAAAAAAGATCAACAAAATCTTATGTTTATTGTATTACAGAGGATGGAACCATTCTTCCAGCCAATAGCACCATAGTAATAGGCTGCTTACATTGCCATCGAGATTCGGCCAACTGGAAGGATCCTCTTAAATTCGACCCAGACAGATTTCTACCAGAGCAATTTTCCAAGCAACATCCATATTCGTTTAATTCGTTTGCTAATGGAACAAGAAACTGCATTGGTAAGTTAATATTAGTCAAAAACTTACAGGATGCTTCTACTTTGGGAAGAATTAATTTCCAGATATATTTTTCGGAACAATATCCGCTCAAAAAATATTGACCAATTCGTAATAACGAAGTCTTCCACGGCCAAAGTCCTTACAAGATATAATTTTTCTGGGATTGAACCTTTTTAAAAACACCTAAAAGTGTTCGACGTTTTGCATACTTTCGTAGGGGGCTTCATCATTAATAGAAGAAACAATAGGGTAAATCTAGGATAGACGGCCACAGTTTTTTCACTGTCCCCTAATTTCTTAAATAATTAAGTGCGATTTTATGTAAATGTATATTTTAGCCAGAAAGACTAGGTACTTAAAATATTTAATGATATAATTGCTCATTTAATAAGTATTTATTACTGAGACCATAAAAACAAAATTTGATCTGCAGGTCATCTTTCCTAAGTACGAGAGTTGGCCATAATAGGGTGAACTAAAAAAGAATAATTTTAGAGAAAAATAAACATGTTTATATTTCAAGTTAACATGAATAAGGCCATGTAATTTGTTTAGAAACAAAAGGTTACTTTTATAAAAGAAAACTTTTTTCTCTGTTGTCTTTCAGAGGACAAAAATTTGCTTCTTTTCATTTTGATAAACTGAAGCCACAAATAAAAATAATGAGTTTTTTGAAACCATTACAAAGCCTCAACCCACTCTCATCCATGTTAAAAGGTCTCTTGCCTTGCTTAAAAGTTAGTTCGTTTCAGAAATACTACGTTCCAACCCTGGGATTTTTTTGTACTACTATTTGACGAGATGATTGTTACTCCTTTACCTTTCCGCATGAAATCCAATATATACCTGGTGATAAATTAGTTCAGTCAAATATGAAAATCGAACAAAGCATAGGCTTTTTGTCTTGGTTTCTTTTCAGTCGCCATTCTAATGTTTTTCTCGGTATATTAAAACCCTTTGCGGCACCACTTATATACATTTGGTTGTTTTTGACTACATCTAAAACTTCTTTCAACTCGTCTTCCTCTCTAAAGAATTTTTTTTAGTAGATGTCTAGAATCTACTACAAAATACAACATTTGTCATCATGGCCATCAATTCTAGAAGAAAATGGCCCATCTCTCCTTTTTATAGACATAAGTTGGCCACATCAGTATTTCAGATTTTATGTATTTAATTTTCATAAAATCATTGTGGACGTCAACACTTAGGCAATTATAAGAAATACCTACTTTATTTATAACCGTCGATTACCTTGAACCCAAGAGTTTGGAAATAATCAGCAAGAATATTTGCATGTGGCGAGAAATAATTATTAAATAACTTCTCTTTTAGGACACATTAAAACAAAAAAAACTTGTCCAGAGTCTCTTCGACACGAGAAATTTACGTCATATGAAATTAGACGCCCTTTGTAAAAAATATGGACAACTCATGCCCTGGGCCATCTCATTTTTATGAACATTTTTATTAGATTTACCTTAAACGAAAATAATAAAAACACAATAAAAATATACAATAAATGAAAAACTGAATTTAATACAGCAGAGCACGATAATTTATATCAGAGGCGAAACTCTACTGAAATAAAAATTGGTACAAAGGACAAGATTGTTTAGTCGAACTTTTGTGGTAGCTCTTTAACACGGTCTAATCCCGGAAGAAATGTATCTTGTATTAACCAATTCCCAACAACAAACTAGCAGTTCATCAGAGAAGCAAATATTTACTAAATTCAGCCTCAGTGCCAATGTTATACTGGAAATTTTCGAATTACCATTTTAGATAAATTATGCATTTCTTGAAATTTTGACTAGATTGTTACTCAAAAATTGATTTTACTTAATATCAATATTTATTTAAAAAAATGTTAATTTTTAGTTAAAAATTTTAATGTTAAATTTCGAATTTTGAGAATAAATATAAAAATTTTAAAATGGACTTTCACACAAAAATCTCGCTAACATTCCAATTGGATGTACCAAATTGACGAGATCTAATAAAATAAAAGTTGGTCTTTGGTTTCCAGACTCTGAATCAGATTAAAAATGTTTAGGCCTATTTGTTTGTGCATTAGAATCAACTCGCCTGGGCTTTTCCAGAGGTTGACCCCTTGCCAAGCGTGTGTGGTTCAGCAAACTGTTCGGCTACTTATGATACATAAAACACGTTTAGAGGGCTGTGTATTGGAGGTTGCTTTCTACTAATCGTTTAGCGTTTTATTTCGTAGATTATCCAAAAAACTCAGCTGATTTTTGACTCAGTAGCTGCTGACTGCAATAATAAAAAGATTGCCAAGTTTTTAACAAAGACAAATTAGCGTCTTAAACTGTTAGAAGAAAGCAACACCTCAAATTGTGTTACGTGAAGCGAGAAGACAGAAAATAAAACAAGTTTACTTTTTTTGTTCAATTATCTAATTTCTGTTGAATTTATCTTTCTTTTATAGGTTTGAGGTACGGTATGATGATGGTGAAAACTGTAGTTGCAATGCTATTGAGAAAATTTGTCATTAAAAGTGGATATAAGAGTATTGAAGAAGTAGAATTGACTGCAGATATGATGCTAAGACCTACAAAAGGGTTTAAAATTTCAGTTGAAAGTAGAGATTGATTATCTCTAGAAGAGGCCTGGCGTCAGCTGATCTAATCTTGATAAACTAAATCCAAGGAATGTATGTTGAATGCGTTGCAATTACAAATAAATAAATCAATTTAAATCGTTCCCATTTTTAATTTATTTACCCTCTCCTTTTTCCTGATATACATACATCACAAAAATTATAGTAAAGTATAACGCAAGGTAGACAAAATGTTATGTTATCTGAAGATACAACCACCATGCTTAGAACAATGGTAAAAATCAGCAGTTATAAACTAGGTATTATTAGGTATGGTTCATTAAATGTTATTTTTTTTAATGCCACCTTTTTTTACAAAACTAAATATTTTTATTTTCGAGGGTAAAATCAAAACTTTTTTACTAAGGTTAGAATTCCGACATATGAGTGTGAAAACTTTTTTTTATAATATATCTCAGATTGAATTTTCGATTTTAAGCCTTGAAGCCAGATGATTAATGTTGCCCTTGAAATTTGGTTACCAATGCAATCCTTTGAAGTGACTAAGTAGCGAATTTAATTAAAACTCGTTTACGCGTTTTTGAGCAGCGTACAAAAATTTGCTTATTTACGGAAACTTTAAACTTCTCTTGCAGGCAAATGGTACATTTTGGAATTGAGATAAGTTGGATCCAATGACCTCAACCAGAAGTACAATGTAACACTAAAGCGTTACAAAGGTCAATCTGTAAGACATTTTTAATTTTCTTGGGTTCCGGTTCTTCCATTGAATACAAGGTGTCCTTGGCACGACGTTCGTTTAGGTTTGTTAAACTTAGATAATTTCAATTAAATGTTTTGTAATGAAGTAGTGCGAACGTGCTAAAAATTGAAAGTATTTACACAACCTCAACCATATACCCGTTTCAGTCTTCCCTGGCCTCGTCAGTATGGTACGGTCGTTGCAAACACTTCCAATGTTTAGCTTTTATTTTGTTAGGCAGCGGAAATCCTTTACGAACATCAAGGAAGATAACCCAGATAGTGTCGGACTTCTATTTTGTAGGTACCGTCTAAAACCCCTGCTTCTTCGGGCCGGCCCTTGGTACCCATTCCCTCCGTCGAAACAGTACATTAGCACTTGAGCACTAATGTACGCCTAAAACAAACAAAACAGAAAAATTTTCCTAATGAAAGTAGATCGCTGTTACAGCCTAGAAAACTATTCTCGGTCTCTTGATTCTGATTGGGATTTCTGGGTCGTAATCCACTGCCTGTCAAAATGGTTCCTTGGCAAGCGTTTCCGCTTTCAACATTGTCCTAGAATTTACCCCCCTAGGAAATCTCTTACGTTAGGTAGGTTGACTTCTCTATAAAGCTGATCATTTCTAACAAACCATGGAGCATCCATGACTTGTCTTAGAAAAGACGTTCTGGAACACCTGAAGTTTCTTCATCTGATTATCATTAGCCTGTGACCAGACTACAAATGTGTAGGTCACCGCTGGTCTTATGATCGATATGTATAGCAAGACTAAGCCCAATGGGCAGTTTGCTATTTCTACCTATTATTGCTAGCAGCAGCCTCTTTAGCATTCTGCCCTTGGACACTGCATAATCGATGTAAGCTTGAAATGTCAGTCTTTTGTCGAGTATTACTCCTAGCTACTTTGCCTGAAGTTTTCAGTTGACGTTTTGTCCATGGACATGAATATGACCATATGGTTGGCATCTTTAGCTTAGACCTTGTCTGCACTGACTTGGATTCTCCATTTATCAAAGTATTTAAGAAGTTTGTCTATAGCTGTCTGTAGTTTTCTGGTGACCAATTCTGTTCTTAGAGAATTTTCCAATAATGCTGTGCCGTCTGCATAAGTTGCTAATGTTGTCTAGTCGGCTCTTGAAATATTTGCTGTGAACCGAGTATATACTGGTTAGACAGTTCCTATCCTAACTTCGCTTTAAATGAGCGCTAGTGCAGAAACGAGCTAACCATTTCAACAATTGTTAGAAATATCCCGAAGTGATGCATCTTGTAGACTAATCCTTGGTACCAAACTGTATCAAATGCGTTAGAAATATCGAAGAAAATTGCTACTACTACCTGATTTCGGTTCATGCTGTGCGTGATTTTTTCAACCCCTGGCAGCAACTGGTCCGAAGTAGAGTGCATTGGTTGGAACCCAAACTGTTAATTGGGAATGATGTCACAATCGTTCATGATGTTCTGCAGACGCTTTTTCAAAATCCTTTTCACCACCTTACCCAATTTGGATAAGAGGCTTATTGGCCTATAATTTTGGGGAAAATTTCCCGCCTTACCTGGTTTAGGAATGAAGATAACGTTGGCAGACTTCTACCTTGTAGGAAAATAACGATATTTGAACATTGCATTTACTGTAATTTTGGAAAAAACCTCCACCTTATCCGGTTTAGGAATAAAGATAACGTTTGCACACCTGCACCTTGTAGAGAAATACCGATTTTTGAACATTGAATTCACTACGTTTTCAAAGTATTTGACAACTTGGTCTAAAAGATTCTTCAAAGCCTGGTTTGGAATTTCTTTTGGACCTGAGGTCTTCTTGACGTTTATCTTATGCAGAAAGCTTTGGATTTCCTCTGTGTCAGTCAGTTTGATGACGTTTTTTACGTCTGGATATTCCTTTTAAACATCTTTGACCTCTTCTTTCACTCTCTCTAGGAAGTTAAGGTTTACTTTTCCAAGAGTAGCCTTGCAATGTCTTTCAAAGGTCTCGGCGAATGCTAAAGTGTTATCCTAATCTGAGTACAGTAAACTCCCGCTTAAGTTGCGCTCACCGTACTGGATCGACCGTTAAAGTTGCTACTCCCCGTCATCCCTACTATTGTCGAAAAACATATATGTTTTATTGCTGTTTGCGCGGTTGAGTGGGTTATTTAAAAGTGGCGCTAAAACTCGGAATTTCAATTCCAACAAACAATTCCAACGAATTGTTCTAAAATTAGAGTGGAAGAATATACGGGCAACTTTAAAGATCGTATACTGACATCTTTAACGATCGTGCAACTTTAACGGGCTCAACTTTAGCAAGAGTCGACTGTAAGCCATTGCTTGAGGTCCGTGAATCAAAGAGATGGGTTTCCTATCATCTCCTAGAACTTTGGCTGTTCGCCGGAGGTCTGAGAAATTTTTGAAGTTACAGCTTCTTAGGTGTTCCGGAAATTTAAAAATCTTGTGCTCTTTAAGTTTATATTTGAGCTCGAGGATAAGTCTGTTGACTTCAGCCAAATCCGCTTGCCGATTGGTTTGTCTTGCCCTCTTCCTGGCACGATTTTTTCTCCTGATCAACTTTACCAAGCAATTTGACAGTGGTTATCTTTCTTCCTTACGCCGGAAAATGTTGGTAGCTGCCAGAATGGAATCTGTTACGGTGATTTTGTGCCTTGTGATATAGAGATGATGGGTTGGTTCTTCTGGAGTCATTATATCAATTTCGTTCTATGTTATAAACCTTTGAAGTGTCCTGCGGTTTTGGTTGTTTCTTTGCCTGCCCCACTCGCGTTTTTGGCACTAAAGTCTGCAACTACAATAACATTGTTATTGTTTATTTTGAAAATGTATGCCGAATCTGTCTCTGTAAAAGTGTTGGATTTAGAATAACAAGACAGCAGCGTCAACGGTCCTAGCGCCATTTGTACTGTTATTCCTGTTCCTTCTAGCCTGTCTAAGTCCGATATGCCTGCAGCAAAATGGCTTCTACTTACATAGATAGCCGTACCTCCTCCAGGGCCTATTTTTCTGCCTCTGCGATGAAGAACATAACCTCGGGTTTTGGGATCCTTGGTGGTGCTCCTCAATTTGGTTTTGCTAAGCATTAACACGTCTAAGTCGTTTTTCTTTGGGAGAACTTTCAATTCGTGCTTGTTGCCTACGAGCTCGTTGCAGTTTCAGAAAACTACTTTGATTTGCTGTCGACGAGACTTATTGCAACTTATCATTAGTGTTTTAGGCTAAGTATCTTCGAAAGCATCATCGTTATCTACACTATTGCTCCTTGGCTGTTTTTAGCTTCGGAGACTCCTCTCACCAAGTCCAGCACTACTTGGTTAGTTTTCTCCAAAGTTTTTCTTATCGTTGTCTTTCTCTTGAAGCTACCTGCAACTATTAAAGCGTAGAATTTAGTGATCCACTTACCTTAGCGCTGGGAGCTTTAATTTCAAAAAAACCTTTGCACTTGCAACTGTCGTCGACTTTGCCCTAGAAATTGAGGGCTCTTAGGTGGCTCTTGGGCTTCCTTTGGTGTCGCTTTTGCTTTCTTGGTGATGGAAAAGTGAGACAACCATAGATCTTATGCACTATGGATGAATTGAAGAGAGAGAACTGAGTAAGAAGTACCCTGAGAGAGATGTATATAAAATGGCACGTGATCCTTGGCAATAAACCGACCTTTCTAAGCTACTATGCTATTGTTGAGAGTTTCGTGCCCTGGAGGTTGTTTAGTGGTGCAGTCTGGTGTAATTTATTGTTGTTTACTGTGTCATAATAATTATTATAATATTAAGTATTTATCCTAAGAACCCTTGAAGAACAGGTTTTTGTGATATAATGGTGGCTTCCTGTTGTACATTTGCTTGTACTCAAAAAGCAAAGAAAGGATCTGGTATTTCATTTCAGTCGTAAGTATATTTTTAATTTATTAGGATTTTTAAAGCTTACTACTTCGGTCTAGATTTCCAAAAGATGCTTCTCTGAAAAAAAATGGATAATTGCACTTAAAAGAGATAAATTTACACCCTCAGAAAGTAGCAGAATATGTAGCAAACATTTCCTGGAGTCCGATTATATTGTTCAGTTTGGCAGAAAAAGTTTGAGAATTGGCACTATTCCAACAATTTTTAATTTTCCTAAACATTTAAAAAAACCGGCTGTTCAAAAAAAAACAACCAGAGCTACAAGAGAAGAAGAATGTCAATCGTTAAAACAAATTGAACTGCCAACAAAAAATACTTCACCTGCGTCAAAAAGCAAGAATGTAGAAGCACCGGAAGAAAATTTGCGGAGAGAAATCATTGAAGCGGAATCTAAAATTAAAATTGGGGATTTACGAAAAAGGTTAATAAATTTAAATATAAATATATCCATATGTTTATAATTTTGGTATTATCCACAGAAATGTAAGGCAGCCCGTCTATTTTGGAGATTTTAAATTTTAGCACATAAAACCTGATGAAGCAAAAAGATTATGGAATGTTGCAAACAGGCAGATTAACACCTACAGATCAAAAATTAATTTGTTAGCGGTGAAGCTGCATCGGCAACAAAAAAAATAAAGACGCTGCAAGATTTGCTAGTTCATTTAAAAGACAAAACCAAAATTTCAGAAGATTGTTTTACTTTGTTGGAGGTATATGGTAGTTAATACTTACTAACATGTAAATTTGAAGAAACTAGATACTAACCAGCTTATTTTAATAACATTTTTTTAAACATATTACAGCTAATTGTTGTGTGACTAATGATTACTAACAGTTTAATTTTTTTTTAACTAACACGAGGTTGGTTTAGACCATATTTCTGTTCTTTACACAGAACATTGTTACAGGGATGTATTTCACCAGCTCACAAGCAAATTTTATTAAAAAAATTACGAATTACTACAGCAAGTAAATATACCGAAGAACTGCGTATATTTGCACTGACGCTTCACGTTTATTCAAATTCTGCATATTCGTATGTAAGAAAATTCTTTAATAAGTGCCTCCCACATTCAACAACATTAAATAGGTGGCATCAAACTGTTGATGGAGCTCCCGGCTACACAAAAGAATCATTAAGAGCTATTGAAATTAAAATAAAAGAACAGACTGGTGTTGGGAAAAGACTTGTGTGCAGTTTAATTATGGACGAGATGCACATTCGAAGCCATGTGCAATGGAATGGCAGCAGACAAGTTGGTCTCATAAATTTGGGATTTGATATGCCATCCGAATCATTGCCACAAGCTACCGAGGTATTAGCATTCTTATTAGTCGCGGTGAACTCTAGGTGGAAAATCCCTGTTGCATATTTCTTAACTAATGGATTAAAGGCGCATGAGAAAGCAACACTGGTAAATGGTGCTTTAAAAATGTTGAAAGATGTGACCATCATTTCATTGACTTTTGATGGAGCAGTGACTAATTTTGCCATGGCAAAATCCTTAGGAGCTAATCTTTCTGACGTCAATAATTTGAGAACTTTTTTTCCACATCCTACGACTAACGTCCCTGTGTATATCATGATGGATCCATGTCACATGGTGAAACTAATTCGAAATACTTTAGGTGATTGGGGTGGGTTTTATGACGGAGAAGGGCAAATGATTTTGTTGGGAATATCTTAAGTCTTTGGTAAGATTGCAAGAGGGGCAGGGCTTACACGCTGCCACAAAAATTCGTCGACGTTACCTTGAATATAAAAATGAAAAAATGAAAGTCAAATTGGCCGTGCAAACCCTTAGCCATAGTGTGGCTGATGCCATGATATATTTAAGCCAAATTTTAAAACTGCAAGCTTTTCAAGGGGCTGAAGCTACAGCAAAATTTTGTATATATATTAATAATCTGTTTGACATGTTAAACACCCGTAATGGTTTAAGTAAAAATGTCTACCTTAAGCCAATTTCAGCAAACAATATAAATTTCATGGAAAATTATTTTGGCGAAATTAAATTGTACATTCTTGGCTTAAAACAAATTGCTGGCGAGCCTCTTGTGCAATCTAAACGAAAGACCGGTTTTTTTAGGTTTATTAGTTTGCATGAGTAGCGTCAAGGGAATAGTGAGGGATCATTTAATTAAAAATAATAATTTGACCTACCTGCTGACTTATAAATTAAGTCAAGGTCACATTGAAATGTTTTTCTCCAATATTAGACAGAGGGGGGGATTTAATAATAACCCGGCAGCTATCCAGTTCAAAGGGAGTTATAAAAAGTTATTGGTTCACGTTGAATTAAAAGGCTCAGAAGCTGCAAACTGTCTCGCCCAAGATGAAACGAGTATTTTGAAGGTAGGAAGTGGCCAACATTCAAGTACAAAACTTGATCTATTATCTGCTCATTTCGCTTTCGAAATCAGTGTTAATATCAGTGAGAGATCGGTGATATCCTATAGCCGTACAGTTGGTCTGGATTCTGGATTCTGGATTCGTTGGGGGTTGCCTAAAGTTTAGGCCAGCACTTAGGCCACCCTTTCCGGGCCCATTGTGCTATCCCCGTGATTGAGGTGTCCTTGGTAATTCATTCAGCCACCCAACCTTGTTGAGAAACAGAAGAACGTCCCTTGGATGCGCCTCTCTCAAACTGGCCACACTAGGCCAGAAGTCCCCCAGCGTGGATCCTCTGATTGATGCTAGTGCCGGGGAGTGACACACCACGTGCTCGACACTCTCATCTTCTTCTAAGCACCCTCTGCAGCTCGGGTCGTTTATGATTCCCATTCTGTGAAGGTGTTTGTTTAATCGACAGTGACCTGTCCATATTCCTACAAGTTTCCTCAGATTATTCCTTGAAAGTTGTAGGCATAGTTTTGCCCTTTCCCTGCACGGCATTCTAATGAATGCGTGAGTTTTTCGGCATGTTGTTATTGATGCCCATAAGGCTTTGTGTTTACGATAAGTTTCTTCGTTAAGTAGGGATCTTACGGTTGATCTTGCCAGGGGAAGGGTTGGTTCTGGTCCAACGAATTGTCCCTCCGAACCCTTCCTCGCCAGTTTGTCAGCGCGTTCATTTCCCTCTTTCCCAGAATGTCCTTTGATCCATATTAGATCAATTGCATTCTCTTGTGATAGACGTTCTAGAGCTAGGTGGCAATTCCATACCAGCACTGAGTTTGTTTTCACATTCCTCAGGGCCTTAAGTGCCGCCCGGCTGTCCGTCTTTATTTGGATATATTTTGCTGTAATGTTCAGTTGCGTCATTTGTTCGGCGCTATATAAAATTCCCAACATCTCCGCTTGAAAAATTGTTGAGTATTTATCTAGCTTAATAGTTACATTTAAGTTCAGGTCTCCCGAAAAGATTCCTGTTCCAGTGCCTGTATTTGTTTTCGATCCATCCGTGTATATACTTACGTCTGGTATCCTTGCTTGTACTTCCTCCATTTTTATACGGTAGGATTTTGTGAAGTTATATTTCACCAGTAGATGGTCCATCGGCGCATCCAAAATAGGTACCTTTTGGAACGCCTCCTTCATTATGCGCCGGTGACCCACCATTTTAACTACCATATTCCACATTCCTCCTGCTCGCAAACGGAAAGCAGAAGCCTGTGCCGCCCCCTCAAGAAATATGTCGAGAGGTGGCAGGCACAAGATCGCCTCCATTGCTGCTGTTGGAGTGGATTTCATTGCTCCTATCACTGCCAGACACGCTAGTCTCTGGATGTGATTTAGCTTTTGTTTTATAGTAGTGCACTTTGTCTTTGGCCACAAAACTATAACTCCGTAGCTTACAATTGGTCTGATGACTGCCTTGTATAGCCAAAAGGTCATCTTAGGGGGTAACCCCCAAGACCTTCCGATGGCCCCACGGCATTGCCAGAAGATCTTGTAAGCTTTGTTTAATTTATTTTCAATGTGATACTTCCAGCTCAGTTTGCTGTCAAGGTCAAGGTATTTCACTCGATTTGACAACCCGAGTTGGGTTCCCATGAGTACAGTTGATCTATCCATTGGCGTTCAGTTTTCAGTTATTCTCTTAATTCCTGGAACATGTCCATAAATTTCTCCAGTTGGGAGGCGATTTTATTCAAAGTCGCCGACATGGTAAATACTGCTCTGCAATGTAAAAATTGTAGAGCTCCTGTTGCACCCAAAACAGACTTCGCATACAATGTATAATAAAAGTATACACTATACGGGAGCAAAACACAAAAAATTCGACCAAATATCAATTTCGCTTGCTATCGCGGTACCAACGATCCGAAGACCTGGACACACACGGCGTTAATGTTGAACTTCGAATAACGCAGCTCGCCGTAAATGGCAAGTCTCAGCTCGCTTCGTTGTTCACTTTAGCAGAGCCATGGTAACTCGAGGTGTGAGGTGTGAACCACACAAGATGAGAAACTATAATATAATCTTTAGTTGTAAGTCAACCAAACAAATACCCAACGAATGCGGTCTCCATTGAGTAACGTGTAACTAACTTCCGAGAAACTTTGACTATTTCTAGCTTTCTTCACTTACCCAGCTCAGAAATTATACCATGGTCAAATTCTTGTTATGAACGAACAGCGCCAGAAAAGTCAGCTTAAAAAAATGATGCTTAAAAAATTGCGCGCAGATATCCATTCTTGGTAAAAATCTCTATTCAAATTACAATAGATTAACGGAATAAGGAACTAGTCAAAAATCATCGTTTTTTTATGTAAGCCCAAAGTTAATTCTTGTTGAAAATAAAATTGTCGGACATTTCGATTTTATAACGTACAGAATCAAACGCTTTCACTTTGTTGCATTCACTACTAAAATCGATTCAAATGGACCAGCAAATCGTAATTTTTCTTAGGAATATGGTTATCTATAGATTTTTTCAAAAGATAATTTTTTGAAGTGAAAACTTATTTAGGCGCGTTGAACGATTTTCGATAGGGGATGTTTCATGTCTCCGTCAAGCGTTACCATCACGACTTAGCAACTTTGCAACATATCATGTTGGTAACGCAACTTAGCGTGATGATGAGGCGAAACCATGAGCTCAATCGTTTGAGAATTTAATGTTTTATAACCAAATATACGTGTATGTTGTAAATATGGTACCCTTGGGCTCCAGAGGTGACAGATTGCAGTACTAATGTTGAACACGATGTGCCATAGATAAAAATAGTGTAAAGTTTATAATTGTGTTTCTTTATCAATAAGTATTAGATTAGTTTTAACACAACTACTACTACAAGTGTCCGAACTACAAATATAAAAAGGTATTTTAGTTTGACAGCATTTATTTTCAAATGTTTCTAATACTTTAAATTGTTTATTAGTTTTTGTTTGAACTACGCTATAGACATTATTATTTTCTAGTTTACTTTGGTCTGCCGTTTCCAAGACTTTCCCTATTCTATACGTGTAAAAAATACACAACCATGGCATTCATTTTTTTTGTAAATCATATTTATTTATTGTTCCGAATCCGCTGTCAAAAGCTCTCGGTGAAACTTGCGAACATTCAGTATGTAAATTTCTGAATTATTCAAGAAAAATATTTCTTGATAATTTGAACATTCTAACTTTTAAAATAAGGTCTAATATTAAATTAAAATAAAAGTCATAAGAAAAACAATTTTCCATTTTGGATCGTATCTCGAAACCTTCTTCTCTAAATTAGACCTTTTCTCTAAATATTATTTAATTTTCTAAACATTAGACCGACATTTTTACAAAAAAAAAGCAGTAATACTTTTGCCAGATATATTATTTTGTAACTTTCAAGAGGTATAAATTTCTTGGAAACGTTTTTCTCGACATGTTAAGAATATATGTCAAAATTTAAATAATGTAAAAAGGTCAAAGTCCCGAAGAAACTATATTTCATAATCTCGACTTTTTCATAATATTTAAACGAACAAAGACATATATTCAGTTTTCTAAAAATTACATCTTTTTTAACTAATTTTTTAAAATGATTGTTTGCTCTTCCTAAAGCAAATCTTACCTACGCCTATGTATCTGCCTGAAAATATTCATCGAACCACTTGACAATCTGTGAGACATGATCCACAAGCGAAGTTTTTACATTGCAATATAAATCAACTACGTTGGAGATTGCAATCTAGTTTAAAAAGGAAAAAACAATCATTGACATCATCTTCACTGATTTTTTTTCCATATGCCTAATTTTTACTGAAAAATAAAATCTTTTCAGTTAATTTTAAAAAGTCAAGGTCAAATAGGGCCCTGTTTTTTTAAGGGTGACAAAGAGGTAAAACGAAGGCATTGGTAAGCATAATTACCACATGAACTTTTTTTTCCAGTTGACAACAAAATATTAATTGGGGTCACATTTTGAAAAGCTTTTTTTGATTGGTACAAATGAAATATAAAGATCGCGAAATATATGTACATATTAAAGTACTTTTTATGAGAAGAAGTCGTCGGAAACGATTAGGGGCATGATGTGTCCCAACGAATTACGAATATAAGAAAGGTGATTTGTATTCATCCACTGCAATTAATAGTTAGTAAAATATTTTGGAGGCGCCCCTGTGGTATAACCCAGGTGACCCACGGCGGCCAGTATGGAAATCACAGAGTTAGATGAGCACTTAAGATATGATCAATCGCAAACAAACAAGAAATACTGGACACAGCATATAACAAATTTACGTCAGTGGATACATTATGCATGATTAAATAAAAGAAAATAAATACCTTTTGGCATAAGAATTCCCAGTACAATTTAAATCCACACTCTGCGTTATTCTCATTACAAGTAGTGTGTTTTCCTATAATTTAATCACAGTATTTGGAAATTGGAGGTAATGTACAGAACTTAATTTTGTTCTTCAGGCACAAATTCTAAGCCAGTAACACAAGCAGAGCTAGCTAAACATTGAAACTTCAAAACAAAATTTTACAATTATTTAATATTTAATTAATAATAATTACATTACGTTAAATTATATTGTTAAAGACATATTTTACTAAATTGCATTCGTTTAGAAAATATGCTACAGTAGAGGCATAAATGTTTAATTACACTAGTCAACACTGATTTTATTACACGAAATCTGGTAAGAAATTGTGTTTGGACTACCTACCCCCCTCATGAAACCGTACTTATTTTTTGAATATTTCAACTCTTTCTTGAAGTCATTGAATTTTTTAAATATTTTTACTTTTTGTAAATGTTGGACAACTTTGGAAGCTAAAACTAAATTAGAATTTTTATTGTACTCCATAAGGTTACAACTTTGAAAAAATTGAATTTTTCAAATTTTCGGATTAGAGCTCAAAGTAGAAATTTTTACATACTTTTTTCCAATATTGTGAACTACCATAGAAATTTTAGGCATTTTTTTCCAATATGTCAATTTCTTGTCAATATTACCAGTATAGAATCGCAATTATTGGTTTGTTGCTAAAATTTCCATTATAAAACGAAATATCGAGTTAAAAAACTGTGTCTGTTAAAAGTGAAAATGGAAAAAACTTTTTTTTTCAAAACCACGATTCAACTGAAAATTTCGACTTTTTTCTTCTGCTCCTTTTCGTAAAAATTCTTACGTTTCCAGTTCAGACTTTTATTCAAAATTTTTACATTTTCTTCAATCTTCGAAGTCTTCGACTTTTTTGGGAATATTGATATTTAGTTTAAAATTATGATTTTTTTAAATTTTGGATTTTGAATTTTTTGCAAATTTAAACCATTTGCTATATTTTAACCCGTTTTAAATATCTTGATTTTTCCTTGCAAATTTTGACATTTTTTTTGAAAATTACGTATACAACTTTTTTAAAATGTCGACCTTTTTGAAATTTCCCCCCTTTCCAAAGTGTACATTTAAAAGTCATTTTAATCTTATAGGCCTCATTTTTTTAATATTTTAACTCTATTCTTCATGTTAGACTCTTATTAGTCGATTACATTATGTTTTTTAATTTTATTTAACATTTGTGCGACCCAGTTTGGAAATATTGTCAACAAAGAATAAAAATTTAAATGTTTCCAAACTGGCTCGCAGAAATGTTAAATAAAATTAATAAGCATATTTTAACTATATCCCATTTTTTTTTTGAAAATTACAACCCTTGCTTAATTTTTTAATTTCAAATTTTATCCACTGAAAATATTGTATTTTTTAAAACTAGGACTCCACTGAAAATTCAGACTTTTTTTAAATTCGATTTTCATTTTCAATTTTCATTTTTTTGAAAATTTTTACATTTACGATTTTGACTCTTTTATAAATTGTGATTTTTTGAAAATGAAAATATTGGCTTGTTTTCAAAAATCATGATTTTTTTAAACCTTGCTTTTTTTCACATTTTTAACCTTTTGGAATGCTTCAACCGGTTTAAAATATTTTAAATTTTTCTTAAAATTTGCTATTCTTTAAAAGTTTGATATTTTTAAATTTTCACTTTTCTTAAAATAGTCACTTTTTAATTTTTTCTGATTTTTAATTTTTAGAAAATTTTAACCCTTTCTCAATTTTCTGGCGATCTTAATCTGTTTGAAAATTGTAGCTCTTTTTTAAAATCTTCACTTTTTAAAAATTGATTTTTTGAAAGTGTGAATTTCTTTAACCTATTTTTTTTATTTACACTTTTTTAACATTTTCAATTTAAAATTTCGATCCTTTTTAAATGTTATTTTTTTTTAATTTAGACATTTTCAGAAAGTCACCTTTTTTAACATTTTTTTAAGATAATTCAATTTTCAAAGGGGATGAAATTTTCAGAAATAGTCAAAATTTCGAGACAGTTAAAAATATGATTTTTTTAATAATTTGAAATCTTCGTTTTCTTCAAATGTTACCTTTTATGGAAATTTTAGATCTTTTGAAAATCTATAGTTTTTTTAATTTTACTGATTTCAAAAATTTAATTTTCTTTTAAATTAATAATCTTTTAGAAATTTCATTTCTTTTTTTTCATTTCATTTTTTTCAAAAATTTCAACTTTTTTCAAAGATTTTTGCTTTTCGGGCCGTCCTAATGTTCTGTAAATTTTGATAAATTTTGTGTTTTAAAGAGTTCGTCTCTTTTTAAATATCTCGACTTTTTTGAAAATTTCTCTTCTGGAAAATTTCGAGATCTCAAAATTTTATTTTTTTTTTTAAATTTCGGCATATTATGAAAATGTTCACTTATTTTATAAATTTTCAACGTTTTTCAAAAAGGTTCTTGGCTTGACTTAAAATTAAAAACCCAGTTTCTGAAAATTTCGACTTAAAATCTCTACCCTTTTCAAAAATGTTCACTTTTCTTCAAGTCTTTACCATTTTTCAAAAAACGTTTTCTTTAATATCGACATTTTTGAAACGTTTTTCAAAAAAGTTTTCCACTTGACTAAGATTTTAAAACCCTGTTTTTGAAAAGTCCGACTGAAAAACCCTACCCTTTTAAAAATGTTTACTCTTTCCTTAAATCTTTACCATTTTTCAAAAAATGTTTTTTTTTAATATCGACATTACTGAAACGTTTTTCAAAAAGGTTTTCGATTTGATTTAAAATTTAAAAACCCTATTTTCAAAAATTCCGACTTAAAATCTCTACACTTTTTAAAAATGTTCACTTTTTTTAAAATCTTCAACATTTTTCAAAAAATCTTTTTTAATATCGACGTTACTGAAAATGTCACAATTCTGGCTTTTCGAAAATTTACAGTGCGTTTATACTAGACACTTTATTCCGTACATGTCTCTCTGACATAAAATATATTTTCTCTCTGAGGTAAGTTCAACTATCCTGAGAGAAGCTATCTCCTCCCAGCTGTGTAGATAAGTCTCGGATAGCTTCTCTCAGCATAGATGACACTTATGTCATAGAGAAATATACGGTATAAACGATCTAATCTAAATGCAGCCTTAGTTCTTTTTTTCAAAACTTAAACTTTTTTAAGTTTGCACTTTTTTGAAAATGTTCACTATTTTAAAATTTGGGCTATTTCTCAAAATTTCGGTTCTTAAAGATTCCACATTTTTCGTTTTAACTTTTCTCTAAACATTTCCGATTATTACCATTTTTGTCCTTTTGATTTCAAACTTAAAATTCTGTCTTTTTCTTAATAGTTTTGAGATTTAGTTAAAATGATTTCGAATACTTTGGACGATACTTTGATTTTTTTTTCGAAATTGCAAATGTCGAATATTTACCTTCTAGATTCTAATTTTAAACCTAAAATGGGGATCTTAATTTGTTTTTGGAAATAACGACTTAAAACCAATTTTTTCTAATCAAATGTTTTAGATAAATGTAGATATTTTTTCGAAATATTAGATTCTGATTAACACGAAATATTTATATTTTTCTTTAAAGATTAACTTCCTCAAATTATTGATTATTTTTTATAAATGTTGATATTTTTTTATAAATTTTAAGATTCAAATATAAACTTTTCACCCAAAAAATTGAACAAAAATTGAACATTTTAATAAAAAAATAAGTGAAACGACAAATCTAAAATGAAAGTTTCAGCTTTAGGTTCAAAATGTTGATGTTAAACTTTAAATTTCTTCAAAAGGTGTAAGTTGGATTTTTATTTTGAATTTGAAACACTGAACTCTTCTATCTAATCTGTATCCAATTCGTTACAAAATTAGGAGGAAAATGCGGAATTTGCCAAAAAAATGTTCAGAGTTAAGCTGTATCTTGAAATTTTAAATGTTCGAAATCTTCGAGAGTGCAGTTTAATTTTACAACTCAAAGTAATGGACATATTTAAGATATTTGTTATTTTTTTATATTTGAAATGTTTTAAAAAGCCCCAAGTGTGTCCGAAGGTATATGTGTGTGGGAAAGGTATGATGATAGCGTTCAATTAGTCTGGATTCTGGATTCGTTGTGGGTTGCCTAAAGTTTAGGCCAGCACCTAGACCACCCTTTCCGGGCCCATTGTGCTATCCCCGTGGTTGAGGTGTCCTTGGTCATTCATTCATCCACCCAACCTTGTTGAGAAACTGAAGAACGTCCCTTGGATGCGCCTCTCTCAAACTGGCCACACTATGCCAGAAGTCCCCCAGCGTGGATCCTCTGATTGATGCTAGTGCCGGGCAGTGACACATCACGTGCTCGACACTCTCATCTTCTTCTAAAGTATTCAATTAGTTTTGGGTGTTAATTTAGATTCTGAAGGGGCTTAGCCTCCCCAAGTCACCCAAAAATAAGTAATAAATAAAAATTAAAATAAAATACATGAAAAATATACAAGAAATGAAATATAAAAAAAATGAAAATTCAAAACATCACACGGGGTTCCAAATCTAGGTGATAACAATGTATGTATGATATATTAGTGTATATTACGGAATGCCATTTTGACGCGACTTTTTTTAAATTGTAAACAGACTAAAAACCTGCAGAAAGGTGTAAAAATGCACCTTTCAAAAGATGAGCTCTTAATATCAATATTAAGAGGTGGCTCATCATTAATTTCTATTTCCAATTTAAATAACACGTCAAAAAAATGTTTATATTTGAAAGTTTTTATCTTGGCATTGACATGTAATATAGACAAATCCGTGACATATTTTATAAAGAATTGAACGCTCAACATAACTTCTCTCTTAGACTTTTTTTCTAGAGTCAACCATTCCAATGATATTCGAAGGTAAAGATCAAAATGTATGGAACTTCAATTTTAAATTTTATTAAAGCTTTGTTATTGTCTAAAATAATGTTTATCTTGAAAAATGGTTTTAGTGGGCTGATATTTCTTACAAAACTATAAAAAAAGTTGTAGGTATTTTGTTAATCTCTTTTATAGTTTTATGAAAAATATTAGCACACTGAAACAAATTTTTCCCAATAAAAAATTGTAAGTATTTTGGCAATCTTTTTTATAACTTTGTGAGAAACATTAGCACACTGAAACAATTTTTTACGATAAAAAATTTTTCAGACAATAACAAAGCTGGTAGTTTCAGTTTAATAAGACAAAAAATTGAAATTCCATAGATTTTGAACTTTACCTTCGAATATTATTGGAATGGTTATCTCTACAAAAAAAGTTTAAGAAAGAGGTTTGTAGAGCTTTTAATTCTTTATAAATATATGTCATAAATTTGTTTATATGATATGCCAAAGCCAAGATAAAAAATTCCAAAAATATTTTTTTGCCGTGTCATTTAAATGAGAAATAGAAATTAATGATGAGCCAGCTCTTAATATTAATATTAAGAACTCATCTTTGAGAAGGCATATTTTTACTTCTTTCGGCAAGTTTTCAGCCTGTTTCCAAGTTAAACAAAAAGTCGCTTCGAAATGGCTCACCCTAATGCATATGTATACTGGGTGATTCAGTTTATTTTATATTGCAATTGACCTTTCTGTGTTTTTAGGTGTAACGTCATGTTCGCAACAAATGAGTTAAGCATCTCTGCAGAGAGAGTATTAAACACATTAATAATTTTAACATTGATAACATTATTTATATGGTTTATACATTTACGCAGGTCGAGACAAAAAATGTATCTATATTCAAGTAAAGTGCCTGGCCCAGCCGGATTACCGATAATAGGACACGCTTTAGCATTTAGGGGAAGTTTTGCAGGTAAGTGTAACTTAAGGTACAAAATTTAAAAAGAGAACGGCAGATTTCTGGTTTGTTTTCAGGGTGGAAATTTGTGGTAGTTATACAGGATGCATCATTAGATAAACTTTGCAGCTCCTATAAAGAAAGTTATTTCAGAGATTTAGTGTTTTTCTTAAAGTTGACTTTTAAAGTGACTTTTGTCAAAATTTTAATTTTTTCTTAGAAGTTCAATTTTAAATTAAAATTTTTAATTTTTCTTTAAAATGTTTTTTTTTCAACATGTCAGGATTACTTTCCAGTTTGTAAGTAAAACTCTTAATTCTGAGGAACACGCTCTAATAAAAACTTTCGAAATTTCAAGACTAGTTAAAACGAAACGAAACTGTTAGCATAAGGTACATATTTTAGATGTAAAAAAGTCAACGATTGGAAAAACTTTGTCTTACGAAATGTGTACTTGAGTTTGAATGGTTTTCCTCGAAATTTCCAATTTCTATAAAAAGTAGAAATCTCTTGAATAAAGCCAACACTGCAAGAAGAAAAAAACGAATTTATAAAAAAAATCACTTTTAAGTTTAAATTTAAGATTTTATAAAAATTTAAACGAAATACCAATTCATATTAGACGGAAGAAAAAACACGAAATTTATATAAGGCTCCCAGCTTCTCAGTTCTCTTAAAATTTTCCTAGAAAATTCGTTATTAAAATGGAAATTTGGAGAAAAATAGAAAAGATTATAACTTTGAATTCGAAAATTTATAAAAGTATCAAGATTTCGAAAACAAAAATTGAAAGATTACACAGAATGATTTGAGAAATAAATATAATTCTAAATTTTGTTTTATTGGCGAATTTCTTCAGAAATTTTATCTTTTCTAGTTTTTAAATAACTGGTATCACCTAATATTGAGTCGTCGTAACAAACTTACACTTTTTTCAGATTTTTTCATTATCGTTTCAAAGTGGTTCAAAGACTACAGTCCCATCTGCAAAGGTTGGTTAGGCCCCCAATTGTTCTACTTAATAAGTAAACCAGAATACATCGAAATCGTATTAAACAGTCCGCACGCTCTAAACAGAGGAGATTTTTATAAATTTTTAGCACCTTACTTGGAAGAGAGCCTATTCTTGGCGAAAGGTGATTTGGTGATTTAAACATTAGGCACGTTTCATATGCTATAAAATTTCAGCTATCAAATGGAAAAAAACCAGGAAGTTGTTATCGCCAGCATTTAGTCTAAAAATATTGAATCAGTACGTGGAAACTTGGGTCGAGCAATCACACTTACTGTTGGAAAATGTGAAAAATTTTGCAGGAAAGGGAGACTTTGACATGAAGCATTATCTTACCACATGCATTATTGACGTAATAGGCCGTGAGTAATTTTACTAGTAATCAAACGATAATGACGCTCAACAATAATTTATTAACACATTCATTTATTTTTCCTGAAAATTCTATGTTAAGACTTAGAATCTGTTCTTCTTGCATATAATATTGAAAAACTTTAAAGCCTCCTAAATCAGTAGTCCAGTAGTAATCATTAGTCACTACATGCAGCCAGTATGGCCTTACACTTAGCACTAAAAAGTCCAAATTCATGGTCGTGAGTCAGCAACCGAACCCACGAGCGGAACTCTGAATTGGTCCAGATAAATTAGTAAAGGTAAGAAAATAAAGTATTTGGGTCAGCTTCTGAACGAAAATTGGGACAACTCAATGGAAATAAAATAAAGAATTGAGCAAGCTTAGGTTGCCTTTGTAAGGATGAAAAAGATTCTATGTGGACATTACTAAACATTGATCTTAGAATGAGAATGGTCAAGTGTTACGTCTTTTCTGTTCTCTTATATAAAGTTGAATCATGGACCCTAACAGAGAATACCTTAGAGCGGCTTGAAGCATTTGAAATGTGGTCATACAGACGCATGCTGAGAATAAACTGGATGGACCATGTCACTAACGTAGAGGTCTTGAACAGGATGAAGAAGGATAACGAAATTGTAAACAGAGAGAAGATTCAAAAGATGTCTTATTTTGGCCATGTCATGAGACATCCGGAGGTATATGACAGGTTCTATTTGATCATGCAGGGAAAAGTTGATGGAAGGCGTGGACCTGGTAGACTAAGAACATCCTGGCTTAGAAACCTAAGACAATGGTTCGGACAGACAACAAATCAGCTTTGTAGAACAGCTGTAAATAAAATGATAACCAACATGATTACTAACATCCGTTAAACGGATGTAGCACACCAAGAAGAAAAAGACTCAGAATCTTTACTTTTTTATTTAGAGTTTAAAAGAGTGAATAATCGGTAGATTTAAGCCCAGAACGGTCACCAATTCTCAAATCCTTTAATTATTTTTTTCTAAATAAAAAATAGAATACTATTTTTTGTCTGATATGAGGTTTTAAGAATTTCAATTATCTTAGGATGGATTTAGATTGGAGACTTATTTCATGACCGAAATCTCAGGTATCTGAGACTAAATTTTCTTGCCCGTTTACACTATGACACAAATGTAGCTGAATAAAATTGCTGAGACTTCTTGCTGCGATAAAGTATCAGTATAAAATATCTTTGATGCTTTAAATGATTAATAAAGTTTGTCTAATTAAATTTGCAAATGACTTCTATGGAACAGTATCTCAATATTATAAGTGATATGCAATAGTGAATCCCATGAAATATTTCGAAAGAAAGTGGACGACTACAACTTCTGAGATATATATTAGATACTGGCTGAAATTTGTCAATTAGTGTCAGGTAATTTATCTCACAATTAGCTGTGTGATTAGTCTCAGATAGCTTCTCTCAGGATGGTTTAAACTTGATATGATATTATATAAGAGAGAAATGTGCGGAATAAAGTGTCCAATCTAAACGCACCCTTATAGTCGTGTGTGAAAAAATTTGAATTTTTTTCATCTTATTTTTTTAAATTTTCACTTTTTGAACATTTTCAATTTGAGAATTTCCATCGTTTTAAAGATTAAATTTATTTTTAGTTTAGATATTTTTATAAAGTCATTTTTTATTCTTTTCAATCAAGTCACAATTTTTAAAAAAGTGTAAATTTTCAAAAATAGTTAACATTTCAAGAAAAGTCAAAACTATGATTTTTTTACTTATTTAAAACTTTCTGCTTTTTATTCGAATGTTTCCTTTTTTATTAATTTTGGATCTCTTCAAATATTATAGTTTTTTAAATTGTGCCAATCTCAAAAATTTATTTTTTTGAAAATGTGCCTTTTTAAAAATTTCAACTTTATCCAAAGTGCTTTTGCTTTCTAAAAAGTTTTAATTTTCTATCAATTTTGACAAATGCAAGTGCATCTTCTTTTAAATACTTCGAATTCTTTTGAAAATTTCTGCTCTTGAAATTTTTGAGGTTTCACAATTTTACCTTTTTTCCAAATTTTGTCCTAAATTGACAATTTTTACTTATTCTGTCAATTTTCAACATTTTTCAAAAAGTTGTCCCACGTGATTAAAAATTTAAAATTGGTTTAATAATTCCGACCCAAAGTTTCTACTATTTTCAAAAACGTTGACTCTGTTTAAATCCTTACCATTTTTTAAGAAATTTTTTTAATATAGACATTATTAAAAATGTCGAAATTCTGGCTTTCTGAAAATTTAGTTCTTTTTTTGAAGGCTTAATTTTTTTAAAGTTTTCACTTTTTAAACATTTTCATTATTTTCAAATTTCTACTATTTGTTAAAATTTTGGTTTCTAAACATTCCAAATTTCAGCCTTAAAGTCAACGGTTGGAAAAAACTTAAAAGGATCTTAAAAATCATTTCCCCCCGAAATGTACAGTAAAGCTCGAATGTTTTACCTGGAAATTTTCAATTTCTATAAACAGTAGAAATCTCTTAAAACAAGCCAACAATGCTAGAAAATAACAATAAATTTATAAAAATATCACCTCATAAGTTTAATATTAATAATAATAAGATTTTAAAAAAATTCAAAAAGCTATCACGAAAATTCAAACTTGACGGAAGAAAAAGCATGAAATTTATATAAAACTCTCAGCTCCTCAGATCTTTTACGATTGTGCTAGAAAATTTGTTATTAAAATAAAAATGTGAATAAAACCAGAACTTATTATAATTTTCAACTCGAAATTTTAATAGAAGTATCAAGATTTCGAAAACAAAAACCGAGAGATTACATAGGACAATTTCAACAAGCCCTTTTATAGAATTTAATTTTTAATTTCGTTTTACTGGCGAATTTCTTTAAAAATTTTCTTTTTTCTAGTTTTCAAGTAAGTGGTATCACCTAGTGTTAGGTCATTGTGCCAAACTTCAAAAGCAAACAATTTCATTTATTTAAATAATTTAAATACTATGTCAAGTACTCTAAATTACACTAAAATTAATTTAATATATTTCACGACGAGTCAACAAGAATCTAAAATGAAAAATAATGAAAATTTGGAGCTTTAATTTTTTATATTTTGCTCTATGGTCTTTTCTTTCATAAGCTGCGGTCTTCTGAAAATCTCTTACAAACTAAGATTTTTTTAAATCCCTTAATTTATGTGCCTAGTGCAGATAAATGTCGTTAACCTGTACATACAATGATATAATTCGAAGTAGATATGCAGATATCTATCGAAGCAGATACTTGTTATGATTGTTACTTATTAATTTATTACTTTTTTGTTATTGTTTCAGTTTCTGCTCTGGGCGTTAATATGCATGCACAAACCACTAATAATTACTCATATGTTGAGTGGGTTTACTTGTAAGTTTTTTTTTTAATTGCAATATTATTGAGCTGCCATGTGAGAGAGTGTAAATATCTGCCCCCATTAAAAAATATGGGCGCAGTTATTTGAGAAATTTATTTTCAGATAGTTGCAGAAACAGCACCACCAACAAAATTATTTTCGAGATACATCTTCTGTGAAAACTTTTATTAAATTATTTTTAAATTATCTTTTTTTATAGGTTTTTTTCAATTCCAGAATGATTGACACACTTATGAGACGAACAGCAACGCTGAGGTACCATTCTGACTTTTTATTCAAGCTTACACAACATTATCAAAAGCAGAAAGATACGATAAAAAAGTCCCGTGATTTTACTAACCAGGTAATTTTCAATAATATAATAAGAGTCTTTTGATGAGAAAGAATAAAGTTAATTTAAGTTGTGTGCTTGCTGCAAAAACAAATCAAGACATTTGTCAGCAAGAACAAGACAAGACAAAGACAAAAAGTTCTTTAGCGAAAACAAAATTTCTTGGCAAAAAAATTAGCTAGAAGCAAGATTTTTTGCTTTTTTTAATGTTTTTCTAAAATAAGCTCTGGAACAGAGGTTTTCAACCTTTTCGAATACGCAATACTTTTTTGTTTTGGTGGAACAGACTAGTTCAAAAATTAAAACACAATTCTTGTCCCTTGAAACCAAGAAAGATTTAAAAAACAATGAAGGTTGCTCTAGATTTAGCTGAAATATGCAGTTTCATTCGGGTCACCCAATCGCTGACAAAAACGCTTGCCGGTGACAATTCACCCTCTGTGGTTGGTATGTCAGATGTAAAAAGATTAAATAACAGTGAGGCCAGTACTGAGCCTTGTGGTAGGCCATTGTTAATGAGTCTGGTCTTGCTAATTTTTCCATCCAAAATCATTCGGAAACATCTATTGCCAAACATATTTTGTATTAAACGGGTCTTTGCTTG
This sequence comes from Dastarcus helophoroides, assembly GCA_028583605.1. NCBI lineage: Eukaryota > Metazoa > Arthropoda > Insecta > Coleoptera > Bothrideridae > Dastarcus > Dastarcus helophoroides. The sequence continues at coordinate 25,788,221 of CM053334.1, forward strand.
ACTGGGTACAACCCTTAATAGCTTGCAGACTAACCCCTCCTTCCAGACAGTGACATAGGCCGGTTAGGTCTAGGAACACCGCTGATATTCTTAAGTTGTGTTGAAAGCCGGCCTCTATGTATGACGTTAATGCTAGTACCTGATCGCAGCAGCTGAATCCTGCTTGCTTAGCTGGGATGTGCTCCAAGATGGGGTCGCAGATCCTGTTATATATTAAGCGCTCGAGTAGTTTATATGTGCTGCTAAGAAGAGCTATTGGTGTGTAGCTTTGGGGCTGGTCTGCTGGTTTTCCGGTTTCAGTAAGACTATGATCTTGGCTTTTTTGAACTCTTTTAGGAGATGGCCAGTTTCCAATATGTTGGAAAAGAATTTTGACAGCCATTTTACTTGTTTTTTTCAGCATGTATGATAAAGTCTGGGTGGACTTCGTCAAATCCTGGGACTTTCTTTAATTTCATGTCTTTTATTGCGGTAATGACTTCTGCTTCAGTGTACGGCCTGGTGAGATAGATTCCATATGAGAGGTTATTTTTAACGTTGTCAGCCCTCTCTTGATATCTATGGTGTGCTGTTCATCAGATGGGGCTCTGGATAATTTCACAATTTTTTTGCAGCCTGATTTGGGGAGAAGATGGAGTTTCTTTTCACTGGTGCAGCTGATCCGCCGAGTTTACGCAGGAAGCTCCATGCCTTTCTGCTTAATCGGGTGATGTCTGTCCATTGTTGTCTTCTGGCAGAGTCAAGACTGTGTAATAGATCATCGGCGGTCATGGGTCTCCACTTTCGGGGGAATGAATCGGATGCACTTTTCTAGATCGGTGTGATAGTCTCCCCAGTCAGCTTTCTGGAAGTTTTATCTGGGTCTAGGAATGGAGTTAATTGTGGATATTGAGAGGCCGACATTCAGTATGATCAGCCTGTGGTAACTATGTGGAAAGTTGGCAACGATAGTTCTTTGGGTGGGCAATGGTTTGCCTTTGTTAGTGGTTATGAAAAACAAATCAGAATTGTAATCTCTTCTCCATGCAGCCGAGTGAAATGTTCCCAGTTCTTTGGCATTAAATATAAGGTACATGTTGTTTTCTTCGACCCAGTCGAGGATTCTTTCACCACATTCGTTGGTTTGGGCACATCGCCACATCTCATTGTGGCTAGACTAGAAAGGACTACGTCAGGCCGTTGTTGATTTGGAGGTTTGTATATATTTATGATGTTTTTTTTCGTTTACCCTTATATTTACCATATGTATGTCATTTTTGAATGTGGCAAAGAAGAATTGGACATTCTCGATGTCGTTGCGGACGTATGTGACGACTCTATAACACTGTCATCAAGCAGAAATTTTTTGAAATAGTCGCATTTGGATATGCTAATTCTTTCTATGTTTGGCTGGCAGACGCGAACTAAGGGCCCAAGTCTCTTGGTAGTTGGGCTCTGATATGAACCGTTATCGAAATTTTCGTTTTTAGTTAGCATACTTAGATTGCCAGGAGATCCTTTGAATTGTCTAGCGGCCAGTTTTTTTGTAGACTATTTAGCCCTGATGTGACCACGTTGCCCGGGGTGCACCCGGAGGAGGCTAGTCTACATTGCACCCCTAATCTTTAATTAAAAAAATGTTCGGTTTTTCCTGAAAAATCAAAAACGTTGTAATTTTAAGTTTAAACTGAAATTTTTAAATTTGAGCTTCAGATTCCTCGTATAGGATAGATATTCCAGAAAAAGAGCACGAAATCATTACTAAAACAGTGTTTTTAATTTGAAGTGTAATCTTTAATTATCATATTTTTTCTCAACATTTTTAATTTAAATTTCGATTTTTTTTTAATAAATTTTGCAAGGGTTTTCGTTTTAGGAGCGTCTATCACCAATTAATTTTTTATTTTGTATTTACATGATGTTATTTTTTAAACTGATCATGTTGCAACTAATTCTGAATCTGTTTTATTGTTGCTTCTGATCAAAACAAACAGGCCAGCAAGAAAAAGAAAAGGCAGGACTCTTATTAGCAAGATCAATCAAGAAATTGGCAAGACAAGATTAAACAACTCCTTGTCTTACTTAGCAAAATAAGACAAGAAATTAGGTACCAGGACAAGAAATCTTGCTTTGTGCATCGCTAATACACTGTATAAATACTAGTACCTCTAAGTTATCAAGTTATTATCCTTTATTTTTAAATTGAAATGCATACAGGACTTATTTCTTTCAGGTCGTTTCAGACAAGAAAAAAGAATACCTTAAAGAAAGAATGGAGAATCATGAAGTTGTTACTGATGGTGAGAAATAAAAATAACTAAATTCCCCCACTATACATGCTATTACTAGTCTTAGTTTTGGTTAATTACAAAAAATCTGTTGTAGAATTGTAAATTATAAGTTTTTTTTTAGAATCCCCCAAATCAAAAACTTTTCTCGAGTATCTCATAGAACTGTCTTATAATCAAGAGAAGCTATCTAATGATTATATTAGGGGAGAAGTTGATACATATGCTGCCGCGGTATGTGCTTAAATAAATTTATTTTTCATATTAAATATTTTGAAATATTTTGTTGGTTGTTGATTGCACTGACATAAAACAATTGGGATGCTAGATTTATGAAAACTAAACCATAAGATATAGTTCCAATATTCAAAACGTAACAAATCTGTGTCATATACAAAAAACTGATGTACCGATTTTTTATGTAGACAATCAACGACTTTGTTAACTAAATACAGTCAAGCCTATCTACAACGAACTTCCATATACCGAATTCCTCTACATAGGGGAAAATGGGGGCAGATTCAACCTTAGGGCATATTCAACCAAGCCCTTTTAAAGGGCACCCTGATTTAAATTTAGCTTCATAAGGCTCCTATGTAGCTTTTCATACGTCAGAACACTCACCAGGAAAATTACATTACTCTACATGTTCATTTTTTAGTGTTTAAACAAAATTGAGCAAAAATCAGATTTTAAGTTAATTTTTTGATTTTCAATTTTTTCAGACGAATTTTCTAAATTTGATCTGTAACGGGCTGCATTCGATATATATTAAATGGTAGATTGTTAATATTTATAGTACCCCAAGCGAAAGAGGCGCATCCAAGGGACGTTCTTCAGTTTCTCAACAAGGTTGGGTGGCTGAATGAATGACCAAGAATACCTCAATCACGCACAATGGGCCTGGAAAGGGCGGCCTAAGTGCTGGCCTAAACTTTAGGCAACCCACAACGAATCCAGAATCCAGACCCCAAGCGTAAAATTATAGGCAGTGGAAAAAAAATATTTTTTCAAAAATTTAACATGGGGCAGATTCGACCAGCATTGGATGGGACAATTTCAACCACTGGCTTAGTGTGTTCTAATAATCTTAGCGTGGTTTCTGTCCCATGATGTAACTTTTTCTTTTGCCGGAATATTGTATTATTTACGATGATTAAAAATTATGGAAAAAAAATTAATTTTGAAGTTTGATGAGTGTAGGTTTAAAAATCCGATTAAATATGTTTGGCTCCATAATAGATGTGATTTTCAACTGGTGACATTTCCGCTAAAAACATATAAAATGCTGTGTAGAAAAAGAATTAAACAAAATTAATTCAAATATCAAATTAAATTTTTATACCAAAAATCACTAAGTTACATATATCCGTTGGTCAGTGATACATCACCAGCTGATCAAGGTAACATAGTTTTAAAGTTTTCAAGTCCAAATTTTGCAGAAAATGTCGTTTTTATTTAAGGTTAACCGCACATATTGCAATGTTTACTAACCTCAACGTTATTGTTTTGAATCTTACTTCAAACATGTTTCGCCAATTTTTTATTTCACTTGCAAAATACATAATATGCTTATTTAAGTAGAAAAATCATTTTTGTTTGACTGTGTAAAAGAATATGTATTTATATCTCGTGGTTGAAATCACCCCATCATTTGGTTGAATGTATCCCGCTAGTGGGGCAGTTTCAACCATTTCTAAGGTTTTTGTTAACGCTGATTGCTGGTACTAAAATTACTTTTAAATCGCTGAAAGTTAGTCAGTCTTGTAAATAAAGGTTTATAGAATACCCAGCCCATAGTTACCAGAATTTTCTAATACAACTTCAAAAATGGCATATTGATTAAAAAATGGTTAAATCTGCCCCCCTTACCCCTAACAAACTTTTTCACAAAACGCAGCATTTTAAGTAGATTTACATATAAAATTACCTCCATTTAACGAACAATCTCCATAGAGCGAATTTTTAAACCAAGATTTTGCAAGGTTTAATTAGTTTTTAAATGCTTCCATTTAGAACAATTTCCTTATTTTTGAGATACCCATACCAATGACTTTCCAATGTTTAATTAGCTTTTAATCCAATCGGTTAAGAGAAAGTTCTTAATTTTTGGGATATCCCATGCTAATGGTTTTGTTTGCCTGTTTGCACAAAAAGCTAGTTTCTTCTGCCAGAAGAGTAAGAAGTGTAAAATTGCAAAAACAATATCGAAAAAACCATTTTCATGCTCAGCGAAAAAGTTCAATTGATCAATGGTGTTATAATAAGAATTTAAATAAAAATGACATCCCCAAATCGCCATCAACTTTTAAATCCCTGCAAGCATATGAACTTTTACATATAATTTGTGTATTTTTGATGTTACCTCCCTATAACGAAAACTCCTTTATAAGGAAATTTTTTGTAGGATTTAGGAATTCGCTATAGGGAGGTCTTACTGAACTACTAATTTGAGCACTTATATTATTATTAGGACCTTAAATTTGGTTATACGTGCCTGTACTTGTAATAATATTAAATATTACTTCAGGGATGTGACACAACCCCCACTGCCCTGGCGTTTCTAATGATAGCTTTAGGCATAAATCAAGAGGTTCAGGTAAAGAAGTATTACGTTTACTTGTAATTAAAGATTAGAAAAGTTGGCATGTAGTAGTTAGATTTAATTTTTCCTGTAGAAAAAATTATAGCAGTTTAAAATGTCCGAATATAAATTATAAAAATTTTTTTCTGAAACAAAATACCGACATCTTTTTCTGCTATTTTTTCTGTTCATCTACTGATGTTTACCTCTTAGTCTCATCCATACTTGACTGTTTTATTTTCTTTAGTCTCATTTATTCTTCTGTTTTTATTCAGCAAAAAGCATATGAAGAGGTAATAGATATAATTGGATACGACAGAGATCTCACGTATGAAGACCTACCAAAACTCAAATATCTAGAAAGAATGGTCAAAGAATCATTACGGGTGTTCCCGGTGGCACCATTTATGATCAGAAAAACTACAGAAGATATTGATCTAAGTAAGTTACTTGACCAAAGATTCACTCCATCAAAACGTATTTTCATTTCAGAGGATGGGATCATTCTTCCAGCCAATTCCTCCATAGTAATAGGTTGTCTACATTGCCATCGGGATTCGGCCAACTGGAGGGATCCCCTTAAATTTGACCCAGATAGATTCCTCCCAGAAAAAATGTCCAAGCAACATCCATATTCGTATACATCATTTTCCAATGGACCCAGAAATTGCATTGGTAAGTTAACAATAATTAAAACTACAGCAATGTATAGGTGATTTACAGGATTCTAGTAAGATATTTTACTCTTAATAACTTTTGTGGCTTTAGCTACATCGTACATAACCCGGTTGTAACAATTTTATCGTGAATTCAGCTTATCCTATGCAGTTAAGCTGCTGCCAAATTATTAACTTGGCATCTGATTCTATTCTATGAAGTACACTAATTAAATAATACTTATACTGATTTTATCTATAAGTATCCAAGTAACAAAGTGATTTTGGTATTTGCCTCACATAAAATTTCTACCTTTTTATCTGTTAGATATCAGCTCAGCATGTTATTTCGCATATAAAGCGATCTAGTAATTCCTGATTCTAAAAATCTTGAAAAGATTTCTGATCTTATTAACGACGATTTAGCTCAAAATATTTTAAGAAATTAGCAAGGCCACTAGTCCCGTTATGTAAATTCATAAAGGTCCCAAAAAGAAAGATTAATACTTCGTGAATTGTAACCATTTTAGTTCCAAACTGATTCCGAAAAACTGCTACTAAAATAATTAACTTAACTAACTGACTGAGTAATTAACTCACTAACACTGCTTGATTAACTAACTAAATCATTAACTGTTTAACTAACTAACTGAGGGAAAGACGAACCGCGTGAATTTATAGGTGCTGTTCCGGTTTCTAGAACAGTCGTGCAGATAAGATTTAATGCTTACGGAAAAGTCTAGAGCCCTTATCGCCGTATAATTCATTATCGCGGCCGTTTCCCATTATACCATTTTTTCAGAGAGTTCCTTACTAAATTTTATCACTACATTTTGTTACAGTATTATTTTTTTATCATATTTTATTGCTTATTGACTTTATTGCTCTTTTGCAGGTTTAAGATATGGCATGATGGTCGTGAAAACTGTAGTTGCAATGCTATTAAGAAAATATATCATTAAAAGTGGATATAAAAGCATTGAAGAAGTGGAATTGACGGCAGGTATAATGCTGAGGCCTGTAAATGGGTTTAAAGTTTCAGTTGAAGTCAGGGAATGATTACCTGTAAAAGAATGAAACAACCAACTGCAATAGATCTAAAGAGTATATTTTGAATGTCTTGTAATTAAAATCAAATAAAACAATTTAAATCATAACAATTGCTTTCTTTGAAAGATCCAAAAATTATGATCAGTTTTACGTAAGCTACACAAAACTACATATTGTCACCAAATGAAACAAACAGAATAGTAAAAATGAGATATCAACTGTTTGGATTAAAGTTTTTAAGGATGTTCCGGATGCGCACCCCGTTTTATAGCTTACACGGGAATATTAATTTTCTTTTCGACATTAAACTCAACCCTATACTTCCCTTAAAATATTAAGTTTTAAGCATAAGTTAAATTCAACTTCGAAATTTTTCAAATTTCGACTTTAATATTAAAATGTCCATTACATTTTTTGAATCTCTAGAGTCAAGTTTTGATGAATTTGAATAAAAATTAGTCAATCAACACTCAATTATTTGGCCAAAATTAAAACCTAACACTAAACTGTTTGTAATATTACACCAAAGTATACCCACGAAAAATAAAATATAAAGCAGTAAATAACTTTTTATTTACTTTTCGATGAATTTTTTGGTAGTTTACTTTGGAAAAGAAAACTTAAAGAATTGGAGAAAATTTTCAATATTATAACGAAGTTTAATGTTTGTCAAATTTTGTTTTTAAACTTTACACATTTTTCAGTTTCAACTTCAAATTTTTGGAAAAAAAAGTCGACTTTTAGAAATCGAAATATAAATTTCGAGGAAAAAACAAGAAATTAATTAAAAAAAAACAGTAACACTTTCTACATTTTCAAAATCAAATCAAAATCCAAAAAGAATATTTTAATTAATAAAAATATTTTCAAAACGTTGGTGTTATTTTGAAATTTTAAAATTTCGAAAAAAAATTTAACGAACAATACGAACAATAAACTATTTTAACTCAAAGCAAATCAATATTAAAGTGGATATTTTGAAATTTATTTTACATAAATTTCAAATATTTTTTTTAAATATTGAGTCTTCTCTCAAATTTCGAGTTAGATTTTAAAAATATTGTATTGCTTTTTTAATTTAACTTTTAAACCAAAATTTTGAGAAAAAATTCCTGAATTTGTTGAAAGAAAGTTTCAGGAAAAACTCAAGAAAAAATTGACTCCTGAAATTTTGCAAAATGTTCAGTTTATTAAATATTTGTTGTGATTTTTAAATTTAATAATGACGTACTACATTTTTTTCGTATTTTTAATTTAAGATTCCAAATTTTAAGTTTTTTTAAAAATCTTAAGCTTCAAGTGAAATATAGAGCTCAAATTTTGAAACTTTGGAAAAACATTTAAATATATCAGTTTAAAATTAAATATTTAAGTTTAAAAGCAAAAACTGAAACAGAACCTCAAAATTTTATGAATTTTTTAAATTATATATATAAAAATGTTGATCTAAAACTCAAAATGTAGGCTTTTCTCTTAAAATTTTTAGTTATGGTTTCAAAGTTATATAAAACCTTTGAATCTTTTTATAAAATTTGCAAATGAAAATAAAAAATATGTGTACCTTCTTTTTGCCATATTTTAATTTTTGATTAAATTTTTTTTATAACTTTAAATTTTTTCTTCTTGTTTCAACCGTGTTCTTAAAATTTCTAGAAAAGTGTTTAACGTTTCTAAGACCCTATGTTTTTATTTCGTGCTTGAAATCAAAATGTTTGGATAATTTCAAAGAGCGAAGTTTTTAATTTTCAGAGAAGTAAACATTTCGAAAAAATTCTATATTTATACATTTAGGTAGTATTGCCCACACATTGCCAATTACTGAAGCGATACTGAAACTATTCCAGATACTCCTAATCCACTATTATATTCAAAAAGATTAAACAACTTTTGTCCATTTTCTATGTAGTCATGATGTAAATAAATTATTTAAAATCGACGCCAGCGTCATTTAACAGTAGGGCACAGTCCTGCGTTAGCTTTATCCGTAGAATTTCTTTAATATACCTAATGGTCTAACCGCGTCATTAGCGAGATAGCACTCATCTTTGCTACCCAATATATAGCTCTGGAGACCTTCTAGTTAAACATGATCGTATATATCAACGAATTTTAACAAAACATCATTCTGCATTCTGCAAGAATTCTTACAGCTTTGCATATTTGAATAAGTTAGTTAAATTACCTATATTTAATCTAATTCTATATAGAAGGACGTATATTTGAACAACATCCCCATCTATCGCTACCTTACTGCAATATGTTAGATCTGGTCCTTAAAACCAGAGTCATATCCGTCAATTTAACAAATTTATAAACACTTCTTAATTTACTTTACCGATAACAATAATTATAAATTTACTTTATTGTTAACTATGCCCTAATTTCGTAAACATAAGTGTGACTCATAGCTACGAGGGCTTTACGTCCACAGGTAAAGAAGGAAGCAATTCTGGGAGCTTTAAGACTGGTGCAGACAGCAGATCTGAAGGAAGGAGACTTTATCGGACACATGAGTATTCTCAGAGAATTTGTGTCATTGGCAACAATAAAACCGGTTGATGCAGTACAAACCAGGTTGGAGTTCAAACACTCATTTGAAGTGGTCATAAATAACCGCCTAATGAGTGGGATGGACTAACAAAACTATCACAAGGATAATTATCTGATACACAGATGGGTCAAAAACGGCATAAGAAGTTGGGGTTGGTGTATATGGACCAAGATATAGGCTAACCAAAGCCTTAGGTCAAACTCCTACAATCTTCCAGGCAGAAATGCATGCCAGAAGACTATGCACTTTGGAATGTCTAACAGAGGACTTACGAGCAGCAAGGATCTATATCTGTTCAGACAGTCAAGGGGCTCTTTAACCTCTGAGTAGCTTTACTGTTAAATCCATACTAGTGTCGGAATGTCTACAACTACTAAAACAGTTGGCTGCCCGCAACAAGGTAACTTTGATGTGGCTACCAGCACACATGGGCATTGAAGGAAATGAAATTGCCGATCGCCTAGCTAGAGAAAGTGCAGCGTCCCCATTTTTTGGATCTGAACCTTACTTTGGTATAGCAAAATGCCACATAAGAAATGAAGACCACAAAGGGAAAAAGAAACAAAAAGAATCCCATTTCAGGACAAAGCCATGGGAAAAAGTTTATAACATATTAACACACCAAGACTTCTCGACCTTAGCAAACCGGAGTTAAGGTTAATAACAGGCTTTCTTACAAGACACTGCGCGCTAAAATGCCATCTCCAAAAGATAGGCAAAGGAGTCAGAGACTTTCTGCTTCTGCAACGAAGCCAAGGAAACTGCAGAACACTTACTTTGCACATGTAAAGCATTGTTTTACAGGGGTATACTTCACCTGGAACACCTACAGAGATAAGTAAAATTTCATCTAGGAAAATCATAGGCTTTTACAAAAGCTTGGGAATTTAGGAACAATATATATTGGGGTTTATCACAATAGATCTTTCAAGGTCGCAACGATGAGAGAAATGTATATATCCTGTCCGACCTATATCATATCTAGTAAAACGAAACTTCTATTTCCACCTGCTGTCACCGTCAATCGCCCACCAATCACTTTTTCGGGGGAAACAACTGCTTAGATTATCTACATCACGCATTTTTCTGAGGAGGCTGTAAAAATATTCTTGTTACCAGATTTACTCAAATCAGCGGATAATTTTTTCTATTGGTAGATGTAAGAGACAACTGATTGTTATTATTATGTTAATGACTTAAAAAAAGCCCAAGAATTTATCGCAATACATCTTTAAGGTCGCAATAATGAGAGGAATGTATATATCCTGTCTGACTCATAAGTATCTAATCTAATCTATCCACAAGGGTAGTTTGGTAAATCAGTGACTTTCTAAGTAAAAGATATTTTTTCGGCTAATAAGCAATGCAGTCACTTTAAATAGTCGAACGTTTTTCCTATTTCTTACCCTTCCAAATAAGAGGTTCTCTCGAGGCTCGCATAATAGGGATTTGTATCAGTGATGACCTCTTCATTAGACCATAAGACTTAGTGCCCTGCCGTTTCTTCAGATTTGTAAATAGGAAATGGTCGCACGGAGCCTAAGATTGGAGAATGTGCTGAATGGGGTAAGAGTCGTGGTTCAATTTAGGTATGTTTATTATGGTCAATAAACGTGCGTGTAGCCGTCCATTGCGCTAAAAATTCACGAAGTTATCTGCTTTTAATAGCTGCCAAACACAAACTCAATGACCCAATTTGGATCATCATCATCATAATTTATTCATAAAAGGTAATTGAGCAATGTTGTGTTTAAAGTTACTGGGCAGGAAACTCAATGAGTTACTGACTTATCAAACTGCCCTCTTACCATTCACTTCCACTTCCTTTGATAATCACAGCTTGGCGAAAGGAAATAAGTTGTCACGTGTTAATTTAGTTTGATAGTATTTTTTATACCGTTGAAAAACTTGAAGCTTTTTGGTGCAGTATATGAACATTTGAGATTCTCTTAAATTATTAGAAGAACCTACCAATTAAACTTCGAAAAATCAGACCGAATTCATTAATAAAAATTTCTCAACATTTAAAAATTATTTCGATTTTATTTTAAAAATTTTAAACTTTCTTGGAAGAAGTCGAATATTGGAGTTACAAGTATACAAATTTTTAATTTAAAATTAAAATCTTCAGTTTTTTGATTTGGATTTAATTTGAAATTCGAATGGAGGTCAAAATTTAAAAACTTTGACTTCCGACTTCGAAGTGTCAATTAGGACAACTAGAAAACATCACTATAAAAATTAAGAGTTTTTTTTAAAGAACAGTTTTTAAGCAAATCAAAATTTCTGTTTTCTAGGGTTTTTGAAGTTTTGGTTGAAATTTAAAAATAATTTGAAATTTTAGAATTCTTTGATATTTTGCCAAACCTTTTGGCTTCAACGTAAAATTTTTATTAAAAATAAAAGCTTCTGGATTCCAAATACTAAAATCTTTTACTTTTCAGCATGGTAAAGGGCGAAACCTGCTTCTGTCATATCCAAAAAATTCAATTATTATTGCTATCCATAATGCAAGAATAAAAGTTAGTTCGTTACAGTAGCCTTTGTAGGTTTTCTTAAATCCTACATCTTGGTTTTTTTTCCAGATATTTATTGACGATGTTTAATCTGTCTTCAATCACTTTTTGTTACACAATTTTCTAAATAGTTCCCTTTTTTTTTCAACAATTTAGATATTTTTTCAAAATGAAACTCTCAAACTAAATAAGTAATTAGGAATTTAAATTCTAAAATTCGTAAAACATTTGGAAATTAATCAGGTCTCGAGCTTAAAATTGAAATGTAAAAACTGAAGTTGAACAAAATTTACAATTTTTAAAAATGTTATCAGAATGTTTATATCAAACTTATGACAGTGAAAATTTTTATCTATGGACACTCATTTTTATAAAGAACTTCCAAACTATGATATTCGTTAACGATTTTCTCCAAAAATTACAACCTATCCTTCTTTAAGATGGCGGTTCATTCCCATCTATCCTTGTTTCTGCATCCTATTCGCGGTGCTCTAAAGGCATAATGGGGTTGCCCCTTGCGTGTGAATTAAACTTTCAAAAAATGAATTTTTGGTTAAAGTATCTTTCTCAAGATGAGAGCTTGGCTGTTGAAATGCGTTGGAGCAACCTTTGTTGTGTTTTTTAATCTTTCTTGGTTTCAGGGGACAAGTTCTGTATTTCAATTTTTAAAGTTTCCAGTTAAATCAAATACCAGAAAATAAAAGTTTAAATTTAGAAACAAATCGACATTTCTTGGCAGTTCCTGGCTTGGATGTAAAGAAATTCGATAGTCAATGAGAAATATTGATATTTTTCTGAAAATGTCGACTTTTTTCCAATAAATTTCGCTTTAAGTTAAAATTTAATTAAAGTGTTTAGACTTTTACTTCGAATTAAACTTATTTTTAATTAGTTTTGATTAAACATTTTTTTTCTAGAAATTTCAACGGTTTTTTTATAAATTTCAATTTTTTTTCGAAAAAAAGAGCATGGGAGATGAAGCTCTCCTTGAAGCATTATTTTTTACTTTGTTACTATTTCTTAGGACAAAATCATTCTAAGTAAAATCCGTTTTGTTCTACTATTTTTTCTTGTAACCTATATATTCAAAAAGTTCAAACTTTTTTCTGAAAATTTCAACTTTTTTCCAAAAATGTTCGCTTTAAGTTAAATTTTAATTAAAGTGTTTAGACTTTTACTTCTAATTAAACTTACTTTTAATAGGTTTTAATTAAATATTTTTATTCCAGAAATTTCAACTTTTTTTAGAAATTTCAATTTTTTTCTCGAAAAGAAAGAGCATGGGAGCTGAAGCTCTCCTAAAAGCATTATTTTTTACTTTGTTACTATTTCTTAAGACATGATCATTCGGAGTGAAATCCGTTTTTTTCTACTATTTTTTCTTGCAACTTTCAAAACTTTCTCTTGCAATATTCAAAAATTTCAAACTTTTTTCTGAAAATTTCAAATTTTGAAGAAGATTTTTACATTTTTACCAAATTACTACTTTAAAATGAAATCTTAAGAATTGGTTCATAACAATTTCTGACAACTGAAATTTTTTTGAAGCTTTGCTTTTCTTTAAATAAGTTTCGAGTTTTTCTCGAAATTTCAATTTTTTTGGAAATCGGTTTTTTGGGGAATTTAATGTTCTTTTAATTTCAATTTTTTTAATTTTAATTTCTAAATTCGGACTTTTTGAAGAATGTTGACTTTTTCAAAATTTTGGATTTTATAAATTGTTTGACTTCTAGAAATTTTACTTTACTCAAAAATTGCGGCCTTTTTGGATATTTCAACCTTTACTTAAAACTTTTAACTTTTTTTAATATTTCAACTTTTTTGGAAAATTTCGATGTAAAATTTAAATTTTATTGAATATTTTGTCTTCAAAACTACAACTCCTACAGAGAATTCCGAGTTTTTTGCTTTGATTATTTTTAAAAATTTGACCTTTTCAATTTTCACATTTCAACCTTATAAATCTGCGCAATTGTTACTTTTTAAGGAACTTGACGTTTGTTTAAAATGTAGGATTTATTAAATTTTGGATTTTAAAAAATTTTTTTTTTAGAAAATTACTTTTTTTTAAATGTTGAGATTTTCAAATTTCTACCATTTCCAAAGTTTTTTAACTTTGTTTAATCATACTTTTAAAAATGTTAACTTCTGGAAATTTTTTGTGAAATTTCAACTCTGTCTCAATTTTTATAAAAATTTGGAGTTTTTTTTAGTTTCAAGCTTTACTGAAAATGTTGCTTTTCTACAAAACTACGACTGTGCTGAAAATTCTGGATGCTGGGAAAGCTTTACCTTTTCACCTTCCTCTTAAGTGTGCCCATGAAGAAAAGCAATTTCCCTAACTGATAACAGAACTCTTACCGGATCTCTCCAGCCTCTAGAGCACAGATAAATTGTTGGCAACTTGTTCCCTTTCTGCTACTTATTTTAATAAGATAGTAATTTTTTAAGAGATGTTGACTTTGCATCTGAAAGTTAAATTAAAGTCTGAAAAAATTAACTTTGAAATTTAATTTTTGAAAAAAAATAGAAATTAAAAAATAGATAAATAAATATAAATGTCTGGTTAAAAAAAACGAAACTTTAGTAGTAAAGACAAAAGTTCGGAAAACATATTCGAGAATTGGAAAAAATGTATTTCCTAAATTTTGAGATTAAAGTGAAGGTTTTTAAATGAAAATCGAATTTTGAAAATTTGTTTCTTACTATCTTTTAGTTTCAGTATTCAGAGTGAAATATTGCAAAAATTAAAAAAGTGACCTTTAATTTATGTCTTCAATTTCATATTTCAGAGTATAATTAAAAAAAATTGAGAAAAATCAGGAAACTTTTTGACTAAATGTTAGGTTTAAAGTCGAAAACACTTTCAAATTAAAAACAAAATTTTTCTCGAAACCTATTCTAAAGTCGAAAATATACATTTAAAAAAAAATTATCTTAGTTTTTTAGTTTAGAATTCATTTTGGAAAAAAGATTTCGAAATTTAAATTTACAAGAAAACAACTATTCTTAATTTCAAACTTGTTTTTAGGGAACTCTATTTCAAACTGATATTTTTTTGCTCTAAACTTGAAGTTTTGACTTGGGTCTTAAACATTTCAATTTGCAAATCGAAATTCCTTGAAAAAACAAATAATAACACTTAAAAAAAATTAGAACTTTGTTTAGCAACTCAAAATTTCAATTTTCATAAAAAAAATTTAAAAAATGTTTTAATTGTAATAAGCATGCTTTTACCCTAAATTCTAAAAAAATATATAATAAACCTCTTTGTAGAAATACTCACTGCTTAGAAGATAACAATGACAAACCGATTTTTATGACATTTAACCGTGAATAAAACTGTAAGCACAATTAAATTTGACCCTAGAAATAACCTGAAATATACTGAAAAAAATACTTTAGCTTTTAGGGGAAATTTGATCAAAATCGGTATAGCAGTTTCTGAGCTTTAACTCTAACAGAGAATCACAGAGGAAAAAAACTAAAAACCTCTTTATGGGTTTTTAATATGTAAAAAAAACACTTCAACTAATCAAAACAGTTATTTTGGAATACAAGAATGACACTTCCATTTTATTAATACAGATTTATTTTATTAAAAAGTATATGAAAAAGTAATAGATATTCTAGGAGATGAAAGGGATCCAACTTACCATGATTTGCCAAAATTCACATATTTGGAGAGAGTTATCAAAGAATCTTTAAGACTATTTCCAGTTGGCACCAGTTTGGCCAGAAAAGTAACAGGCGATATAGACTTAAGTGAGTACTTTTCAGCTATGGTGTTATTGTAAATTGCATGATTTATTTCTAGAGGACGGTAATATAATACCAGCAGGTTGTTTCTTAATGTTAGGCGTCCTACAAACACACAGGGATGAAGCTTACTGGAAAAAACGATTGGAATTTGATCCAGAGCGGTTTTTACCCACTGAAATTGCCAAAAGGAACCCTTATTCTTGTTTACCATTTTTAGGAGGACCGCGAAACTGCATCGGTAAAGAATTTTTGCATTCTTATTTAATCTCCCTCGATTTTCAAACTAACTGATGGATTCATAACTATTAAACTTTATTAACGATTAAAAAGCAACAGAAATTAAAAATTTTCGCAATATTTCCATAAATATTTGCTAACACTGGAACACTGGACCAGATTTCGCATTACTGCATCATCGGAGGTTATACCAGCAATTTGTTTAGCCGTTGTTATGCTAACAAGCTCCATGGTTCACAGATTCCTAGGAATATTCCGCCTAATCCAAATTCTCGTCCAAATCTTCAATTATTGGTTTGTTCAGGAGGTCAAGCTGCTCGTCCATAAGTAGATGATGCAGCAATGCGAAACCTATTCCGGTGTTAGCAAAACGTTAACAAAACATTGTGAAATTTTTAATATATGTTGCTCATAACTATAAAACTTTATTAACGATAAAAACGCAACAAAATTTAAGAATTCCACAAGGTTTTGACAAATATTTGCTAACACCGGACCAGGTTTCGTATTACTGCATCATCGACGGTCATATCAGCAATTTGTTTAGCCGTTGTTATGCTAACAAGCTTTATGAATCACAGACTCCTACGACTATTCCGTCTAATCCAAATTCAATGCTTCAATCAACATATAGTAAAAATGTTCCTCGTAAGGTTCAGTCGAAAGTCCGTTACAAGTTAGTCAATGGGATTCAGATCACTTGCGTCTCTTATCGTTAGTTAATTGACTAATGGTTATAAGTTAAAAATGTTTATGTTAGGATCAAACACCGATTTCGGCCAACGGCCGAAGAAAACGGCCAAAATGCGTTCTGGCCACTAGTAAATTGCCAATGTCCGAAATGTCGCTTTCTGGCCGTTTGATATAAACCAGGACGCGTTCTGGACCTCTCACGACTGCCAGAAAGCGAAGCTGTTGAATAATTCGCGAACTGGCTTTCTGAAAATAGCTAGAACGCGTTCTGGCATTCGCAGCAATACCAGAACGCGTCAAGCACAAAGAACAAGATTTCCAAAAACAAAATATTTTTATTCTTTATGAATTACATAATAAAGGAAAGATTTCAACATAAAATACATTTTCCGCGTATGAGTACTTTTTCAATATATCTGTATTTACTTATTTTTGCACGAACTGTTGTTATGACATTTGCTGTTACAAATTACTTTCTTTGCCCTACACGCACATTTTCTGTTGATGCAATAACGTTTGCAGTTACACTATATAAAGCCCTGTGTCGATCTGGATGCTAGGCCCGAAACAGTACGGAGGGATAGAGACGATGACGGAACTGATGAAATATCAATGAAATCTGAGTCGGCTAAGGTAAACGCATTACGACCATACAGCGACTGCAAAGTTCCATCTTTCGTACCTGAAAATTGATTTAAAAGTGGATTAAGCATACAATCCGATTTAATTTACCTACTAAGCTGATAAAGTCCACTGTCGTTAACACCAAGTACAACAGCTAACACATTTCTTGAGGCAAGCCTACCTCTGTCAACATCAGGTACGCGAACAATAACAGTTCTTTCTACATCATTGGGTGGCAAGTTCGAGTTGGACACAGAAACCATTTTCTCGGCTTGCTTTTCAAATCCACTTTTGGCCTGCTCCCGTACATCATTTATTTTTTTACTTCTCAAACATCGGTTACATATAATGTTCTGTTTACCTTCTCCATTTCCTTCGTTAGTTGTCCCGCAAATATTGTGAACGGGTAAGGAACACACTAAACATTTATGACTGTCTAAAACTTCATCTGTGCAAATTGTACACACATCTTTTCCTTGTTCTTCATTTTCAGTGTTCCTTCTGTTTGTCAAATTATCTACCTCATCTAAGCACAAATGTCCGTCTTCACGCATGCGTGGGTTTGTTTGATCAAACAACTTTTACAGCTCTTCTTCTGTTTCAATGTTTGTCAAGAGTTCCTTTGGAAGTGATGAATCTTTCAGCCCAATCCTCTGAGGCGTGCCAAACATAGCTTCATAAGGACTTTTAGTTATTCCTGTATGCAGGGAACGATTTTTATTACTTTGCACAAATCGCAGCCCTTCAGACCATTTCTTTGTGTTTTCGTCTGCCATTCATGTAACTAGCATATCTCTTACATCCTGATTCGATCTCTCCACGGACCCTTGACTTTAGGAATGGCGAGGTTTTCCATACACCAGCTTGAAACCGGGCTACATTTCAGAAAGATTTTGTATTATGCGGTTTGCAAATTCTCTGTCATTGTCACTTTGTAGAATCATGGGTACGCCAAACAAACAGAAAATGTCTACTAAATGATAAGCAACTTCTTCGGCTGATGTTGATTTTAATGCCCTTAGTACCGTAAATTTTGTTAAGTGGTCTTGGTAATGGAGAATAAAACGAAAATCACCATCTGGTTCACTTAACATGTCAATTAAATCTGAGTTAATGTATTCTAGACAAACAATCGTAGATTGATTTGGCCCTTCCTTAGCATTCATTAGTGTATTATGGTAAATGTAAATGTTAGGATCAAACACCGAAGAAAACGGCCAAAACGCGTTCTGGCCACCAGCAAATTGAATTAATGAGAGTTTATTTCATCTGTTACAATTGGCTTTACAACTAAACCTTTTCTTTTCACTTTCTTTTTTAATTGGCATTGTTCGCAAAGTGATAAATAAACCTCAATTATTTGCCGCGTTATGTTACAACGTTACCGTAGAAAAAAAAATAACAAACCTCGTAATCTCTTGTGTCCTGTCCCTATATGCGTCGAATGAATGATGTCAAATAATTGGTCGGTCGTGCAAAAGTAACGCAACTCAGCAGTTTCCTCCGTCCTGCTCTCTATTAGCTTTTCGGTTTCACCAATTTTCAAAATATCGTACCTTTTTAATCGTCGCCGTTGTTTTGAAATACTTGTTTCACCGTTACTCTTACATGCTTTTGCTAATTTTACATCTGCAAGTTTTTGATCGTATCTTTCTCTTGAAAAAATGTTGCTACGATCATTGCTATCACTTATGACTTTTTGCAAATCATTATTGAAACGCAACTTAAGATCTTCTCTGGCACGAGTACACATTTTTAACCTACCACCTATCACATTTGCTCCAAACTGCTTACTACCCACTACACACTCGAATAAAGATAGATTTAGCCAATGTACATGTTGAGACAAGTACAAAATCGGCTTTTGTACGTTTCGTTTATCTGCTCGACGCGTTCTGATATAGCTGCGAATGCCATAACACGTTCTGGCTATTTTCAGAAAGCCAGTAAGCGAATTATTCAACAGTTTCGCTTTCTGGCAGTCGTGAGAGATTCAGAACGCGTCCTGGTCTATATCAAACGGCCAGAAAGCGACATTTCGGACATTGGCAATTTGCTAGTGGCCAGAACGTATTTTGGCCGTTTTCTTCGGCCATTGGCCGAAATCGGTGTTTGATCCTAACATATACATTTACCATAATACACTAATGAATGCTAAGGAAGGGTCAAATCAATCCACGATTGTTTGTCTAGAATACTTTAATTTTAACTCATCCATGTTAAACTCTTTTTAACATACCTAAACCCAGAGGATGCTTGTATTAATGGATGTTGTTATGCAATCCATAATACAAGAAAATGATAATACTACCGGTGGGCCTTGCAATTTTAGGTACATTGTACATAATCTGGATCTAATTCCCAACCCATAATTGCATATATTAAAAATGCCCCTCATATGGAGCAATCGAATAAACCTGTTTCAGAACACTTGATGGAATTCTTTGGTATTTATTGGGCTGACTAATGGTAAAAATTTGGAAATATTTAAGGCAACCTAGAATTAGGACATAAGTCTTTGAAAAAATAAAATAAATTATTAAAAAAAATCCTTCTCGTATCTAATCTGGTAATGAATGTATTTCTTGCATCTACAGATTATATATTATGAAACTGTCTTTATCAGATTTTCAGTTGTCAATTTTTAGGTATAAAATATGCAATGATGAGTATGCAAACGACATTAGCGATGCTGGTTAGGAAATTTAAAATTAAATGTGGCTACAGAAAAGTAGAAGAAATTGAACTAACATCGAAAATTTTTATTAGACCTGTAAATGGATTTAAGATTTGGATCAAATGCAGAAAATAACTAGATGGCTAACTTCCATAAAAAAGTTTTATGTTTTTCCTAGTTAATAATATTTTATAAATGTTAATTTTTGTTGGTATCTATTATGGTTATAATTACGGCAATGAACTGTACTGTATACAGGGTGTTACAAAAGTCCGGGCAGCTACTTCAGGAGCATATTCTACACATTAAAATATGAAAAATGTTGAAATACATTTTTTTCTTTAAATTGCCTCCTAACGGAGATATGACCATTTAAAGATGGCGCCCCTAAAGTGGTTTTTTTACTACAAAAAGTTAACGGTTAGTAGCAAAGTCATGAAATTGGGCAAGCAGTTAAAGAATTGGATTAGGCATATTCTCATGTAACATATTTTTTAAATAAGCAGTAGCGTGATGTGTAGGGGGTTGCCCGCGATTATTTTTTGCCGTAACTTTTTTGTATTGCAATATTTCGACACAAAAGTACCATAATCGTAAATATCAACATTTTTTATACAAAAAAGGTACTCTTTCTCAAAGTCGCTTGAAGTAACCGTTTCCGAGAAAAAAGCGTTTAAACAAAATTGTTGCATTTATTAGAATTCGTTTTGCAAATTTCTAATTTATCCACTACTAACTGCATTGATATAAAAATAGTACAAAATTAAGAAAAAAAAAATCAGAGCAAGTGTTCGAAATTACTGCCTCCTGCAGCAATACATTGCTCGGCTCGTCTTCTAAGGGAACTCCTTACTCTTTCGCAAATGCCTGGTGTATTGTGAATCTGGTTGAACCCATTTTCAATTCGTTCACGAAGATCATTGATATTGTCAACTGGTGTGGAGTAGACGATCTGCTTTAGATGTCCCCATAAGTAGAAATCGAGTGGGTTGAGGTCAGGAGACCTAGCTGGCCATGGTATCGGACCTCCTCGACCTATCCATCGTTGATGATAGTTTTTATTCAAAAATTCCCTAGCAACTGCACTAAAATGGGCAGGTGCCCCATCGTGCATTATCCACATTCGCTGTCTTGTTATGAGTGGAACATTTTCAAGTAACAAGGGTAGCTCTGTTTGCAAAAAATGTCTATATGATGCTCCTGTTAACCTATGAGGTAAAAAAAACGGTCCAATTATAGAGTCCCCTATTATTCCTCCCCAAATGTTAAGTGAAAAATGTTGCTGATGTCTCGACTGAATAACTGCATTGGGATTTTCAACTTGCCACTGATGCATGTTGTGAAAGTTAAGTATCCCGTTTCTGGTAAAACCTGCTTCGTCCGTAAATAATATGCGCGATGGAAAGTTCTCATTTTCAGCGATCTTATGCAATAGCCAGTTGAAAAATTCTATTCTTGGAGGATAATCAGCAGCAAGTAACCCTTGCACTCTTTGAAAATGATAGGGGTAAAATTGGTAAAATTTCAAAATTCGCCAGATAGTTACGTGATTTACTCCTTCGGCTAAAGCAAATTGTCTAGTGCTGACACATGGATCTTCTTCAACTCGCTGAAGCACACGCTCCTCTAAATTAGCAACTTCTGCGTTTGGCCTTCCAACACGTTCGCCTTTGAAAACAAAATTTCCAGTTTCACATAAACGAGCATGAATTTTCTGGAACAATTTTTCTCCTGGTAGGTGTCTATTAGGAAAACGTTCAGCATAAAGCCGTCTTGCTTCAGCACGATTACAATTTGCAAGCCCGTACATTAAATGCATATCGGCCATTTCTTGATTTGAATAGTCCATTTTATCAAAATAATGAAAAGTTAAAAAACTACTACACTTACTATTGACAACAAAAACTGCTAAAGTTTACAGCTTACGACCAAATTTTATCAGTGACACAACGTCAATCTCTGGCAGATATTGTCAAGTACAATTGTTTTCTTTACGATCAGTTTGCATGACCAACTTATTTTTTCTTATACAAATTAGTTAGAATTTCGAAGACGGGATAGGACTATTTAAACGCCTTTTTCTCGGAAACGGTTACTTTTAGCCACTTTGAGAAAGAGTACCTTTTTTGTATAAAAAATGTTGCTATTTACGATTATGGTACTTTTGTGTCGAAATATTGCAATACAAAAAAGTTACGGCAAAAAATAATCGCGGGCAACCCCCTACACATCACGCTACTGCTTATTTAAAAAATATGTTACATGAGAATATGCCTAATCCAATTCTTTAACTGCTTGCCCAATTTCATGACTTTGCTACTAACCGTTAACTTTTTGTAGTAAAAAAACCACTTTAGGGGCACCATCTTTAAATGGTCATATCTCCGTTAGGAGGCAATTTAAAGAAAAAAATGTATTTCAACATTTTTCATATTTTAATGTGTAGAATATGCTCCTGAAGTAGCGGCCCGGACTTTTGTAACACCCTGTATATTGTATCCAAGCACACTGATACTATATCTATTAAAATGTTTTAATTTGCAATAATTTACTAACCGTTCCAACATTACTTAAAAAGTTTTTAAAATTTTGTTTCGTAAAAATTCATTGAATTTAATAGGTGTACCCCTAAAGTAATGTTTGTATCCATATAATATAATACAAATAAAAATTGTGTGTGATTCTGAAAAATTTCGTTTTCATTTCATCATCAATTTATGGATTTAAATTTTTTTTCAATACGATCTTAATTGTTAAACTAAATTTTTCCAAAATGATTTATATCTTTAATGCAGTCTTGTATCACATGTAAATGATTTTTATTTACGTTCGCGAGCGTTCTAAAGGAAAAAAAATATTGAGTATGGTCCTGGGTACTGGTTAGGACATTTTAGATTTATGGTAAGGTTAGGTTGGCAACTCAATGTAGGGTTTTGTGTCTCCAAATAATAAATAATCCATTTGAAAGCAAAAAAAATTAACCCAATTTCAACTTTATAATATTGTAACATATAGTAATTATATATAAAGTTTAGTTGGGAATTTTCTAGAAAATGTGATAAGGGGAAGCGGCCGCGATAAGAAATCAAACGGCAGATAAGCGCTCCAGAAATTTCGGCAAACGATAAGCTTTAACTGTCAAATTTTTCTAGAACCTGGACCGGGACCTATATAAGGCCGTCACTTTTCCCTCAGTCAAGTAAGTCAAGTTAGTCGGGAAGTTAGTTAAAAGTCAATGAATAAGTTAGTTAATTAAACAATGTTAGTGAATTGCAGTTGTAGTGTTCCGAGTTCAGTTTTAAAATAAAGTGTTTACAATTTAGCAAGTTTCAATTATTCGAACCGATAACGCGCAACAATACTGAGATTTCGACTATTTCAAAAGTTCGATTTCCTGCGTCAGTGAACGAATATTCGAAATTGAACACTATTATGATTTAAATATTAAAATTTTGATCAATTTCGTATTTTTCCCCAGCAATTAGACTTTTCTCTCGAGATGTTGCAACTAAAGTTAAAATTTCTAACATGACTTCAAAATTTTGAGTTAAAATTCGAAATTCCTTGACAAAAGTCGAAATTTTCTAACTAAGACGATATTTTCTGATCGAAATCATGACGTCAACTAAAGCTGAAATTCTAAAAAAATAAAAATGGTGGTGTTAAATTGAGAAAAAATCAAAATATTGTTACGGGCTTATCGGTTCGAATTAATTACCACGTGTGAATTACACCACTTTATTACCAAACTTAACTTGGATCACCACAATTGAACAATTAACTCACTTATTATTAACTTCTACTACCTCACTAATTACCTGACTCTAACTGACTCACTTGAGGGTAAGCTGACCGCCTTTTATAGTTTTGGCTCCCGGCTTCTAGAACTTTTCGGCAGATAAGGCTTATCGTTTGCCGAAATTTCTAAAACGCTTATCTGCCGTTTGTTTCGTTATCGCGGCGGCTTTCCCGTTATCAGATCTTTCTAGAATTTTTTTTTTATTTACTAAATTCTACAATTCTATTATAAATTCTATTCCATCTATTTACATTGCGTTACAATATGAACTAAAACAAGCTCTTAGAGTTTATTAAAGCAACCGTAAAACTTGGGCAAGAAAAAATTTGCGTAGAAAACATTTTTAGTATTCTTTTTTATGTATATTTACAAATATAAAAAAAAGTAAAATCGATTTTTCGAAAAGATTTTTGCAGTTATCCAAAAAGTTTCAAAAACTTTGTCTAATTTCTCGACATCATGTTATTGAGTAAATGAAAAGGCAACTTTACTTTTATTTAAATAACACTGTATATCTTACCAATTAGGAGATCCTAATAGTTGCATGAAATTTGTAATCGACTGTATTTATACAGGGTGGATCACAAGTAATGGTACACAGAGCAATGGTGGATTTTGCAAACAAAAAAAATGTGATTTAGCTACATTAACTTTATATCAAAAGTTGATATTAACGGAGATACAGGGTGTCAAAGTTGAAACAAAAATTTTGATTTTTTCATATAATTATGGAATGTATTCTAATAAAGGCACGAAATTTGGCACAAGAAAGTTTTTTAAGTCGACAAATTCTAATTTGCTAACATATTACCAATAGCTGATAGGGGGCGCTACCTGCGTTATCCTGCATAATTCTAAATCATCATAACTTTTGTGTGCACCCACGTATATTAATTTTAAATGGGTTATTTTATTACCTTATATTCTTTACGCAAAAATCATGTATTTGCTGAAAGCTGATACGAGTAACCGTTTCCAAGATATTTGTCTTTAAAGCTTGACGTGCCTTGGTTTTAAATTACTAAGATATTAAATTTTCGAAGTAGACTTAAAAGAAAAGTAATCATAAGACAGCTTTGTAACTAATTTATGTCAAATAATACTTTGCTGATAATATTATTACCTAAATTTTAAAAATCTCAATAAAGAAAATCCAAAAAATTAAGACGTAATTTATTTTCTAACATAGAGATGTGAGATATGATCTCTGAGTCCGCACAAGAAAATTTTAATAATCTGGGTGGTTAAAGCAGATATTTGGAGATGAATTTCAATAAAGGACAGCCCGATTTTTAATTGTTTACAATCCCTTTACATGAAAAAGGTCATTTCCCACATACTTATTTTTGAAAATAAATTTTGTTTTGGTATTTTATTTAAATTTGCTTTAGAAATTCAAAAAATATATGGAATAATAATGTCAGTAAAATAATATTTGATATAAACTATTTTAGAGTCAGTTTTATTACTTTTATTTTAAAACCTACTGCGAAAAATTCACATTTACATAACTGAAAATAAAGGTACGGCAAAGTTTGAAGGCAAATATCTTGAAAACGGTTGCTTGTATCAACCTTCAGAAAGTATACCTTTTTTACATAAAAAATGTAGGTAAATAAAAATATTTATTTAAAATAAGTGTACATGAAGGCACAAAACAGTTATGATGCTTTAGAATAATACAAGATAGCGCAGGTGGCGCCCCCTATAAGTTACTGACAATCTGTTAGCAAATTAAAATTTTTTGACCAAAGAAACCCCCCTATACCAAATTTCTTGTCCATACTGCTACTGTGTTCATCAGTTATGCGAAAAAATCACAATTTTTTTTCAACTGTGCCTTCCTGTATCTCTGTTAATATCAACTTTTGGTATAAGGTAAATGTGGTTAAATCATGTTATTTTTATACGGAAAATCTACTCTTGCTCTATGTATCATTACTTATGGTCCATCCTGTATTTTAATACGTAAAGTTCCTAGTACTTGTAATGATTTATTTGATAAAGTAGCATGCATGTAGTATGTGATAAAAGTCTTATTATTATAAGTATATGTGTCTATAATTACTTCAATAATTTAAAGTTCCTCTATGCGTTACTAGGAAAGTAAAAACACATGTTTCCGTGTTCCATTGCTACAAAAGACACTGTGAGCCAAAAAATTATCCACATTTTATTTTCTTCGCTGGTGTTAGTATTAGTGGATAGTTTTTTTTATGAAATTTTCACCAAATATACGATAAGTCATAAGCTTTTGGACAATCAAACCTAAAGTATTTCAGCTAAAATCAATTTGTGTAAAATGGCTTTTAAAAATCTTTGTCATTATGGGTGTTTCTCAAAAAAACTAAAAATCTACATAAAAACAATTTAGATATTCTCTGCAATTTATTTGCGAAGTATTCATATTTGTATGCAGTTTTATTGGCTTTTTCTTCGCCGGTCACTCCTTTCACGATCCTAAATTTCAGTACTTTCTATTAAGGAATGGCAATCTGTTTTAGATTGCCGCAAACAGCGATTGCGTTGGATTTTGGTTTGTCAATCGCTGTTTGGGACTCAACACTGAAAAACACTTAAAACTATATTAAAATTTTAACGACGTAAAAAATAAATAACAACAAGATTATTTAAAATTTTAATGTTTCGGGCAGTGTTATTCTCTGCCCGTCGTCAGAAAACCAATTCAAATTTATTCCTTTACAAATTTGTGTAAGCTGTCAGAAAGTAATTCTGACAGTTTATTAGGTTATTCCCTAGGAGTGACCGGCGAAGAAAAAGCCAATAAAACTGCATACAAAAAAAAACAATTTAGTTATGTGTTGAAAGCCTTTTCTAAATATATTATTTGTGTTTTCTTAAATATTTTTATTTTTGTCAGTTTTATGGCAATTTCAAAAAAGAAAAATTTGAAATTCTAAGAAAAGATCGAAATTTTGAGAAAAAGGCCAATGCAGCAAACATTCGAAATTCTTCAAAGAGGGTCAAATTTTATCGAAAGCTTTGAAAAAGAACGAATTGTGGGAAAAATAATTTTTTTTCATTTTTTTATGACTGTTTGAAACAGAGGCTTGGGACAGATCCACCCTAAGTCAGAAAATGTCCAATATTGAGGTAAAAGTCAAAATGTTGAGGAACAAGTTGTAATTTCCAGAAAGTTGAATTTAAATTGTATTTCAATTCCAGCGAAAATTTTTTTGGAATTTTTATCTGCTTACAAAATGTACAGAATTTCCCAAAAGAAAATAATCAGAATTTCCAGATAAATAGTTTTTAGTTTTTTATCAAAAGGTCGATCAAATTTTAGGGGAAAAAGTAAATCTTGATAAACAAGCCGAAATTTACGGAAGATCAAATTTTAAAGAACAAGTCGAAATTTTCGGAAAATAAAACGATGAATGTTGGGATAAAAGTGCGAGATTTTGAGAAAGTCGAATTCTGATAAAAGAAATCAAATTTTAGGAATAAATTTGAAGTTTCGAAAGAAAGTGAAAAAGGAGCATTTTGAGAAATAAGTCGGAATTTCAAGAAAATATTGATATCAAAAAAGGAGGAATTTTGAAAGTCTCCTCAGCTAAATTTAAATTTTTGCTTTTACTGCATGAGCCAAGAGGGGGGGGGGGGCAAGCGCACTACCCTGCCCTCTTGCAGCTACGCCTACGAGTGAAACTATAATACTTTTCGTTTTACTACGCTTTTGTGACAAGTTTTCGTACCATATCACCAACTAGTACCTACTTAGTTGCAGGGAGGGTGCTTACAACCAATTCGAAACCATATTTTAGTGTTTATGCTAATTTTGTTGCAGCATGGCATTTACTTTGATTGATCTTACATACAAAGTAAATAAGGATGGAACTTCTAATTTGAATCTGTTTAATATATTACTGCTATCTACTGCAGTAACAATGAGTACGTGGTTAATGTACATTTACTGGTCTAGAAAAAAATTATACATTTACTCGCGCAAAGTGCCAGGACCACCAACATTGCCAATAATAGGAAACGCCCTGGAATTACGTGGAAAGTCGACAGGTAGTAAAATTTTCGATTTGTAACAAGTTCCATGTGTTAATGTTGTACTATTTCGTTTAAAATTTTGACTTTAAACCCATAATTGCGATTTTTTCCAAAACTTTTTAAGATTTACCTCGAGAATACTTATCTAAAAATGTCGACTTTTTTATACAAAAAATTGACTTTTTTATACGGAAAATTGTTTTTTTTAAATCGTAAGTTCACAATTTCATTAGATATTTCCTTTTTTAAAAAACCTAATATGCTACTTTTTCTAGGATCTGAATTTATGGTTCAAAAGTGTTGCTGTAAACTTTTTTTTATCACAAGCTATATCTACATTCTTTTTAAGCAATTATTTACGACACATTTAAATTACCTTGACTCCTGAT
Source organism: Dastarcus helophoroides (assembly GCA_028583605.1). Lineage (NCBI taxonomy): Eukaryota > Metazoa > Arthropoda > Insecta > Coleoptera > Bothrideridae > Dastarcus > Dastarcus helophoroides. The sequence goes on from CM053334.1 coordinate 25,816,046, forward strand.
TACACTTTCCTATAATATTAACTTTAAATTCGCAAACCCTCAATTTTTTAAATTAAATTTAAAATTTTGCATCAAAATTTATTTTTTTTTCATAGTTTTTAGATTAAATTATTTTATTTCAAAATAATGGCTAAAAAATAAAATTTAGAGCTCAAAAAAATTAGAAGTCAATTAGCAAGTAATGGAGAAAAACACAAAAAATCGATGGTCATGATTTTTTATCGGTTTTTTGGGTTTTTTTTTCGATTATTTACTCTTTGACTCCCACTTTTGACGCCAGATTCGTATTCATTTGGTAAAAATTAAATTTTCAGAAAACATTAAGATTAAGAGAAAAATTGTGTGGTAAGTTATATCTCAAAATAACAGTTTTACTATCCAAAATTAAGTAAAAGATTGTTTTTCTAAATTTTGTTTTTTCTTCAGAAATATTAACCGCTTCCTCCACTTTTAATTATATTTTGTAAATTAATTTTCATTTCGATAATTCGACTTTTTCTTGAAATTAGAATCTTATCCTCAAAATTCTGATTTTTTTCTAAACATTTTGACTTTTTTCCACTAAACTAAGCTTAATTTAGATTTATTATTGGAACTTAAAATTTTAATGTCAAAAATTCGAAATTGAACTCTAAATTTCAGGAAACTTTTTTTTTAAAGAAGCAAAGTCTATAGTTTAAATTTGAAGTCAAAAAAGTTGCCTCTGAGCTGAAAAAGAAAGTAAAAACATTATATTAATTTAAAATCGAACATTCAGAATTTGAGAAAAAGTTCATAATATTGAAATATTTAGATTCAACTTAAACTTTCTGATTTTACATTTTTTAGTTTTTAAAGCATTTCGAATTTTCAAGAAATTGTGATTTTTTTCCAGAATTTATACATTTTTCGTCAGTTTTTACTCAAAATTTCGAAATTAATATTTTAACTGCCTACTATCTCAATTTTAGGAACATAATCTATTTAAAATTTGAGAGTAACGTCGAAAAATTTGACTTTCAAATTAAGATTTTAACTGAAAAATTTTACTTCAATCATCCAATTTCAAAAAATTCGAAATTCCAGAAAAATTTCGCAATATTAAAGTAAAATTTTTAAACATTAAGCGTTTTCTCGCAATTTGTTATTTTTCGAATCTTTATTTTTAAAAACATGTTGATTTTTTCTGAAAAGTCTTGCATTCTGGTTGTAAAATTTAAAGTTGAAGTATAAACTGAAATCTTGAACTATAAGCTTTAAACTTTGCGAATGAGGCAAATATATACTGGGAAAAAACACTAAATTATTCCTAAAACAATGTGTTTGAAGCGATTTGTCTTATTATCAACTTTTTTTTTCTTGGAATTACTAGTCTGAATTTAAAACTTAAAATTAAAAAAGATAATTTCTTAATTTAATTTTTGCTCAAAGTTCCTTTTTTATTTAAAAAATTTGATTTTTTTTATAAATTTGGGTGGGTTCTCTTTTTGAGAGCCAATATCTCCAATTTATTAAATTCTTTCGTCTTTAAATCCCTTTTGGTGAAACGGACTGATCCTTGGTTATCTTTAAAAACTGAAACACAAAGCTTGTTCCCTGAAAACAAGAAAGATTTTAAAACACAACAAATTTTGCAACCTTTGTTTTTTAATCTTTCTTGGTTTCAATTTTTTTTAGATCCTTTATAATTGATGTACCTTTGAAACTGATCATATTGCAATCAATTCTGAATTTTTCTTGTTGTTACCCATGCGCAAAACAAACAAGCCAGCAATAACAAGAAAAAGCAAGACTTTTGCTAGCTAGACAAGAATCAGACCAGCAAGAAATTGGCGTGACAAGAAGAAGAACAAAGTCTTGTCTTGCTGAGCAAGACAAAATAAGAAGTTGGATAACAAGACAGGAAATCTTGCTTTGTACATCACTATACCAGACCAGACCAAAATTGGGCGATTGTACTGTATCCAATTCAAATTTTGATAAAATGTTTTTAGGGAATTGAATTTTGTTTGTAAATTTTGGGTTTTTTTACAACTTCCTTTGTTTAATGTTGCAGTGTTTTTTCTGATATTATTCCGATTTCAAAAACAGTCTAGAAATGTTGAGTGCAGTCTATAAATTTTGACTGCTCTCTCTCTCTCGAAATTTCGCCCTTATTAAACTCAATATTTTTACCTTTTTGCCTCCAAGTTTAAACTTAAAATTATAAGAAAAAATGAAAATATTATACTACAAAATTTTTGAGAATTATTTCTTGATGCATATCTGATCATTACATTATTTAGGTGTTTTTTAGATATACATAAAGTTCTTACAAGATGGTTCGAATCATATAGACCATTTGCAAGAGTGTGGTTAGTACATAGGCTCTATTATTTAATAAGTAAACCTGAACACCTTGAAGTCATTCTGAATAGTCCACATGCCTTAGATAGCGACGATATGTATCGTCTTCTAAATGGCTTAATCGGTGAGGCAATGTTTAGAGCAACAGGTAAACGTGCGAAAGAGATATAGTTATTCAATTTCTTAAATATCTGTTATTAATTTCAGGCAAGAGGTGGAAGAAATTAAGAAAACTATTGACACCTGCATTTAATCAGAAAATATTAAATCAGTATGTGGAAATATTTGTTGAGCACGCACAACAATTACAAAGTGACTTGGAAAAACAGGTTGGAAATGGCATTTTTGACATTGAAAAATATATTTCTACTTTTACAACGGGTTCGGTATGCGGTAAGTTGTACATAAAGTAAAAATCATTGCAACGAACGTGATACTAAGCACTAAGCTTTCAAACAAAGTTCTCTTCTAAGGCTGTGGCTTCCCAAATTTTTGAATACTGACGCCCTTACTATATTAACATTTTGTCGCTGTGTCAGCACCCTAAGACAAAACAATGATCCAATGCAGTTGAGGTGTGCAGTTGTGTTAGTTTAAAAACAAAATAAGAAATAAAAATGTCTTGATTATTTTATCGAAAGTTTTGTTGTTGTTGTTTTTGTTTAATTCTCGTGTGCTTTAACTAAAAACGTTCAACTTACCTAAATTTAAAATCTTTAAACAAAATATTTATTTTGAAAAACATGCTGAAGTTATTGATAAATATTTCTGATATTTTTTGAAAACATTTCTAGAAAAAATTACAAAATTCAAATTGAAGAAATATAATTTTTTTGGTCGAATATAAACTTGAAACTCAAAAAGGTCGATACTTAGAAATTGAAGTCTTGATTTTTAGACAAAGTTATTTTTTGAAAAATAAAATAATGGTTTTAAGTATAAATTACTCGTAAAATTCTCAAGATTTCTAAAAATGTAGAAGCCTTAAATGAATTTTAGTAAAAACCAAATATTTCAGTTAAGATTGATATTTGGAAAAAGGAGAATTTTTTTACATGAATTTTAATTTTTTTTGGTATTGTTTATAGTGTATGGTAGACGAAATAAAAATACATTTCGAACAAGAAATTATTTTTTTTTATTCTATGTTTCTATCCAAAGTAAAGCTGTTAAAAATAAGTTTGCCAAAATTTTAACTTCATTTTTAAAACTGCTTTTCTAGGTGAAAAGACAAATATTTAAATTTTTGAGATATTATCAAAAATCCATTTAAAATTGAAAATTGGATAATTTTATTCAAACTTGTATTTCAAGATTTTTTTTATTTCGTTTTAAATCAAGAATTTCATTCTATAAATTTTTAGTTTTTTGAAGTTGACTTTTTAAGGAAATACAGACTTCAAGCGTCAATTGTATAAATTAAGAAATTTAGTAGTGATATTGATTAACCATAATAATAATTTCAACTCGAATAAAATCGTTTCTGAGAAAACAAAGTTTATTTAAAAATTCTACAAAATTTAAATACAAATCTTGTCCCCTGAAACCAGAATACTCAAGTATCTGTCTGAAGATGATAGCTTAGCTATCGAAACGCCTTAGAGCAACCTTTGTTGTGTTCTTTAACCTTTCTTGGTTTCGGGGGACAAGATTTGTATTTCAATTTTTGGAGATAACCAAGGGCCAAACCGCTTCACCAAAATTTTTCTAAAAACCTGGAACTTTGAACCAAATCTGTTTAAAGGTCGAAACCTACAGAAAATATTCGAATATTAGAATTGAATTAAAAATTTCAAAAACTCTTAATAAACTAGAAATTTAAAAAATCATTTTACAAGTTACGAAATTTTCAAATCTTGACTTCCTTTTGTAAGCAGTTTCAAAATAATAGTCAAAATTTTGGTGACCTTCTTTATAATAGTTTTTCTATTCAAAATTTAAAGCTAAGCTCTAAAATTTCTAATTTTAGTTCCAAAACTTTAATTTTAATCTTCAAATGGAATTTATTAGAAATTTGGAGTTGATTTTCCAAGATTTCGATCATAACCTAAAATAACGACTTGTTTCTCGAAATTTCAACGTAAAATTTTTTATCAAAGCTCGACATTTCATATTTAACCTTAATTTAGCACAAAATTAAGATCAAAAATATAAAAATTTGAGAATATTTCTGCTATAAATTTTCAAGGTTTTTCTCAAAGGTTTTATTTTTTCTTTGAAATTATCCTGTTTAAATTTAAGATTTATAAATTCCTTCGACACAAGTTGGACTTTAAAATCAAAACTGCTAGTCGAATCTCTAATTCATTTTAAAAATTTTAAGTTTTTTTTCAATATTTTAACCTTATTTCCAAAAATTTTGACTTTCAGTTTGAAAAATCGGATGCCTTACGATTATTTTCGAATATTCTCTTAAATATTTGACAATTTCTATGAAAATCTTCATTGACTTCCAAGTTCTAGAAAAGGAGGTTTTCACAAAAAAAACTTTTTCTGTGACCTTTGATTTTGAATATCTTGTAACGCTACGTTGGCACGATATTGATGAAGACTTTTTATCGTTTATCGTTTTTTTGCGCCTCTGCGAAATATAAAAAATACATTCATACCCTGTTTAAGTTTTTGTTTTGTTGCTACAAAAAGATTTCACGGTAGTATAAGTATAATCAAAAACTTAAAACTTAAACTTGCTATCCACTCCTAAATATAGTTAAATATGCATAAAAATATAATTAAATAGTCACCAATACATTTTTATTAAGACATGGCTAGTGTGTGATATTTACCAATACAAATATCGCTGGCGGGTTACATAATTCGAAATCAAAAATTTAAAAAGCATCCCAATTTTCAAAACTGTAAATTTTCAAAAATGTTGAATCAATAAAACTCAAAATTTTGAACCAAAATCGACAGTTAAAAGTTTACAATTTTTAAAAAAAGGTCGAAATTTTTTAAAGTGACCGAAATTTTGAAAAATATCCAAATTCTGAAAAATAACCAAAAACTGTATTTGGAAATTTTAAAAAATAAGGCGAGATATTCAAGATATCCAAATTTTTAAAAGATTCAAAGAGTAAAAGAGTTAAATGTTTAAGGAAAAAGTTAAAATTTGGAAAAATATTAAAATTTTCAAAAACGTCAAACTTTTGAAGAAATTTTGAAAAATGTCGTCAATGGTCGCCATGTTAAAAAGTAGTCAAAAGCTTGAAAGAACAAACACCAAACCTAAAAAAAGACAAAACCTTTAGAAACTTAGAAATTCTAAATTTTTAAAAGAATTTGAAGCTTCCTAAAAACAAAGTTTTCAAAATAATACAGGAATTTTATAAAAACTTTCAAAAATTTTTTAACTTTCAAAAGTTAAAGTTTTAACATATTTTTCATAAAATGGTAAAATTTTGGAAAAAGGCAAAAATTTTAAAATAAATAGGTCAAAATTTAAAACTAAATTTTTGGAAAACGTTAAAACCCTCTTAAGGGCATTTTCAAAAAAATCAGTCATCAAAAAAATTCCAAATTTTAAAAACAATTTAACATTTTTGGATAGAAATACTGAAAAACTCAAAATTAACAAATGACGCGTTTTGAAAAAAATTAAAATTTTCGTACAAATCTTAAAAAATCTAAAATATTTCTAATAATTTTTTTTTACAAAATACATATATTCAAGAAAAGTTGAAAATTAAAAATCTCAAAAATTTAAAAAAGACCATTTTGAAAAATATACGAAATTTACGAAAATTATTTCAAATAATTCGAAAATTTGGAAAAGTTTTCAGGAACGGTTATTGGAAAAAGGGGCAAAAATTTGGAACAAACGTGGAAGTGTCAAGATCAAAATATTGAAAGATCTCAAAATTTTCAAAAAACAACAAATTTTTTAAAAAAGAGAAAACCTGGAAAAAAGTCGAAATTTTGAAAGATTGACTATATTTTGATAACGAAAGCTTCCACGGCCAGAGTCAGTACAGGATATATTTCTTTCGGGATTGGACGGTGTCAAAGAACTACTTAAAGTGTTCGACGTTTCGCCCAACATTGTAGGGGGCTTCTTCAGGAACAAAGAAAAGAAACAATAAATGAAAAGAGTAATATGAGGGTATATGCAAAAAGGAAAGAATGAAAAAGCCAATTTCAAAACATCAGAGCAAGGTAACTCAGTATGCCCACCATAGGCGAAACTCTTCAGAAGAAGTTTAGAATGGGCGACATTTTAGACAAATATCGATGTTTGAAAAAATCGTAATTTGGAAAATATTCCGACATTTTTGAATAGTCACACTAAAGAGAAACATTAAAACTTTGAAATGAAATTCGAAATTTTGAAAAAATCTGAATTGAAAATCGGTACAAAGGATAAGAAAATTTAGACCGAAGAGCACGGTAACTTAGTATGTCCACCATACCACAGGCGAAACTCTTCAGAAGAAATTCAAAAAGGGCGACATTTTAGACAAATATCGATGTTTGAAAAAGTCGTAATTTGGAAAACATTCCGACATTTTTGAATAGTCACACTAAAGAGAAACGTTAAAACTTTGGAATGAAATTCGAAATTTTGAAAAAATCTCAAAACTTAAACTTAAAAAGTTAGCTCTTGTTAAAAAAGTTAGCATTTACAAAAACAAAGGAAAACTTAAAAATGGAAATTTTAACAACATGTCTAAATGATCAAACAAGTTGTGACTTTCAAACAAATTTTTAAAAAACCTAAGTTTTTGAAATTGCAAAATTTTTAACAAAGGTGGAGATTTTTGAAAAGGTCGGAACTATAAATGTTAAAAGGGTAAAAATTTTAAAAAACATCAACATTTTCAGAAAAAATCTACAGTTTTAAAAGTTTAAAATTGAAAATAAAAAGAAATCCTAATTCTGAAATAAAATCGAATTGTAAAATTTCGAAAACACAACACCTTAAAAAAAATTAAAGGTTTAAAAATCAGAGTAAAAAATTGCACTTTTCGAAGTAAAATAAAAACAGAACAAAATTTTGGTAAAAAAGCAGAATTTTGTTAATAAAGTCGAAATTTTCAAAAATTCAATATCTATGAAAAGCTCGATTTTTTAAAAAAGTGAAACGTATCTTTTATTATTATTTTATTACTTGGAAACATCGACATTTCAAAAATATTCAATTTTTCAAAACCCTAACATTTTCTAAAATATCAAAATATTGTTACGGGCTTATCGGTTCGAATTGATTACACTAATCGAATAAGACTCACTTTATTACTGAATTAACTCGGCACACTTCAACTGAACAGTAACTCACTACTTATTTACTAATCGTTAACCCACTAACTACACTGACTTCTAACTAACTGACTCGAGGGAAAGCTGACCGCCTTTTTATAGTTTTGGCCCCCGGCTTCCAGAATTTTCGGCAGATAAGGCTTATCGAATGCCGAAATTTCTGGAACGCTTATCTGCCGTTTGTTTCGTTATCGCGGTCGCTTTCCCCTGATCAGAACCTTCTAGAAACTTTTTTTATTTACTAAATTCTACAATTCTATTCTAAATCCTATTTCATCTATTTACATTGCGTTACAATATATTTGTAATGCATTCGACCTTCCTTATGATATCTTTGGATCCCCTAGGGAAGTAGGCCCCACTGGTTGGGTAGTCTTGACCTAAACGAAAGTTTATTTCAAAAAAGATCAGTGGGACTTTTTTCACAGCAAAACAGGAATTTTTAAGCCCACTTAACTTAGTTGACTAGAAAAAAAAGCATCAGCCATCTGCTTGAGATTTAAATCGATAAAACCAAAATCAGCAAAAGTAATGCAATTTACTTTCAAAAAAAAAATATATGTGTTTGAATCATTTTATTTTAGTAAGTCTATGCTATTTTTTTAGAAACATTTATGGACATTAAAGTTGGTTCCCATGCAGGTTTTTTATTTTTAACTTGGGTGGAGAGGTGAGTAAATGAAATAAATGTATTATGTGCGACCTTACACAACAATTAATTTGCAATTTTAAAGAAACACTTTAGTAAAGCGTTTTTATGTAAATGAAATTTTTTTATAGAATTTATGTAAGTGATGTAAAATTAATTTATCGCAAACAATTTTGTTAACAAGTGTAATTAGTGGACAGAATCGTTGGTAAATGAAACCATTTACATTAAAATAACTTTTAATTGAGCAATATTTTATTACGGTGTTCAAAAAATCCATTACCAAAAATGTCTAACTTGATAGAAAATACATAAACTGTATCCATAATAAAAACATAACCAATTTAAGATTATAAAATTTTTAAGAAAAAGCAGTAAAATGGAGAGATTTATGGATCTGAAGGTAGACAGCGACGAAAATGAATCAATGCAACGAAAACTTATGTAAAATTATTATAATTCATTGACCTTTTAACAGAAATTTTGGTGCAACGAACTGGTCCTTGGTTATCTTCAAAAACTGAAATACAAATTTTGTCCCCTGAAACGAAGAAAGATTAAAAAACACAAGAAAGGCTGCTCTGGGGCGTTTTGATAACCAAACTATCATTTTTAGTGGGATATCTCTCTGAATTTTTAATAAAGACATAAACAAAAGATGCTTTCTAATTTGCATTAATAAAATTGAAGCGTCTATGTGTTTGTCGACCGATCTTTGTCCGGGCTAATTTCGGGAACTGCTAAATTGATTGCAATGAAACTTTTACTAAAATGTAGAATATTTTTGGGGGTATTTTTTAGAACATTCTTATTCTATTCCATTTTTAAGAATCAGGCACGGATGGAAAGAGGGAACAATGGGTGCAATTACCCCTACCTGACACGACCGAAGCACTTTATTTTGACCACTTTCAGTACATCAGTACATCACTATATGTTTTTAAGTATTGTTATTTATTCATTAATAAGTAAACTTTTTTTTGCTTAAAACGAATTTTCTAGAGTAGTAACGTAAATAGGAGAGAATCAATTTCCTCCCATGAGTCGCTAAGTCACAATATTATCTTAAAAACCCCGAAAAGTCCAGCATTTCTTCCTTAATTGTTACAAGCAGGATTTCGAACCGTTATTTTTACTTAATTGAAAAAACTGTGTCAGCCAATATAGGTTTTTGTTCCACAAAAATAAGGGTTTTTTCTGTTTTTTGTACACGTAGGAGCAGCATCTAAACTTACATAAGGAGGTCATATCAAATAAACTTTTCTTTTTCATAAAACGAGATACAGTTTCGTCACCTACAGGTTGGCGCTCAAATTTGCAGAAAAAAAATATATATTTCAAACCCAAATTGCAATAAAAATGTCCAAATTCCAAGATCAAACTCAAAGGTTCGAGATAAAAATAGAAATTTTAAGTTTACCGGTTAGAAAATGAAAGAAATAAAATGTTTCTACTAAAATCAAGTTAAATAAAAAATCAAAGTTTTGGATCTTTTTTTGCCAAATTGACACTCAAAATTTTTATTTTTTTCTCGAAATATTCAATATCAACTCGAAAATTTAACAAGTACTTCTTAAATCAAAATACAAATCTCGTCCCCCTGAAACCACGAAAGATTACGAAACACAACGAAGGTTGCTCTAACACGTTTTGCTAGCCAAGCTATCATCTTCAGAGAGATACTGGTCTTTCTTGGTTTTAGAGGACAAGATTTGTATTTCAATTTTTTTGGATAACCAAGGACCAGTCCGTTCTACCAAATAAAAGAATACTTCTTATTAAATTTTAAATTCTGGGTCGAAATTGAGACCTTATTCAGAAAATTTCAAATTTCAATCTTTTCTTTAAATTTTGACTCTGAGTTAAAAATGTCGACTTTTCTTAAATGTTCTGAAACATTTTCTAAACTTAGAGGCTTTTTTCTCTATCTTTCCTTAAAATTAATGCCATTAAAACTGAATCGCCCTGTATATAGTTTTTTTAAATCTACATATTATTTTACTAAAAATTTCATTAGCTGTCTCTAAACCTAAACAAAATATTTTCTAAGATATTTTGATACCTTTATAAAATAAAATATTTTTGGGATTCAGAAAAAAAAGAGTATAATATTTTTTACAATTTACAGGATAGAGCTACGTTTTTTGTTCACTAATTAGTCGAATTGTGATGCTAAAGATACAGAGAATGCTCCAAAATTATTACATGATTTTAAATTTTACATCAAACGGCCAAAACCCATTTTAAATTACATAAAACTTGACACTTAACATTCAACCAACCCTATTTATAAAATCAGATTTAAAACAATAAAGGAAATGAAAAAGAAAATATTTTATTTTTCACGTTTTTTCATTTGTGGAACATCCTTAGAAATAAATAAATATTTAATCATAATTACCTATGATAATTATAGTAGGTAATAAATGGGGCAAATTTTTTTTAAGATATTTGTTGCCATATGATTTTTTTTAATAATAAAGTAAATAACCTTTTTCACCCTCAGATAAGGTGAAATTTTAAAAATTGGTCAGGTCATTTCTTTCTGGGACGTTCGAATTTTGAAGAGATTCACTAATTTTTTTGTATATAAACTTCCTTACCACGCTTAGGTACTGCACAGTTTAAATTGGTCAAAATGAACGTATTTAAATACTGTTTTTAATAGATTCGTTACAAAATATTTGAGATTATACAGGGTTGACCATAATTAATGGTACACCGAGCAATGGTGGATTCTGGATTCTGGATTCTGGATTCGTTGTGGGTTGCCTAAAGTTTAGGCCAGCACTTAGGCCACCCTTTCCGGGCCCATTGTTCTATCCCCGTGATTGAGGTGTCCTTGGTCATTCATTCAGCCACCCAACCTTGTTGAGAAACTGAAGAATGTCCCTTGGATGCGCCTCTCTCAAACTGGCCACACTAGGCCAGAAGTCCCCCAGCGTGGATCCTCTTATTGATGCTAGTGCCGGGCAGTGACACATCACATGCTCGACACTCTCATCTTCTTCTAAACACCCTCTGCAGCTCGGGTCGTTTATGATTCTTATTCTGTGGAGGTGTTTGTTTAATCGACAGTGACCTGTCCATATCCCTACAAGTTTCCTGAGATTATTCTTTGAGAGTTGTAGGCATAGTTTTGCCCTTTCCCTGCACGGTATTCTAATGAATGCGTGAGTTTGTCGGCATGTTGTTATTGATGCCCATAAGGCTTTGTGTTTACGATAAATTTCTTTGTTAAGTAGGGATCTTACGGTTGATTTTGCCAGGGAAAGGGTTGGTTCTGGTCCAACGAATTGTCCCTCCGAACCCTTCCTCGCCAGTTTGTCACCACGTTCGTTTCTCTCTTTTCCAGAATGTCCTTTGATCCATATTAGATCAATTGCATTCTCTTGTGATAGACGTTCTAGAGCTAGGTGGCAATTCCATACCAGCACCGAGTTTGTTTTCACATTCCTCAGGGCCTTAAGGGCTGCCTGGCTGTCCGTCTTTATTTGGATATATTTTCCTGTGATGTTCAGTTGCGTCATTTGTTCGGCGCTATATAAAATTCCCAACATCTTTGCTTGAAAGATTGTTGAGTATTTATCTAGCTTAATACTTATATTTAGGTTCAGGTCTTTCAAGAAGATTCCTGTTCCAGTGCCCGTATTTGTTTTTGATCCATCCGTGTATATACTTACGTCTGGTATCCTTACTTATACTTCATCCATTTTCATACGGTAGGATTTTGTGAAGTTATATTTCACCAGTAGATGGTCCATCGGCGCATCCAGAATAGGTACCTTTTGGAGCGCCTCCTCCATTAGGCGCCGGTGACCCACCATTTTACCTACCGTATTCCACATTCCTTCTGCTCGCAAACGGAGAGCAGAAGCCTGTGCCGCTTCCTCAAGAAATATATCGAGAGGTGGCAGGCACAAGATCGCCTCCATTGCTGCTGTTGGAGTGGATTTCATTGCTCCTATTACTGCCAGACACGCTAGTCTCTGGATGTGATTTAGCTTTTGTGTTATAGTGGTGCACTTTGTCTTTGGCCACCAAACTATAACTCCGTAGCTTACAATTGGTCTGATGACTGCCGTGTATAGCCAAAAGGTCATCTTAGGGGATAACCCCCAAGACCTCCCGATGGTCCCACGGCATTGCCAGAAGATCTTGTAAGCTTTGTTTAATTTATTTTCAATGTGGTACTTCCAGCTCAGTTTGCTGTCAAGTTCAATACCAAGGTATTTCACTTGATTTGACAACCCGAGTTGGGTTCCCAAGAGTTTGGGAAATTTTAATCGCGCTAATTTCCTCTTATTTGTGAAAAGGACCATTTCCGTCTTTGCAGGATTTGCTGCTAGGGAATGTTCTTTGCACTATTTCTCGACTATATATAAGGCGTCTTGCATTAACTCGAAGAGTACTCCCTCGTGTTTACCTGAAAGCAGAATGGTTATATCATCTGCGTAGCCAATTGTATAGAGACCCCGATCATTGTGTTTTCGGATAAGGTCATCCGCTATGATTAACCATATAAGAGGGGATAATACACCCTCTTGCGGACATCCCTTACTTACGATTCCTCTGACCGTATAATCTCCTACTGTAACTTGTATTGCTCGCCACTCAAGTATATGCGTATGAGTTCCCGCAAGGCGGGTTCAATACCACTACACTCAAGCGCCGAAGAAATGCTATTGAAGTTAGGTCTATCAAAGGCACCTTCTATGTCCAGAAATACACCTAGGGTGTGTTCTTTTACTTCTAGCGATCTCTCGATCCTGCTAACTACTGAATGTAGCGCAGTTTCGGTAGACCTGCCGGAAGTAAAAGCATGTTGATTTGAATGTAAGGGGTAGTGTATATCGAGGCTATCCCTTATATGTCTGTCGCACAACCTCTCCAACGTCTTCAGTAGGAAAGGCGTTAGGCTGATTGGGCGACATGATTTAGCCTCACCTTGAGGTTTACCCGGTCTTGGAATGAAAATTACTTTGACTTTCCTCCATTCTCGGGGTATGTATTTAAAGACAATACACGCCCTGAAAATTTGCACCAGGTATTTTTGTATCCACAGCATTCCCCACTGAAGCAGGGCAGGGTAGATACCGTTTAACCCGGGCGATTTGAAGGGAGCAAACGATTGTACGGCCCAGTTTACTTTTGTGTCAGTTACCATCTGAACAGCCAGCTCCCAATCCCTATTTCTATGGTGAAGGCTGAGTATCCTTGCCACTTATGGCCTGGTATAACACGGCATCCTGGAAAGTGCGTGTTTAAGAGCTCTGAAGCTGTTTGTGCGGGTGTACTGGTATATATACCGTCGGCCCGCTTTATCATGCTTACCTGTTGGTTTGGATCTTTCGAGAGTATCTTTTTCAGTCGGGAAACTGATGTAGTAGACTCTACGTCACTACAGAATTCTCTCTACTTTTCCCTTTGTCTCTTGCGAATAAGTTTCTTGTATTGTTTCCGGTGGTTGTGGTAAGCCTCCCAGTCACATACCAGTTTTGTCTTCTTCGCTTTGTTGAAGAGCTTGTTTGCCTGAGATCTAAGTTTTTCGAATTGCCCGTTCCACCAAGGCGTTGCCCGGGTTTCTCGAAGTTCAGTTCTCATTGGACAAGCCTTCTCATATGCTGTAATGATATTTTTTCGCACTAAAGTGACGTATTTTTCGATCAGTTCAACTGTCCCGATTCTCTGTGGGATTTCTACAGTCCCTAGGAGCCTTTCCAGACGGGTATTATAGTCCTCCCTGTTGGTGCTTCTGGGATTCCTGTACGGTTTGGGTTCCAACCTACAACATAAAATATTGAATTTATAAGTTGATGGTCAGACATTGTTGCATCCTTAAGATACATGCCAGCCATTTATAATTTTGGTAATACTCATAGACGCCAGGGTGATGTCGATAACACTCTGGCATCTGGAGGTAGCAAAGGTAGCTTCACTGCCTCTATTGAGTATATCTAATTTGGCACTACTTAAGTATTGTAGTAAAGATGTACCTCGAGGATTGTTTGTTTTGCTCCCCCAAGCTGTATGGTGGGCGTTTGTGTCACATCCAATTATAAGATCTACATTACCTGCCTCACAAAAGTCGATCAGTCCTGCTATTTCCTCGGAGGGTGGTGGTCCTTTCGAATCTATTGGTAGGTAGGTCGATGCTATTACAAGTGATATTTTTCCTTCTCGACGCGCAAGTTCCACTCGGAGAGCTGTTTGATCTCCGGAGCAGAATTGGAGTAGGATATTCGCTTGCAGTAGTTTCGGGACATATATGACAGCTCTTGGCTTGTCCCCATTTTTGAGGTAGAAAACTGTTTCACTTAATTTGCCTAAACTGCAGACAATATTGTTATATATTCACGGTTCTTGTATAAGGGCTATAATTTCTCCATGTCTGTCGAGAAAACGACATAGGTTAGCAGTCGCCGCTCGACAGTGTTGGAGGTTTATTTGTATAAAGCCTATACCATTCCCAGAAGCCATGGCCACCAGAACCGCATAGACATTCAGTTCTTGCCCCCCCCCCCCAGTTTCAAGAAACGAACGCCCGGTTTTCCAGGTGTTCTAGGTTCCTAAAGCTGGGGTGGCTGTGTTACCTCCGTTCCTGGGTCGGGGGGTAACGGCCCCTCTACCTTCATAGACGGAGCCGCCACCTCCCGACTCAGTAACGAGGATGAGTAGTGAAGTTTTGCCCTTAGGGAAGAGAAGAGGTGACTTAACCTTTTCTAGGGTTCTTCTAAAATTTTCCGGGTGCTTTCCCCGACTCCAAAAACAAGGATGGTACCCTTAAGCTCCTCCTTGCTGGCGCTGTGAAAAACAACCCAGTCGTCTACCTTGGCCCAGGGATTTTGAGCCGTCAGTCGGCTCAGGATGACCTGCGGGTGTCCGGTTGATTCGGGAACCCACCAGGTGGCCTTCGTCAACTTAGGCAGCTGATCCACTGGGAGAAGGTCAAGATTTGCACCCTCCCATAAAGGGGGGAACCCCCTAACTGTAGTCCCTAGCCAAGCTAGGGAGTGTTCGTTGTCGCAGGAAAATTTAAGTATTTCCTGCGAGTAAATGCAGTTCTGGAACGTAGAAGGCTTCGCCGGGTACCGGGACAGTTCAATGTCCAGGAGCTCGGCCAACCGTTTTTTTACCAGTTTAGCTTAGTGATCTGTAAGCCGGCCAAGTGCACTGGAGTTCCAGTCCTTTTTGTCAATGATGGCCGCCCTAAGGTGGTTTGTCACCATTTCCGCTGAATATGGTTTTAGACGAGCCTGCGGCCGGCCTCTGCCTACCCGGTCCCTTCTTGGGAACATTCCCATGAGAGGGGCCAGGACACGATTTCGATCGTGCTCTCTTCATACCGAGCCTTGAGGTCGGCCGGCGGTCAGCACCCTGAGGCGTATGGTCGCCGGCTCGTCCTGAAGGGTCGGGTTTGTTTTGTTCGGCAGAGGTGCTGCAGGTGGCAATAGTTTTTGCTGCCTGCCTCTCTCTCTCTCTGCCTTTTTCTTTGTTGAGCCCCGGGAATTTTTTTCCGGACTCAGGGGATTTGGGGTGGATCGTTGGATCCGCCCGGTGCTGTTTCGCCAGTAGCTCTTGTAGACACCTCAGCCTGGCTACTCGCCGAAGGTGTCCCGCGGTCGCTGGATCAAGCAATGGTGAATTTTTCGAATAAAAATTATATGATTTAGCTACATTTACTTTATAAAAAAAGTTGATATTAACAGAGACACAGGGTGTCAAAGGTGAAAAAAAAATTGATTTTTTCGTATAATTATGGAATGAATTGTAATATAGGCACGAAATTTGGCACAAAGAGGTTTCTTAAGTTGGCAAACTTTAATTTACTAACATATTACCAATAGCTGATAGGGGGCGCTACCTGCGCTATCCTGCATAATTCTAAATCATCATAACTTTTTCGTGCACCCACGTATATTAATTTAAATAGGTTATTTTATTTTTCCATATTTTTTACGTAAAAAAGGTGTACTTTCTGAAAGTTGATACGAGCAACCGTTTCCAAGATATTTGCCTTTAAAGCTTGACGTGCCTTGGATTTAAATTTCTAAGATATTAAATCTTCGAAGTAGGCTTGAAAAAAAAGTAATCATAAGACAGCTTTAAAACTAATTTATGTCAAATGTTATTTTACTGATAATATTACAACCTAAATTTTGAAAATTTCTTTAAAGAAAATCCATAAAATTAAGACGTAATTTATTTTCCAACATAGACATGTGAGATATGATCTCTGAGTCCGCACAAGAAAATTTTAATAGTCTGGGTGGTCAAAGCAGATATTTGGAGATAAATTTCAATAAAAAGCAGCCAGATTTTTTACTTTTTTCAATCCCTTTTCATAAAAAAGGTCATTTCCCACATACTTATTTTTAAAAATAAATTTTGTTTTGGTATTTTATCTAAATTTGCTTTAGAAATTTAAAAAATATGTGTAATAATAATGTTAGTAAAGTAATATTTGATATAAACTATTTTAAAGTCAGTTTTATTACTTTTATTTTGAAACCGACGGCTAAAAATTCACATTTACATGATTTAAAATAAACGTACAGCAAACTTTGAAGGCAAATATCTTGAAAACGGTAGCTTGTATCAACATTTAGAAAGTATACCTCTTTTACGTAAAAAATATGGATAAATAAAAAAATCTATTTAAAATAAATGTACATGAAGTCACAAAAAAGTTATGATGCTTTAGAATAATATAAGGTAGCGCAGGTGGCGCCCCCTATGAGTTACTGACAATCTGTTAGCAAATTAGAATTTCTTGACCAAAGAAACCCCCTATGCCAAATTTCTTGTTTATAGTGAAATGTGTTCATCAGTTATGTTTTTCAACTTTCCCACCCTGTATTTCTGTTAATATCAACTTTTGGTAAAAGCTAAATGTGGCTGAATCACGTTATTTTTATACGAAAAATCTACTATTGCTCTATGTATCATTACTTATGGTCCAGCCTGTATATTTATAATATAAATTTCGAAACTTCGTGTCATACCCTTTTCACCCCCGTAAAAATGAATTTCGGAAAATCCTTTCTCATTGTATACCTAAATCATTAAAAAGAAACTAGTAGGAAGTGTGTCATGTATATATCGCAGTCTTCTCGTGTAGTCGCCCTTTTCATGAAAAGTCTAGGCATTTCACGAAACGCCACGAGGCATTGAAACGAGTAAGAGTTACGCCAAAGGCTAGACATGTCAGCCGTTTTATGGAATGTCTGCATGTTTTTACCTCTTAATGGAAACGTACAAAATTACGCTTTCTGGATTGATTACACTTTTCATCCAAAGTTCCAATAAATAAATAGTGTTTGTTAAGCTACACTCGTCGCTATTTTTAGGTTACGTATGACTAATGTGTTATCCGGTAAGTTCGTGGGTTTTTTATGAAAAAAAGAAACTCCATTTTTATTTTTTTTAACATTTTGAAATGTACTCGCTATTCTGTCTTAGTATGCAATAGGGATACACAGAATGTTTTCCTACGCTAATGCGAATGCAAATATTCATTTCCAACATTCGCGAATGCGAATGCGAATGTTAGCTATCTGACTTATAAAATATTGTGAGAAAAATCGAAATTTTCAAAATAAATCAAATTTGAAGAGAAAAATCTAGTTTCTGAGAATGTTTCTCTTACAATTTTTATTTTGGATAAAAAGCTCAATTTTAAGTAGAAAATTCTCAAAATATAAAACATTTAGTCGAAACTTCAAGAATAGAACGAATTTTGAGAAAAAGGTTAAAATTTTTGGACAGTCAAAGTTTCTATAAAAAGGCCAAAATTTCTATGAAATATTTAAAAACTTTAGTAAAGTTTAATTTTGAGAACAAAAAAGTAAAATTTTTTAGTTTATACTTAAAATTCTACTTTCTCAAAACTCGACTTTGTAGTCGTAATTAAGAAGAAGAGTTATAATTAAACAAAAAACAGGTTTGAAGTAAAGTGGAAATTTTCAGAAAATAAATTGAATATAAAAACCTAATCTTTTGAAAAAATTTAGACAAAAGGATGATTTTTGGGGTAAAAATCGAAAATTCCATATATACAAACAAATTTGGAAGAAAAGAACGAAATTTTGAAGAAAATAGTCAAATTTTGACGAAATTTTGATAAAAGCGACGAATTTTGAGGAAAATTTTACGAAAAAAGTCGATATTTCAAGAAAAAAGAGTGGAAATTTTTTGACTCAATATTTATTTTTTAACGGCTGCCTGAGGGAAGAACCAGCTGCCCCCAGCCCCACTGTGACGTCAGAAAATAACAGCTATTGAGATAATAGTCGAAATGTTGAGAAATTAAGTTTTCTGGAATTTTCGTCTTTTTCCAAAAATTCACCATTTTCGAAATATGGTTTTCAAAATTTTCAAGCAACTATTCTTCTAAATATTTTTACACTTTAATTAAAAGATCTATCAAATTTTGAGAAAAAAGCAAAGTTTGATAAAAAGTCGAAATTTGCAGAAAGACGAATTTTCAAAAAATGAAATTTTCAGAAAAAGTCAAATTTTGAGAAATGGCGAAATTTTAAAGAAAGAAAAACGACGAATTATGAGACGAAAATTGGAAATTTTGAATGTCACATTTGGATAAAAGAGCTCAAATTTTAGGATAAATTCGAAATTTTAAAAGAAAAGAGAAATTTTGTGACAAAAGACGGATTTTTATAAAAAGGTTGAAATTTCAGGATAATATCGAAGTTTCAGAGAAAGGAACAAATGAAAATTTTTGGAAAAGAATCCCTTAGTTGGGAATTTTAATTTTCAGTTTGTTGTATTAACCAAAGGGAAGAGCAAACGACCTAGTGCCATATTCTAGCTAATTAGAAAAAAAATTAAAAATGAAGAGAAGGAAGAAAGAAAAAAAGGGAATTAGAAAATACTTTTTATTAGGTGGGACTGGATATTTACCGCATTAGTTGTTAGGTACGCTACCAGTGGACCCCCAAACTCATGATATAGTAGATACCTCAAAGGTCCATGAACCCCAGTTTAGGAAACCCTGCCTTAGCAGTTGCATTGTTATTCCATAAATAATTTCCAGTTTTATTGCCAAATACATTCGCAATATATTCACAAAATTTCTTGCGAATGCGAATATGAATGCGAATATTAAGAAACGTGCGAATATTCGCGAATGCAAATGCGAATGTGAATATTCGTTACATCACTATTATACAATCATCCGTCATCTCCCAAAAAATATAATAATTTAATTTTCCTAAAATATTTTGGATTTGTTTAAGAAAAACCTATAAAGGGCAGTTTTTGTACCCTCCATAGTTTTGAATTTTTTCTATTGATAAATTTTTGTAGCAAATGAAACAAATGGAAATCTAACGGTACTATGTTAGGTATGTATGGTGGATGGGGTAGCACATCCAATCCAAAGTTTATTAATTTTCAGTGAGCTTTTAGACACCTATCGAATTTTGTGGTGCTGAACGACTTGTTTTCCGATAATCCAAGTTTCACTTAATGATCGTAAGCACTTATTTTGAAAATGTCCAACTATTCAGCTAATCGTTTCATAGTAATGTCAAGAATTTTCAACAACTTTAACTTTGTCGTATGCAAGTAGAATAGAAAATAGACTACAAATTCATGCAGCCCTCCAGAGGTGTATAGTGAATCATAGGTTGAAACACCACTGCCACCTAGCGAAATGGTTGCTCTCTAGGAAAGTTCCCAGAAGACAAGGATTCTAATGCACAGACCAATAGGTTTGAACATTTATTAGATGCGAAGTACCGGTATTTAGTTTCCAAACTTTAAATCTAATAAATATTCAAACCTATTGGTCTGTGCATTAGAAATTTAACTTTATTAATTCATTGTTAGTGCTGGTTGAACATCCAAAACGTTCTTTCGTCCAGACATTTCTTCTTTTAAACCTGGCAAACGACTTGTAAACTGATTTGTTTTTGCTAGATTATTCTCTTCGTAAGCATCACATCTCTGGTGTTTGTGTAGCGTTTAAGGGGTGAAATTTCCCTTAAAGATAACCCCAAAAACAGTTTATATTTAATAACTCAAGAATAAATTGGAATTATTTAATGGAACAAACGGTACATTATTTTTCATGAAAATGCGCTTCTAACAACATGCCATTTATATCAAAGAGTTGTAAGCCCTAGTTATTAAGGGGGTCAGATTGATTTTTTTTGTATGTATTAACATTTAAACGACTAAATTTCATTAAATTTGGTAATCTCGCTAAAATTAAAAAATGAAATTGACCTGTTTCGCAGATTTTCAAAAAAAATCATTTGAAGAGGAGAGTTACCCCATTGGTTAATTTTTTTCCTGAGCAATGTTATGAAGAATTAAGCACAACATATATTTTTAATTATATTGTTTTAATTGGCTATTTTGATATACAGGTTGAACCAAATTTGATTTCCACTACAGGGATCTCGTAAACCATTAAAGATACAAGGAAGCTTAAATGGGAAAAGTAGTGCAAAATTTAGTGCCCAATTTTATTTCGCTGGGAAAACCATTGAATTCCAATTCGTCTTAATTTTATT
The DNA here is from genome assembly GCA_028583605.1 of Dastarcus helophoroides. Classification (NCBI taxonomy): domain Eukaryota; kingdom Metazoa; phylum Arthropoda; class Insecta; order Coleoptera; family Bothrideridae; genus Dastarcus; species Dastarcus helophoroides. The sequence goes on from CM053334.1 coordinate 25,836,815, forward strand.
TAGAAAAAAACTAAAAATTGCCATTTTTTAAAAATTAGCTGTAACTTGTTTATTTGAAATCCGATTGAAAAAAAGCAAAAATTGTAATTAATTGTTTTTTCAGGTGTAGATTTTTTTCTCAATTCAACTAATTCCGCGAAAATTGTGTCAACTTTATTATTTCTTATAGACACCATATTGAGTTTTATCATTTTAGAATTTACCATCTTTTTCTGATTACCTTGATGTAGGTAATAGTTCATTTAACCCTCTTTTCCACATTTAAAGTATGGCATGTCATATATTAAATTAATCAGAAAAATATGCCAAATTCGAAAATGATAAAATGAATATGGCGTCCATAATAAATAACAAAATTAACACAATTTTCTCGGAAACAGTTAAATTTAGAAAGAATTAACTTGGACCAGTGAGAAGGCTTCAAAAAACAACCAATTACAGTTTTTAAATTTTCTTAATCGGACTTCAAATAAACAAGTTACAGCTGATTTTTAAAAATGGTGATTTTCAATTTTTTCCAAATAAAATCAACACTAATTGAAATTCAATTGTTTTCTCGGCAAAGTAGTATTGGGCATTAAATTCTGCACTACTTTGCCTATTTAGGCTTCTTTGTATCTCTAATAGTTTACAAAATCCCTATAGTGGAAATCAAATTTGATTCAATCTGTATATTTTGCATTAACAGTAAAATAACGTAACACTCTTATTTTTATGAGATTGCGACTCAAAACATTAACTTTTTTAGATAATAATCCTGTGATTTAAGGTTGTGAATCCCATCCCCCTAAAGTTAAACCTGAAAAACAGTTTAAGACAATGCGTTCCTAAGAACATAAAATTAATGCCAGAGGGTTGCAACCCCCAATTCTTGGGAGGGTAAGATTGATTTTTTTCTTGATATCAACTTTTAAAGAACTGAATTTCACTGAATTATAAATAAATAAATAAGAACGAGTTTTGAAAAGAAAATGGATTCTGGAAAAAGGTCCTCTAGTTAAATATAAATTTTTGATTGATTGCTCCAACCAGAGAGGAAAGGGAAATGCACTTGGGGATTAGAAGAAAAATTAGACAAGCAAAACTGAGCACTTCGCTCATGAATGCTCATAAATTGAAGAATGCGAAAAGAGGCACAACTTCAATCTGCACAAAAAAATTGAAAAAAAAAAGAGGGCACAAACACAATGTTGTAAATGTCATAACAAAGAAGAGTGGAAGCGAAATCTTTCGAATAGAAGAGAAATTAAGAATATGGCAGGAATACAGCACAGAATTGTTTGGAGATGAACGGGACATAGATCACGAAATGCACAATTACAATTACCAGAGATGAAGTGGGGAAAGCCATCAAAACAACAAAGAACCGAAAAGCAACAGATCCGGATAAAATACCAACTCAAATGCTGAAAATCCTGGGAGGAAAAACGATAAACCTATTGGTTAAAATATTTAACAAAATATGTGATAGAGGAGACATCTCATCTGATAGGTTGAGGTCGACATTTATCCCGATCCCTAAGACTGCAAAGGTAAAGACCTGCAATCATCATCGCACTATCGGCCCAATGCCTCATGATAATAATTCATCAGCGAATATACCCCAAGATAGAAACACCTATCGAAAATACACAATTTGGATTCCGTAGAGGCCTTGGTACAAGGAAAGCATTGTTTGGTATTCTGGTTTTGACCCAGAGATATAGAGACGTGAATTGCGATGTGTTCATGTGCTTTACTGATTTCGAGACAGGGCAAAACACAAGAAAATGACAGAAATATTAATAACGGCAGAAATAAATGATACGTTTCATCGCTAACCTTTACCACAAAAAAAACAAATCTGAGAGCAGGAAACAATTAAACTAAATGGCAAGGTTGTAAGACAAGGTTGTATTCTGTTGCCGCTTCTGTTCAACCTATACTCGGAGGAAATATTTCAAAAAGTCATAAGGGATACTAGAAAGGGAGTGAGAAAAAATGGCATAACATTGAATAATCTTAGATATGCCGACGACTCTGTTCTTCTTGCACATAGTGTTGAGGAACTTCAAAGCTTCCTTAATCCAGCAGTCGATTCATGTAGCCAGTATGACTTTACACTTAACACTAAAAAGACCAATCTCATGGTCATGAGTAAGCAACCGAACCCTCAAACAGAACTCTGGATTGGTCCAAACAAATTAGAAAGAGTACAGAAAATAAGGTATTTGGGACAGCTTCTGAACAAAAATTGGGACAACGCAATAGAAATAAAATCAAGAATTGAACAAGCTAGGGCTGCCTTTGTAAGGATGGAAAGGATTATATGTGGACATGAACTAAACATTGATTTTAGAATGAGAATGGTCAGGCGTTATGTCTTTTCTCTTATATGAAGTGGAACCTAATAGAGGATACCTTGAAGCGGTTTGAAGCATTTGAAATGTGGCCATACAGATGCATGCTGAAAATAAGCTGTTTGTACCATGTCACTAACGTAGAAGTCCTGAACAGGATGAAGAGGAATAAAGAAATTGTAAACACAGTAAAGATTCGAAAGCTGCCTTATGTTGGCCATGTCATGAGACATCCGGAGATATATGACATGTTCCATTTGATCATGCAGGGAAAAGTTGATGGAAGGCGTGGACCTGGTTGACGAAGAACATCCTGGCTTAGAAACCTAAGACAATGGATCGGACAGAAAACAAGTCAGCTTTTCAGAACAGATGGAAATAAAATATTAGGAGCCAACATAATTGCTAACATCTTTTAAGCGGATATAGCACAATAAGAAGAAGAGGGAGGCAAGTACTGTGCCCTACTCTATTTTAGCTACACCTATAAAAACATGAATACATTATTAACGTTTAGTTTAGTTTAGGAACCAAGGCACTTGTACAGGTTTTTTACCTGCCCAACTCATGGTTTTTTTTTGTTGGTAGATGATGCTAGGTTTTAAAATGAGACTACAGCAAAGAATTTAAACCCTTCTAAACTATGTCCAGAAAATCTAATTTTTTAGGAATTTTTTTAGAAAAAGCCGGGCAGTTACTCATTTAATGTGCTACCTTGAATCCTGTTCATTATTGAATTGTACCCACTAAATTACTTCTTAACTTGAAATACAAATATTGTCCCCTGAAACCAAGAAAGATTAAAAAACACAACAAAGGTTGCTCTAACGCGTTTCGATAGTCAAGCTATCATCTTCAAAGGGATATCTCCCTGAGAATTTGTATTTCAATTTTTGAAGATAATCAAGGACCAGTCCGTTCCACCAAAAAAACTCACTTAACTGGTCCCCACCGAATTGCTTCCAAATTACTTCTTTAATTCCGAAGTCAACTAGACTCTTTAAGTGCTATCATTACTTATTAGTGTCATTTCTTTATTTTCTATTGACCAAAAAAAATCGCATTTCAGTCAACTGTGTCTTTTCCACCAAAAAAGGTTCCCAGGTTATTATATTACTCCCTTTGGCTTGTCTGCCAAAAAATAAATAAAAGGTCCTCAAATTTTACTTTTTTATATTTCCGCTCGCAGCATTTTTTCATCGACCAAAAAAAAAGAGTCCTCATGCGGCCCGCGTTGTTACGATGCATTTCCAAAGTGATTTGCCAGATCATTTGGGTTCGCTACCCGGAACCTAGACCCTTCATGAAGCAGCCAATTACACCAGAAGGCTGCGACATATATACTCTTAGTTGAACGTGTCATATAATTTAACAATATGAATATTTCACATTTTCAAAGACTGACATTTTTTTGAATATTATTTTGATAAATATTTTGTGTTATAGATTATCTCGCAAAAAAAACTAGACCATGATGAAAAATTAAAGGAACTTACTAATGAATTCATGGACGAGGGTGAGTTAAATTAACATAATTAGTAAATCAGATATGTAAATTTAATAATCATGAAAGTAGGCAGAAAGTGAAAGTTGTCAACAAATCAAAAACAATTTAACATTTGGTACATCATTTAGTAACTTTGACCCGAATAAATTAAGTTATCGGGATTTTACCTCAATGCTTTTAAATTTAAGGTGTTTTGTAAAAAAATTGGTTTAACCCATCAACATAATCAAGTTTCTCAACAATAAAAATTAAGCAGTTATAGGGAGCGCTGACAAAAGAGAAAAACCTATTTTTTTGAATTTTCAAATTATAATATCAAAAATAAAAATTTCATATTTTGGAAATTTACATTATTATTTTTAGTTTTTATATATTTTATATTTGTATACGTTCTAGTCATTGATATTGTCTATTTTAAGTTGCTGGATATTAAAAAACCTGTCACACTACGTAAATTTTATATTTGCATAGCGAATTTCAAGATATTTTAAATAAACATGGCTTAACTGTACTGATTTTTTACGATTATGTAAACACTTTCATTTGAATTACCTCAATACTGTAACTAATGTAGTTCAATGCCGGAAGGGGTATTAGCCCTCGGAGTAGTTGTTTCTTGTGGATCGGGCTTCAAATATTTAAATTTTTAAATTTTTTAACACAATAAATTGATGATGAAACGTCTATTCATGTTAAAATTTCTTGATTTTTTCTTTTTTATATTTTAAAAAAAAATTTATTTTTAAGTATTTCTTCCTCATTGTTCCCTTTCCATGTTATGCACTGCTGACGAGCTCAAATGAGAGCGAAACATCGATGTCCAGTGATATAGCCTTTTTTATGTATTTTTTATATTTTTCTAATTTATCAAAAAAAAACAAAATTTTTATTTTTTCCATATCCAATTTTTTGTCTCCTATTTTTCACTATTCCTATTCTATGTAAAATAAACTAACCTATTAATTTGTAAGCTGTCATGAAGTGACGTTTTCAATAAATTTAAATATCACGTAGTCGTATTTCAAAAATTGTTTAGAAAATTGTCAACAAACCATAAAAATTTAAATATTTCCAAACTGGGCCGAAGAAATGTTAAATAAATTGAAGAAAACTGCAAATAATAAGTCTTCGTTGGAGGAGCTGATATGCAAAATATGTAGAACTAATTTTAAAAAGTCAAATACAGTCAAAACCGGATATAACGACATCGTTAACAACGACGCATCGGTTATTACGACTAAATGGCAAGATCCCGACGATTATTTTAAAAGCTAACTGGATTGAGAGTTATATTGCTTATAACAACTACCGGTTACAGCGTCCGTAGTTTGTGGTTCCTTCAATGTCGTTATATCCTGTTTCAACTGTATATTAAAACAATTTTATCTTTATGTATCTATCAACAAGTGCTTTAAAGGGTGCTTTCCACGCCACTTGTATTTATAAAGAAATAGTTTCCTCAGCAACATGAAAAGGATACATTAAACTTCGATTTAAAAAAAAATAAAAAATCTTAAAGTTGTTTTTAATTGATGACACTACTTGAAACTTTATGTAATTTTAGGATATCTTCTTCTGACTTTAATTTAACTCAGTAAATGTTCAAAACATTCTTCCTCCGTTCTTAAAAACGTTTACAAGCGGCCCCAAAATTGCTTTCTTGAAGTTCCTAATTCATCAGATTTCAACTGCATTCTCTATACTGAAGATCCCGCTTACTAACGTCTATTTTGATATAAATAAACAGGCTACTGCTATATAACATAAAGCTGCTCATCCTTTCTTTGTAATTGTCACCTGTACGAGATTCCAATCTCAAAGAAATATCAATATCATAACATAAATAACCTCTAAAATTAACAGGTCAAAAATGTAAACAAAAATATTAATAAGTTAGTAGACAGAAAGTAATAGGTCACTAACAGGGAGATGCGTAGAGACGTTAAATTATAAGTTGGCGTTTCGCGCGAAGGCGAATCTATTGTAGTTGTCTCGCTTATCTCGCACGCTGCATTTCGAATTGACTCCTGCTGCAATTTTGCAAGCATTTTTTCTTTTCCAGTATAGGCACCTTTCGCTTACGAGAGAATAGAAATAATAACAATCAAATTAAAACACAATTTAAACAACTGTAGTATTTTCACATATTCAATTTAACTTCAGTGGTAGGGTTAGATTATCAGGCTAGTTTAGGTTTCAAAAATGCAAGCTGGAGTGACGTGGCGTGAGTGGTGGAGTCCGAGTCAGAACCTCGCTGTCGATCTCGAGTTTTTTTTAATTCTATTGAGGGATTTATTCATAGGTAGATGTACTTACGAGGCATCAGAGCATGTCGGTAGATCAAATTAGCGTTATCGGTAACTGCGAAACGATTCATTTGTCGCTCAACGCATCTAAAGAAGTTTTCACTTTGATAACATATCAGAAATTGTAATCTTGGTATGTGGACTAGGATCCGTCAGTGTTTGTTGTCACCAAGAATGCTACCGAACATGATAAAGAAAACCCATTAATTGTAATCATCAGAAAATATTCGGCAATAAATACAGGAATTTACAAGAAGACAAGTTAACGATGAATAGCTGATATGAATTATGTTTTTTTTTTGGCAAATAAGTTAAAAAGAGTTGCATTTCTGCTTTAATATTTCTTTAAACATTACAGTGTTGGAAAATCGTTGTATCAAGTATTGTAGATGCATAGTTAAAATAGTTCACCGGTCAATTGCTTTTCTACAGCTTTTCTTTTAATTTCTGCAAGATATTAAGCAATGTTATCCATACATCTGGAATATTCAAAGACCCGTGACGGTGCTGATCCGACATATTTAATCTCAAACATACGATTTTTATTATCTAAGGTATAAGTGAAAGAATGTTTTCAAGGAGATTTTAATTTATTGAGGCTAAAGCTTTTTACAGATTTATATTTTTTTTAGGGCTTTAACACAAATTATCTACTTCTATCTTGTGCATCTTCGTTTTCTAACTGTTTGCTTTCTATGGCTTTCCTCGTTTCCTTTATTCCATGATCGTCTCGGACGTCGCCTGCTCCTTTTTCTGTGGGTTTTCAATTAAGTATTTGATGTGCCCACCTTTGTTCATTCATTCGAAGCACGTGTCCGAACCATTTTAGTCCTCTTTTTTCCACTCTATCCACTATGGTTTCCCTTGCGTTCATTATATTTCGAATGTACTCGTTCCTTTTTCTTTCCAATGGGGATATCCTGGCGCTTCTTCTTAGATAATCCATCTCAATGGTGTTGAGCCTTCTCTTTTACTCCACATTTAGGGTCCAAATTTCACTTCCATGCATTAGTTCTCGTTCCACCAGTGGCGGCTGGTGACTTTTTGACAGGGGGATGCACAGATTCAAATAATATTAATAGTTAAGAGTTTGGGTGACTCCAATGCCGTAGCAAGGTATTAAATTTAGAAGAAACAAAAATGATACAAAGTGTGTGATATTTAATAGTATTTTTAGGAATTAAATTTAATTATCATCTTATAATCTCCAAAATATTTTCAAGTTATCATCTCTAAATTATATTTATTGAGTACAAAAAAAAAACATTATCGACATTTCTGAGCCCCTTTAAAGCACTCTGTACGGTTGCACCTCGCTACCGCTTCACGTTACTTAATTAAATTTATTTGCTTTCATAGGAATAAAATTATATTATTTTTTAATGAAAACTGCATTGGAAGATAAAATGTATTTTATTACAAAGTTCTAATTAAACTACAAAATAACAAAAAAAATTATTTTCTGTAAATAAAATCCGCTCTACTACCTTTTAAAGAAATAAAGTGTTCTATTAATTTTTTATCAAAATTGTCCTGCACCATATTTTTGTTGATGGACATCATCGCTAATGCATTTAAACGATCATTCTTCATAGTATTGCGTAAGAAACTTCTAATTGTTTTAGGTGTCGAAAAACAGCGTTTTGATTCTGCAGTTGTCATTGTTGTTGTTAAAATTATATTTAGTAATTTTACTGTTTCAGAAAATGTTTCAGTTAAATTATTTTCTGACATAAATGACAATAAATTAATGGCACCAATAATATCAACAAAATCCGGTCTTGAATAAATAACTGTCAGTTCTGTTTTCAATCGAGGCGCACATACATGTGGATAAGCAGAAGTCACTGCTTCGAAAATACTAACTGGAAAAGTAGCTGCAAATCTTTTAAATAGATTGTTAAATAGTTCAGCAGCTAGAATGTGTCCACGGTACAAAAATCTCTCCTTCATTTGTGTTATGATTACGTCGCAGATTTCTTTGGCATACACACTTTTTTTGTAAATGATCGTCACTTCTTCTCCTTTTTCTGGTTGGAAAGTTTGTATTGACGCGTTTCTCAATGTCTTCTGTTTCATTTCTAATGGTAGAAATGGTGTTTTCAAAATTAATTATTTTTTTTGCAGCTGTATACTGTCTTTATTTCTCGACTGAGTTTGATTATAAAGTACGTCGACGTATGGAAGAATTTTGTGAAACAATGTCAACCAAAACATAAATTCTGTGTCTTCTAAAGCTCGTCTGAAGTTGAAAGCTTTATTTAAAGTTGCACCATTTGTACATCGTTCTTCTATATTTTCAAATACTTCTATTAGCTCTTCCCGGTTTTCATACGCAGTATTTACTGTTCTAATATTATAATTTCACCGAGTTCCTGCCACCTTGAAAAGTCTCTGTTTGACAATTTCTTCTAAGACATCACATCGATTAGATGAATTTGAAAAAAAGTAGGAATAGCCGATAGGTTATTAAAAAATACACGAACTTTGGAATGTTGCGATGCTGCTTTCTGGATTATAAGATTAAGCTAGTGAGCATAACAGTGAATATAATGGGCATAAGGATATTTTGATTGAATTTAAGTCTGCACTCCATTTATAGAGCCACTCATAATGTTTGCACCATCGTAAGTTTGTTTGCAAAGTTAAAGGGTCCAGTTCTTCTTCGATACATTCTGTTATGCCTTTGGCGGATTTGTCTTTAAGTCTCTTAAATCCCCAAAACTGCTCACAAATTGTACTATTACGTACATATCTAAATATCAATACCACTGACACCAATTAGTTACGTCTTTAGTTTCGCCACATTGAATAGACAGAAATTCTGAATATCTTATTTGTTTACTAATTTCATCTCTGCAAACCGCCAGTATAGAATCTAATATTTTATGTTGTATGGTTTTTGATGTTCCCTAAAAAACGGTTGCAGTTTTTAAATGTTCTTGAAGGCTTACACCAAATTCAGTGGAAAAATCGACAAGTTCCCTAAATATTCCACGATTTTTTGATTGTTCACTTTAATCATCACCTCTAAGCGCTGCAAAATATAACAATTTTTTCTAACTTTCTCATTATGCTCTATTATATGTTGCCTATGAGCAGAATTAACCTTCAGCTATAATATTGACTTCTTCAAGTAAACCTAACACTGTGCAAGCATTAATATGACTATGCGATCCCTCATGTTTTTTAATTCTGACTGAAGGATGAGTTTAATTAATTTTTTATCTTGGTTACCTTCGCAACCACATATCCAGTTAGTCTTATTATAAGTATACGCAGAAAAGTGCCTTGTAAACGCTCTTTTTTCGGATTTTTTTTCACACTTCTGTTCTAGTTTTAACATTGGCAAAGGCCTACCTAATTCTTTTATTTTTCCTTTTTCTTCCAATGGAAGTTTAATAAAACCATTTTTCATTAAAAAACTTATACTGTTCATTTTAAACACAAAATTAAATATAAAATCTAAAGCAAAATACTGTAACTGAAAAACATCCACTTCAAATTTTTAAGTGTCAATGTCATCATTAATCGTGGGTGTTTATTCAGCGATTATTTTTCCTATAATTAGAACGAAATCAACAAATTAATAATTAGACCCTAGAATGGGTGCTGCTATCTCTTTGTGAATAGTGGTACTATTGGCAGGTAGGGCTGTAAACGGCAAAATTAGCAATCACAATCAGATCAACCGGCACCTAAGCATCTAGCATTATAAACCGTAAATACGCACTTCAGACACTGACTCGACTAATCATTTGGCAATAGCGCATAAGCGCGGAGCGGCGTACTCCGGGCTAGCTTTAACGTGGTGTTCTGTAGTTTATTTCTTCGTATCCCGTGGAGGCCGTTGATGGGCATCGCACGGCAGCCAAGCTAGGTGCCTAATTCTTCAGCGCACCAACTTATTTAAATGTCCACATTCTACATTGTATAATGTAATGGAATAAAAGGTTTACGTACTTTATTCCAAATCACTCACAAGTATTACTTTAATTAGTATATCATTACTTTGTGCTTAAAAATGAGATAAATCCAAATCTTTTACATTAAATAGAAAATAATAAACCACTCATTTCACGAAGAGCGCGCGCTCTCGCGCTCTTTAAGACCAGCCGCCACTGCGTTCCACTAGCGTTTTATCTATTCAAACTTTTGTTTGCTTAGATATGTTTTTATCCCACGATACTGGATTAAGTGCTCCTAAGATCTTTCTACTATTATCCATTCGGTTTTTAATTTCTGCATGTCATATCCTTTCTTTAGTCATGGTAACTTCTAAGTATCTAGTTTTTTTTACTTGTTTAATGGTTGAGTTGTCATTAACCATGATTTAAAATTTAGTGTCCGAATTTAATACTAGATATTCAGTTTTATCAATATTAATATTTAGTTCCCATACAGTGTAGGTGTTGTATAATCTTTCGAGCATGACCCCCAGGTCATAAACATCTTGGGTTATTAACATTTGATCATCAGCAAAGTTAATGTTGAAGAGAAACTCATCTTCCACTTGAATACCCATTGGTTTACATATGCGTTTCCACTCTTTTAGTGCTATTTCCTAAATATATGTTAAACAATAAAGGAGAAAGAGAGCATCCTTGGCCTAATCCTCTAGTTGGTTCAATTGCAGGCGATAATGCCTTTCCATTCTTCACATATGCCTTATTGTCTTTATAGAATTCCTTAATTATTCTGATTATTCGCGGGTCCGTAACCACCAATTCTAGTGCGTCCCATAATTTCATCCTGGGAATTCAGTCATAAGCTTTTTCCAGATCTATGAGCCGTAAGTGGGTTTCTTCGGAATATTCGTTTCTCTTTTCTGCAGTTTGCTGTATTATAAATAAATGGTCCACACATAACCGGCTGGCTCTAAATGCACTTCTGATCCCTATTTATCATGTGTCTTCCCTTTTTTAAATATTGAAACTAAGTATGCCATGTTCCATGCATGCGGTAGTCGATGCTCTCCTTAGCACATATTTATTAAATTAGTAATTTGATCCCGTAGAATGTTTCCACCATATTTGAGCATTTCGGTCATGATTTCTCCCGGTCCTGGAGCTCTGTTGTTCTTCATATCTTTTATGGCTTTAGTAACATGCCTGTCTTGTAATCATTAGATTTTCATCTCTGTTTCTTCCCTCTTCTTGTTGTACATCAGCTCTAAGTTCTTTATATTCTTCTCGGGTTTCTACTAATAATGATTCATAGTATGTTGTCCACTTTCTTATACTTATTAAGTTTCTATTTTTTCATTTCTGTTAGTCTTCATTGATTTAGGACATTTCCACGCTTCCGTTGATTGGGATCCTTTTATTTTGGTTTTTATTCCAGCACATTTACATTCTTACCAGAAATTCCTATCTATTTTTATACGTCTTCTCATCTTCTTTTGAATTTGTTTACACTTGTCTCTATTCCTCTGAGTTTGTTGGCTTGGATAATAATTAGTTAATAATATTAGATATTTTGAATGAAGTAATAAAATATGAGGATTCCTAGCTGTACCATTTTCGGTATTCGAATTTGAAATTACAAATCTCACGGAATTTGGAAGCTTCATTTCAGACCGTAGGGAAACATCATCAAGTAATAGTAGCATAGCAACTCTACCACTCCTTCTAGATGGATAAAGCTCCGTTGATTAAATGTTATCCCATAAATAGTGCGGGGTTGTCAGCTTAGAAAATCTATTCTGCAGAGCAGCTTGGGGATTTGTATTATTGTATCCACGCGGACAATCTGTGCTAAAAATTGAGTAGTGATCGTAGTCTAGCATCTACGTCTGGCATACGCAGCGAACATCCAACGTTCTAAAAAGATTTTGCTACGATTACTGCCGGTGAACTACCTTAATGAAAAATTAAAATACAAATGTTGTTCCCTGAAACCAAGGAAGATAAAAAAACACAGGAAAGGTTGCTCTAACGCGTTTCGATAGCCAAGTTATCATATTTAGAGAGATAGATTTTAATCTCTCTTGGTTTGAGGGGGGGACAAAATTTGTGTGTGAAAATAACCAAGGACCAGTCCGTTCCACAAAAAAAATACCTTAATGGAAGTTATTAAATATATATATATATATATATATATATATATATATATATATATATATATTATTAATATTTGTTTATGATCGTAGGGTATGTTAATCAATTTTGTTTTAGGGTAAGTCGATCAGTAAAGGTACAGGTAAAGAATACTCTTTATCTATTTCCAAGCTTTCGAAGCTTTATTTTTTGCTTCATCATCAGGGATTCTACAATGGTATACTTATTAAGCAACAATTGATTCCTACTTAGATTTTACTTACAGATTTGAGATTTGACCTTTGTGAAGTGGTATACATCCTACTATATATTACATTACCTTTGGTTTTTTTATATGAAGGATAACCATTCCTGTCATTACATTGTCCATTCTACAAATTTTTACATGTGTTTTTTCAAAAAGTTAAAAGTTACATTAAAATTTGTTTTACCTACATGTGTTTACTTTGCTACATGCAATTATCTTATTAATATTTCAATTGAACCATCATTTAGGTCCTTTTGGGAATAGGATGGTTCGTTTTTCCTTAGTTTTTATTGTTTGTGAAATTTGGATCTTTTTTGATGTTACTTTTCTTTGGTCATGCATTTGACAATCAGGGTTGCAATGGTTGGATGTTGTAAGTTACCAACTCACATTTGTATTTTGGTGTGATAGTGGTTGTTTGAAATTAATTGTGCAATTTCCAATTTGTGTTGTCTCCAAAATTTGTTTTTTGTGAGTTGGTTTACAGAGTGTTATTGGATTTGACTGTAAGTAAGGGGGTGATGATACATTGAAAATACTACTTCCTAAACAAGGGTAAATGTATAAAAAACAGAATTTAAAATAAAACATAAAAATTTTAAAAATTACATAATAGCAAGTTTATCTTATTTTTGATTATATTACTCATAAAAATCATATTAAAGAGGGCACTACTATACGCAACAAAATTGTACAGATATATAAGAAAAAACAAAAAAAGAAAAAAAAACAAAGTCAAACAAGACTGATTCACCTGAATTATAATGGTCCATCATACAGGACTAGATAAGGAAATATATATATATATATATATATATATATATATATATTCGTAGCAATTAACTTAGTTATAGTTAATTATAGTTATTATTTTTGAGTTCTTCTCTTGAAAAGTACTACGAAAGAATATAAATGTAAATCATAATCACTGTTACTTGGTTTAATTTTAATTTATTTTATTTCTTAATCACGTTGATTTGGATACTAGTGATTACTAATAATAACAATTTAAGATGCAATAATCGCATTGGAATTCAGTAAATGGTTTTAATATTATCTGATGTTTTAGATACCTACACACATAAATCTTTTATTGATTTCCTAATGAAACTATGTAGAGAGGGCTCACTTAATGAAGATGATGTCAAAGGAGAAGTTAATACATTTATTCCAGCGGTAAGCTTGCTTTTACTTTAGGATTTTTTGTTGAGGAGCATGCTATTTTATTTAGTTTTAGTTTTTTAAAACTATGAGTTTATCGGTATAATTAATACTAAATAGAAAATCACAATCTTCTTAGTGAGGAGACAATAATTAGTTTTAAATTAGTAGATACTATACTGAACCAAATTTGATTTCCACTACAGGGATCTTGGAAACGATTAGAGATAAGGGAAGCTTAAATGGGCAAATTAGCCCAGAACTTAATATCAACAATATTCCGCTGAGAAAGCATTTGAGTTCCAATTCGTCTTTATTTTATTTAAAAACCAATGTAAAACAAACTTTTCACTGTAGAATTAATCTTTATTTTTGTTTTCCCAACATGTTTCTGGAAATTTCAATTTTAGTATTAAAATTCTGGTTTAAACATCCAAATTTCGAAATTCCGAGACCTAAAACTTTTCATTTTAACCTCGAAATTTAAACTATGTGCACATAGTGGCTTATCTTGACATTTATAAAAAAGCGCTAAAAATATAGAAAAAGGTATTTGTTTGATAATTAATTAAGTGTAGCAGCGATTACTTCGTAGTTAGCTAAATATGATTGACTTTCCTAGTCAAACTGAATTCGAAAGTTCTTGGAACAACAGCAATTATCATCTATATTTATGTCATTTTCTCACAAAATGCGACGAAACTATTTTACTATTATTTAAAAAATTTCGCGGAATTCTTCGTAGTCCAAAATGATTTAATTGCCTACTTATTCAAAATCATGTTAAAGTAAAATAAAAAATGAAATATAGCTAAAGCGTGCTTTATTACAATTCTACTGGATGTGGTTAATTTAGGTGGAACGAACTGGTCCTTGGTTATCTTCAAAAATTGAAATACAAATCTTGTCCCCTGAAACCAAGAAAGATTCAAATACACAACAATGGTTGCTTTAAGGCGTTTCGATAGCCAAGCTATCATCTTCAAAGAGATACTCAACTCAGAATCTCTGAAGATTGCTTGGCTATCGAAACGCGTTAGAGCAACCTTTGTTATGTTTTTTAATCTTTCTTGGTTTCAGGGAGAAATATTTGTATTTCAATTTTTGGATGTGATTAATATTTAAGATATAAGGTTATACAAACTTTTACGCAACAAAATATTATTAAAAAATATTTACTTCTAATATTTTCTCAATCAACTGTTCCTATTTATGAATGACGCACTTCTGGAATTGTTTTAATGCTGAATTTATATTTGAACTACCATTTATTTAAATCTTAAAAAGATATTTCTGATATATTAACCATTTTTCATTTAAACTTAGATCGTAATTTTTTCAGGGGAGCGATACCACTAGTTGTGTCCTTAAGTTTACATGTGTCGCACTAGGCATGTATCCAGACATCCAGGTAAACAAACCTAATAAAAATTAAAAAAGCAATAAACCTTTGTTAAACATTTATTAAAATAGGTAAAACCGTATTCCAAGGTAAAAAATGCATGTATCATGTGGCAGATCCTTTTCAGGATATTGCTCAAAGTGTCTTTTAAAGTTTGTGTGAAAATTGTTAGTAAAACTGTCTTAGAATAGAATTAAATAATATCTTCATTTGATTTATAAAAAATAAAACAATAATAATAATAGCAATATCACATCAAAACACATAGTTATTAAAAGAAAATGGGTCTTTTCAAATTTGCAAAAATCCCAATTCATAAAATGAGAAGTTTGTTGAGGCAAATATATCTATTAAAAAACTGGAGCAAAATAAACAGCCTATTTAAATGCTTTTTAAAAAACTTAATTCAATAAAAACTAGGTTTTTAAGAAATATTTAAAAAAGATATATATATATATATTTGTTTTTAAATACCCAAAAAGCATCAACTTCACTTAATATTATTGTTTTACGTAACTATTAATTTTCAGCAAAAGGTCTACGACGAAGTAACAGAAATACTGGGACATGATAGAAACCCAACGCATGAAGATTTAACCAAATTTAAGTATCTGGAAAGAGTGATTAAAGAAACAATGAGGATTTTTACCCCTGTTCCATTTATACTTCGAAAAGTGAGAGCGGACATCGATTTAGGTGACTAAAAAATGCTGTCTTTAGAATTTAATATCTGGTCGTTCTTATAGGAGATTTTATACTTCCCGCTGGTTCTTCAGTCGTAATGGGTATTTTTCAGACCCATAGAGATGCAACTTATTGGGAGAATCCCTTAAAATTCAACCCAGATCGATTTTTATCTGATGAAATGGCTAAAAATCATTCATATTCCTATATTCCATTTGGTGGAGGGCCCAGAAATTGTATTGGTAAATGTAATTTATTGGAAAATGCATTTGAAATTTCGAAACTATCTGCTCCTGAACTAAATCATTATAGTACAAAAAATGACTTTTTTTTAAGTTTCTACTAATATTTAAAACATTGGTAAAGTTTTTAATATTTCTAGGTTGTTTACAGCTTAATAATATCGTCAATATGAAATTCCAAAGTTTTGACTAATGGTTTTACAAAACTATTAAAGGAATAAGTTGTTGGTTAAAAACGTTCGTCAGTGTGAAACGAAACATCATTTTTTTTAGTATTTTGCCTTAGTTCTTTTTTAAATTTGAGAAAAAAGGTTTTTTTATATAATACTTTAAAAACATTTTGATTTTCTTACGAAAGTAATAGAAAGTTTCAGGAAGCAATACAAAAAATAAATCGAAAAAAGGTAATGCATGGAGAAAAGAAAAAAATGTATTTATTATAGGTAATATAAAATAATTATTTAAATATAAACTAGTCCTAAACTCTTAGTCAAAATTTAGGAGGAAAGAAGTGAATTCATTTTTTTATCTTTTTGGGTCCTGTTTGGCTCGCCTTAAAATATACGTACTAAATTCATTTTAGCTTCACTGGGAAATCCATGCAAAACTTTTTTAAAAAATCCGTCTTTCTCTAAATAATCGAAATTTAGCTAAAAAGTATGATTTTTTTTTAAATTTATCCTTAAAATTAGAAAAAAAAAATTTGAGAATAAAATCGGTGTTAAGAAAAAATATGAATACTTCTCAAATAAAGCTTAATTTAAAGCGAAAAGTTAAAGATTTAGAAACAAAAAACAAGCTGAAATTAGAACTCCAATTAATTACAATTTTAAACATAAAACCTCAAAGAATATTAAATTCTAGCCAGATATCAAAAAATTCACAAAATTTTCAGTACAAAGTTATTACTGAAATAAGAATCTTTGGTTGATACAAAATTCGAACGAACTTTTTAAAGAAAAAGAATTTATAAAATTGTTTTTTCAAAATATTGCGGTCAAAATACTAGACAAAATAAGGTCAACATTTTATGTTCGAACTCAAAAAGAAATCGAAATAACTACGAAAATGCAGATTTATAGGAAAACTACTAATATAAATTTAAAACTTGGACGAAACTGTAAAGGTTTTAAAAATTAGAATCGACATAACAAAATAACCAAATCTCCAAAGCAAAAAATCGTGCCGCTTCCAATAATTTAATAATTAGAGACCGGAGTTTAAGCACATTTAAATAAGCTAATAAGGTAAATAGATCGTTAAACTAGGCAAAAACAAGTAGCTAAAAAAGGCATTAAAAAGGCAAAATACTCTAAAAAAAGGCGCAAGATCACAATTACCAAAATAGGCAGGGCCGTAGTCAGGAATATTATTAAAGAAGCTTAAAATTTATTACAAGAACTACTCAAAAAAACAACAGTATTTAAAATGCAAACTTTGAATTGTGAGAAAGACCTAGAAATTTTGAAATAACTTAAAGTTTATCAAAAATTTTCAAAAGTCGAAATCTCAAAAATTCTTCATATATAAGACCAAAAGTTTCACCAAAGGAAAAATTTTGAGTTTTTAAGTGAAGAATTAGGAAAAAAGGTGACAATTGAAATCGATTTTTTGACGAGTTTAAAATCGAAATTTGTTACAAAAGTAAAAATAAGATTTATGAAATGAGTCATTATTCAAAAAAAAAAAAATTGTAACTGTATAAATTGAAAATTTCAAAGGTCAAAATTTCAGTGACTGAAAATTAAGAAAATTGAAATAAAAATCTTGTCCCATGAAACCAAAAAAGATTAAAAAACGCAACAGAGGTTTCTTGGTTTTAGGGGACAAGATTTACATTTCAATTTTTAAAGATAACCAAGGACCAGTCGGTTCCACCAAAATTAAAACTAAGAGCTTAAAGTAATAGTTTAAAGAAAAGAGTGAAATATGTAATTTGGCATTTTGAGAAAAAACAAAATTCTACATAAAAACCATAATAAAAACGGTCTTGAAATCTCAGTAAAAAAAGACGACATTTCGGATTGAAAAATAAATGGACATGTCTGGGAGAAACCTAAAATTTGAAGATTTAAATTAAATTTTTAAACAAAATAATTAAAGCTTGGAAACCTGAATTTTTAATTAAAGTCCTCTCAAAAGAATCTAGAATTTGAAAATTATTTTTGTTATTTGAATTTTGGATTTCAAGTCAAAATGAAAAAAAAACTTTATGAGTTTAGAATCAAATATTCCGAGAAAAAACCGAAACTTTCAAGATAAAGAGTTTAAAGTAATATTTTTAAGAAAAAAGTGAAGTTTTGAATTTGGCATTCTGAGAAAAAAAGGAAATTTAACAAAAACCATAATAAAAACTGTCTCAAAATTTCAGTCAAAAAAGACGACATTACGGATTGAAACTGGAAAATAAATAAAAACCAAAATTTCAAGTTTAGATTCAGAATTTTACGAATAAAGTCGAAAGATTACGATTAAGACGGGAAACCGTGTCAAAACTAAGAAGTGTTTACTCGAAATTTTGAGAAAAAATTAAATTGTAGTTATACTTACGATATATAGAAAAAAACATATGTATTTTCAAATTAAGAAATTCTTTGGAGTTTATTCTCGAATTTTTACCATAAATTTTGTTTTTTCACTTTAAACTCAAATATTCGATTCTCTCCCAGAAATGTTGACGTTTAAATTTAGGATTGCGTTTAAAGCTTACACTCTTTCAAAAATATCAAAATTCTAAAATTAAAAATCGAAAATTTGAAAAAAAAAACACTATTTCAAGGTTAAGCTTGAATATTCGAAAATTCTGTTTAAATAATTTAAACTCATCTTTTTTTCTGGTGCAACGGACTAGTCCTTGGTTATCTTCAAAAACTGAAATACAAATAGAAAAAAAATGAAAAATCTTGTTCCCTGAGGGCAAGAACGATTAAAAAACACAACAAATGTTGATAGGCAAGCTGTCATCTTCAGAGAGAGATATTTCTCTGAGGACGATAGCTTGGCTATCGAAATGCGTTAGAGCAACCTTTGTTGTGTTTTTTATTCTTTTCTGATTTCAGAAGGACAAGATTTGTATTGGGTTGACAAAATAATTTCGGTTTTGTGGTGTGAAAAAAACACATTTTCTTAATACAAAGAATAGACTTTAATCAATTACATATTTTTTATTTTGTCCAATGACCTTTTGCCATCTTTCTTGCATCTTCGTGACTCCGTGCTCACAGAATTTCTGATCCTTCTTAGAAAAAACTGAAGCAAGTGCAATTTAAGGTCATCATCATTTGGAAAGTTTTACCATTCATAGTTTTGCAAACTACGAAATAAATGGTAATCAGATGGTGCTAGGTCAGCGCTGTATGGGGGATGCGATATCACTTCCCAACCAAGCTCCAATAATTTCCCACGAGTAACCAAAGATGTGTGAGGCCTAGCATTGTCATGGTGGAACACAATTCCTTTCCGATTTGCCAATTCAGGCATTTTTTCTTTGATTGCTTTATCCAGTTTCATTAGCTGTTGGCAGTACACATTTGAATTGATTATCTGGTTCCTTGGAAGCAGCTCAGAATACACAACACCTTTATAATCCCACCAAATCGACAGCATGATCTTTTTTTGATGCAATTCAGCTTTTGATGTGGTTTATGCTGGTTCATCGTGCTTGGGCTCTGATCGTTTTCGAATAATGGTACTGTAGGTGACCCATTTTTCATCACCAGTAATGATTCTTTTCAAATAGGGATCATTTTCATTGCGCCTAAGATGCCTTTCGCAAATATTGATTCGTTGTGTCAAATTAATATCTTTCAATTTATGAGAAACCCAAATATCGAGCTTTTTAACGAGTCCAAGACATTTTAAGTGATGATTGTGTGTGATACATTTAACCTTACCAAAATTTCTCGAAGAGTTATATGACCATCCTCTTTAATAATGGCCTTAATTTGATCATTATTAACTTAAGTAGGTCGGCCAGGACGTTGGTCAAATTTGAGTGAAATATCGCCAGAACGGAATTTCTTAAACCAATTCTAACAAGTGCATTTCATAATGCAATGATTAACATAAACTTAACATATTTCTTATTGAGCCTCTGCAATTTTCCGTGCTTTACGGTAATAAAAAAGTAAAAAATGACAAAAATGTTCGTTTTTGCACTCTATGTTAAAACTGACCCTCAACTATTAGCTCCAAATAAAATCTTTTACCACGTGCTTTAAAATAAACCTCAATCTGCCTGATATCTAATGTCAAAACGTATCATCACCAACAGAATTCATTTTAAAAAATTTAAATAACGCTGTCTATTTGAAAATAAACAAAACTACTTCCTTGCCAACCCAATATTTCAGATAAACTTTTTATGAAATTTATTTTTCTTTTTTATTTTAAATTTTGACCTTATGTTCAAAATGTTATAAGAAATGTTGAATTTTTTAAAAAATGTTATGCTTAAACTCTGCATTTGGAAAAAAAAATAAATTTAAATGAAAACTTTTTTGATCTTTTGAGATTCAACACGAAATTTTGAGTAAAACTTGAAATTTGTAATTATGTTTTTAAAATTGTTTACAACTAAAGTTTCAAATTTGAAATATTTTATTCTTTACTAAAAATTCAAAATCTGTTCTAAAGCTATAATTTTGAGACGGCACTTTTTAATAATTTTTGTAAGAATTTCATTTATAAATTTAGTTTAAACTGTCAATTCTTTTATAAAACTAGAGTTTTACACAAAAACTGAGCATTTTTAAACTTCAAAATTCAAAATTCAGGATTTTTATCATAACTTTTAACTAACCAGTTTAACTCACAGTTGAGTGGACTTGTTTCAATATTTTGATTTTTATTCCAAAAATTCATATTTTTTCAACATTTTGACTTCAACGTGAAAATTTCGGAAAAAAGTTTGACGTTTCAAATTCAACATTTAAATTTCCATCTTAGTTACCAAATTTCGTCGTTAATTGGAAATTTTTTTACTTTTAATTACAACATTAGGATTTATATTTCGAGAAACACCTGATTTATAAAATTTTTAGAACTTTTCGAGTTTAAATTTGCCAAAATTAAAGTCGAAAAAAAAAGTAACTAGGTCTAATAACTTTAGTTTTTTCTTTCAAAGTCCTTACATGGGCAGTGGTTCAAAATTCAGACTTCTTCAAAATACTTTGACTTTCCTCTCATTTAATCTTTTTTTAAAACATTTTCACGAAAAATTTTGAGAAGACAATAAAGATTTTAAGAAGCTTGAAAATTTCTTTTCTCAATTTTGCTCCAAACTTCAAAATTTTTAAAAAATGTGGAATTTTGATGATTGTTAATAGATTTGATCTTTTTGAAATTTGAACTTTTTTCTAAAATTCGTAATTTCATTTATTATTTTTTTTTTAAGTTTGACTTAAAACCTTTTTTTCCAATACGTATGATTTCTTTTTTCTCGAGATTTAGACAGTAATTCTAAATGTCAACTTATTTCTGGAATAAAGAGTTTAAAAAACTGAAAATTTTGGCTTCAAACAGAAAACTATGTTAAGAATTAACAATTGCACTTTTTCTTTGAAGATTTAATCTAAAAAAATGGATATTTTAAGAAATTATTAATGAATGGAGTTTCCTTTTTTTTGAAGTTTTTTTTTGATGGAACGGACTGGTCCTTGGTTATCTTCAAAAATTGAAATACAAATGTGTCCCCTAAAACCAGGAGAGATTAAAAAACACAACAAAGTTTGCTCTAACGATAGCCCAGCTATCATCTTCGAAGAGATACTCTTTTTTAAACTTTTTTAAAGTTTGCTACTCTAAATGTAGACAATTCTGAACATTTCGAATTAAAATTCCAAATTCCAAAAATCCAAGATTAAGTTAAAACTTTCGATATGTGACATTTTAAATAATGTTTGCTGCAATAATTTAACTTAACAAACTGTTATAAAAAATGTTCTAACATCTGCAATTAAACCATTTTAATTACTTAGTTAGTTTAATTAGAACACTTTGTCTTTCTAGAGGCATTTTTCAAAAACACGTGTTCATTTTACAGGAGACAGCTCAAAGATAATTTTTTAAATTGTAAAAAAGTTAAATACTTTAGTTAATTTTTTCATTTTATCAGCAGATCTGTTTTTAGTCAAAATTTAAAATTAGTAGGCAATTTTTCATGGTGGACTCTCATTGGTCGGAAACATTATGTTTATTAATTTTATTTAACATTTCTACGACCCAGTTTGAAAATATTTAAATTTTTATTGTTTGTTGACAATATTCTAAATCCGTTTTTTTGTCATGAGGTGACGTTTTAAATAAATTTAGATATCACGTAGCCTATTTTAAAAACTGTTTTAGAATATTGTCAACAAACAATAAAAATTTAAATATTTCCAAACTGGGTCGTAGAAATGTTAGGTAAAATTACTTTACAGAAATAAGTAATGTAGTTCAATTGTCCTGCGTCTCGATAGCGGACAAACCTTAAGGGGACGGAGTAGGTCATAAGAGTAATTATTATTAAATTATATCTCTTAAAAATTTATATTTGAAGTTTCTTGTTGCGATTGGCCTAAATTAAATTTCCATTTTATAGCTTTATTTTATCAGGCATGTATACATATCTCTGCTTAAATTCTTCAGATATGTAAAAGTACTCGGGAAAATCCATAGAAAAGGATAAATAAGCACGAAAATAGGGAAAAATAATGTATAGAAAGGAAAAAAACAAGCAATATTGAAATTTATGCAATAACACATGAAAAACGCCGAACAAGGTGAAAAAGTAGAATCATAGGATTTTATCATAAACCGGTCTCTAATAATAATAATATAAAAAGTATTTTAGTTAAAATGATTATTTTTAGTAAAACTGTCTGATTAAGTGGTATCTCTCTGAAGATGGTAACTTGGTTATCGAAACGCGTTGAAGCAACCTCTGTTGTGTTTTTAATCTTTCTTGGTTTCAGGGGACAAGATTTGTATTTCAATTTTTGATTAAGTCTTGAAGATTTGAATATTTCATCTTGACAAATGAAGAAAAAATATGGGATGTGTTGCACTCGATGTGATATAACAATGTAATTTCCTATACTTTCAGGTTTTAGGTATGGTATGATGATCATGAAGACAGTTCTAGCAATGCTTGTTAGGAAATTTATTTTTAAATGCGACTACAAAAATGCTGAAGAAATAAAATTAACATCAAAATTTGTCTTAAGTCCTATAGATGGATTTAAAGTTTCAATAACTTCTAGGGAATGAGCCTAAAAAATAATATGATTTGTTAGTTAAGATTTGTTCACCAAAATTTATTAGCTTTCAAGGTTATGGTCTTAATTTAAACCCAGCCTTAGAATCAATAACTGATTTTATAGAGAATAACAGTATCTAGTCTATATAGATACAATAGTATCCATTTATTTTGTATTGTATTATATAATGTTGTTACAATCTTTAATAAAACTTAAAGTTATACTTTATTTTTTAAGGCTTAATTTTATCTACTTTAACAATAAATGAAAGTTAACGGGCAGCTGTTTTATTGAATGTCCCTGTCGACATTGTTGATGAATTCGAGCATATGACAAAGGTAATTATGGAAGTTATATTAGCACAAGCAGTCTGAGGTGAAGATTGTTTAAAATTATTCACATCTGAACGTCTGAACTGCTTTCGGCCGTTAACAAAAATGAATTGCAGAAAAAATTTAATGCAGTATCGCTAACAGTGTAGAATATTTTAAAACGAAATTGGTGCAAGGGTTATAAATTCGCAAATACTCGACAACCGTTACAAATGTTCTGAGTTTTGTGAATTTATGAGAAAAACAGGTTATGCCGGCAGAAATTTTTAAACCACATTTTGTTTTCGATGACTTACGAATCCTTTTGTTTCTTTGCAGATACCACAATTCCCAATAAACACTTGAGTATTCATTCTTCTTCTTATGTTGCATCTCCTATCGGAGGTTTGCTATAATCACAGCTATTTTAATCCTGTTAACTGCAGCTCGGAATAGTTGGTTGTTGCTGCAGTTATACCAGTCTCTTAGGTTTTTGAGCCATGACGCACGTCTTTGCCAACATTTCTCTGGCCTACTAATTTTCCCTTGAACCATCAATTGGAGAAATGTGTATTTGAAGCCTCTCAGTATGTGGCCCAAATATTGGAGCTTTCTTCTCTTAATGGTGTTAGTGATTTCGAAATCTTTTTGCATTTTATTCAGATCTGTGATATTAGTGATCCTTTCTATCCAGGGAATATGCCACATTCTTCGATAGCACCACATTTCAAGTTTGTCCTTATGGTTCTTCTTGAGAGTCCATGCTTCAACTCCATATAAAAGCGTGGAGAATACGTAGCAATGCAACACTCTCATTTTGAGTCTTATATTGATGTATTGACTGGTGAACAGTTTTTTCATTTTAAAAAATACTGATCTGGCTGTTTCTATTCTTGATATTAGTTCTTTTGTTTAATTCCTCGATCCAAGGTTCCTAGATATCCATATGTCTGAACATTTTCTATGATGGGGTTGCTTATTGTTAGATTTGTCAGGTTTTGATTTTGTAGTGATTTTGTTACCACCATTAGTTTGGTTTTATTGAAATTTATTTTTAGCCCATATTCGTTATATTGATTATTTAGCTTTTCTAGAAGGTGTTGTATGTCTCTAAAGTTGCTTGTTAGTAGAACGGTGTCTTCAGCATACCTTATGTTGTCAATATTTTCTCCATTTAAAATTAGTCCTACTGATTTCTCTTCCAGGGTTTCGGTAAATATGGCTTCAAGTGTAGAGGTTAACTAGGAGTAGAGATAAAATGCATCCTTGTCGTACTCCACGTCTAATCCTCTATTTCATCTGTTCGATGTGTTTCTACTTTTACATTAGCTCTTTGGTCCCAATATAGATTGCTGATTATTCTCACGTCATCCGAGTCAATGTTCTTGCTAAGAAGCAATTTGTTTTAACTTATCATGTATTCCTGAAAGTATCTAAACAGAAATATTAAATATCGAGGCTGTAAGAAATCTTCGTTCTTGGGACATATTTTCATTAACAACAACCTAACTGCTGACATTATATCTAGAATGGTCCGAAATTAAATAATCCGGCTACTTAAGCATTGAACATTAATTTTGCGGATGCTTCGTTATTTATTTAACATTCCTATTTCAATTTTTGTAAGACTAAAGACTAATGACCAGTAGTGGACTGGCTCGGAGGGCTTGGAAACTTAGCCCGCTTGGCTGTTGTCTCCAGGACTATTTGTAGGGATCGATGCCCATTATTCAACAGCTGCTCGCCACTGTGTGAAAACTACACTTGAACTATTAGAGCAGTTTTCTGCGAAAGAGAAAAAAAAATTTCATTTTCAATAAAAAAAAATCATTATCCCAATGGTCTGACGATTTTTAAATATAAACAACATTTCGTAAAGTTCAGAAAATATCGCAAAACTGTAATACAAAATAAAAAAAGTAAGTAAGAAAATGTTTGCAAGTGTTACAAACTCTTCCAAGATGGCCGAGAAGAAGCCGACGACAAACCTCGCTCTGGACGCCCCAGCACATAAACAACAGAAGATATCGTCGAAGCTGTGAAGAAAATTGTTTTTGAAAATCGTCGAATTACCATAAGAAAAGTTGCTGAGGATGTTGGCATATCAGTCGGCTTGTGTCATGCAATTTTTTAAGATATTTAGGCCTAAGACGTGTATCAGCGAAGTTTGTTCCGAAACTTTTGAATTTTGATCAGAAGAACCGTTCGCATGAGCATCGCTCAGGAGCTCTTGAATGACGTCAGTGATGATCCTAATTTGCTCAAAAGGTTCATAATTGGTGACGAATTATAGGTATATGGTTATGACGTCGAAATCGAAAGCCCAATCATCCCAATGGAAGCACCCAGGAGAGCCAAGATCGAAAAAACTGGCAAAGTCCGATCTAATGTCAACGTTTTACTGACTGTTTTTTTTCGACTACCATGGCCTAGCGCATCAGGAGTTTTTACCTCAAGGTCGTACGGTCAATAAGGAGTATTACCTTGAAGTTATGCGCCGTTTATGAAAAGCAGTACGAAAAAAACGTCCGTAGTTGTGGAAAAATAATTTATGTCTTTTGCATCACGATAATGCACCTGCCTATTCATCGTTGCTTGTAAGAGGTTTTCTGGCCAAAAACAACACGACAATCATGCCTCAGCCACCATATTCATTGGATTTGGCCCGATGCGAGTTTTTCCTGCTCTCCAAAAATTAAAAGATCCTATGAAAGGACTGCATTGCTAGAGGAGCTTAAGGCTATACCAATAAGTGCTTATGAGAAATGCTTTGAAGCTTGAAAAAAGCATTGGCTGCATTGTATCTAAGAGGGATTACTTTGAAGGGGACAGTATAAATGTTAATGAATAAATAAATATTGTTTCATGAAAATATGAAGTCACCTTACTTTTTGAAACACCTCGTATAATTTTGCTTTTTATTTTTAGCATCTTGCTTTTCTTATATTTTTTCCTAAATCTTCGATTTTAACTTTATAGAAATTTCTATTTTTATTTTCCAAAATTTAAACCTCAATCTCTTGAGTTTACCCAAGTGTCGCATTAAAAAGCTAATTTTGAATTATTTTCTCAAAATTGTTACTTTTTTCGTAAAATTTCACATTTAATCCTTGGGTTTTTACTTATTTTTACCAAAATTCTACTTAAATTTACAATTTCCAAGCTTAAAAGTGCCCAACTTGTCCAAATTTCGACTTTAAATGTTTTATTTTTTTTGTGGAACGGACTGGTCCTTGGTTATCTTCAAAAATTGAAATACAGAACTTGTCCCGTGAAACCAAGAAAGATTAAAAAACACAACAAACGTTGCTCTAACGCGTTTCGACAGCCAAGCTGTCAAGCTGCCTCTCTGGAGATGACAGCTTGGCTGTCGAAAAAGGTTAGAGCAACGTTTGTTGAGTTTTTTAATCTTTGTTGGTTTTAGAAGACAAGTTCTGTATTTCAATTTTTTTCAATTTTATTTTTTCGACCTCAGTCTCCATATTTCGATATATTTCTTTTAATCTTTTTTTTCAAGTTTCATCAATTAAAAAAGGGGAACTCGTGTTTAGAGCACCGCGAATATAAAACTTGGATGTTGTGTGAAAATGTCTTTGTTAATTTCGAAGCATCAACTATTTTCTCGTAATTTCAGGAACATTTTCTTACTTTATAGATTTTTTCAATATTTCAAATCCCAGAACTTAAAATTCATCTTTTACTATATTTACAAGACCTTTAAAGATCTCAACTGTTTCTGGAGCCTCGGGTTTTTATTTTTAAAATTTCAAGTATTTTTTCTAGAAAACTCAACCTATTTTTTCAAAAGTTTGCCTTGAAATGCAAGATTTAAATTAATTTCTAACTTTTGATTTTTCTTAGAAAAATTCGTCTTTAACCTGGAAATGTCTACTTTTGTTTCTTCTTCTTCTTCTTCTTTTTTATCTAGGAGATCTTGCCGATTTGTTCTTTAACCGTATTCTATGGTTGTTCTTGTGATATGGAGTCCCAACTGTCTCGCCATTTTTTGGGTGGTCTTGCAAGGAGGTTTTCCTTCCAGTGCAATGCGGACTATTCTGTTTGGGCCCATTCTTTTTACGTATTCGTGCCAGAGTCTTCTTCTCTGTCTTCCCTATCTTACTATGTTTTGGACTGCACATGTTCTTCTAATGTCATCGTTTCTTATTCGATCCCAGAGAGTCTTGCCTGCTATTATTCTCAAGGTCTTTATTTCGGACGATCGCATCATATTCTTGATCTTCCTGGTGTCCACACTGGCTTCTATAACATAAATTAGTACTGGTTTTACACATATTTTATAAATGCGGGTTTTGCTTTCTATTAGCATATGATTGTTTTTCCATATAACGTCACGTAGACAGATTTGATTTGTTAGGTCCTTTCCTAGATTCTGGTGGTTAGATATGTTTACTTCTAGGTATTTAAGTTGCATTACCCATTCTATAAGGTTTGCCTTAAATTACTAGTTTACATCTGATTGGTTACCTAGCAAAGGTAATGCATTTTGTTTTGTTGACGGATATGGACATGTTAAATCTTTTTGCTATTTTATAAAAAGCAAATAGTTGTCTTTGTAAGTCATTTTCTGTCTTGGCTATAGTACTGTTACTCAGGTTATATAATATTTTTAAATTTGCTACTTCTTGAGTTATCATATCCATTATTAGGTTGAAGAGGAAAAGACTTAAACTGTCGCTTTGTCTGATGACTCCAGGCGTTGGTATTTCTGAAGATGTTTTGTTACCTATTCGTATCTTTGTTGTGTTGTTCTGGTTTTGCTACTGTATTATCCTTATGATTTCTGGTGGTGTCTGGTGTTCCTTTAATATCTTAATTAACTTATCTAATTGCCCTTTATTAAAGGCTTTTGTTATATCGATAAAGCTGCGGTATGGGGGTTTGTTGTTCTTTGATTTGTTGAAGAATGAAAATAGCTTCCGTGGTAGACCTGTTTCTTCTGAACCCCTGCGGTTCATCTCATAGTTCTAAAAATCTGCAAGTCTGTTTTTATTATGCTGGTAAACAATTTCGTTGTTGTTGATAAAAAACATGGTTCATTTTTTTGACCCTTTTTAAATATGGAAGTAGTAATACTGTTGTGCTATTCATTAGATATCGTTGATGTTTCCATTATTATATTCAATAAGCACGTTAGGTGTCAATTTTTTGCCAATTCTGGGCCTCCATACTTTAGTACTTTATTTGAGATATTGTCGTAGCCTATGGTTTTACAGTTTTTGCTTGTGTTACTTCTTCAATTGTAAACGATGGATTTTGGATTGTTGGTGTCATTGCTTGGTCTTTCTCATTTTTTCCTTTTTCTAAATAGTATAGTTGTTTAAAATATTTATCATATTTCTTAAGATTTATGCTTGTTATCTCTACGAATTTGTTTATAGATTTTTTTCTATTTGTTAATATTTTCCAGAATTTTTGTTGAGCTCCGTACAAGTCTTTGTCGATGTAGCAGGTTAACCTTGCCCAATATTCTCTTTTAATTCTTTTTATTTTGGCGTTTACTTTGTTTTGTGTCTCAACATATGTTATGTAAGTTTCTGGTGATGGCAAGCTTTTGTATTGTAGGTGTACTTTCCGTTTTTGCTCAGCCAGTTCTTTAACCTTTTTTTTTAAGTTTAGTCTACTCGCAAAGGGTTACCCCATTATGCTTCCAAAGCACTGCAAGTAAGATTCGGAAACAAGGATAGGTGGCAATGAACCGCCTTCTTAAACAAGGATAGGTTGTTATTTTTGGGGAAAATTTCTTTTGGTAACAAGTTCCATAACTTGAAAGTTTTATAGAAAAAAAGTCTCCGTAGACAGAAGTCCTCACTGTGTCAAGCTGGACCGCACAGAAATTTGCTGTCTTCGAGTGTCTAGTATGCCTCAAGAATCTTGCCCTTGAAGGAATCAATTTTATTAGTTTCTGCTAGCATCTTCCGTGAAAGGACTTGTAGAAAAGAGACAAGTCACCAACCATATGCCTCAAAAACCTTGCCCTTGGGGGATCAATCCTATTAGTTCCTGTGAGCAACTCACATGACAGTACTTGTAAAAAGCGGATAAATCACCAACCATCCGTCTGAGCTCTAGCTGTTTCGATAGAATCGGTCAGACTCTCAGTCATCAATTAGGCGAATCGCTTTTCTTTGAATTGAATCCAACAAAGCTAAAGTGTGTTTTAGGGCTGAACTCCAAACATGAGAACAGTATTCTAGTGTTGACCTAACTTGAGCTTTGTGTAGGGTTGACAGCTGATGAGATATGAAGTACTTTTAAGCTTTAAAAAGAAAACCTAGCTTCCGAGAGGCGGATTTGGCGGAATGGCGCATCGTCCTCAAGAGAAGTTAGTGCTCGCATTCACTCCTATTATAGATAGATTAGATCCCATCGGAAGGATTTTACCGTCCATTAGTATGCTTTTTCTTGATGTTTTCTTAGAGAAAACCGTGGCCTGAGTTTTTGAAGCGTTAAAGTCGGACCAAATTGTCTGTATCTGCTGTTCCCTTAGTCGATCCTGAAGCAGCGATAGGATAATGGTTTGTGAGAGAAAAAAGATGACACAAGGTTACTATCATCTGCGTAGTTGTATATAGGATTGGAAAGTTAAAGCTTAGAGATCGTTTATGTGTAACAGAAATAAAGTAGGAGACAATAGGGACACCCCTGAGTTAATAGCAAATGTCTCGGATTAGATAGCCATCGACGACGACCTGAAGAGATCTGTCAGCGAAAAAATTGGATATCAAATGACAGAGTCCAGGAGGAAGACCGTAAAATGTTAATTTGGCGAGAAGAGATCGGTGCCAGACTCTGTCGAGAGCCTTTGAGATATCTAATGCCACAATCCTAGCCTCACCATTTTTTTCCATAGCTGAGTTACAGATATGATTAACATATGTCAGTAGATCGCCAGTGGAACGTTGTTGTCTAAAACCTTATTGCCTGTCGGCAATGATTTTATTTTCCTTCAGACATTTGAGAATCTCATTGTTGATAACCTTTTCCATCACTTTAGATATAACGGATAAAAAAGATATGTTAGCCAGATTCCTTTTTTCCCTTTTTAGGGACAGACTGCACTCTAGCAGATTTCCAGATGCTAGGAAATACACCTTTGTTGTAAGAGAGTGTGAACAATTTGCTTAGGACAGGAGTCAACTCTGGGGCGCACTTCAAGGGCAGAAGCTTTCGAGGTGTCGAGCTCAAGGACAATCTTCCTGATTGTGCGTTGTCTGAAAACAACTTCAGGCATCGAAGTGCCAACCTTAGAAAGAATAGGAGGTTCTGCGTTTCGAGAATCAAGATTGGAATTTTCTGCAAACATTAATGCTAACATGTCAGCCTTTTCCTTGTACATAGTAGCAATATTGCTATTTTCATCGAGTAAAAGTGAAAAATTTGAAGATGTACCTCCAGTGCAAACCACGGTTTCGTTTGTTTTTGGGCATTAGCATTAACGCGTCTAATACCTAAGGCTTCTTCTGCAGCAGTTTTTATTGCTTTCTGTATTGTAAGTCATTTTTCTTCAACGTTGTTGACATCACTCTTGGTGGTTTGTAGTCTTTCCGTGAGTCTTTTTCTGTAGATCTTGTAGATCTTGTGTGCTTGTCGTCTGATAATGACTCCAGATTATATTTCTATATGACACTTATAGTAGTTTTCTTTTGAAATTTGTAATTTGTTTTGAAATGCCAAATTTAAATGCAAATTTTATAAAAGGTCAAATTAAATTGTCTAATAAAATATTTTTTTTTATTTCGATTTTTTTCTTCAAAATTCCAGTTTAAATTTAAAATGGATTGTTTACTTGAATTTTGAAAAATCTATTTATAAAACCTCATTTTGTCATTAAATTTAAACCTAGGAGAATTTCAAAGTTTTGAAATTAAACCATGAAATTACATCAAAACTTGCAATTAAAAAAAATGTTACTTATCAAAAAAGATGTAAATTTGGAGATTACAATCGACATCTCTAAGAAAATTAGAATCTCACGCAAACTGGCAATAATTTGAGATTGAAGTCAAAAATTTAGAAAAAAGAATGCCGAAATTGTAAATTTAGATTTTTAAGAAATAATTCAAAATTTACAACAAAAAAAGAGACATTTTAAAAAACAAAGCCAAGATAAATATACGAATGGAAATTTCATTTTTTTTAAAGTTTTAGTTTTAAAAGTTAAAAGTCGAAACGGTAAAAAGAAAAAATAAAAATGTTGGTACTAATTAAAATTAAAATTAAAGAAAACAATAAAATTTGTAGAAAAAAACTGTACCCTTTAAATTTACAGTAAATTAAAAGAAAGAAATGGAATTTCTGAATTAGGGTTAATTTTTCAATTTAAGAAAGGAAAAATTAAAATATATTTAAAATTTTAAATGAAAAGTCAACAAGTGTGAGAAAAAACTACAAATCATTGATAAACTAAAAGTGATACGACTGCAAGTATATTGACAATTTTAAAAGTTAAAATGAAGACATAATTTTATAAAAAAAGTCGACATTTTGAAAATCGTAAAAATTCATCAAAAAACGTCAAAATTTCAAAAAAAACTTGGATTGTATGAAAAAATTTTCGATTTTAAAATTTCGAAAAGAAAATCCTTTTTTAAGGTTTAAGATAAAATAAGACACTAAAATCAGAAGACGTATGGTTAAATTTTGGGCAAAAGATACAAAATTTTGGGAAAACGAAAAGCTCTAAAAAAATATTGAAATATTTAAACCAAAAATGTTCGGAGAAAAAGTAAAAATTACCAATTTAAACAGGAGATTAAAAAAATTCATTTATTCATTTTATTAACAAATAGATTAATTAAAGAAAACACTTTTCTAAGTGGTATATCATTAAAAAATTAGCTCTAGGTTATAATAGCAATTTCAAAAAAATCAAGCTGTTATAAAAAAGCCAAAGTTTTGCCAAAAAGTCTAAAAAAGGATACTAGAAATTAAAAAAACCCAAGAATGTCATGGTTTTGATTTGAAAGTCATAATTTCACAAAAAAGGTGAAAGTCGGCAGAAATATCGAAACATCGCATTTAAAAGTCGAAATATTTGGGAGTAAAATAGAAATTTTAAGTTTATTCTTGAAATTTAAAAAAATATATATACTTAATTTTTTGTAATTTACAATTGCAACTTCAAATTCGGAATTTTGATGAAAAAAGACGAAATTTTCTGGAAAAGCTCGAAATTAAAAAAAATATATTCTTTTCAGAAAACATATTACATCAATTATTATTTTTGTACGTACATTTCTAATGTTTTTATAGTTAGGTAATTATAAAGTGTAAGAAAATATGCAACCAATTACTGTTCCCCAAAACAAGACGCATATTTTTCAGGGCCGCTGACTGAGGTAGCTCCTCACAAAATTTGAATCCAATCCGCCCCTATGAAAGACCAAAAATGTAAAAAATTAAGTTGATTAAAAAACTTGCTTGAAAGTAGAACATTTTTGGTGTGTAAATTTAAAAATATTTCTGATGACCTAAAGGTAACCACAAAATATTTTGACCACTAAATAAAAACAGAACAAGGCTATTTTTGATAACAAAATAAAAACTGGCTGCTTCCAGAATATTGTAGACACCTAAAAAAAAACGTTTTCACCTTAAATTATTTTTGAATAATTAAATTAGATAAAGGACATCATCAGGACTCGTAGGCTCCTCTACATCATTGAGCCATTAAGTTATTTTTGAATAATTAAAATAGATAAAGGACATCACCAGGACTCGTGGACCCCTTTACATCATTGAGCCATGCACCGTTGGTTCCGCCTCTCCGATTTTTGACCCAAAAAATAAGCATATTATATGTATTTAAAAGTCTTACACACAATGATGAAAGAACAATTTTCCGTTTTACAGTGAGTCCAAAAATATACTGTACAATAAAAAAAAGGAATAGTAATTTTGATATTGTTAGAGACAAAAAAGAAAAGGGTCCACAAGTATGATATGGAGAATTGCTTTCTCAAGAATAATACATCTGGTCACCCAACATATTGAAATCTATTTAAATATTCGCCATGAACTGAAACTTGTTGAGAAATCATTTGATAAAAGTAGTGACGGCCAATTGATTTGCGTCAGTGCCTTCAGCATAACTAAAGGCACTGACGCAAATTAATTGGCCCGGGGAAATCTAGGATGGAGAAATGTTTTGTTTTTTTTTTTCTATTTTAGTCGTTGTGATTAATTTAGAAGTATTTTAATTGTGTCCCCCTACTCTAATATGAATTGGTAACGAGAAATATCTAACAAAAATAAGAGTGATTTTATTCCGAAAAATATTTGAAATACGAAGGTTTAATAAACTTAAGTAAACAAACGTCAATTTAATAAACGATAACTGAAAGTTTTAAATAATTATGTTAATATATTCTAACCAGTCACAATAAAATTAATCATATGGAAACTGTAAGCTACCTTACTTCCAGATTAATTTGTTAGATTCAATTAATAGTTTATGTTGATATTAATGCTTCTCACATAGACGAACATTATTATTTTCATTTCAAATAATTCAGAAATAACAGATTAATTTTTTAATTTGTCCTAAGCGAGACTTTTACCATTAATTATCGAAATGAATAATTAAGTTCTAAGAAAATATTATTTTCATAAACAATACCAAATACCAAGTACGGTACGAAAATAAATACTAATTATTTAATTCTACATTGACCTTCCTTTTTGGAGAGGTGGGACAAAATATATTAAAAATAAAATTGCACTAAAAAAAAACAGTTTTTGGGTAAATGTTATTAGTGTTGTATTCTTAAATTATCCGCTTTTCTTCGCGAACTTCAAGTTTTAAATCTTCAGATTTTAATTAAGTGAGTATTTTTGACAATTAAAATTATTTGATTATGTGAGACATTTTCCAAATAAATTAGCAAAACCCCATTTAGTTTTAGCTGCTTTGCCTATTAATTTATTTTTTGATATAATTCTTTACTCTGGCGGTCACCCACGGGTATATTTTAAATATAGGAATATTTTTTGAGTTGCTGTTAATTTTTTACAACTTAAAAAGTTTACCCAATTAACGAAACGAAAATAAATAAAAAATATAGAAGAAATAATCAGTCAGAAGCGATATTATTAAATAAGAAATAAACATTGATTGAAATGCCAAATTTTGATATTTGTTTTTAAAATTTGAGCGTTATTTATTTTTTTAAACATTCCATCCTTAAACTTAAAATTTTAGCTTTTCTTTAGTATTTTTTCAATACATTTAATTTTTTTTAATTTTTAGTTTTTCCCAAAAGGTCAGAATTAAACTTACATTTTACCCTAAAATTCAAATTTGAATGTAAATTTTTAACATTTTCCAGAAATATTGAGCTTTTTTTAAGGTTGAATTTTCAAAAGTTTTTAAACAATTTTCGGTTAGTGTCCTTAAACTTGTATTTCTTCTCTTGGAATTTGACTGAAATCGAAAATGTTTTTCCAATGTTTTGACATCTTTATTTCAAGTGTATCAAATCATCTTTTAGATATTCCAACATGAAGTCAAAATTTTAATTTTTTCTGATATAAATTTTTGATAATTTCAAGTTCTGTATTTTTTTTCGTTAAATTTTAAGTTTTACCCTTCATTTTTTCTCTAAAGTCTAAACTTTAATTTAAGATCTCAACATTTTCCTGGAAAAGATATTAATCATTTTTTATTAAATAAATAAAATAAAATTTCAATTGGATTTCTTAAAATTTCGACGTAAGTTCTCAAAATCTCCACTTCACATCTTTAACTTGTAGTAGTTTTTACCCAATATTTTTCTAAATCAATAATGTTCAATAATTTTCAAAGTTCTAACACGTTTCTTGAACATTTTTTTCTAACATTGCATCATGAAAGTCGAAATGTTGATTTTTTTTATCTCTCTTATAGATTTCAAATTATTTTGTTACAAGTTTTTTTTGGAAATTTCAACGTTAAATTTTTCTCAAAAATTCAGTTTATTCTCATTATTTTTTTCAAAATGTCTACTTTATCCCTAAACTTCAACTTTCAACAAATTAAACACCCTCTGTTGAAAATTTTGTATATTTTTTAAATTCGACCTTTACTCAAAATTTAGAACTTTCTTTCTCAAATCCGTCCTTGTTTTTCTCGAAATTTTACAATTCTTCCCAAAGTTCGATTTTTTTCTTGAAAATTTCGTCTCTCGTTCTCTCAATTTGTTTCGGTTTAGTCGCCGAATTCGCCTTTTTTTCCAAATGTGAACATTTCGCCTTTTCTAATTTTCCAAAAATTTGAGTTTCTGTGGGAAATTTAGCACTTTTGGAAATTCAACTTTTCTCTCCGGGTTTTTTTAAATCTATCTTTCCCCAAAATTCCGGTTTATTTTCAAAATTAGTCTTTTTGGCTTTATTGTTAAATACGATTTGTTATTTCCAATATTTGCATTTGTATGGAAAATTCTGTTTTTACTTGAAAATTTCTTCTACCTGGAAATGTCAAAAGTATCGCAAAGTTGAAATAAAAAACATAAAAATTGTAATAAAAATTTACAGGTGGTGGCACTTTTCCAAAATTCTTCTTTCCTAGAAATTTTAACTCGACTAAAATTACGTTTAAATGTTAATAAAACAAAGAACATTTTTAAGAATCACATATTGTGTATCTACTAGTATTTTTTTTATATTTTTTTCAAATACAAAAAAAAAATTTCAAGCATAAATTTCCAGTTTTTGTTTTCCACCAAAATTTAAACTTTAAATTTAAAATTACTGCTTTTCGAAATCTTTTTTTTTCTAATTGTAAGTTTGGACTGCCATCTCTCAAATTTTGATTCAAAATGTCGATTTTTTTTTAAATGTAGAGCATTGTTTGAAAATTTTTTTTCACAAATTTCCAAATCTATATCATCAAGTGCTATTTTTTTCAATGCTTCTTGTGAACTCAGAATTATAATTTTTTTTATCAACAGTGATCTCTTTTCTGAAAATGTTTGCCCATATGTTGAAATATTAATTTTTTAAAATTTCCCAAATTTATTTACGAACTTAATTTTTGTTCGTATTTTCTTAATAGTTTTAATTGTTTTGCTTATTTTATATTTTCGTCTAAAAAATTCTAACTTTTTATTGATGTTTAACATTTCTTTACTATAATAATTATTTGTTTTAAGAAAATTCGATTTTTTAAGTTTAAGTTTAATCCACTCGCAAAGGGCAACCCTATTATGCCTTCAAAGCATTGCGAGTAGGATGCTGAAACATAGATAGATGGAGATGAACCGCCTTCCTCAATAGAGAAAGGTTGTAATTTTTGGGGAAAATTTCACTCGATAGCGATTCCATAGCTTAAAAGTTCTTTAGAAAAAATAGTCTTCGTAGACAGAAGTCCGCACTGTGTCAAACTGCACCTCACAGGAATTTGCTGCCTCCGACTGTCTTGTATGCCTCAAAAATCTTGCCCTTGGGGGATCAATCCTATTAGTTCCTGTGAGCAACTCACATGACAGTACTTGTAGAAAACGGATAAATCACCAACCATCCGTCTGAGCTCTAGCGTTTCGAGAGAATCAGTCAAACTCTCGTCATCAATTAGGCGAATCGCTTTTCTTTGAATTGAATTCAAAAGAGCTAAAACGTGCTTTGGGGCTGAACTCCAAACATGAGAACAGTATTCTGGTGTTGGTCCAACTTGAGCTTTGTATAGTGTGAGTAGCTGATTAGATGTCAAGTACTTTTAGCTCTAAGAGGAAAGCTAAATTTCTGAGAGGCGGACTTGGCACCGGCGCGCATATGATCGTCCCAAGAGAAATTATTGCTCGCATTCACTTCTAGAAGAGACAGGTTATATCCCATTGGGAGGATTTTATCGTCCATTAGTATGTTTGTTGCATTATCCCTTGATGCGGCCTGAGTTTTTGAAACGTTAAAGTCGATCATATTATTTCTTATCCCATTCCCTAGTTGATCTGAAGCAACGATAGATAATGCTTTGTCGAAGAAAAAAGATGACACCAGGCTACTAACATCTGCATAGCTGTATATAGGATTGGAAGCTGAAGCTAAGAGATCTTTTACGTGTAACAGAAACAGATTAGGAGAAGTAGAGATACCTGAGGCACCCCTGGAGTACTCGCAAAAGTCTCGGATAAGATGCCATTGACGACGACCTGAAGAGATGTCAGCGAAAAAATTGGATATCAAATGACAGAGTCTAGGAGAAAGACCACAGGATGTTGATTTGGCGAGAAGAAGGCTTTTGAAATATTCAATACCACAATCCTAGCCTCACCATGTCTTTCCATAGCTGAGTTATAGATATGAGTAACATATGCCAAGAGATCGCCAGTTAAGCGTTGTTATCTAAAACCGTATTGCCTGTCCAAGATGATTCTATTTTTCTAAAAATATTTTAGAATCTCGATGTTTATAACCTTTTCCATCACTTAAGATATAACGGGCAACAAAGATATAGATCGACAGTTGTTAGCCAGATTATTTTTTCTCTTTTTAGGAACAGGCTACACCCTAGCACATTTCCAGATGTCAGTGGATGCACCTTTGGTGTAAAAGAGTGTAAGCAATTTGCATAGGATAGGAGTCAATTCTGGAGCGCACTTCTTAAGATCAATAGCAGGCATACCATTAAAACCAGAAACTTTCGAGGTGTCGAGCTCGTGGAGAATCTTCCTGATTGTTGTCTAAAAACAACTTCAGGCATCGAATTGCCAACCTTAGGAAAAATAGGAGGTTTTGTGTTTCGAGAATCAAGGATGGAATTTTCAGCAACCATTAAGGCTGACATGCCAGCCTTTTCCTTGAAAGTAGTCGTAATATTGTTGTTGTCATCGAGTAAAGCTGGAAAATTTGAAGATGTAAAATGTTTCCAGACGACTTACCAAATCCCCAAAAGGACCTCAAACCGTTGGGACAGTTGATTAGCCTCTGGCACACTTTACGATCAAAATCACTTTTTGCCTCGTCAATAACCCTTTTACAAAAATTTCGTTCATAAGATGGCCCGAGTCTCAACTGAGGAATTATTTCTCCAACGACAATATGGGCAATTTTTGCAGGAGACAGCCGGAGCACATTTTTTGCTGAACCTAGGAGGCAAACTTCTTTTGAAAATGGGGAATTGCGTATTCCATACCAACCAGAATGGTTTCAATGATAGATTCGGCGACTGAGGAAGGGTTATCTGAGTTTAAGCAGATTTCTTGCCATGAAAAAAATGCAAAGAAGTTTCTTAATTCTTTCCAGTTTGCAGAATTAAAGTGTAAAACCCTACAGGGTTGTGTCTGAGAAGGAGATGAAATTTTAGGCGAGCGAGAGGCTGCAACAAGCTTCTATCCAAAATTTCCAAGCGGTGATTTTATGGGAATTTTAAAAATTTGTAGGAAAAAGGTCAAGTAGTTAAGGTTGATGGTAGTACATCAGGAATTCTTGTGGGTTCCTCAACCAATTGCGATAGTTTGCAAGTGGTGACGAAAGCCTCTGCCACCCTTGCGTCGACGTTAGTTCGAGAAGAAAAATTTTAACCAGAGGATGTTGCGTATGTTAAAATCACCTAGAAACAACCTCAGCGTTTGAATAATTCATCTGTAGGTGATCGAGGGTTACGGAGAGATAAGACAAGAGCCGTCTGTATGAGGGATCGTTAGAAGACAGATAAAGTGAACAAATAAATATTACTTCACTTTTGGAGCAGATTTTCCGCCAGATCACATCATGACCAGCAGACTCCATTGCTTCTTCTCGTTAACAGGACAGGTCGCTTTGCGTAAAAGCACAAATTCTTCTCTTGTATGGAAACTTTGTATGCAAGTTGTAATTAGGGCAAACCAAGTGGATCGTACTGATGGATGGGGAGACTTGCGTTTCTATCAGAGACAGCACATGGGGTCTTCATTTTGAAGGTGTTAATGAACCGAATTTAGATTTGTTATAGAACTGAATTTTGAATAAATTATTTGAGACTTGGCACATAAAAAACTTTCGTCGGTTTTGGATTCCTTCATACTCCCTTCACTTGGACATCTGTACGGGAAGACAGTTTACGTTCCGAATGTTTTGCACGAAAACAATCCATCACCTTGTATCTGCAGTAATTTATCTAGTTCTACTCAATAAAATTTTGAAAATTCCAATTGTTTCTAAAATTCGACTTCTTTTATATCAAAATTCTACTAACTCAAAATTTCGAACTTTCATCTCAAAATTCGTCGGTTTTTTTCTTCAAAATTTCATCAATTCGACTTTTTCTAAAAATTTCGACCTTTTATTAAATTCAACTTTCTACAAATTTTGATTTGTTCACCAAGCTTCACTTTTTTCACAAAATTTGGTAGATCTTCTGATAAAAAAGTAAAAATTTTTGGCATATAATGGGTATTTATCGGAAAATTTTTAAAAATATTTTTTGAAAATTTTGAATTTTTCTTAAAAAACACCGAAAATTCTCATTGCAACTTGTTTTTCAAAATGTCTACTTTTATCTCAATAGTGAATATTTTATGACGTCACACTGGGGCAGTAAGGAGCAGCGTGTCTTTTACTCAAGCCTCAGGCAGTCGTTAAAACATATTTTTAGATACAAAATTTGGACTTCTGCCAAATTTCGACTTTTTTTCTGAAATTTTCCTCAAAATTTGCTCTTTCTTTCTCGAAATTTCTACAAAATATGGCTCTCCCCATAAAATTTTGAATTTTTACCAAATTTCGACTTTTTTCGCAAAATTTCGATCTTTTTCACAAAATATAGTTCTTTTACTCGAAGTTTTATTTTATTTTTTTTATTTGTTTGGGTTTTCGAAACTTTCGATTTTTACGTCGAAAATCGTTTTTTATGTTTTTTCAAAATGTCAGGTTTTTGTTTTAACTTTGAGTTCCTGAAAATTCGGACTATTCCAAAACTGGCTTTTTTTATTACAATTCGTCTTTTTCTAAATTACGACTTTATACTCAAAATTTCACTTTTTTCTCTTAAAATTGGTTTATATTGGAAACTTTAAATATTTAATAGAAATTTTGACTGGCCGGAAATGTCAGCCTCTTTTCTAAAATTCGAACTTTTGACTAAATCTGTTATGTTTCTGGAAATTTCTTCTTAAAATTAGGATTTCTATACAAGATTCATCAATTTCTTTTAATTTTTTAAAGGATTTTTTTAAATTTCGACACTATGTCAACATTTAAATGAATATAAAAATTGAATGAAATATTTTTAGAAACTGGGATTTTTTCTTCGAATTCAATTTTTCCTTAAATTGTGACTTTTCTCACGAAATTCTCCAAGTGCCAGTGGCATTAGCATTCACATTCGCGAATATTAGAAATGTATATTCCCATTCGCATTAGCAAATGTGGGAAAGTGAACATTTGTTAGATCATTAGCTATCTACTGAAATTATTATATGTTCTTCTCTATTATTTTGTGTTCAATGTACCTATAATTGAGGAAGCTTTTAATTTCATTTCTGTATTCAGTATTCATTGTAATTGCTTAATTTGTATTACATTGAATTTCATCTAAATAATGTCCGATTAGGTTTAGACAAACACGTAAATTATTCTACTTATAATTATTCTGATTAATTTATAATATATTACAATAATTTAGATTATCTTATTATTAATAATAAAAATTCTTAAAGCCTAAATTAACGTTATTAAACTTTGAAAACATATATATTTTTTAAGTTATGTAATTCAAATTTGTTTTTATTGTGCCAATGGGTATGCAGCTAGAGGCAAAATAAATAAATAATTTTTCAAAACATAATTACGAACTATACAAATATATGACACGAAAGATTATATTACTTGAATTTAAAAAAAATGTTGCATTTTAGGATGGATAGGGACTCATTGGTAGAGCATTTTAAAACTAACATCATATTCTAGAGAGTATTTCAAAAACATAAAAGGTATCAAAGCTATATTTATTTAGATAGATATATCTGCATTTTCGGATTTCAAGATCAAAATATAAACTAATTTTATTAAGGTTTACCTCAAGATTTTGAGAATTTTCGTTTTTTGTGAAAATGTAGCAAGAATTTTGAAGTTCAAATTCACAACAGTAATATCTACCGTAAAAATGAAATTTAAGCCGAGTTCTACTAATTGATTTAGTTTTGTGTAGCACATCTAAGAAATTGATTAGTATGTACGGGGTGCCCAAAAATTATGACTAAATAATTACAAGTTTTAAACGCTAATAACTTATTTATTTTAAAAGGAAGACCCAGTACTTTATCTCAGCATCAGTTAAAGAATTTAATTTTTATCAAATACTTTCACACATTCCTGTAACTAACTGTTTGCATTTTTATGGAAAATGCACGTTTTCAAAATGGAAGCGCATTTTAGACAAAAATATTTATATATTCAACTATGGTATTCTGAAAAATTGGATGTATTCATAACTATTAATTTTTATTAACGATAAAAATGCCACAAAATTTAAAAATTAAGTAAGGGTTGGAAATGTTAATTAAATTGGATGCAATTATAATAAACATGGGAAAACATTTGATAATCATTATTTGAAATTTTAATATTATGTACTAATCTGAAGGTGGAAAATAAAAGAGTGTCTTGTCTCAGGTTCAAGATGGCAATTGTGGCTGCAGAAACGGTTCCAGTGTCCATGGATAAAAGTGCTCCTGCAAGTTTGTCCAATGCCTTAGCAATAGCCTCTGTGGTGACACTACTCATATGGTTCTTACAAGTGCAATGGTCCAAAAGAAGAATGTATTACTATTCGAATAAAGTACCAGGTCCACCAGCATTACCCATATTAGGGAAATGCTTTATCGTTAGCAGGTGGTGCTTCAGGTAGGAATAATGCTGAGTAATTCTTTAGTTTTAACTATTAATTTGACAACTGCAATTGATCTAATATGGATCAAAGGAACATTCTTGGAAAAGGGGAAACTAACGCGCTGACAAACTGGCGAGGAAGGGTTCGGAGGAACAATTCGCTTGGAAGAGAACCCCTGGCTAGATCAACTGTAAGATTCCTACTTAAGGAAGAAATCTATCGTAGACACAAAGCCCAATGGGCATCAATAACAACATACCGACAGTCTCACGCATTCATTAGAATGTCGTGCATCGAAAACTTTGAAAAAATAACCTCAGGAAACTTGTAGGGATTTAGACATGGTCAATGTCGATGATTAAACAAACGCCTTCATAGAATAGGAATTATAAACGACCCGAGTTGTAGGAAGTGTTTGGAAGAAGATGAGAGTGTTGAGCACGTGATGTGTTACTGTCCGGCACTAGCATCGGAGAATCCACAGCTGCAGGACTTCTGACCTAATGTGGCCAGTTTGAAATAGGAACGTTATTTAATTTCTCAACAAGATTAGGGTGCCTGAATGAATGACCATGGACATCTCAATCACGAGAATAGCACAATGGGCCCGGAAAGGGTGGCCTAAGTGCTGGCCTAAACTTATAGGCCACCCACCTCGAATCCAGAATCCAATACTTTGGACAAGTAAAAGCTGGACTAATGAAAAGGTTTTTATTGTTGGCAATGATAAGGCCAGCCACACACATACGAAATGCAAATCAGGGTTTCCAAATATTTTTTTTAAGTTTAATCCACTCGCAAAGGAGAACCCCATTATGCTTTCAAAGCACTACGAGTAGGATGCGGAAACAAGAATGGATGGCAATAAAAAAGAGTCTCCGTAGACAGAAGTCCTCACTGTGTCAAGCTGGACTTTGCTGTCTCCGACTGTCTAGTATGCCTCAAGAATCTTGCCCTTTGGGGGATCAATCCTAATTAGTTCCTGCGATAGAACTTGTAGAAAAGAGACAAGTCACCAACCATACGCCTGTGCTCTATTGTTTCGAGAGAATCGGTCAGACTCTCGTCATCAATTAGGCGAATCGCTCTTCTTTGAATTGAATCCAAGAGAGCGAAAGTGTGTTTTGGGGCTGAACTCCAAACATGAGAACAATATTCTAGTGTTGGCCCAACTTAAGCTTTGCATAGTGTTAATAGCTGATGAGAGGTGAAGTACTTTTTAGCTATAAAAGGAAAGCCTAATGGCGTGCACATGATCGTCCCAAGAGAAGTTAGTGCTCGCATTTACTCCTAGGATAGATAGATTAAATC
Source organism: Dastarcus helophoroides (assembly GCA_028583605.1). Lineage (NCBI taxonomy): Eukaryota > Metazoa > Arthropoda > Insecta > Coleoptera > Bothrideridae > Dastarcus > Dastarcus helophoroides. Next base: position 25,880,427 of record CM053334.1, read on the forward strand.
CCATCGGAAGGATTTTACCAAATCCTTCACAATCCTATCCTCACCATGTTTTTCCATAGCGGAGTTACAGATATAAGTAACATATGCCAGTATATCGCCAGTGGAACGTTGTTGCCTAAAACCGTACTACCTGTCGGAGATGATTCTATTTTCCTCCAGATATTTGAGAATGTCGATGTTAATAACCTTTTTCATCACTTTAGATATAACGGGTAACAAAGATATAGAGCGATAGTTGTTAGCCAGATTCCTTTTTCCCTTTTTAGGGACCTGCTGCTCCCTAGCAGATTTCCAGATGTTAGTAAATACATCTTTGTTGTAAAGAGAGTGTGAACAATTTGCTTAATAACAATAGCGGGAATACCATCAAGGCCAGAAGCTTTCGAGGTGTCGAGTTCAAGGAGAATCTTCCTGATTGTGCGTTGTCAGAAATTTCAACTCAGAATTCAGTCACTGGTCGCACACGCACGAATTCCTGACGTTTCATAGAAACGCGTTCATTTCAGTGCTCGAATCTGAGTTGCTGATTGAGAAATCGAACCAGGATCTCATAAGTATGCGACCAGTGAATTAAATTTCTAATAGTCTTCCACAATATGTGTATTTAGTAAGGAAAGCAATAAATTCTTAGACGACTATGTAAATTGTGGCCGAGGGGTTAGCCGAAGCTCACAAACATCAAAGTCCGGGAACTTGTTTTTACTAGGAGTTGGACATATTATTTTTTCTAAAGTCGTAATCAATATTACTTTAATTATGATATTTGTATTTAAATTCATGATATTCTTCTTTTAATTTTTCTTTTAATTTTCTCGTTTCATTTAATTTTCTATCAAATTGTTATCTTAACAATCACTGTTTGTTTGTTGTTATCCGGTATGGAAAAGTAACCTACTTTCTCAGTCTAGGAACGAGTTATTTTCTGATGGTTTCCCCAGCAACGAACCTAAAACACTGGAATACCATATTTTGGGGTATAAAATTCTGCCCAACAAAATAGGCATCATTGATCGATTTCAGTTTAAAAAAATTGATAAACCGAGCCCGCTTTCATAAACCTTTCTGTAGAGGAAAAACAGCACTGCTTAAGGCTGCTTACATTTTGTGCATTGATCGTCTGTTTAACCTATCAAAGTTGAAATATATTCTTCCATTTCAGACATATACAACGTTGTATCGGGTTGGTTAGAAACTTACAAACCATTCGGAAAAATCTGGTTGGGCCCCAAGCTCATATACCTCATTAGTAAACCAGAACATGTTGAAATTATACTAACAAGCCCCCATTGTTTACGAAAGGGTGACATGTACCGATTTACGGAAGTTCTAGTTGGAGATGGTTTATTTTCAGCACCAGGTATTTACTGAAGTTTATTCAGAAATAAAAATTACGTCTGCTATTTTCAGTGCATAAATGGAAGCGAAATAGAAAGGTTATAACGCCAACATTTAACAAAAAAATTTTGGATCAATACTGTTGAGGTATTCGTCGAGCAAGTGCAGATATTGCAAGAAAATTTGAAGAGACAAGTGGGAAAAGGTGAAATCGACTTGATGAGTTTTGTGGCTGCGTTCACCCTGGATTCTATTTGCCGTAAGTAATGTCATCCTAACAATTGAACTTTAATATCCCTTGTGTTCGAAATTCAACAACAAATACATGCTTGTATGCAAATTAACTGACATTTCCGACCCTTACTTAGTGGAATTCTTTAATATTCATGAGTATTAAACTTTATTAACCATTAAAAAAACAACAGATATTAAAAATCCCACAATGTTTAGATATATATTTGTAACATCGGACCAGGTTTCTAAGTATCACATATTTGTATAAACACTTAAAAACGTAATTTCTTGGAAGCCATAGAAATTCACAAATATTTACAATCAAGACAATTTACAATTATGAACGAGCAGCTGATTTCTAATTGAAGCTTTGAACGAGAATTTGACTTAGACGAAATATTCGTAGGAGTCTGTGATCCATAGAGCTTATTAGCATAACAATGGCTAAACAAAGTGCTGGTATAACCGCCGATGATGCTGTAAAGCAAAACCTGGTCCGGTGTTAACAAATATTTATCGAAACATTATGGAATTTTTAATATCTGTTTTTTTTTTTAATCGTGAATAAAGCTTAATAGTTATGTATGCAAATTGACGATTTGAGATAAGGGCGGAAATATAAATTAATGGCTTTGGCTTCTTTAAACATTTCTTCTTTTTTTTTCTCAGAATTTCCACCTTTTCACGAAACTTCGATCTTTTTTGAATATTATGAATTTTTGTTTTCAAAAATTATGAGATTTTTTGAGGAATGCAACATTTTTAATAATTTCAACTTAGGAAAAAAGAGACTCTTTAATAACTTCGACCTAAGAATTTTCTAGAAAAAGTCGAAATATTGAAATATCTAAAATTTTCAAAATAAATTCAAATTTCCCATTCAACATTTTAAAAAAATTCAAAGTTTTAAAAGTATTTAAATATTGTTTTTAGAAAGAATTGAAATTCTAAATTTTTTGAAAATGTTGGTTCCATAATTTAAATTTTATTTTAAAAATTCTGATTTTTTCAAATTTCGATTTTTTCTCAAAATAATTATTTTGTTGTAAGTCTTGGCTTTATTTGAAAAATTTTATTTTTTTGAGAATCTCAGTTTTTTAAATAAGTCGACTTTTTAAAAGTTTGAATCTAAAATTTATGACCTCTTACAACTTTTAACTTTTTTAAAAACACTACTTTTTTTGAAAATATTGACTTAAGTTTTTTCAAAATTGTGACAAATTTTTTCGAAATGTTGTCTTTTTGAAAATTTTGAGCGATTTAAACAATCTCGAAGGTGGCCAGACGTGGCAACTTCCTCGATTATTATAAATCTCATAATAATCTCGTTACATTAATAGCTATAATTTCTGTTTCTTCTTTTTTAGTAACTGCAATGGGAGTAGAAGTCAATGCCCAACTTACGAGCTGTTCTTATGCTAAATGGATTAACACGTAAGTATACATTTATTGTCGAGGTTCTAACTATTTAACATTACAGCACAACTCTTGTCCGCATTAGAAAATTTTCTGATTACAAAAATGATAAAAATAAAAGTTCAGTTTATATCGAAACAAGGGTTTATTCAAATTCTTATACACATTTTTAAAACAAATCCTAAAAACACTAATTTAACAAAAAACTTCAGTCAAGAGCGAGGCAGACTCCCACAATTAGGTTTCCCCACCAATTACTACACTGAAGAGTCAATTTGAAATGTTATTCAGAATTTTTATAATTGAAAAATAAAAAAAGTGTCCATTTTCAGATATACACTTTTTTTTCAATTAGTTCAAATATTTATGGAAGTGCTAACTGTGTTGATAATGCCTCAGACAAAAAGAATTCATTTGAAATTTCCAATAAATCGATGATTACCACAGTTTATAACATTGTCTTGAATGTCGATAAAATGTTCGATTCCAACAAATTTAATAAACTAGTGCTAGCTCCGAAAATATTTATCTAAATGAAAAAATGTAAAACCAAAATTTGATCTGTATCATATTTTTTAGCTAAATCAAGTTTTCTATTTAAAAAAAATATATTACTATACGGGTCAAAAAGCCTTGGAATGCAAGCATCTATTTTGCCCCAAAATATTTTTTTTAATATTAAACTTTATTAACAAATAAAACAACAACAGATATTAAAATTCCACGATATTTCTATAAATATTTGCTACGATCGGACCAGGTTTCGCGAAACCTGATCCGGTCGTATTAAATATTTATAGAAATATCGTGGAATTTTTAATATCTGTTATTTTAAATGTTAATAAAGTTTCATAGTTATGAATATTGAAAAATTCCACAAATTTAGGGTAAGAAATGTTAAATATTTCTTTTCTCAAAAACTATTACGATGTCGGAAAACCCTACAGTTTTTCGGTAATCTATGTATCCAGTATCTACTAACCCTTTAAAGTGTATCGATAGAAACCAATGAGAACAAGGTCGGCGGTCATTTTAAGCTGTACCTTTAAGACGATCAAAACAAAAATTATAAAAAAGTATTAGGATATTTAAATGATACCCCAAAAAATGAAATATAAATCTTGTCGCCAGAAACCAAGAAATATTAAAAAACACAACAAAGGTTGCTCTAACGCGTTTCGATAGCCAAGCTACAGCGTGGCTATCAAAACGCGTTAGAGCAACCTTTGTTGTGTTTTTAATCTTTCTTGCTTTTAGCGGAAAAAATTTCTATTTCATTTTTTGAAAATAACCAACTGTTAATAAAAAAATACATATATTATACATTATGTGTTTGTATATTTTTTTAACAAAGAGCTTAGAGAAAGTAGAGAAATTTTAATTCTAAATAAGAGTTTGAAGAAAAAAATCGAAGCGTTGGAATTATGGCTAAAATTTTAACAACTTAAATTAACATATTCGAGATTCATTATTTCGAGAAAAAAAGTCAAATCAACCTGTTGAAAAAAGTCTACATTTTGAATTTAACGTCTTAATTTTAAATAAAAATAAATAAAATACTGTGCCCTAACATGCAATTTTTTATTAAAACAAGCAATTGTCAATTTTTATTTCAAAATTTTTATTGAAAATCAGCACTTTTTTTGTAATTTAGACTTATAGACCAAAAGGGTGAATCAAAATTTATTTTGTTTATAATAACTCGACGTTTAAATCGAAATTTTGAGGTTATTTGTTGAATTATCTTTTTCGAATTTCGCTAATCATCCTTAAGCTTGGAAATTATAAAAATGATAAAATGTCAAAAAAATGGTCAAAAATCAAAAACAACCTGAGAATACAGAAACTTTTGAATTTTTTAGTTTAAACTTTATATTAAATAGATCTCAGTTTGAAATTTCTCGAAAATTTAACTTTATTCTTAAACCTTAAAGTTTTCTTAAAAGTAACTAAGCTTTTGGGATTTCTATGAAACAAATTAAAAATGTTGGAGTTTTTTTTGCTTTAAAACTTCTACTTCAATATCATAATTTTGACTTTAAGCTCGTATTCTTCCCAAATTTACCTGTAAAAGGTATCAAATATCCACCAAACTTTATATTTAAAAAAAATTCAAAATTTTAATAGAAGTAAACGAAAAAAATCATAATCCTCATTTTACATAAAAACTGAAATCTTTCTAAAAAAAATAATAAAAATTTCAAATCTGAGAAAAATTCAAAATTTCAGATTTATAGGCGAAATTTAAGTAAAAGTTGGTTCTAAAAATTTTCTCTTTAATATCAAAATTTTGGCAAACTTGAATAGCCTACTTTTTTCTTGAAATTTCAGTCGAAATTTTACAATTTCACATGGACTTTGATTGTTGGAATTTTAGGAAAATAATTAAATTTTGCAAAAGAATTTTAGATGTTGCTGAAAAAAATTGTAAGGTGATTAGGAAATTTTTCAACAAAAATTCTATGTTGATGTAAAAATGCATTTAACTCCAAACAACGATAATGTTAGCTATCTAAGATATTTAGTGTAAGAAATGGTCAGATCGCCACTTGACCACCGGAAGCATATGGACTGACCAGCGACCCTATTAGAACAATAGAACACATGTGAGGTAAAACTTGGTGTTTTGAAGTAGTCTGTAGGTTTTATGCAAAAGAATTGCATCCCAGATCTCGGCGATGTCAGTTCACTTAATAAACGTCGTTAAGTTTACATAAAACGCGTTTCATTTATCGGAGCTATCAAGACCTGATAGTGATCCCGAACAGATAACAAATACAAAAAATACAAACCAAATGCAAAAATAAGGCAAAAGAAAATAAAAAATGCAATTTTTCGCTTCTTAATCGTTATTTTACGAATTTTAATTTTTTAGGGGCATGGAATTGACATTTCAGCGAATGACGCAAATTTGGCGGCACCCCGATATAATATTTAATCACACAAAAGAAGGCAAGAAGGTGCAAGAGATCCTACACAACATTCACAACTTTACCGATAAGGTACGCTATAAAATAAAACACGAGGTGGCACCAACAATTCCACATTTTTTTTCTTTTCGTTTTAGATTGTTATTGAAAAACGCAGAGCTTACGAGAAGAAACGGGAAGAGCTTAAAGAAAATAAAGTGGTTATTACCGATGACAGTAAGTGTAATTGATCTTCTAATTTAGCTTTTGAATCAACAGTGGCAGTTTCTCAATAAATGCACATAAACTAACCACTTCAAAGCAAATAGACTGCTACGTGTCAGATGCGTTTACAAATCCGACGTGAAGTAAAAAATTTTATTTAAACTAAGAAACGGAGCGTAAAAAAACGAATAACATTAATCAGAAAATACTGAATGTTCGAATGCTGAATTCCTTACTAGATGAATCACGACGGAGAAGCGCGTATATTTATTTACTTTCGGAAAAGGTCTGGCATATTCCAGACTATAGTCCAGACGGTGCAATCAAAAGATTTGTACCTCAAATGAATCACGTAGATTTATTTACTTCTGGAAAAGGTTTGAAATATTCCAGACTCTAGCTCAGACGGTCCAATCTGGGGATTTGTGCCTCGAATGCCGCAAATTATAGCACCCTAAATTCTTCAATAAAAAGAGTCCATAACCTTCGCCATTTCTATCACATGAGATCGTAACATGAATATGCATCGCTGAATATTCTATTTTCTCTACAAAACATTGCGAATGTGCGTATATTGAAGAGCTGGGCGCTGAATTCAAAGAGTTCTGAACAAATACTAACATTTTACTTCTTTTTAACAGGTAATGTAAGAAAATCCTTCCTCGACTTACTAATTGAACAGAATTATGATGATAAAAAATTAACTGATGAGGATTTAAGAGCAGAAGTTAACACGTTTACTGTAGCGGTAATTATTTTACAATTTATTTTTTTTATATTAAAGTGTCTGCTCTTCTGAATTATTCATTAATATTTTTAAAAATAATTGTTTATTTGTGTACAGGGATCAGATTCGACTGGAACCACGTTGTGTTTTACGTTCGCCATGATGGGAATGCATCCTGAAGTACAGGTAATTTATTTTGCACTAAATCAGAGCACTGGTGAAATTCAATCATGTTTAACAATCAGATTAACTCTTTGGACCAACCTAGTGTCAAAATTTTGGAAAGAGAAATCTGGTTTTTTTTGGTGAAAAGCACTGGTCCTTGGTTATCTTCAAAAATTAAAATACAAATCTTGTCTCCTGAAACCAAGAAAGATTAAAAGAGTCAACAAAGGTTGCTCTAACGCGTTTTGATAGCCAAGCTATCATCTTCAGAGATCTTCAGAGAAATACTGACGTATCTGAAATATCTCTCTGAAAAATTAAAATATAAAACTTGTCCCCTGCAACCAAGAAGGATTAAAAAACACAACAAAGGTTGCTCTAATACGTATCTAATGAGTATCTCTCTGAAGATGATGGCTTGGCTGTTGAAACGCGTTAGAGCAAACTTTGTTGTGTTTTTAATCTTTCTGAAACCAATAAAGATTAAAAAACACGATAAAGATTGCTCTAATGAGTATCTCTCTGAAGATGATAGCTTGGCTGTCGAAACGCATTAGAGCAACATTTGTTGTGTTTTTTAATCTTTCTTGGCTTTAGGGAACAAATATTATATTTTATATTTTGAAGATAACCAAGGACCAGTTCGTTCCACCAAAAACATCTCTCTGAAGATGATACCTCGGCTATTGAAACACATTAGAGCATCTTTTGTTGAGTTTTTTAATCCAAATTAATAAACACAACAAAGGTTGCTTTAACGCGTTTGATAGCCAAGCTATCTTCTTCAGAGAGATACTGAAGTATCTAAAGCAGAAGAAGAAGATGATAGCTTGGCTATCGAAACGCGTTGGAGCAGCCGTTGTTGTGTTTTTTAATCTTTCTTGGTTCAAGAAGGCAAGATTTAAATTTCATTTTTAGAAATCTATTAGAAAATTCCAAATTTTAACTCGAAATATCAAAAAAAAAAAAAATAGAAATTTTAAGATTAATAAAAACGTTTCAAGTAAAAATGAAATTTTGGAAATAAATAAACTTATTAATTAGGATAAAAATTTTGATGATAAAGAAAAAATGTCCAAGGATTTGAAATCCAAATTTGAACTGAAAATTTTAAGAAAATTTGTCCAAACTTGGAGTTTATAATGAATTTTTAATCTTAATTTGTCTTCAATCTCCAGTCTCTAGTTAATGTGTCAAGCTTAAACTTAAAATATCAACATTTTTTTTATATAAATTCTGTGAATTTTTTCAAAATTTATAGGATTTTTCTAAAATTTCGAGTTTGCAATTTCAATTTCTTGTGTTCTCCGTAATATTTGAATTGTAAACCTAAAATTTTATTATTTTTCATCAGGAAATTTTCAAGGACAACTCGAAGACTAAAGTATCATTTCGAAATTTTGAGTTTACTTAACAAAGTTGTCAGTTTTTTCTAAGAAATAGAATTTGTTTTCAGAATATTGTGTTTGAAATTAAAGGATACAAATAAAAGTTGAAAATTTTCCCTTTTAATTTAAATATTGGGTTTAAATTTCTATAATCCAAATTTCAATTATTTAAATTCAAAAATTTTTACTTTTAATTAGAAATTCATCCCTTCGATTTCATCATTTAAATGTCAAACTCTTTTCACTTGATTCTTCTTTCTTAAAAAAGTTAACATTTTTCTTGATAATTTCAAATTTTTTTTTTAATGATTCTTAATTTAGTTTCAATTTTACTTTTTCTAGAGTTTCTATTACCTAAATTTTGAAAATAAATTAATATATACACCTATTTTTTTGGTAGGTGATTTCTTGTTTTTACCCAAAATTACTCTCAATACAATTCTAGTTTTTATATTTTTCTCGCAAAAAGTTTAATTAGAATATTAAAAATTATATGTTTTCTTACTTTCTAGAGAATATTGAGCTTATTTTTTCAGTTTAATCATTAATTTAGTTTAGATAAATTCGAATTTCTCTTTGCAAATTATCAGTTTTTTCCAAAGCAAGTTTTGTCATGTAATTCTAAGTTTCACTTTTTACTAAAACTTTATTATAATGGAAATTAAATTCATTTATAAATTCAAAATATGGGCTCAAAGTGTTCACTTTTTATTCAAAATTTGAGATCTAAACTAAATTCGGTAACTCCAAATTTTTTTCGACATTTTTCACTGTTTTTACGAATTTTCGTCTTTAATCTTAAATGTGGTTTTTTTTCCCGACTTTTTCCTTATTAATTGAAATATTTACATCTCTTCCAAATTTTCATTTTTTCGGCAATTGAAGGTAACACATTCTATTTCTCCTTTTTTTTGATTTATTGATTTATTTATTTTTTCATTTGTAAAACCAAGCTCTTAAAACCTTTTTTTCCTAATTTAAGTGAATTATGTTTTGGAAATTTTATTTTTCTCAAAATATTTGATGTATATGTGGCATGTTTAAACAAATAACTTAATGTAAATTATGCTTGTTTTTATGAACTGGTTTTTCTCCAAATTCTATATTTTCATATTTAACGCTTTCTTTTTTTAGGTGCAAAATTTCGGAAAAAAGATTTAGAAACGAAAGAAAACTTTAGTTTAAAATTCATCATCAAAATTTAGAGAACAAAGCTCAAATTTTAACTTGAAACAATACACGTTTTGTCGTTAACCTCCAAGTTCAGAAAGAAGATAAAATTTCGAATTCGATTTTGAAACTTCCAACATTTTCCTCTCAAAATTTTGACTTGAAATTCTCATTTTTGAATGTTTCAATTTCTCTATCGAGTTTTCAGATTATAAATCCAAAATTCCGGTATTTTTCGAATGAATTCCAAATGTTGCTTAAAAATCTAAATTTTGAGGAAATTGCAATTACGAATTAAAAGTCAAAATTTCAAATTTTACCATAAAGAAGAAGAAACTTTAAATTTAGGTCTTAAACAGTAAATTTTTTAAGCATTTTTTTAAGTTTAAAATATCAATCCTTTCTCGATTTAATTCATTTTAAAATTAGGAGATATTTTTTTCGAAAATTCGAAAATTCGATAATTTTATAATTCTAGCCTTAGCTTCAATTTTTGCTTTTGTCTAGAAATTCGATTAAAAAGTCGAATTTTTCTAACAAATTCTTGTTCAATTTTAAGTAGATGTTTGGAAATTCTTTTTTTTTTATAAAATTCTGTTTATTCCTGCTTTTTCAATTTTACTTTATTTTTGAAATGCTAACCTTCGTTTCAGAATTTTATTTTAAGTTTACAATTTCATTTTTTATGTTTTTCTAAAATTTTTGATGTAAACGTCAATTATTTTATAAATTCCAGATTGTTTTCAAAGTCTCCATATTTTTTTATTCAAAGTTTTGAATTTGAAAAAAAATTTCTTGTTTTTTAACTTTCGACCCAACATTTTTGGACATTTCGCCTTTTTTTTTTCAAAGTTTCGATTTTAATCCCAAAATCCAAACTTTCAAAATTAAAGGCAAAAATTTGTGGCTGTAAATTTTAGGTTTTTTGGGTTCACACTTTTGATTTTTTCCCAAAATTTCGGTTATAAATATCAAACCTAAAGTTTTTTCTCATAACTTTCACATTATGTTCGAAATCTCCATTTTTACTCAAAATTTTGGACTTAAACCTAAGTTAAGTTTATGGGTATTTATTTGAAATTTCGACTTTTAAACTCATCATTTTTTTGAACATTTTTTTTCCTTGATTTTTCAATTTTAGTTCCAAAGTATTTACTTTTCATTGTAAAATTGCAAATATAAACTCACTATTTCTGTAATTTTCGGGTGTTTCAAGTTTTTTGTTACAGTTTTCCTAAAATTTTGGTTATAAACGTCAAACCTTAATTTTTGATAACTTCAAAATTTTGAAATTTTGCCTTTTTCCCAAAATTAGTCTGGACTAAAATTTCGTATTGCTGTCTTCAGTAGTCTTAGTTCTGCAATGATGATTAGGTTTTTCAGTCATTGAGTAGTTCTTTTTCTTAATATTAGTAGGTACATATATAGATTTTAAGTTTTTTGGGGAGATTTCAAAAAAAAGTTCAAGTTTGGAGTTAACAGTTGGTGATTAAAATGGAAGTTTTGGAAAATATCGAGATTTTTTTCGAATTATTGACTGTTTTTTGCATATTTTTCTGTTTCATTTTGCAATTTTGAGATAAATCGAAATGATAAGTTAAAGTGAAAACTTTAAATAAAAAATTAAAATTGCAAACTTTTGTCCGCAACTTTTTTTTTCTTAGGATTTTTGCCTTAGACTGAACTACATATTTCATTTTTTTTTATATACCTTTTAGTATACCTAATTTTCTGGATGTTTGATATAATTTTTTTTTCTTTAAGACTTCAGGCGTAGTTCCAAAATGTTAACTTTTCTTAAAATTTCGGAAATGAAATAAAAAATTTGTTTTTGTCACATTTTTTGAATTTGCCCTTCTTCTGCTTTAATATTAAACCCCGAACGTCAATGTTTTCCAATTTTTTGAATTTGTGTATTTTTTCAAAAATTTGGGACGAAAATTTAAAAAATAGGTTTAATATTTAAATGTCGAGTCAAGATTTTGGGATTAAATTAAAAATATTTGGAAATTTTTCAGAGAAATGTTGAAATTTTCGAGATTTTCTTCGAATTACTGAATTTTCAATAGAAAGTCCAGATATTTGGTCGAAACAAAAATTTTAAACAAAAATAAAATTGAAAAGAAAAATTTTTTCAAAATTTGAACCCTAAACTGCCATGTTTATTAATTTTTTTTAACATTTCTGCAACCCAGTTTGGATATATTTAAATTTTTAATAAACATAATGTTTTCGATCAATAAGAATCCACCATGAAGCTTATCTGTCATATTAAAACTTTGCATATTTTAAAAGTTGCTGTCCAAAAATATTAAGTGTTTACATTTTAGTGTTTAGACTTTATTTTATAGAATTCAAATTTTCCCAAATTTTCTATTTTTTCTCCCAATTTCGTATTAAAACCTTAATTTTATTAATTTTGAGTTTCCCAAAAATGTGAACTCATTTCCCTTAAGAGTTGAAGTTTGATATCTCTGAATTCAACATATCGGTACTTTTTTGATAAAGCTTATGTTAAAAGTCGAAAGTTCGATAACAAAACAGTCATAATCTGATAACTTCAAGTGTAATCTGGAATTCCTTATATAAATTTCAAAATTTTCCCAAAATTTTAATTTTTTTTTTTCTGTTTGTAAAAATTCCTCCTTGAAAGTTAAAGCTGTGGCTAGATCGAAGGTTGGGCCTCTTCTTGGTAAAAAAGGAAATTGCGGCCAAAACCAGTTCTTTGACCGAAAGTGGCTAAAACCAAAACCGAAACCTCGGTCGGTTTTTAGTTTATGTTTGGAAGAAGCAACTTCAATAAAGGAGATCTATAAATATTTCGGAAAAAAGTATTGTTTAAAAACTTTTATGTACTTAACATTAAAATGCTTGTAAGGATATAAGGTTCTCAATGCCACTTTAAAAGAATCACACAAAGACGTGCATAAAAGAAGGGGGATTATATCGTTATTTTTTCCAGCAAAAAGTTCATGAAGAAATGCTAGACATATTAGGGACCAGATAGACCTCCAACCGCGGAAGATATGTCAAAATTTAAATATACAGAGAGAGTCATTAAGGAAACCATGAGACTATTTCCAATTGGCCCATTCCTCGTCAGAACTGTGGATGCTGACATCGATCTGGGTAAGAGTAATTTCGTAATATAACATTATACAACCAGCTGTATTTTTTACCTTTTATTCTAAAACACTTCTTATGCGTATAAAAAACTGTTGTTATTTTTTCAGGAGATGGAAATATGCTACCATTCGGGGAGTTCTGCACTTCTAGGTACCATTCAGACTCACAGAAATGCAGATTATTGGCCGGAACCATTAAAATTCAAACCTGATAGATTTTTACCAGAGGAAATCTCCAAAACCCATCCATATTCCTATTATCCATTTTCAGCTGGACCACGTAATTGCATTGGTAAGTGGCTTCAATGTTTAATTTAACTTTAACAATCAGTCTAATTTTGGTAATTCTTATACTTTATGTTTATGTGTTTTTATAGGTCTGAGGTATGCCATGATGAAGATGAAAACAGCAATCGCGAACCTTATCTAGAAAATTTGTATTTAATTGTGGATATACGAAAGTAGAAGATATTAAATTAACAGCAAATTTACTCCTTCGGCCCTTAAATGGTTTTGGAGTCTCTGTAGAATTAAGAGAATAGACAATTGGAGCTGTTTACAGCAGTTGTCCTATAGATATCGATTGATTTCAGGTCAATATCCTGGTGAAATTGAAATCAACTTATAAATAGTGAAAAAATTAAGTATTATTAAATTAAGTATTATTTTTAGGTTAGTTATTTTTATTTATTTATGTACATATTTATAAATTATTTAAGAAAACTTTATAATAAGACTATCATATAAAAATAAATATTTGTAAAATACATTAATTTTTTGTGATGAACCCTTTTCAACTTTTACACTTTTTGATCCTTATTGTCTCGTCTTGAATTATTTCAACACTAAGAGAGACTTTTAACCTAACTATTTATAAAGTTCAAGTGGTTGGTTTTAAAAAAAAAATGCGTCGTAAAATACTTTTTTAGATTAAATATGTTTTTTTTATTTTTCGAGTGAAATGTATTTAAAATATATTACTTCGGAACAAGTCAGAATTTCTAAAAACAAATCTATTGTATAAAAGCAAAATGTTGACAAAAGTTGGGGACCAAAGTCGAAAAACACATACCAAAAATTATTAAAAATTGTATATGAAAATAAATGCGAATTTAAATTTCAATCTCAAATTCAAAATTTTGAAAAAGGTCAAACATTATTTTTGTAATTTTTTTAGGCATCCTAATTTTTGATTTTAAAGTTTATATTTTAGAAAGATATACAAATTTTCAGATATATCAGGTGAAATTTTTCAACAAACATCGAAACGAGAAAAAGTTGAAAATTTACAATGAAATGTATATTAAGAGTTTTCTATCGATGGTGTATTTATCACTCTTGCAAAAATATCGATATTATCGGTAGTTCTAAGCAATAATTTTATTAAAAATAAAATAAAAAACGAAGACAGTATTCTGAAATCATATCGATCAATGGGAAGCTGCTCAGGAATGTTTGGAAATTTTAATATTTTTTTTAATTCGTCTCTTTTAAGAATGTCAGATTTAAAGTTAGAATCTGTTATTCCACCTTTAAGGTTGAAATTTAAAAATTATAGCCAAAAATTTAATCGAACGTGAACATTTTAACTTCAAGAACTAGTTATTTTATATTTGAAAGTTCGGAATAAAATACGTAAATAAATTAAAAATTATAGAAATTTTGAGCTTTCTAAAATAACGTTTAGAAACTTATTCTCACATTAACTTAAAATTTTAGATTTTTTTATTCAGATTTATGCAAAACTGAAAATTTAAATCAAATTACTATTTATTTTTTAATTGCTGTCATTTAAAATTTCACGATTAAAGTCGAAGTTTCAAGAAAAAACTTTGAAATTTTGAGATTAAATTGAAATATACAAGTCTTAATTCCAGATTTTGTGTAAATAAAGAAACGCTGAGTTTAGAAATTAAAGTCGTAGAAAATTAGGATGAAAATTTCAAATAGCAGAGTGTTTCACAAATGTTGACTTTTTGTGATTCAAAGAAATAAAAATTTCGACTGAAATACCGAGAATAAAGTCGAAATGTTCGAGGAAAAAGCAAAAATTCCAACAAACAGATTCAACATTTTGGGATGAAATTCGAAATTTTGATGAAGTCCAAATTTCGAATTTCATCCCAAAATTTTGAATCTATTTTTTAGAATTTGGCCCTTTTAAGATTTAGATTTTAATGTTTAAACTTTGAGAAAAAAAAAGAAATCCTGAAATTTTTAAAAACGTTTTTAATTTAGAAAAAAGTGGAAATTTCCATAAAAAATTCTAAACAAATTTAGAGATTTTTCTAGTATTTTGAAACTTAGGAAAATAAAGTATTTTTTTTCCTTTTTTTTATAACTTTAACTCTGACAATGTCAAGTTTCAACATGTTTTAAGTTAGGATTATTTTCTAGGGGAATCAAACTGGGTCAACGATATTACTTGGGCTTAAAATATGCATGTAAAAATAAGCAAGCAACATGCTTAAAATATGCACCAAAGGTGTCAAAATAAGCAATGTTAAATAACAATGCTAGTGATTATTATTTTAGGAAAAAACGAAGGGAATCTCAAAAATAGAAGATTTTTCAATGAAAATTCCAAAGAGTAGAACTTTAATATTAAAGTCAAATTTTGGAAAAGCATCTATTTTAAGAGAAAAAATTGAAACTTTAAAAAAAAAATATAAATTTCGAAGAGCAAGTCTAAATTTCTAGAAACTTTAAAAATTGAGTCACAAATTTTAGACAGTGAGATTCTAAATTATCGATTTTTTTGTGGAACGGACTGGTCCTTGGTTATCTTCATAAATTGAAATACAAGTCATATCCCCTGAAACCAAGAAAGATTTAAAAACACAAGAGCAACTTTTGTTGTGTTTTTTAATCTTTTTTTGGTTTCGGGGAACAAAACTTGTATTTCAATTACCGAATTTTTTAAAAAAATGAATCTAAAACTAGAAATTTCGAAAACAAGGTGACATTTTGAAAAAAACGGTTAGAAATTTTGACAGTCAACGGTCGAAATTTTCCAGAAACAGTCAACTTTTAATAAAATGTCGAATTTTGGAATAAAATGGAGATTTGAGAACAAATGAAACGAATCGGAAATGCCGAAAAAGACGTATTTCGAGTAAAAGGACGAAACTAGAATAAAACAACAATTTCACACAGAAAGGTAAATTAAAAAAAAATAGTTTCATTTTGAGGATAGTTGTTTGTGAAAAATAAGAATTTTGAACAAGAAAATCGAAATTTTGAGGAAAAAAACGAACTTCAAAAAACATTCAGATTTGTAAGATCATTAAAGTAAAAATTCCGAAAGGACGGTTTTGAGAAAAATGTTGAAATTTCGAAAAATAGATGAATTTAAAAGAAAAACTGTAGATTTTCAAAAACAAACTTTGAAATCAAAAGAGAAATTTTAAATAAGGGTTAAATTTTGAAAGAAAAATAGTCCCATTTTAAAGATAATTGTCTGTAAAAAATAAGAATTTTGAACAAGAAAATCGAAATTTTGAGGAAAAAACGAACTTCAAAAAAAATTCAGATTTGTAAGATCATTAAAGTAGAAATTCCGAAAGGACGGTTTTGAGAAAAATGTTGAAATTTCGTAAAATAGATGAATTTAAAGGAAAAACTGTAGATTTTCAAAAACAAACTTTGAAATCAAAAGAGAAATTTTAAATAAGCATTAAATTTTGAAAGAAAAATAGTCCCATTTTGAGGATAATTGTCAGTGAAAAATAGGAATTTTGAACAAGAAAATGGAAATTTTGAGGAAAAAACGAACTTCAAAAAAAAATCAGATTTGTAAGATCATTAAAGTAAAAATTCTGAAAAGACGGTTTTGAGAAAAATGTTGAAATTTCGAAAATTAGAAGAATTTGAAGGAAAAACTGTAGATTTTCAAAAACAAACTTTGAAATCAAAAGAGAAATTTTGAATAAGCATTAAATTTTAAGAGAAAATAGTTCCATTTTGAGGATAGTTGTCTGTGAAAAATAAGAATTGTGAACAAGAAAATCGAAATCTTGAGGAAAAAACGAACTACAAAAAAAATTCAGATTTGTAAGATCATTAAAATAAAAATTCTGAAAGGACGGTTTTGGAAAAAATGTTGAAATTTCGAAAAATAGATGAATTTAAAGGAAAAACTGTAGATTTTCAAAAACAAACTTTGAAATCAAAAGAGAAATTTTGAATAAGGGTTAAATGTTGAAAGAAAAATAGTCCCATTTTGAGAATAATTGTCTGTGAAAAATAAGAATTTTGAACAAGAAAATCGAAAATTTGAGGAAAAAACAAACTTCAAAAAAAACTTCAGATTTGTAAGATCATTAAAGTAAAAATTCCGAAAGGACGGTTATGAGAAAAATGTTGAAATTTCGAAAAATAGATGAATTTGAAGGAAAAACTGTAGATTTTCAAAAACAAACTCTGAAATCAAAAGCGAAATTTTGAATGAAGACTTAAATTTTGAATAAGAGTTAAATTTTGAAAAAAAATAGTATCATTTTGAGGATAGGTGTCTGTGAAAAATAAGAATTTTGAACTACGAAAATTTTGAGTAAAAATCGAACTTCAAATTTCTAATTGGTAAGATCATTAAAGTAGAAATTCCAAAAGAACGATTTTGAGAAAAATGTTGAAATTTTGAAAAATAGATAAATTTGAAAAAAAATTCTAAATTTTCAAAAACAAACTTTGAAATAAAAAGAGAAACCTTGAATAAATGTTTAAAAATAAAAAAAGACCATTTTGAATCAAAAGTTTTTATGTCCAGAAATATGGAATTTTGAAATATATTGTTACGGGCTTATCGGCTCGAAATAATTAATAAACACTTGCTGAGTAATACCCACTTTATTTTTAAACTAAACTCGGAACACTACAACTAAATAATTTACTCACTTTTAACTACTAGCTCACTAATTGCACTGACTGATTCTAACTAACTAATTCGAGGGAAAGGTGACCGCCTTATATAGTTTTGGCTCCCAGGTTCTAGAAAAATCCCGCAGATAAGACTTATCGTTTGCCGAAATTTCTAGAACGCTTATCTGCCGTTTGCTTTGTTATCGCGGCCGCTTTCCCTTATCAGATCTTTCTAAAAAATTTTCTTACGTACTAAATTCTATATTTTACATTTCGCTACGATATAGACATTTCAGAAAAAGGGCAAATTTCAAGCGAATAATCAAAATATCCGAAGGTTCTGATTCTAGCGGGTGAAACATTTTAAAAACAATTTATTTTTAAGAAAATAATAAAATTTTGAGAAAAACCTTGAACCTGAGAAAAAAAATTTTGGGAGAAAGTCAATTTTTTTTAAAGTCAAGTTTTGTGAATTAAAGCGAAATTAAAAAAGACGAACTTTAAAAAAAAAAATTAAAATTTAGAGAAAAAACCGAATTCCTGAGCAACAATTAAAATTTTGCATGGTAAGTCAAATTTTCAGAGGAGACGTTTATGAAAAAAAAACAATTTGGAAAAAATCTTAAATGTTGAGACAAAGATGAATTTCAAGGCAAACAATTGAGATTTCTAAAAACAAAAATGAATTATGAAAAAAGATTCGAGAAAAAATTATTACGAGAAGATCTAAATTTTAACAAAAAATTCGAAATCTAGTAGAAATTTAAATTTTCTCAGTCTTCAATTTTGGCAAATTTTAAAAAATGTGCCAATTTTGAATAAAATTCAAGATTTTGCAGCAGAATATGTATTTTTTCTTGACTGCTTAAAGCAGAGTGCCTTAGCGTGACGTCAGAAAATATCTGATTGAGATAAATGTCAACATTTTGAGAAACAAGTTGAGTTTTCACGAAATTAGATGTAAAGAAATCTGGAAAACTTTGAAATATCCAAAAAAAAAGTGTTCGAGAATTTTTGTCCCTTTAGAAAAATATAGAATTTCCAAAAAAATATATTTTCAAAGTTTCTACTTTTTTAATCAAAAGCTCGTCCAAATTTTGAAAAAATTCCAAATTTTGATAAACACTTCGAAATGTGCAGAAATTAGAATTTTAAAAAAGTGGAAATTTTCAAAAAAGGTTGAATTTTGAAAAGTAAACATTTTAAAGAAAAAAAAAACGAAAAATATTGAGATAAAAATTGAAAGTTTTAAAAAGATTAGATTTTGATAAAAAAAGTAAAATTTAATATTGAATTTAAATTTTCAAATAAAAAGACAAATTTTGCGAACAAAATAGAATTTTGAAAAAAGTCAATATTTCGATTTTTTTACTGAAACGGGCTGGTCCTTGGTTATCTTTAAGAATTGAAATTAAAATCTTGTTCCCTGAAACCAAGAAAGATTAAAAAACATAACAATGGTTGCTCTAACGCGTTTCGATTGCCATCGATTGTATATCTCTGATGATGATAGGTTGGCTATCGAAATGCCTTAGACCAACCATCGTTGAATTTTTTAATCTTTCTTGGTTTCAAAGGACAAAATTTAAATTTTAATATTTTGATTAAACTTTAAAATTTCAAGGAAACGACAAATTTTGAAAAAAAATGGTAATTTTTGGAAAAGCCTACTTGGTTGACTAAATTTTAAATCGACTGTTTTAACGAAGTAGAGTAAATGCCCAACCCAGCCCATATGTTATTGTTAATGTATTATTTATTATGTTATTAACTTTTTGTTTTGTACAAAGGAACCACATAATTTGGGACCATTCTGCAGGTAACCTACCTACTCAACTCGTTCGTTGGTTGGTTGTTTGGTTGCTAGGTACTAAAATGAGGTTTGATCTTTTTTTTTTTTCAGAAAAGATTATAATTCATCTAAACTGTATGCTAGAGACCAATATTTCAGAATTTGAGACTTGGTTCCTTTCTGCAAAAGTCATAACATTTCGGAGCCTGGGCAATTTTTCAAAATGTTTTCAAAATTTACTTCAAGTTTCCGCGGGTCTATATCTAGAAATGCGAAGTTCCGTTGGCCAATTTTGTTCATTATCCGAAAAGATGTAATTTTTCCCATCGAAAAATTACTGTAAATATAGCGCAAATATGCATCATCATTAGAATTTAGATAAAATGTGCAATAACCGGTAAAAATGAATTAAATATGCATTTACATATACAAATATGCAGATGTATATAATCCAATCTCTAGAAGATCGACGTTTCTTTAAAAAAATAACATTTCTAAATGTGAATCGAAATATCGATATAAAAATCGATCTTTCAAAGTTTAAATTAAAATTTGAAAAAAAATCTTCTGTAAAAAATCGCACCCTTGGAAACAATTTAAATTTCTGTAAACGAAATATTCGAAAAATTGGAAATGTCAAACTTAAACTGAAAGCTTGGAGAAAAATTTAAAAGTTCGAAAAAACCACTCAATCGATAAACAAATGCGGATACTAATTTGACTTTGTTTATTTGGTAATTTGTTCATTTGATTACGAAAGTGTTGCATTATTCAGAAATTGATTTCCTTTTAATAATTTAAATCAAAATGCAGAGGACATTAAGCTTGCTGTTAAACTACTAATATCATGAATAATTACTCCAACATTTGTTTTTACACTCTAGAATACTAATAAAAAGAAATAATATTTAATGGGTACCTAATTTATTTTTCCTTTTTGTTTTTCGATACAACTAGTTATTAAATTTTCTTAACAGTCATCATTTAAAATTTGACTCATCAGAAACAAAACGTACGCAAAACACAATATAGAATGCAAGCTCTATCACTATTTTTACCGTCATTTATCGAAATATTATAACATATTTGTGACTCATGGTAAGATAACGTAACAGAATCCAAAATATCGTTTAATTCAATGGATATAACATAAGATGAAAAATTTGTAATTGTAACACTCTCCTGATGAAACCCAGTTGTCTAGGTCCTTTTTTGTATCTTTTTGTTTGGGATTACCGTCATACCTCCTATAACGAACCTCCATATACCGAATTCTTCTATATAACGAATTTTTCAGAGAACATTAAACGAACAGAATACCTCCTTACAACAAATTTTTGAACCAAGATTTTTCAAGGTTTAATAGTTTTAATAATGGCCTTCCATTCAGAGAAAGTCCCTAAACCTTATGCTAATGACATTCCAAGGTTTGATTCGTTAATAATTGCATCTCCTTCGAAATAAGTAAATACTCAATTTTTGGGGTACCTTATTCTAAGGACTTTATTTACCTGCTAGTATAAAGGGGGTCTACAGTTTGTAAACACACCTGAACTTGTTTTCAATGCCTTAAATAAGTACGAGGTATTTTTTGAACAGCAAACATTTTCTAAATTCTCTCTTCAAACAGAAATAACAGATTTTTTTAATTCAATTTAATTTATCTACTTATGTTTGTTTATATGAAATTTTACATGTGATTTATGCATTTTTAATGTTACCTCCCTATAACGAAAACCTCTCTATAGCAAATAGCACATTTTTTGTGGAATCTTCGAATTCGCTATAGGGAGGTTTGACTGTATTTAAGTAAACATATTCTTCATTAATTAAAATTATTTCTAGATGATCCGCTCTATTTTCTTTACTACATATTTGCTCATTTAATTCGAGACTCGGCGGTCATTCAGATTACATATTTGTATGCAATAGTTACCCAAATGGGAAATTTAGTACTTACTCTATACTACTGTATCTACAGCCGAGATGTTTCTATTTTGTTGAAGTTCGTACCAGTCTGCAGTGCTACTTTATATGTAAGTGTAATGCTTATTTTATTTAAGTTTAGAAGCCGACCGAAAGTAAATTTTTGGCCGAAAATGAATTTCGTATTTTCCTCCGGTTTAGACCGAAACCAAAACCGAAATCAAAACTTATGAAAAGTGCGTTTTCGAGACCTGCACGAGTAAGTAAAAATGTAATCGGATTGTAATCACCGATTACTTTTTTCGAGATATGTAATCGGGGAATTGGCATCATGGGCATCGTATCGAATTTACTCATTTGTAATTCTGCAGTTTATATTATCGATTTCGTGTTGCATGTTACAAGTTGACATTTGTCGAAAATTTGTACTTGATGTATTTTATACAGTGCTAGTCTGTTACTCGAAATAAATGCAATAAATCTAAGACAGTTTTTTTTCGGAAATCTGCTCGGACACGTCGATTAATATTTGAATTTGCGTCCTTTTTGATATAGAAAAATTTTATACCGAATGTCCCAAATTTAAGATATGTCATCGTCAATTTTGTTAAATGTCAACCCTATTTTTTTCTTGACTCTAAGATACACATGCGTACCAAATTTCAATTTTTTATTTCTTGCCATTTTAAAGATATTTAACAAATATTAACTAATTTGAAAAACCAAGGAATCTGATTCAACTCAACAATCGTTCTTCAATAAATGCTCAAAATGTTGTCCATTTACTAACTGACAATACCCTAAACTGTACTGAAATTCGTTTTGAACATTGCTAATTACTTCGTGGGAAATTAGTCTAGATTCCTGTCCTATTCGTCCTTTTAACTCCTCAATATTTGTAGGTTTGGTCTTAAAAACTTTGCTCTTCAAATACCCCCATAAGAAATAGTCCATAGGTGTTAAGTCCGAGGACCTTGATGGCCATTCAAAAGGTCCTTTTTTACCAATCCATCTGCCTGGAAATACATCATCCAAATACTCACGGACAGGTCTTGCAAAATGAGGAGGCGCACCGTCTTGTTGAAACTAGATGTTTCTATTCGGGACATCAGCTTCGATCGGATTAGGAAACAAAATAGCTAAATCAGGAATTAGCTCTTTCTGCAAGCATTCTAATTATCGTGCCCCATTGAGATTTTCTTGGGAGAAAATTGGTCCTATAACTGGATCACCAACAATCCCTGCCCATACATTGATTTTCTCTGGATGTTAGATGTGGCCTTCCCTCATCCAGAATGGGTTGTTGTCTGCCCAGTGACGACAATTTTGACGATTTAGCTCACCATTTCACATAAACGTTGATTCATCTGAAAACAGGATATTTTCTATGCTTATAACATTTCTTTCAGCAGATTCATCATTTGTTTACAAAGCTGGAGTCTTCTATCCGGATCATCTTCTAAAAGTTCATGGAGGATTGTCATTTTATAAGGATGAAATTTTTGCATTTTCAGAGTTCTTGCAATTGAAGACTGGCTAATTTCGAGTCCCCTACCTATCTGATTAGTGGAGACATGAGACTTTTTAAAAATAGAGAGAAATACATTAATTTTGACATCTTCATTGAGCGCATTCTGATGAAGATTACTTGTTTTTCTTAAATGTTTATTTTCCCAAAACTGTTTTTTAATCTTGCTTACGGTATTTTGCCATATATATGGTAAATCAGGATACCTTTCCAGGAATAAACGAATAACTTCATTTTGTGTTCTTGTTCTATCTCCGTAGCCAATCAAAATTAAAATTTCAATCTTGTGGGTTTAAGTTAAGTAAGGTATTTTGGTCGATTTTTTAATAAATGATGATCTTACTAAACAACAAACTAATAGTTTCTTCGATTAATACGATACTTCTCTTTTTATTTGTTTTCGTTAAGTTTTTTTATAAGATTGTGATAAGACCTAAACCGAGTTTAACAAAAAATGTCAAACGGATACCCTCTGATTTTTAAACTTTATGAAAATTGTATTGAATTGAATCAGATTTCTTGATTTTTCGAATTAATTATTAAATTTATAAATAAATATTTTTTGAATGAGAAGAAATAAAAAATTGAAATTTGGTACGCATGTGTAACTTGATATACCCTTTAAAAAGAGTTAAGAAAGAAATAGGGTTGCCCCTTAAAAAAATTGTCGATGACGTTATATCTTAAACTTGGGACATGCTCCATAAAATTTTTCTACATTAAAATATGAATCGACGTGTCCAAGCATATTTCCGGGAAAAAAAATTGTCTTTGATTTACTGAATCTATTCCAAGTTACAGACTAGCACTGTATTTTAGATAGGTAGTTTGAAAAATGTGTCAGTAGGAAGTATTTGTACATTTACCACATAAAAGTCGGAAACTTTTTGAAAAAAATCAAAATTTTGATAAAAAGTCGATTAACAAAAAATTAAAACTTTCAGAAGTAGTCGAACCTTTAAACCACCCCTTAAATAGATCGATATTTGTCTAAAAAAAAGGCACATGAACATGTTCTAGGTAGACGTAAAATTTTAAAAAGTAGTCACTATTTTCGAAAAAATATCAAATCGAAAATTTTTGAGCCAATTTCCAAATAAAGCGGAAATCTAAAAAAAAGTCGAAGTTAAAAATAATTAAAATTTTCAAAAAATGCGAAATTATAAAATTTAGCTTTCATTTTAAAAAATGTCAACATTTAAAAGGAATGAAATTTCCGGTAAATATGAATACTTATTTGAAAACAAGGCCAACTTTTAAAACATTTCCAAATAGAAGTTCTTTTAGAGTCGAAATTTTCAATAAAAGTTTACGTTTTAAAAAAAATTAAGAAATTTGAAAAAAGTCGATATTTTCAAAAAAATTTAAAATTTTTAAAGTCGAAAATTTTGAAATTAAAATTTTAATAAATAATTGAAATTTTGAAAAATGTTAAGATTTTCATAGAAAATTAAAATTTTCAAAAAACTATAAAGCCTCTTTAAAAAGTCAAAAATATCAAAATTTTGACATTTTTCAAGAAGTTTGAGTATTACAAAAAATGACAAAACATTCAACAAAATTCAAAATTTTTCAAAAAGTTTTTTATTTTTAGAAATAATCTAAAATTTAAAAAAAACAAAATTTTAAAGTGTCGAAATTTTAAAAAATTGAAGAATTTTCAAAGTTTCAAAAAAACCTAAATTCTCAAATAGTCACTTCAATAAAGAAAAAATAAAATTATCAGTTAAGTCAAACTGTTTTAAAAACAGCAATCGGAGATGAATGCAAGAAGAATGCAACCTGGACTACAAATTCATGCAGCCCTCCAGGCGTGTATTGTGGAATCAGATGTAGCTGAACTACCAACAGTTGAAACACTGCCACCTAGCGAAGCGGTTGCTCTCTAGGAGAGTTCCCAGAAAACAAGGATTCCTATAATGCAGAGACCAATAGGTTTGAAAATTTATTAGATTCGAAGTTTGGAAACCAAATACCGGTTTCGATCTTGTTAGATCTCGTCAGTTTGGTATATCCAACTCGAATGCTAATAACTGTTCCGACAAGTAAGTACTAAACCATTCACAAGCGTCAAGCGAGTGACTCTTAGTACTACCACCTATTGGTCCATAGAAAAACTATGGCCATCGCCAACAATGTCGTATGCAAGAAGAATGCAACCTAGACTACAAATTCATGCAGCCCTCCAGGCGGGTATAGTGAGCTATAGGTAACTGAACTACCAACAGTTGAAACACTGCCACCTAGCGAAGCGGTTGCTCTCTAGGAGAGTTCCCAGAAGACAAGGATTCCTATAATGCAGAGACCAATAGGTTTGAAAATTTATTAGATTCGAAGTTTGGAAACCAAATACCGGTTTCGATCTTGTTAGATCTCGTCAGTTTCGTATATCCAACTCGAATGCTAATAACTGTTGCGACAAGTAAGTACTAAAACATTCACAGGCGTCAAGCGAGTGACTTTTAGTACTACCACCTATTGGTCCATAGAGAAGCTATGGCCATCGCCAACAATGTCATATGCAAGAAGAATGCAACCTAGACTACAAATTTATGCAGCCCTCCAGGCGTGTATAGTGAATTATAGGTAGCTGAACTACCAACAGTTGAAACACTGCCACCTAGCGAAGCTGTTGCTCTCTAGGAGAGTGGTGGTAGTACTAAAAGTCACTCGCTTGACGCCTGTGAATGTTTTAGTACTTACTTGTCGGAACATTTATTAGCATTCGAGTTGGATATACTAAACTGACGAGATCTAACAAGATCGAAACCGGTATTTGGTTTCCAAACTTCAAATCTAATAAATGTTCAAACCTATTGGTCTGTGCATTATAGAATACCGAAAATGAATGTTAAAATTGAAATAAAAGTCGAAATTCAAATAAAATGTTAATTTCCATTGAATCGAATTTTAAATAAAATCAAAATAATCGAATATTAAAGAAATGGCAAAAGTATCAGAACAAGCTTTATTATGTTTTTTAATCTTTGTTGATTTCAGGGGAAATTTTTTTTCAAAATTATCAGAAAAGTAGAAAATTTCAAAAAAGGATTAAATTTTGAGGAATTAATATTTGAAAACAGGAGAAGTTTTCAATAGTTAAATTTTGAAATAACAGTCAAACATTTTTTTAAAAACTCAAAATTTTCTAAATATTATTAAAATTTTGAAAAATAATCGAAATTTCTTAAAAAGTCAAAACTTTCAAATGGTTATAATTTTGGAAAAAAGTGGACATTTTGTAAAAAAGTAGAAAAAGTCAAAATACAGCCAAATAATCCAAAATTTCTAAAAAATTCAGCATAAAAAAAAGTGACGCTTTAAAGTAATCGAAATTTTCATATAAAAGTTTAAATTAAAAAAAAACCAAAGTTAATAAAATCGAAAGTTTTCAAAAAGTCGAAGTTTTGAAAAATAATTCAAATTTAGAAAATAGTCGACATTTTTTAGAATCAAAATATTCAAAAAGTAACAATTTTTAAAAAACTTCAAAATTTGAAAACAAGGGAAATTTTGAAGATAAGGGAAATTTTGAATAAAGTCGAAAATTTGACATTTTGGTTTAGCTTTGAAAAATTATACCTTTTTAATAATTACGAATTTTTAAAAAAATTTTTAAAATACATCAAATTTTTCAAAAAAATAGCAAAGATTTTAAAAAGACTAAATTTTAAAAAATAATTGTGAGCTGAAAAAATAAATATTTAAAAAAAAAATAGAAATTTTTGGTAAACTTGGTCAAAACGTAAACAAAAGTCGAAATTGAAGAGAAATTTTTCTAAAAATGCAAATGCTGAAAAAATGTGCAAATAAAAAAAAATGTAAACCTGGAAGTCACAGTTTTCAGAAAAAAATCGGTATTTTCAAAAAGGTATAAATTTCCAAAAAAAAAAAATTAAACCTAAAAAGTCAAAATTTTGAAAAAAGGAACACAATTTCAAAAAAGTCAAAAATATGAGAAAAAGCCAAAAGTCTTTATAAAAAAGGTCCAAATTTTAATAAAAAATTGAATTTTGTGAAAGGAAAAATAAAAATTTTGATGACATCAAATATTTCGAAAAAAAAATGAAGTTACCAGAAAACTCGAAATTTTCGAACTATTTTTGAAAGTTTGTACTTTTTTGATAATATTAATTTTTCAAAATATTTACTTTTCAAAAATTTTGGATTAAAATTTGAAAAAATACCGACATTTTCGATAAAGATGAAATTGTGAAGTCGAACATTTTTAAAAAGGTCGAAATTTTTTTAAGAAAGTCGTAATTGTAAAATAAATATATTTTGAGAAAAAATCAACCAGTTGATAAATTCGAAATCATTTTCACAAACAGTCGAAATGTTTAAAAATTGAAATTTTGAAAAAACACGAAATTTTCACTAAGCAAATTTTTCAAATAGCCGAAGTAGAAGGTTCAAGAGTAGACATTTTTGAATAGTATATTCAAAATAAGTTTAAAACCTTTTCAATTAGAAAAAAACAAATTTAAACAAGCAAAACGTTAGAACAAAAATTTGTCGAAAAATATCGAAAATAAAAAAAGATCAAAAATCAAAAGTTGGTATTAGTTTTAGCGAACATGGCAGCAGTGGGAATGTTATTTTTATGCTAAATTTTGAATTTTTATAAGTTCATCAAGCATAGCAAGTTTGGAAATTTTATTTTTATAAATAAATAAAAATTGGGGTGTACTGCTACACCCAATATATTCAAAATTTAAATATCACATTGGTTTACTGCAGGTTATGACAACTTCATCATCTCTTTATTTCACGAAAAGGGACCTAGTATTGGTAATGAAGAATTTTTTAGATGGATTAATTTCTCTAAGCTTTCATGACGATGACGTGAGTAGAAAATTCAGGAACTCGGGTTTAACCATAAGAGCATTGTTTTGGATACATGTTGCATCAACTTTAGCATCTTGTGCAATCGTAGTTCCTTATCCTGGCAATACGGATTCCCTCAACAACATATTTTTCACATGTCACTTTATTGAGGAATTTTACCCAACACAATACTACATCCTTGCGTATACATTTGGAATGAGCTCATTCGTTCTGATATTACATTCATTCGCTTTACCATATTATATTGCAAGTGTTAACTTAAAAGTTGGTTTCATTCTTGACATGGTAGTCAGGCAGATTCAGTCGATGTCACCAACAATCAACAAACTTGAAGATGGTGACTACCAAATGAGGATAAAGAATATCTTATTAACATCAATTAAAATCAACATAAAGTTGAGAAGGTAAGATCTGCAAAAGTGCACATAAAGTGTGACCAATCATTTGCTTTTCTATCGATTTTCTTCAAATTTCTGTCAGATGTTATAAAAAGTGTTACCTAAAATTAAAAGATTCTCATCGATGTCGGTGCGAAAGCCGAAATGTTCAATTTTAAAATTACAATTTTTAACATGTAACCTGATGTTTTCGGCGAGATTTTAATTGAATGAGGCCAAACCCTTCTTTAGATATTGATAAAAAGGTAATATATTAGGTAAGGTGATATTGTGGATGAAATAGTAAAATATGGGGACGGTACTATTTTTCCATATTTGCAATTTAGGTAAAATTACATGTTTCACAAAATTTCGATGCTTCATTCCGCACGTTAGGGAAATATCATGTCAATATAAGAGCTCTACCACTTGTTCTGGATACCTCCTAAACGCTCAGTTACGTAAATTTTATCGTATAAGCAGTGCTCAGAAAATCTACTGTAAAGGGACTAAAGGATTTATATATTGTATCTACGCGGCAGTCTATGCTAAAAATCGAGTAATTGTGGCAGTCTCGCGTTTAGGTTATGCTTAACGTTTTAAAAAATTTTGTTTGCGATAACTGCTGGAGCACGATTTAAGTCTTCGAACATTTTATTTATCCAACACATCTTTTTTTAAGTTTAATCCACTAGCAAAGAACAACCACCTTATGCCTGCAGAGCATGGCTAGTAAGATGCGGATACAAGGGTAGATGACGATAAACCGCCTTCTTAAATAAAGATAGGTTGTAATTTTTGGGAAAAATTTCATTCGGTAACGAATTCCATAGATTGGAAGTTCTATAGAAAAAAGCGTCTCCATAGACGACAAGACTCCACTGTGTCAAGCTGGTTTATACAGAAATTTGCTGTCTCCGACTGTCTTGTATGCTTTAAAAATCTGATCCTTGAAGGAATTAATCCCATTAGTTTCTGGGATCATGTAGCGTGAAAGTACTAGATCAACAACCATGTGCCTGTACTTTAGTGTTTCGAGAGAATCAGGTCAAACTCTCGTCATCAATTAGGCGAATCGCTCTTCTTTGAATTGAATCCAAAAGAGCCAAAGTGTGCTTTAGGGCTAAACTCCAAACATGTATTCTCCTATTGACCTAACTTAAGCTTTGTATAGAGTAAGCAAGTGATAATTTTTAACTCTAAAAGGAAAGTCTAGCTTCTGAGAGGCGGACTTGGCAATGGCGCTCACATGATCGTCCCAAGAAAAGTTAGTAGTTGCATCTATTCTTGGGATGGACAGATTAAATCCTATCAGGAGAATTTTACCGTCGATGAGTATGTCTGTTGCATTATCCCTTGATGTTTTCTTAGAGCCTGAGTTGACTTGGGGCCGACCAGATTTTTCTTACTTTATTCCAGAACGATTTTAAGATCCCGATTAATCATCTCTCTTTGCTATTTCCTTAGCTGATTTAAAGCAGCGACGGATAATGGTTTTTGGAAAAAAAGAAATGAAACTAGGCTATTATCGTCTGCCTAGCTGCATAGGGGATTAAAAGTTAAAATTAGGAGAATGTTTATGTGTAACAGAAACAGAGTAGGAGACAGGACAGACCTCTGAGGCACCCCTGCATTAATCGTAAATGTCACGGATTAAATGCCATCAACGACGACCTGAAGAGATCTGTCAGCGAGAAAACTGGATATCAAATAACAGAGTCCAGAAGAAAGACCATTAGATGTTTTTTTTTTAGTGAGAAGAGATCGGTGCAGGTTCTGTCAAGAGCCTTTGAGATATTTAATGCCATAATCCTAGCCTCAATGTGTTTTTCCTTAGCTAAGTTACAGGTATGAGTAACATATGCAAATGGGTCGCCAGTTGAGCATTGTTTTCTGAAACCGTATTGCCTGTCTAAGATGATTTTATTCTCCTCCAGATATTATATTTGAGAATCTCGATGTTGATAACTTCTTCCATCACTTTAACGGGCAACAAAGATATAGGGCGATAGTTCTTAGCCAGATTCCTTTTTTTCTTTTGAAGGGACAGGCTGCACCCTAGCAGATTTCCAGATTTGTTGTAGGAGAATAGGAGAGTGGAAACAGTTTGCTTAGGAAGTCAACTCTGGAGCGCACTTCTTAAGAACAATAGCAAGGATACCATAAAGACGAGAAGCTTTCGATGTGTCAAGCTCGAGGAGAACTTTCCTGACTGGGTGTTGTCTGAAAACAAGCATCGAAGTGCCGACCTTAGGAAAAACAGGAGGTTTTGCGTTTGGAAAATCAAGGTTTGAATTCTCAGCAAACACTAAGGCAAACATGTTAGCCTTTTTCTGGGAAGTAGTCACAATAATGTTGTTCAAATAAAGGTAAAAAATTTAAAGATTGTAAAATTTTTCCAGTCAAATTTGAAAATCCCTAAAAGGACTTGAAACGCTTTGGAACAGTTGATAAACCTCTGGCGCATTTTACGATCGAAATCACTTTTTGCCTCGTCAATAACCTGTTCACAAAAATTTTGTTCATAAGGTGGTTCGAATCTCAATTGAAAGATTATTTCTCCAACGACGATATGGGCGATTTTCGCAGTAGACAACCCGAGCACATTTTTTGCTGAAACTACTGGAGGCAAACATCTTTTGGAAATGAAAAACTGAGCATTTCCATACCAACCAGAATGGTTTTCAATGATGGATTCGGCGACTGAGGAAGGGTTGCCTGAATTTAAGCAGACCTATTGCCTATTGTAAAAATGCAAAGAAATTTATTAATTCTTCCCAGTGTGCAGAGTAAAAGTGCCAAACCTTACGGGGCTGTGTCTTAGAAGAAGGTGGTATTTTAAGCTAGCGAGAGGCTGCAACTAAGCTTGTGATCGGAATTTTCAAGCGGCTGATGTCACAGTGATTTTATAGGAATTTGGAGAATTTGTACGGAAAATATCAAGTATATTAGGTTGGTGGGTATCTTACATCAGGAATTCTTGTGAGTTCCTTAACCAATTGTGATAGTTCACAAGTGATGGCGAAAGCCTCTGCCCACCCTTCCCGCGACGTCAGTTCGGAAAAAACCTTAACCAGGGAATGTTGCGTACGTTAAAGTCACCTCTGCGTTTGAATAATTCATCCGAAGGTGATCGAAGGTTACGGAGAGATAAGAGAAGAGCTGTCTGTATGAGGGATTATTAGGAGACAGATAAAGTGAACAAATGAATATTACTTCACTTTCGAAGCAGATTTTTCGCCAGATCACATCATGACCACCAGACTCCATTGATTCTTCTTGTTAAGAGGACAGGTCAGCCTTTTTCCTTGGAAGCAGTCACAATATTGTTGTTGTCATCAAGTAAAAGTGGAACATTTAAAGATGTAAAATTCTTTCCAATCGACTTTGCAAATCTCCAAAAGAACCTGGAACCACTGGGACACTCTCTGCGCATTTTACGATCTAAATCACTTTTTGCCTCGTGAAGAACCTGTTTACAAAAATTTCGTGCAACTACAAAGTTGGTCCGCCATTACTCCGCCAACGACAATGTGCGCGATTTTTGCAGAAGACAACCAGAGTATATTTCTTGCTTTACCAAAATTTACTGAAGGCAGACTTGTTTTGGGAATAGGGAATTAAGCATTCCATACCAACCAGGATAGTTTCCGTGATGGATTCGGTGACTGAGAAAGGATTGTCTGAGGTAAAGCAGAGTTCTTGCCATGGAAAATATGCAAGTGGATTAAGAAGAAAAAGAAGGGATCTCTTAATTCTTTCTAGTTTCCAAAGTGAAAGTGACAAACCCTACGTGGCTGTGTCTGAGAAGCGTGTATAAAGCGAGAGAGTGGCTGTTACAAGTTTGTGATCGAAATTTCCAGCATTTCCACTCTGATGTCAGAGTGATTTTATATGAATTTAAAGAATTTGTAAGGAAAAGGTCGAGTGGATTAGTTTAATGGGTATCTACATCAGAAATTCTTATGAGTTCTTCAACCAATTGCAATAGCCCACAAGTGAAGGCGAAAGCCTCTGCCATCCTTCCCGCGTGTTCAGTTCGGAAAGAAAACTTTAACCAGGGGATGTTGTATACGTTGAAGTCACTTAGAAAGACAACCTGAGCGTTTGGACGATTCTTCTATAGGTAATCGAAAGTTACGGTGGGAAAAGAGAAGAGAGAAGAGCTGTCTGTATGAAGGAGCGTTTGAAGACAGATAAAGTGAAAAAATGAGTATTACTTCATTTTTGGAACAGATTTTCAACCAAATCTTATCATGATCAGGAGATTCCAGTGCTTCTTTTCCTTGGCAAGATGGGTCGCTTCGCGTAAAAGCACAAACTTCCCTCTTGTGTCAAGACTTTGTGTGCAAATCGTAATTAGGGAAAAGCAAATGGACCATATTTATGGACGGGGAGACTTGGGTTTCTGTCAGAGACAGCACATAGGGGTCTTTCATTTTGAAGGTGTTGATGAACCGAGTTTAGATTTAAGTTGAGTCCCCGAATGTTACAAAACTGAATTTTGAATGAATTATTTGAAAGAGACTACACGTTTTCAATCAGATCTATGAACTACCAAATTCTGGCAAATTGAGGATTTAGTTACAAAAATTACTGTATTTACTATTGATTTGTAATTTCAAAACATCATCTTTTGTAACATCAGACACTCGAGCCTTATTTCATTCAAAAAGAAGAAGAATTTCTTGTTGTTGTTGTTTCGTGACTTATGGTTTCGACATCTTTGGAAGTTTTTTATTTTTTGAAAAAAAAATTCAAACATACGATATTTTATCAAATTCATGCTTTAAAATCAATATTTTTAAACTCGTAAATTTGTAAACGTATACAAATTTCGATTTTTCTTTAAATATCCATTCAGGTCTTTGAAATTTCGTTTCTAAACTTGAAATTTTATTTTCCCCTCTAAGATTTTGACTCGAAATTTAAAATTTTGATTTTTTCCAGTTTATTATGTTTATTTTTAGAAACTGAACTTTTAATCTCTCTCGTTTAAATCCAAAATGTCAATAATTTGACATTCAATTCTATACACGAACAATCCGCAGTAGTTTTCACGCCTTTCACAATTACAAAAACCGATGACGTAACACCCAACTTCCATGAAAGGAACTACATTAATAGCATTTTTAAATTACAGATCTGCAAGGCAGTATACTGATGAATTATTTTCCACTGTGGTTCTTGGCGTAGTTCTTTCGTTTGGAGTGGTAATTTTTTTTATATGCATGATATTTAATGTAAGTGCAGATATTTTGAAATTAAAAGAATTAATTATATTACGAAAAATTGATTTTACAGGGTGTATCGCTCATAATGTTATTAATTTTAACCAAGCAGTCGAAAGGTTTAGTTAATACATAAAATCGAGAAAATAATGTTATTCGAACCTTTAAAAGAGATAACATCCCCAAACAAAGCATTCCTTACTCGCGACAAACTTTCTTAATAGATATTGTTTCGCGTCGTTAATACTTGTAAGGTTACAACTGGTAATGAGCAAAACTGCTATTTACAAGTAGCAGTTACGGGTTGCTCCTGTTACAGCCAAGTAACAGTTTTAAATAGCTGCTACTTTTGCCACTGCTGCTTATTAAAAATACGCGTTAGGTGATCACATGTAGCAGTCCCAGTATACTGAAAGTCGGAACGGAATGGAACGGAACAAGTAACAACTTACAAAGAGTACCTGCTACTGCTACTTTGTTACTGTTACACGATCGCAAATCGCAGTAAGGAGCAACCGACAAGAAATAGCTGCTACTCCACTAAACTAACTGTTCCTGCTACGTTGTCACAGTATGATTATTATGAGAATTTTAAGAGACATCTGAATTTATAAGAGGTAAACATGTGATTTAATGGTAAAATTTCCCAGTCAATAACAAGTAAAGGTATCAGTACAATTAAGCTGTTTTATTTTGACATAATCTTCTAATAGTAACTAATTAAAGACAAAGAAGGGTAAAAGTAAACAAATAATCTCCATGATTATCAACATCACTTATTAATTAATTATTGCAAGAACGAAATGAGTTATCTTCAGATATAACATTAAAATTCCAAGATGCTTCCGACTATAGAAGAGAAACACTGATAGACCCCACAATTCCCTAAGAAAACGGAACGAAAGTACACGGAGTTAATCGAATCAAGTAAGTAAAGTAGCAGGTAGCAATAACGTTATGTGCAGCAACTGCGACTGAAAGATCTTATACAGGATCGGCCAGTACACTATTTCGGTCTGCTTGCCAATGAGAACGACAAAGCAAACTTCTGATATGAGGCAAGACGGAAAGAGAAACTAAATCGGCAGAGATGCCACATGGTAATTCATTTATGTGTATCTCCTTCATTATGACCGGGATAAATCGCTTCAGCGCTTCTTCGATTCAACAATTGGGAGAATGATAAGGGTACATGTGTAGCGCACATGTCACCTGGCATCGATTGGCATTATTTCTACATGGACTTACGACTGGACCGAATCTGCATTAAATAAATCATCCTCTAGTAATCCGTCCGTCGCGGGCGTAAGGAGCATACAACGCATACGGGCGGCACTATCGAGGAGGCGGCAATGGGCATGTAGTCGGGGATTTAATCCAAATTAAAAATACTTCAAAATCGAATTTTCCGAACTTTTAAACTCAAATATTTCATATTGTTCCTTAAATTGTGACAGTAATCCGAAAATGTTAGTCAAAAATTCGCGGAAAAAATCGAAGTTTCTAGTTTTTTCAGTTAACACTCAAAAAAAAGTAGAACTTCAAAAAAAATTTTAAAATCTCTTGAAAAAAAAACGAAGTTTTGAGTTTATGCCAACACTTTAAGAGAAAAAGTAAAAATTTAAAATAAGAACTCGAAATTTTGTGAAAAAAAAATTTGTAAAATTTTAAAAATAAAGGAAAAATCTCCCCAAAAAGACAAACTAGCTTATAAATTTAGTTTTCTTGAAGATAATAAAAACGTATAAATTTAATACTTAGAATTTAGGAAATAACTTCCAGCAAAAAAAAAGAAATTTTTAGCAAAATGTTTGGATGAAACTCGACAAAAAAGTAAAACATTAAAAAAAAATATTTTAAAAATGTTCGGCACTTTGAGAATAAAATTGATGATTAATCGCGAGTCCAACCGCTACTTTGATACACGCTTCGCTATCGGCCAAAAAAAAGTGTTTTCATTAATTTTACATAAAATAGGCCGTTTGTTAATTTATAAGGTTTCTAAAAATGTGTAAATTCGAAGTCTGGTAATTAGTTAATTGTTAAACAAAAGCTACTAACTAAATTCCTTATGTGGAGATCTTATGGCAAGATTAAGTTGTATACTAATAGGAAAACTTGCAATGTTTTTAACTGTCAGAACATTATAATTTAGATATTAAATATACTATCTAAACTATTAAGAAATTTAATTTTTTTTAGGTTTTTCATGGTTTAAAAAATTAATAATTACTAGATTGATTATAACAATTATAAATATCGCAAAATTACAATAATATTAAGTATAGTTGCCATAAAACCTTAGCGAAGGAAAAAAAACATAATTCTACTTGGAATCTAAACGAAAAATCTAAAACTTTATGTAAATCATTTTTTCCAGCAGATTTTTTTTCTTTTACAGTTTTAGATGATTTGGTCAATTTGTGAAATTTTTGAATTAATATTTAATAACATAATAAAAAAGAATTTTACTTGCTTTGTTTTTGAAATAATTGCGAAAAACTGGACTGTTTTTTTCAAAACTTTAATTGTTAATAACAGCGGCAATTGTTTATGTGTCGATACTTAGATCCAGAAATTCGGACTTTTTTCTCAAAATAAAAAACTATAAATTTCCAGAAAAGATAAAACTTCGAAGAAAATAATTAAAATTAAGCAACATTAGTCGAATAATGTTGTATAAAATTTTACTTTTTTCTTTGAAATTTGAAGTCTTAATTTCAGATTTTAAAACTGATATTTATCGAATTTAAATACAAACTTTGGTTGCTATTTCTGCAACTTTGAATTTATAAAGGGATCATTTTGTAAAGAAAGAAAAAATCTGAGAAAAATACACCATTCGTTGAAAATTCAAAAATGTTTAAACAAATTTCTGGAGTTGAGAAATTTGAGTTTAGACTGAAAATTTTAGCAAAAAAAAGTGTAATTTTCGAGAAAGCATACTTTTTTAAAATATAAATATTCTAGACATTACGAATTTTTTCTGAAATTTCACAAGTTATTTAAATTTAAAGATTTTTATTTTTTGACTTAAAATTTTGACCTTTAATTCAAATTTCTAGAAAAAAAAAGATTGAATTTTGAAGTCAAAATTTAAACTTTGCATTTCTTAAAATCCAAACTCCAAATTAAAAACAAAACAAAAATATTACATTTCAATCAAGAAAACACTCAACATTTAGACATTTTTTGGGGTGAAATTGTGAACTTTTTTTGGAAATTCTTTTTTTTTCTCGAAATTTGAACATTAAATTAAAAATGAATTATGAATTTTCGATTTTAAAGACGAATTTTTTTCAATTTTTCAATGTTGTTGCAATTTTAAAATTGCGACAAATATGAGAAAGTGTTACTTTAAAAATGTGAGAAAAAATTTGAAATTTTGATAAGAAAGTTTCTGAAAAAATCAAAATTTTGGAAAAATTTTAAATCTTATAAAAATAAAAAACCAGAGATTTAGAGTTAAAACTATTATAATTTTAATATTTTGAGAATACATTTCAAATTCTTTAAGACACTTTTACTTTCTTATAAAATTCCTAAAGTCGATTTTTTACATTAAATTCAAACTTTTAATCTTGTTCTTGAAATTCGTTAAGAATGGTTTCTGAAATTTCGATTTTCAATTCGAATTTCCGAATTTTAAGTCAAACTTTCAAAAATAAGTTAGATTTTTAAATTCAATCATTTTTTTAAATGAAAATTAAAATTTTAATTAGTTTAAATGATTGTCTTGACATTTTAAGAAAAAAAATGAGATTGCGAAAAAAGTCTACATTTTAAGGTCATAATTTTAGAAAAGAGTAGAATTTCGAATATAAACTCGAAATGCGGACGCATGGGTTCTCATAATTTGATAAGAGATTCGGTCGAACAGTATTAAATTTATTGAATCGTCCAACAATTTCCACTCTTAACCATCTTCTTACAGAATTCGAGTAATTAATTTGTCTTTACACATCCAGCTGACCGAAATTATGATGTATTGGCCAACTCGGGATGTTATTGTTATTCGATTCAGAAGAAAAAGTGCTAATTATTAAGTGGTATTTAACCTCCCAGGGCGGTGAAGAAGTCGTTGGGCGATTCGCTTTTTCCTACGAAGATCGACCAATACCTGATGCAAAGACGGTGTTAAATATCGTCCACAAATTTGAAAAATCGGGATGCATAACAGGTTGTAATAACAAGTGTTGTTTGGAAGCGCGTCAACCTGAATGTGACAGGCCATTATCCGACGAAAGAATGGCTAAGGAGTTAGCTGTATTGCATTTGTCGAAGCAAAATAAACCTTGTTCTAGTGAACAGATCGCAGAAGAAGTTAATGTGCCATCGCGAACAGTGCAAAATAGAAATGAGTACAACTGTTATAAAGTTTCTGAAACCCAAGAAATATTTCCTGAAGATCGATACAAATGTCTTGAGTTTTGTGAGTCTATGAGAGAAAAAGTTGATGTCGATGGACATTTCTTAACCCACGTACAAGAAAGACCATGTAATTTAGACCATTTACGGGATCGAATTGTAGAAGTCCTAGATAATATTTCTCCTGAGATGTTGGCACGCGTAAGAACTGAATTTTACGACAGATTAGGTTATTGCGAAACACCAGGAGGGAACATTTTTGAACCACTTATTACATAAGCATTTTTTCTTCCATTTTTCTGTTGAATCATTTTTTAAGTTTTTAGTTTAGATTGTCATCACACCGGCTGATTATTTTTACACAGAGTTCATTTATCTTTTGGAATTTTTGTTTTATTTTTCGTGAGACCCGGTTGATTAAAGAAAACAAAATCGTAAAGTATCTGTAATTATTTTCATACTTTTTAGGGTGTGAAAATAATTGTAGAATCAATTAATAGGTAAAGATGTATTTTCCATTTAAAACGACACTCTTTTATCGAGCTCCGATAAGGTTCTGATGCAATAACTAAAAGACAGGTGTGCAGTTTGCAGCGAATGCGTGGTCATGATTTGATAAGCGCGTCTATCGAGCAATATATTGAAACAGTGTAAATCATACCATCCTTCTCTTTCCTTACAAAATTTTGATATGTTCCTTGTTCTTTACACGTTACAGCAGACCGAAATCGTGTACTGGCCCGTCGTGTATGTTCCAAAAGTAGCAGTTACTTTTAGGAACTGATAACTGTTCCAACTGCTACTTAATAAGTAGCAGTGACAAGTAGCAGATTGCTATCTACCCACACAACACTAGTTACAAACACCAGGCTCAGGTAATAATACAGACTTGCGAGAAATATCTCCCAACTAATTGTTTGCGTATCATATTGCCATATTTTACTTTCATGAACTTGATACTAATATGAAAATAGCTGCATCTATTATACATTTTTGTTTTCCAGTCAACCGCTTTGATGAAAAATTAAATAGTAATCAGCATCACATGTTCCTCTCAGAGAGTCACAAAATTCAAAATGTAATGGTCGTCGGAAAATATATCTTAAATACTAGCTATTTTTTAACAGTTGAACCAATTTGTTTTTAAAATGTTCCGCCCTATTTCGGTTTCTTAACTTTGTTTTACAATTCTTTAGCGCCATCGGTCGATTATCATGTAAAAAGGCAAATCGTGCAACGATTTCTTCCAAGATCTTGAAGACAAAGTATTATTTAATTATTTCCTTATTTGTATTTTTATAACTAGAGACCGGATTTTGGGCACAATCAAATAATAAATAAAAGATGAGAAAAATTTGAAGTTAGGCACAAACAAACAGCTAAAAAACGCACTAAAAAGGCAAAATGAGCGAAAAAAGGCATTAAAAGGTCAAAACCACATTAACAAGATAAAAAATTATTGACTATTTTAAATATGGCTTTTTCCCCAAATACAAATTAAATGTCTCTCAATATTCTCTATTGTAAAATTTGTGCATCTCCACGTCAATAAATTCGCATTTTAATTTAAAAAATTTGTCTCTACATCGCCAGACAATGTTCAAACTACATCCTTCTCATTCGGTAACGAGCTGTTACTTTCGACAGCATTAGCGTGAATGTAGTAAAAGTGTAATTTCTTCAAAAGATGGATATTTTGAAAGAATGTACATTATTTTTAATATTGCCTATTTTCGGGAGAGAAAAATAATGCAGCAAATTATTTCTACGATAAAAATTATAAACAACATACTTTCTTGTCGTTTTTTCTCCTCCAGGGAAAATTTTCGTTTCCGGATATTTTTGCAATAAAAAAATTAGGAAAATTGGGAGTACTGAGTTAACCTAAAGTTCTAATAAAAATGTTTACAGATGTCTTAAAAGAGCTTGCCTGATAGATTTGTTTTTATTTATTTATTTTTTTTGATTAACGACGAATGTGATGTTGCTTAACAAGAGATTTTTTGCTTGTAACTGAAATTAGCACAATGTTTTTTTTTCTGAAAAAAATCTATGCTATGATATAATTTATAATTTAACATCCACAATTAAACGATTTTTCTCCAGTTGGCTTCAAACTCTGTGGTTAACTAGAGCATTTTTCAAACAAGTGGACTTTACACAAGGCAGTTCAAAGATAAATTTTACAGAAGGAATATCCTTCGGCTAATTTTGGCATTTAACCCCAGCATCTGTTTTTACCTAGAAATAAGCAACCTAGTTTAATTGTACTGTATTGTGATACAGGATAATTAGCAGCAGGCAAACCCTAAAAAGGTCTTGGTGGGTCACAAGAGTAATTGCTTTTAAATTATATTTCTTTGAAATTAATACTTAAATTTTCTTACTATTATGTTATGATGGTCAAAAACCGCTGCGTGCATATTTCTGCTTTACTCCTTCTGAAGGGTAAATATACTTGGAAAAATCCATAGAAAAGGTTAAATAGGCACAAAATTAGTTCAAAATAGGTCCGAATCATGTATAAAAAGGCAAAATAAAGCGAAATTGAAATTTAGGCAATAACACACGAAAAACGCCAAAAAAAAAGGTGAAAAGATCGGATCATAGGATTTTACCTAAAATCCGGCCTCTATAACACATCGAAATTTTGTACTTATTTTGTTTCCCTTAATTTCACGTTATGACGCAGCTGTCGCATTACATCGCAATGTCAAAGCCATTTAAAGTTAGGACTATAAATTTATAGCTATTTTACGCGACTTCATATGCGGTTTTAAACGTATAATGATTTTTAGAACTTAATGAAAGTGTCCAAACTCAAAGAAAAGTTTTAAATATGTTAAATTTAGGATCCACTTGTCTTAACTTGTTTCTAGTTTTAATTAAGAACCAGATATAATAGATTGTAAGATGCCCATAGGTGGTGCTGTCGATCAAGCATACTGTCTTACAGTGGCGGCTAGTGCTAAGGTTTGCAGGTTTGCGCAACCTCCAAAAAAACGCTGGGATAAAAAAGAAAGTAAATTGTTCTTTATGTTGTTTATTGTATTTATTGATAACAGATTTATTGCTACCAAACATACTGCTGAATATTGCGGATTCCGCCGATTCGTAAGCGTTTGATGACATATTGGGTCCACAGTTTGCAAAGTTTGCAGGCTAGACTGCAAACTTTGCTTTACACATATGCACCTGCGCCTTAACTTATATTTTGTTCGCTTAAAATACTTGCCCATAAGCAAGCATTAGGTTGCACTTGTGGGTGCAAACCAAATATCGATTCGCTATTATAATCTGTCATCGGGCAATGTTCCGAGTCTTGAAACACAAATAAAAATAAATTCAGTGCAAAGTTTAATCGCACAGCCATTCTGTAACCGATCTGTGTCGAAAAAATATTGTACAGACGGTGTTTTGTAAAAAGCGAAGTTTTAACAGAAGTATTTCGCGAAGCTAAAGAAGTACCTAGTCTCTGGAAGTACCTATGCGACATTGTTATCTGCTAAGCTAAAAAACGATTCAGCTTCACTGACCTTTTAATTGCAGCAACCTTATTTTTTTCTGAAAAGTTTAACCAACATAGAATCACTTTTCCTGAAAAGAATTTTAAAAAAACTTCCAAGGTTCATCCATTTTTTAATTTATAAAAATTAAGAACTAAACTAACCCTAATTTACGAAACAGAAAAGTTTAAATCGGCTTTTGGTTTACTTGTACTCTATAACATTATTTCAGAAAATAGTGAGCTTAGTGAAACTCTAAATCTTTTAAAAATCCTGATAACCATCTCAATGGCTTTTGCTGAAGCAGAATGGTGCTTCTCCAGTCTGGAAAGAATAAAAACTCTTTTAAAAAATACATTAT
The DNA here is from genome assembly GCA_028583605.1 of Dastarcus helophoroides. NCBI lineage: Eukaryota > Metazoa > Arthropoda > Insecta > Coleoptera > Bothrideridae > Dastarcus > Dastarcus helophoroides. Next base: position 25,921,918 of record CM053334.1, read on the forward strand.
GCCAGGAAAGATTGTCCGCATTAACGATGTCTTCAAAGAAAAGGACTTAATCCAAGGAATACTCGACTTCAGTAAAAAGTTATTGATAAATTTGCAGCTGCCAAGGTTCCAAAGATGGCAAAAGATGCCAAAGATGGACTTCCTCTTCTTTTTCTTTCTGTTTTTTTGCAAAAATAATAATAAAATATCTCTTAATTTCTCCAGCTTAATTTAAAATTTCCAGTTTCGGCACATTTTTGCAAATGTCTCTTTGCAACCCCCAAATTTTATTAGCACCAGCCGCCACTGCTGTCTTATATCGCTACTGCGCGTGTAGAAGGGGTTAATTCAAAAATAGATAAAATTGAAGAAAACGACCTAACTTACAAGGAAAGGTCGCGAAGTGTCCGGCGCCGATTTTCCTAATTTTTGGATATGTTTTAGAGGATGAAAATCTAAGAGACACGTATTTTTTTTATCGGCTGATAAACGGTTTTAAGGTTAGTTTTACCCCCTCAAAGTTGGGGCAAAAAATGCAGATTTTGCTGTTTCTCGAATACCACAAATGATATTCGTGGTATTCGAGAAACAGCAAAATCTGCATTTTTTGCCTCAACTTTGAGGGGATAAAACTACCCTTAAAACCGTTTATCAGCCAATAAAAAAAAATACGTGTCTCTTAAATTTTGGTCCTTTAAAACATATCCAAAAATTAGCAAAATCGGCGCCGGACACTTCGCGACCTTTCCTTGTTAGTTTGCACGTGACTTCAGACTTAGATTTTCGACTTTTGACTGACGAGCACAATTAGATAGACAGTTAATTATACTTCAAATGACTGGACTTCCTTTAAATAACGAGAGTATGTTCAAAATTATATACAAAAACGACTTGAACTAATTTTCTCAAAAGTTTGACTTAACCCCTTTTACATGCATAGCAGCGATGTATAAAATTAGTTTGGTTAAAAGCATTAAAGCTAAATGAATTGGCTATGCACAGCTTTAAAGAATATGTGCAGATTGCAGAAAGATGTTTAGTTCAAATTCGTTGATACGTTGATGTGTATATTTAGCTGCCTAACGAGTCTTCAGCTATATGCAGGGTACTTCATTTAACACTTTTACAGCTGATATATCGAAAAATAAAAAGTAAAAAAGTCCCCAACAGTAAACCCTCGAGCACTATATGGTAATCCGTTAACCCGTTTCAAAAAACTGCCATAAAATACATTTTTTTTAGTCATTAAAATAATTGGGATTAGGGTTTATACAAAAACCGACATTTTAGATAACCGGTTTTCGAATAGTAATTTTTCCAGAAAACTGGTTTTAACCGGTTTCGAATTTTTATAAAAAAAATTTTTTCTCGAATATTCTGTAATTCGAACAAAAAATTTTAACAGAAAATTTAGAGTGATTAAAAGCAATTTTTGACTGAAATTATTTTCTGTTCAATTTTATTGATAGTAAATTTTTTTATGCAATTTAGTAGAACAAAGAAATAATAGTTGGCCAGGATTAAATAACTTTAAAAACAATTATTCGTTCTTTACGCATAATTTTCACATATTGGGATGTAAATATTTTTACAATAGTGAAACGAGTTATGCAGCAAAGGGTTCGAATAAATAAAAACAATATATTTTCATATTTTTATAACCATATTATTTTTTTAAAAAACAATGTTATTAGATACAGATGGATACTTATTAAAAACAATTAGAAAATATATAACTGTGTATTATATAATGTAAATTATAATCAAAGCCGAAAGACAAGAGTAAATAAAGTTTATGCATACATACTTATTAAATTTTAGTTTCAAGTTGATGTAGGCTAATATTTAAATATCTTCGATTTCCTTTACTGGTCCATTCATCTATAGTTATAGAAAATGTTTGCCCTTTATTCTTCATACAATTTAATTCATTTATAGTTTCATTTTTTATAGTTTCCTAAAACTTATAAATAAGATTCATAACTCAAGAATTATTTTGTGGTAAGCAATAATTTCGTTTTTGCAATGACTCTCGTATGAACGAGCTATTTGTTATGCAATTAATAGATAGTCCATCCAATGCAGCAAGCTTTGATACAATTTCTTCTAAACTAGTCCTTTTCACAAAGTTAAGAATACAGGGCTGTGTAATTGTTTGTGAACTCGGGCCGGCATCAGATGATTTTTTCTCGGTTATTTTATCGTACACTGTTTTCAAATGATTATGTAGACTGCTTGTGCTTGATCCTTTGCAAGTAAGCATTTTATTGCAACAGTGTTTTCATCATTCTGGTACATTTGGCTACATTTGTCATTTTTAATTTTTTTTTAAATGTTATTCATACATTGAAAACCGATATTTTCTACTAAAAACCCGGTTTTCGAATTTCATAATTTTCTCCAAAAAACCGGTTTTTAAACCCGGTTTTTAAAAACCGACAAACCCTAATTGGGATGATAAACTGTTTCATAGTTGGTGAATATACTTTTTTTGGATGTTCTGCAATCAGAAAGCAAAATTGACGTATTGGCGGTATTAAACATTGCCAGAAGGATATCCTGTTTTTTTTTACCTCAAAATTATTTTCGCCTACCAAATTCTTTTGGGCCTAAATTATAAAAAAATAATGGTAGTTTATTAGTTACGATTAAAATGGGGCCAGATTTGTAAAAAAAATTTTTTCAGTTTAAATTTACATTTTAAACTTTTTAAATCACGTATTCGTATCATAGCTATTTATCTCCTCTTAAAATTAAAGACATAATAACTGAGATACCCTGTAAAAAGTGTTAAGAAAAGCTATTTTAATTCTGAAATGGGATTTATTTGGTGCAAACAGTCAATACTTTTTCTTTCAATCTTTAAGCATTAATTAACTAAACTTTGGGAATATTATATAATTCTTAAAGTGAAGAAGAAAACGAGTTCCTAAATACTATCAAATTTTATTTGCACCAAAAATTCCAAGAAATACCCACTTTAAATATTTTTAAAAATAAATCATTAGGTCAGTCTTTTGGTGGTTGGAGGAATTAGTAGATTAAAGTAATATTTGTTTCTTTTTTAGGATAAAATTAACATCTGGTTTAAAATAACATTTATTACAACAATAGCAATGTCCATATTTACTTCTGCTCATTTTGGACAATTATTAATAAATAAGGTAACATTTTATTTATTTCTTTATTGATAGTTGCTCCTAATTTGCATTTGTCAAATTAAGTGTTAATCAGGCAGTGTAGAATAGCCAAATGAAATAAATTAGTACCTCAATTGTTATTCATGTTTAAAAAAAAATTCGTTAACTTCAAAACTTTGTTAATGAAACAATGTAGAACAACCAAATGAAATAAATTTAATACCTCAATTATTCATTTTTATCAAAAAAATCTGCAAACTTAAAATTTTAGCCCCTTTCGAGAGATAGTGACAACCTCTTAATTTTTAAATAAAAATATCTCATCTAAAAGATCTTTTTAATTTCAAGTTTTCAAAACACAAGCTTTTTGAATATAAGAATGCCTCAGTCATAATTTCATTAATTTCATTTGAAGAACTTAATTAAGACAAAATATTGAAAAAGAATATTACTGGACCTTTCAAAAAACATACAAAGAAACTCTTTCTAACATGGCGCTGGTTATGGCCACAGATGATTTACAACTTCATACGTTCATAGACGCTTATCGCGTTATCACTCACTTGGTCATCCAATAAGTCCGTAGGATAAGTAAAAGAAAAACAAAATTTTGACAAAACTCGATCTTATTATTCAACATAGTTGCCTTCGAAGGCGATACAATGAGTATAGCAATTTTCCAACTTTTCGATACTATATACGATATAGTACGATTTCTCTTTCTCGTCAAAATATGCCTCAGTTTCAGCGATTACTTCATCATTGGACTTAAATTTCTTTTCAACAAGCATTCTCTTGAGGTCTAAAAACAGGAAAAAGTCGTTGGGGGTTAAATCTGGAGAATGCGGTGGGTAGGTAAGCAATTCGAAGCCCAATTCATTCAATTTTGCCATCGTTGTGACCGTTTGTGACACGGTGCATTGCCTTGGTGAAACAACACTTTTTTCTTTTGCAAATTTGGCCGTTTCTTTGCGATTTCAGCCTTCAATCGATCCAAAAGTGCACAGTTATAATCGCTGTTGATGGTGGTTCCCTTTTCGGCCAACTGTTGCGTCTTTGCTCGCTTTGGATTCCATTCGTCGACTGCTGCATACTCAGCTGACCACGTTTAAATTCAGCAATCCACTTCTCTACCATTTGTGTCGGTGAAGCAGACTTCGGATAATGTTTATCAAGCCATTGTTTGGTAAAGCAATGCTTTATCAAAACTCGAAATTTACTTTTTTCCATTTTTTTTCAATAACAAAAGTTTTTTCACACAAAATGTTATAACTCACGAATTAATAGTCAGATTGCTGTCAAATTTATACACGTATCGTTTAAAGGTTAGTTCTAAATAAAAATTCAATGGAAAAAAATGTAGTAAGGCCATCTATGTGTCATCCTATGGTCTTTGTGAATGGACTATAATGGTAGGGTAGCCTAGCCTGTATGAACCATAACTCATTAATTAATAAACAAAAAACCTTTGAGTAATTATTTTGCTTCATAATTATCGGCATTTTCACACATTTTAAACTAATATGAAAATAATTGCATGTGGTAAATATGATTAAATATGCATATGTGAGAAAAAAATGTTAGTCACCTAATTCGTATATATTCGTTTTTTCTATATCCTGTTAAAAGTAATAAGTTATTGACCTAAGACCATTCAAATGAGTATCTTTCGTCATTAATTCGATTTAAAAATTAGGTGTATCAGCTATCATCCGAAAAGCAATATTTTTAGAAGTAAAAATGTCACATTACGGGAAGTTTTTTAGTTTATAAATCTAAAATTTACGTGTCACAGTTTTTTATTAACATGCATAATGACCAATATGCTTCATTTGGTTGTTCCACGGCGTTTTATTAAATGCAAGTTTTTTTTTTCAGAATGACAAGATGTACGATGCTTTGAAATGTGTACCTTACTACGACTGGAATCGTTCAAACAAATACTTGTTGCTTATGTTTCTTACACATTCTCAGGAACCAATACGAATTATACGATACCTGCTTCATTTAGATTATAATCTAATAAAAGAAGTGAGTATATAACTTCTAATCAATTACTAACCTAGTTGGGTATTTTTAAAACAAAACAGTAAACGGGCATAAATGGTGTAATAGTGCAATATATTAACGGAAAGTCTACATAAGCTAACATGTAAATAACAAACTAGTTGTTAGGCACTAGCATTAAATTTTGGTTGAACGGACTGGTTCTTAGTTATCTTTAAAAATTGAAATACAAATCTTGTCCCCTGAAATCAAGAAAGATTAAAAAACACAACCAAAGGTTGCTCTAATATGTTTCGATAACTTGGCTGTCAAAACGCATTAATCCTTCTTAGTTTCAGGGGGAAGATTTGTATTTCAATCAGCATTAAATGTTAGGTATCAATAAGGACAGACACAGATGGACATTACTTCACGTTTTCATATATTATTATGGCCACGTCCGCTCACGGATGCAGCAGTAGCTTTTCGGAGCATTTGGCGGTAATGTCTAATAGGAAATAATTGTTTACAAATTATTTCAAAAATGATGTCCATACCATTGAAAGGGGTCTAAAAATAATTGCTTAATATTTTAGAAAGCATTATTATTTTTGTTCTTATCTTATTCTTATCTCAATGGGAGAAGCACTGGTCCTTGGTTTTCTTCAAAAATTAATATACAAATCTTGTCCCAAGAATTGTTTATCAATTAACCTTGTTTCTTTTATCTTCTATTGGAATAATATTACATGTTTCATCTTTTCAGACATGTCGGCCTATCGGAACAATGGTATCTATTTACTTTAACTTCAAACATTCGCAGAAATAGTACTATACTAGGAAGTTTTTCAGTCAAGCTTTCAATGGAACATCTACACTATAAAATAAATAACTGCTTATGCACTACTTACAATGTAATTATCTAACGTATTTTATGGTAACACAAAATAAATATTAAAAAAATTTAGCAGAAATAAAAATCAGAAAATGCATTTGAATTATAACTTTATCCTTTTTTAGAGACCAACCAATATTTCGGGTCAGGTTCCGGTCAAAAATAAAGCAGCTTTGGCCGCAGCTTCGTTCTCTACTCAAAATCGGGCCAAATTTCAACTGTTTGTTAATCGTAACATTAGAATTTAAGTTTGCGCCGCGCTTAAAATTGTTGCTAACAAAATGAAATTTTAGGAAGTATTCAAATTTCTATTTTGCAAAAAAATGTAATTAATAAATTTAAATTGAAGAGTGGCACTATGACAAATACATATGCTAAATTTCAGGTTAAAATTAGTTCATCCTTATACCTACTATTTCGACTTTAATTTCAAAAGAAATGTAAACTTAAAAATTTGTTTCTTTTTATTTCAAGTTTAAATGGCAAGGTTGGATTTTTTTTAATAATTAGAATTACCTTGAAGAATATTCTCTGTATCTTCTATGCAAATATTTTATTCATTTTATATTGGCTTTTTTTAAAAGATTCTTCTCTCACATATCCAGATTTTCGATCACCTTTCGTTAAGAATTGACTATCTTACAATGTTTTATAGATTACATCAAGCAGCGATTGCGTTGGATCTTAATTCGTCAGTAGCTGTTCGTGACTCGACACTGAAAAATATTTAAAACTATCTTAAGTTTCAAAAGATGTAAAATTAAATAAGAACAAGATTTTTCTAAAGTTTGAACGTTTCAGGGAGGGAATAGAACATTTATAACTATTAAACTTTATTAACTATTAAATCCTGTATTTATAAATTGAATTACTCTGAATGTAATGCTGTCTATATAGGTCAAACATCACGTAATTTTCACATTAGGTACAGCGAACATCTTGCTGCCTTCAGAAATAAACATCCAGAAAGATCAAATTTTGCAGAGTATCTATTAGAAACACGACATAAACTTACATGCGCGAACACTGTTACATACATACATATTTGTGATAACACTAAAAAACTTAATTTCTTGAAAGCTATAGAAATTCACAAATGTTTACAATCTAGTCAATTTATACTTATAAACGAGCAGCTTGATCTTCTGAACATACCCCTAATTGAAGCTTTAGAATTTCCTGAAAACAGTTAAAATCTAGAATTAAAATAAAATTTTCGAGTAAAATCTGGAAAGACATAAATATTTTTTTTCGATTTTTTGATTTTAAAGCCAACATTCTGCATTAACTTGAAAATTGATCACCATTATAAAATTCGAAAAGATGGTTAATGACTAAAGAAAATATAATACGTATAAAACATTATCAAAATTTTGAAAAGTGATTCCAATGTTTAAAAACTTTGAAAATACAACAATTCTCAAAATATTGAGTGAAAGTCAACATGTGAAGTTTAAAAACATAACTTGGAAATTAATAGTTAAAAAAATTGTAAAACAACCAAAAAAAGTGTAAATTTCTAATTTTTAGAAAAGTTTAGAAATTTCGAGTATGAAGTGAAATTTTTGAGATTAAAGAATTTTAAGAACATTTAGGTCGCAGCAGGGGTGCTTCAGGGGCCTGTCCTGTCCCCTGTTTCTATTACACATAAACGATCTCTTAGCTTCAACTTCCAATCCTATCTGCAGCTACGCGGATGATGGTAGCCTTGGGTCATCAGATCGACTAAGGGAACAGCAGATACAGATGATTAATCGGGATCTCGACATCATTCTGAAATCGGGTAAGAAGAATCTGGTCTACTTTAATGCTTCAAAAACTCAGGCCGCGGTTTTCTCTAAGAAAACATTAAGATATAAGGCAACAAAGACACTAATGGATGGTAAAATCCCTCCGATGGAATCTAATCTGTCTATCCTAGAAATAAATGCGGGCACTAACTTCTCTTCGGACGATCATATGCGTGGCGCCATTGCCAAGTTCGCCTCTCAGAAGTTATACTTTCTCTTTAGAGCTAAAAAGTACTTCACACCTCATCAGCTACTCACACCTCAAAAGCACACTTTATCTCTTTTGGATTTAATTTAAAGAAAAGCGATTCGCCTAATTGATGGCGAGAGTTTGACCGATTCTCTCGAAAGATTAGAAAACAGGCGGATGGTTGGTGACTCATCTTTTTTCTACAAGTACTATCATGAAAGATGATCGCAGGAACTAATATGATCGATCCCTCCAAGAGCAAGATTTTTGAGGCATACAAGACAGTCGGAGACAACCAATTCCTGTGCAGTCCAGATTGACACAGTGAGAACGTCTGTCATCGAAAACTCTTTTTTCTATAAAATTTTCAAGCTATGGAACTCGTTACCGAAAGGAATTTTTTCCAAAAATTACAACCTATCCTTGTTTAAGAAAGCGGTTCATCGGCGTCAATCCTTGTTTTCGCATCCTTCTCGCAGTGCTTTGAAGGCATAATGGGGTGACCCTTTGCGAATGGATTAAACTTAAAAAAAGAAAAACCTAAAATTTCAGGAAAAAAAGTCGAAATTTCAAGATTAAAATCGATATTTTGAGAAAAAAAAACAACTTTGAATCTCAAAATGAATGTCGAAATTTTCAGATAAAAAAATTGGAAAACTCGATATTTCAAAAAGTTAAAATTGTTAATTTAAAAAAAAATGGGTTAAATAAAAAAATTGCTGCTTTAAAATAACATTTTTTAAAATGCTATAAATTTACACAAATAAAAACTAACGAAAAAACAATAATAGTAAAATAAAAATTGAGATTTCAAACTCGAAACCCTCAACTCGAAGCCATCACTTTATTGTGCCCCATGATATTAGTGGTGATAGTATTATTAGAAACTTTTACGTCTTCTTTTTTATTTGACAGACAGACAAAAGGAGTTTATTTTTTAACTGTGTGGTCCATTTAAAATTTTGTCGCCCTTTGTCCTAAAAAGTTTATTGACCGCTGCTTTATAGGATAATAATTTATAATATAGAATTATGGAAGATTTTAATAAGAAATGTTGAAAAAAATATCTACTTTAGAGTCGAACTTTCAACTTCAAATTTAATTCGAAACCACTTTTCTAATGGACTTCCAATTTAACACTTCTTATTTGCTTGATAGAATAATAGCATGTTGTGTAATATTTCGAAAAAATTTTAGGTTTGTAGTCAAGATTTGAAAATTGAATTTTTTTCCAAAATTTCAACTTCAAATTCAAAATTTTTAATATTCCTTAAAATAAAGAATATGAAAAATTTAAATTTCGAAATAAATCTTGAAATTTGAAGAAGAAAAGTTCAATTTTAAGCTTAGGGTTTTAATATCTTTTTTTTTATTTTAATTTTAATGCTTAGGTCCTTGAAGCAGAAGTTTCTAGAACACTGTCAATTTTTAGAATTTGAATTTTTAATCCCTAAACTTGAAAGTAAAAATTTCAATGAACAAGATTACGAATTTTAAGCCTAAAGTTAAATCGTTTCTCTATGAATTTTAGTTTTAAATTTGATCTAGAATTGATTACCCTAGTCAACACTGATTTTGTCACACGAACTCTGGGAAGTAATCGTATTTGGACTATCTACCCCCATCAGGAAACCGTACTTACTTTTTTTCTATCACCCCTAGTTTTCTTGTGAGAAGGTAAAACATTTATTTTTCGAAATGTAGCCTTCCCAAATACTGTTCGTTTTTATTTCGATCCATATATTATTTACATCTTGAAAAATTTGATCAGAAATAAAACATAATATCATGATCATATTAATTCTAAATTTGAAATCTCTTTTATCATTAAAATTTGGGTACTTTTTATTTGAATGGGACACCAGAGATTAAAAAATTCACAATAAGGAAAAAGCTTGTCCTAGACGTAAATCTTTAATTTGTAAATAGAAAACAGTGAAGCATTTACACTTGTAAAGGTCTCTGGTATATTTCTACCACCACTTCATATCAAATTAGGCTTACCAAAAATTTTCAAGAGGAGATGGGTCCCAATAAAAATGGATTTTTATATTTCAACGAGAAATTCCCCAGAATAAGTGAAGTAGTAGTAGTAGAACCTCAAATTAAGAAAATTAATAAGAGATTGGCTGTTAAAAAAAATTAAATAAATTAAATTAAATAAAAATTAGCATAAAATGCTTCAAAAATTTAATTGGAAATTTTTTGGTTTACCATAAGAGTGACATCTAAAGATATTTGGTTAACAGATTTTTCTTGGAGTATAAAACTTTGGGTTGCACTATGGGAATCAAGATTCATTTTTTAACCACATATCTTGACTTTATTCCTACGAATTAGTGGGCTCTGGGGAGCTCTAAGTGATAAGAACTGATAAAAATTTCATGAGGACATTCCAATGATGGAAAAACTTTATCAGGGCAGATTAAACTTAAGGGTGTTGACTGACTACAACTGCTTGATCAAGAGGGACCAATTAAAAGCTAAACAATCTAGAAAAACAAAGATTATAAGTTCCTTATGTACACTTTTTATGTTATATTTCTGGAAATTCATCATTTTTCAAACATTTAACAAACAAATGTCGTGGTTAATGGAAATTTCAAAACTGCTTATTTTAAATGACAACTAACACTATTAAAAAAAAAGTCCATGTGACATGACAAGACTTCAATTTTGTTTATCAGTTGATTTGATATAGCAAGTTAATTTTTTAAATAAATAAATAGGTCAAATGGCCACAAACGCCATCGTGGAGGTCAAGCATATTTGTCATTAAGAAGACATTATTAAAATAAAATTAATAAGTTATTGGTATAATAATTTAAAATGTAAAGAGTACTCCAGAATTCGAATTAACATCTTTTAGAATTAATATTGCATGGATACTAACATAAATGTTTAAGCTTATATTAGACCCTTTACTTTAAATTCAAAGATATACTTAAAGAGTTTAAGATTAATTTTTAAACTACATAGGTAGACTAAGAAAAACTTCATAAATAATTTCAACATTAGACTAAATAAATTAAGAATTAAAATATTTTAAGTCAGTTGACCGAAAACTCAAAGAGAAACGCTTGCATTTTAAAAATAAGTCAATTAAATGCAGTCAAAATTAACAAAGTGTTATTCAAAAAGTAAAATATTTTAATTGAAAAAGATTACAAGGTAAGGGAAACTGGGACGTCGTCTTCTTATTTTGTTCTGGATTTAAGGTAATTTTAATAATTTTTTAATAATGATAATATTAATATTATTTTAACTAGCAACTTCTTTTTTCGATATTTTAGACCTTATTTCCATTTTCATCTTTTCCTCGAAATATCGAGTTTAACGGAGACATATTTTTAAACTCAAAATTTCATTTTAAAGTGGAAATTTTAGCAACAAACCAATAATTTGGATTTTTAAGTGGAACTTCTGGCAAAAAATTTACTTATTGGGACGAAATGCCTAGAATTCTCAGTTCAGTCATAATTTTTTTACTTTGTATTGAAAAATTCGGAATTAAAAATAAAGCTTGAAAGTGATCAAATATTAAATTAAAATGACAAATTAAATATCTCTGAAAATATTTTCTATTTCATCTTATTTTTTTTGTGCAACAGAATAGCCCTTGATTATCTTTAAAAATTGAAATACAAATCTTGTCCCCTGAAACTAAGAAAGATTAAAATCTAAGGAAGATTAAAATCTTTCTTGGTTCAAGGGACAAGACTTCAAGAATTGAAATACAAATCTTGTCCCCTGAAATTAAGAAAGATTAAAATTGGTTTCAGGGGACAAGGTTTGTATTTCAATGTTTCGTCTTATTTTGTTTTAATTTCGTTTTTTCTTCTGAGAAGAGTTTCTAAAAAATTTCGATTTTAATCTCAAAATTGTCCATTAAAAATTTTACCCATTTCTCGCAAAAATTTCTTTTAACCCTACTTCATTTCAAAATTTCAGTGCATCACTATCTTTTGGGTTTAAGGTCGAGAATTCGACTTTAAAATTGAAACTATATGCAACAAGTTTCCAAAATAAAGTTGAAATGTTGATTAAAACGCACCATTTTCAAAACAAAATTATTGAAAATGTTCAATGTTTGCCTGAAAATATTTTTCTAATTTTTTTAGAATTGTTGAAAAGTTATAAATTCTCCTGTTTTAAAAAATTTAAACTTTTTAAATTTCAACATTTTCTAGCTTTTTTGACCTAAGAATTTCGATTTGTTGTGGGAATTGGTAAAAAAGTTGTGATTTGTAAACAAAAGATGAAATTTGGCAAAAAATGCCGAAATTAAAATTTTAAAGTTAAAATGCCACGAAAAAATCTTTACATCGACTTGTCTTCTAAAATATGTTCTTAAAGCTTAAACTTTCTTGGAAATTGTGTATTTTCTCTTCAAAGTTTCTTAGGATATTCGTGTCAAAGTTTCAACATCTCCTGAAACGTCGAATTAAACGAAATTTTGACCAACAATTCGAAATAAAATTTTATCAATAATTTAGGTACTTCAAATCTAAGTTTTATCTGAAATGTGAACTCATCTATTTCCAAAATGCAGAGTTTAAATTTAAAATTTTTAGTTCTTTTTTTTCTAAGATCTAAATTTTAAAAGATAAAATAATCATTTTGAGAATTTTTTTTTCTCGCAATTAGGAACAAACCTTTAAATATTCACTTGATAAAAAAATTGGTTTCTAGATTAATTTTTTCTTAAAATTTCGAGGCTAAAATCAAAATTTCGATTTTATTTTCGCTGCTGCATTTTTAATTGTATTAAAATTATAAATCAGTTTAATTTCAATTTTTGAGAAACACGTCAAAATTTACAAATTAGGATCTAAGTTCCAAATAATAAAATAATTTTGTTACAAAAATTGAATTTTTTTACTTTTATCCGATTTAAATTTACAATTGTTACTTTCTTCCTAAAATTTAGACTTATAATTCAAAACTTGATCACCTTTAAAATGTTGTTTATTTTCTTGAGATTTCAGTTTCAGTCTCGTCGACTTTTTGTCTGTTGGTGTCATGAAATATATCTTTAAGCACTTTTTTTTTAACAACAAATATTGTTTTGTAGTTTTCATGGTATATATTTAAGGAATTTTTTTTAGTAAACAAAAATTATCTATCTTGTAGCTATTATAAAATATATTGTGGGACACATAATGCGTTAACTTGCACGATGTTTAAACTATTAGAGAAGATGATCAACAAGCGTCTGATGTGGTACCTTGAGAGACATAAGCTTCTTCGTCAAGAACAATCTGGATTTAGGCCACATCGTAGTACCATAGATAACCTTGTAGCTTTTGAAACAGAGATTTCTGATTCTTTTAGGGCCAAGCAAGACTATGTAGCAGTGATTTTTGATATAAAAAGTGCGTTTGACACTACTTCAAGTTCGGTCATTTACTACAAATTAAAGGAAGTTAATCTAACAGGAAACATATTAGCTTTCCTAAAAAAATGTTTAACCGATAATATATCTAAGGTGGTCGCTAATGGAAAAGATCATAGCCGTTCACGCTGGAAAACGGAGTGCCTCAAGGTTCCGTATTAAGCACTACTTTATTTATTTTTTCCATAAATGATATATGTTCCTCCATAAAACAGCCAGTTAAATACTCTCTATATGCAGACGATCTCATCCTCTACTATTTAGGAAAAGTTATTCCAACTACATGTAATTTGCTGCAAAATGCTGTAAATAATCTATCTAGCTGGTCTTAAATGTCAGGTCTTAACTTCTCTGCTTCCAAGTCTATTATTATTAATTTTGGCCGAAGGAGAGGAACCCATGAGCCAAGTATAATATTAAATAATCAACCTTTACAAGTGGTAGATCGACATAAATTTCTTGGACTAACTTTTAATAGTCGTCTTACCTGGAAACAACACATTCAAGAAGTTAAAGGACACTGTTCAAAACGTCTAAACATGTTAAAAACGTTATCACATCACCACTGGGGTGCAGAAAAGGATGCCCTCCTCAGGATATATAGAGCGTTAATACGTTCCAAACTAGATTGTGGCTGTTTAGTCCATATAAGCGCTAGCAAATCTAACCTAAAAAGCCTGAACACCGTACATAACACCGCACTTCGTATATGTCTGGGTGCTTTTAGATCTAGTTCTTACGAATCCCTCTATTGTGAAGCTCGGGAGCTCCCTCTTTCGTTGCCATGCGAAAAACTTTTGCTAACATATGCCGCCAAAACATCTGCTAACCCTAACAATTCAATCTGTAGTATATTCAACTCCTTCCAAACTTTGGCATTGAGTCGTCCAAGAAGTTTACTTTCTGTCTGTCATATATTGAAATCTTTGCTAGAAGACATACTACTACTTCGCTAGTAGACATTAATCTTTTCAAGACAACTGTAAATTCTACTTCGTCTGTACCCCCTTGGTTTTAGCATAACCTTTCATCAACACGTCCTTGTGTAAATATAGCAAACGAGGAACTTCTATGCCCTTCTCAGGCAAGCTTTCTTCGAATTAATTAATTCAGAACAACTTTCTGCAGCAAACAGCATCCTGTATACCGATGCCTCAAAAATCGAAAATAGTGTTAGTTGTTCAGTTACTACATCCAACACTACCATAGCAAAGTATCAGCTACCCACCTACTGCAGTGTTCATACTGGGGAATTATATGGTATTCTTATGGCACTCAAATCGATCACAGTAGCAAATCAGAAAACAGTCGCTATATGCACAGACTCATTGGCCTTAATCCATTGCAATGAAAACATCTATACCCAAAATCTTCTGGCCCAAAAATTCGAAAAAATGCCAACTATTTAATTTCCCAGGGCATCAATACAAGTATTGTCTGGGTACCATCTCACGTTGGTATCAGTGGAAATGAAAATGCTGATCAAGCAGCCAAAGGAGCTATAGACTCTGATTTGCCCATGGTACAGGTACATCTCCAACATGATGATGCTAAAACAAACAATAGTACACAAGTGGCAAACGCACTGGACTCGATCAAATACTAAATTGGCCTCAATTCAACCTAGAATTGAAAACCCCAAGATGATAACAATGAAAAGAAAAGCCAAAATTATTTGCAGAATATTAGGAATTGGCCATACCAAAATTACACACAATTACTTAATAAAATCTGGTAATTCTCCTTATTGTGATTACTGTAACTGTGGTCTTACAGTTAGGCACATCCTGGCCGAATATCCACAACATGGTGAGGCTCTACAACGCTTCAACCTAACCAGTGACCTCAAAGAACATCTCACCTTCAGTTATTATAATAATATAATAGAATTCCTACACTGTATTAAAATGTACAATCGTATTTAAACCACTGTCCATTTTTGTATACTAACTGAATTTGTGCCAATAACCATTAGCAGTCAAAGCACATTAATTTTAAAAAAATAAATAAATTAGTAAAAAAAAATTATTTTGTAGTTGATATAAAATTAATTATTATAAAACTATATATTATTATCGTTGTTGACACATTTTTTAGTCGACAGTTATGATTAGGGGCGTCCCTGTTGCGCGCAAGCGCCACACTGAACAGCTGATTAAATCCCTGAAAAATCATCATAAATCATCTTAAATGCTGGATAATTCTCATAAATCAGCGTAAATTCTCTTAAATCCCATAAATCCATGTAAATCCTCGTAAACATTCGTGAATCCTCGCAAATGCTCGCAAATCCTCGTTCATCCTCGTAATCCTCGTATTAAATTACCCCAATTCCTTCAGGTTCTATGCCATAAATCACCAGATATTTATCCCTCTTGAATAATTATATTTTGCAGACTTGACCAAAGGATTTTATTACATGAAAAATGTTTTTGCAACAAGCTATGAAAACCGTACGTACTTACGTGTATAATGAATATGCTAAGTATCACAGGATTTTTGTGACACACGGTAAGCAACCAAATTTTCATAACGTTAGCCCAGGAATAATAGATTGTTTTTACATAATAAATAATAAGTAAATACTTTTTTTTTTCGTAGAAGGGACTGGTCCTTGGTTATCTTCAAAAATTGAAATAGAAATCTTGTCCCCTGAAACAAAAAAAAACAACCAAGGTTACTCTAACGCGTTTCAATAGTATTTCAATTTTTAATAAATAAATATGTAACTATTTTTTTGAGATTTAAAGAAGCAATATTTGTTTTTTTTAACAATATAGCGGCATTTGCCACATATACTTCTTGGGGAACTTTCTTGTTATGCAGAAGTAAGGATATTTTTCAAAAGAGATGAAGTTTTTTTGTTGCAACATAAGTTATTTTTTAGCTATCACTCCTG
This sequence comes from Dastarcus helophoroides, assembly GCA_028583605.1. Taxonomy (NCBI): domain Eukaryota; kingdom Metazoa; phylum Arthropoda; class Insecta; order Coleoptera; family Bothrideridae; genus Dastarcus; species Dastarcus helophoroides. Next base: position 25,938,192 of record CM053334.1, read on the forward strand.
GGCTGAAAAAGCTATTTGTGCATTATGGAATTTTTTCAAAAGTTTCGTTTTTTTTTATTTTACTTTTTTGAAATTGTCCAACTTTTAAAAACATTAGCTTTCTTATATAATTTCGACTTTTTCCAAATTTTGATTTTCTGAAGTAGTGATTTTATTTTTCAAAATTTCGAATTTTTTTCATATTTGGACTTTTTTGAGAACCTCACGTTCCAGAAGAACTCGAATGATATTTTTTTTGAAAATTAGTCTTAAGAAAAGATGTTTTTAAATTTTACCATTTTTTCAAGATTTAATTTTTTTCATCTATCTGGACTTTTTTTAAACATGTGGCATTTTTGAAATTTCGATTTTTCGTTTAAGTTGTCGATACTTCTCGAAAATGTCGACTTTTTTGAAGGTAATGAGTTTTCTGAAAATTTATACTTTTAAAGAAATATTTTTAAACAGTTTTTATTTTACCTTTTGTTGAAATGTTGACTTTTCTGTGAATTTCCACTACGTCTATATTGTATTTTTTTAATTACGCAATTAATAAATATACTCTACCTGTAGTAGATAATTTAATTAATATTTAATAATTAATAATTAGACAATTTTTAATTTTATTGCAGAGGATCCTTTCTTTTTCATATCATGGATTGCTACTCAATCCTTTATGGAATCGAGACTCATTCAAATTATATGGTGCTGTTGCATGGTATTACACTTTCTAAATATGACTCTGGTAGGTTATTACTATGTTAGCAACAGAGACGTGGTGTTTTTATTAAATTATTCGCCGTCCTGCTTGACCAGCTTGTTTGTAAGTACTCCACTTGTTAGAAAATACAAAGCAAATATGAACAACACATATTATTTAAAAATTAATTCATAAAATCATTGCTATTTTAATCCTTTTTAAAATGTGATCCTGATTTAAGATCAGTTATTGTTAACCACCGGTCCGGCATTGCTCTTTACAACGTTTTACAAAGTTTTTTTTTTCTAAATTAGACTTTTTTTATCAAATGAAATTTTAATCTCGAAAGTTCGACTTTCTGTCGAATTCTTGAGCAATATGTCGATATTATAAGTTTAAATTTAAGGATAAAACAAAATTTCGAAAAGAAAACTGAAATTTGGATAATTTATTTTTATGATAAAATTGTATTCTTAAAAGTTTTAATTTTCCTAATTTTTACGTTTATCTTAAAATGTTGGCTTTACCACCGAAAACTCAATTTATTTTTAAACTTTTCTAGTTTTTGTTGAAACTTGAAGGGGTTAATTCGAGCTTAAATTTATTCCAATTGCAAAACTAGATATTTTTATTAAAAAAATTTTTTTTTGAAAATTTTTGCTAAATGTTTTGGTTAAAATTTCCAAGATGTGATGTTTATTCTCTGAAATTTGACAGAAATCTTAAACTTACAAGTTTAAACTTGCAATGTGTACAATTGTACATAATTTAGAACCAAAAATGGCACACCACAATCGTTGCTCGTGGTTTGCTCTATTAGTGTGAAATACGAAAAAACATGATATTTTGCCACAATTGACTATGTTTCTGGTAATTTTGCAGCAAATCAGCTTTTTGGATAGAACAGAGTTTTCTCTAGACGATGATACCATTCTGAAGTACAGACCAATAGGTTTGAAAATTTGTCAGATTCGGTGATTGAAAACCAAAGACCAGTTTCGGTCTTGAGAGATACCGTCATTTTGATATATCCAACCGAAATGCTAACAAATTTCTGGCAAGTAATTACTATATAATCAACGGACGCCACCCGTGTGATTCCTAAGTACCGCCACCTATTGGTCCATATAGAAACTGTGGACAACTCCAACAAATGTCGTATGCAGATGGAATGAAATCTAGACTGCAATAACAAAGTTTAAGAAAGAAGCAGACAAAATAAATGTTTGGGACGAATATAATATTATAACCTTGATTAAAACAGCCGCAGACAAAACTTGAAAGAAAGGGTCGAAACCGAATAGAACCCCAGTGTACTGGTGGAACGACGAAATAGCAGAGACCAGAAAAATCTGCTACAAAGCTAAAAGACACTACCCAAGGCAAAATGAAAATAGAAACGCGCAACTGGAGGAAAAGGCGGCACTCGGGGAAAGATATAAAGAAGCGAAAAGAGAGCTAAACAAAAAGATAAAAAAGGTCAAAACCAAAGCCTAGAAAAAGGTATGTGACGAAGTAGATATTGGGGGAAATGGTTACAAAATTGTAACGAAGAAACTTGGATGTAGAAATTCAATCACGTTGAACGACGAGGAACAGATGATTATCGTGAAAGAGCTCTTCCCCACACATGAAGAACATGTGGCCTCCGGAGACTATCCAAGAACAAGAAATACCTCCTTCCACATTCGAAGAACTTACAAAGGCACTGACAACAAGAAAAAGAAAGCGGCTGAAGTTGACCAAATACTCCCTCTACTAGTAAAAGCCATAGGGTAACACTGCCCTCTACCAATGCTAAAAACAATGAATAATCTGCTACATTTAGGGAAATTTCCAGCAGACTGGAAAATCGGAACACCAGTATTTCTGGAAAAAGAAAGGAAGATACCAAAAGAAAACGCCAAGTATAGACCTATTTGCTTTTTGAATGTTCTAAGCAAACTATTGGAACATCTACTCGCACAAAGGTTAACTGAGGAACTTGACGGAAAACTTTCGGCAAACCAATGCGGCTTCTGAAAAAGCCAGTCTTCAATAGAGGCAATACTAAGAGTCACTTGAATAGTGAAAGAAAATAAGGGACTGTCAGCGAAGAAATTATGTACCCCAATAACTCGATACATAAAAAATGCCTTTAACAGTGCACCATGGGATGGCATAATGCAGTCATTAACCAAATACCAAATAAGTTTCTACCTGAAGAGAATGATAGGAAGTTACCTATGTTATAGGGTTCAAAAAGTTGGAGACCATAGCAAGATAAAAAACACGAGCGGGGGTGCCCCAGGGCTTAGTGCTTGGTCCTATCCTATACTATAACGATGTTCTGAAAATTCCTACTGAAAAGCAGGTGGAGATCGTGGACTTTGCAGAAGACACCGGCATTGTGGTAAGTGGAAAAGATAGGAAAGATTTATGCGACAAAGCAAACCAAGCACTCCAGTTGGTCATAAACAAGATAGGGGAGAAAGAATAATAGCTCCAAAACAAACAGGCCTTGTGCTGTTAACCGTAGGACTATGGCTAGGGCAAATCTGCTTATAAGTTCAGTGCAAGGAAATAAAGTCAAGGGAACATATAAAGTTCCTGGGTGTAATAGTCAACAAAAACATGAAGATGAGTCAAGTATAATATTGAACTAACTTTTGATAGTCGTCTTACCTGGAAACAACACATTCAAGAAGTTAAAGGACACTGTTCAAAACGTCTAAACATCTTAATAACGTTATCACACCACCACTAGGGTGCAGAAGAGGATGCCTCCTCAGGATATATAGAGCCTTAATAAGTTCCAAAATAGATTATGGCTGTTTATTCAATATGAGCGCTAGCAAATCTAACCTAAAAAGTTTGAACACCGTACCTAACACCGCACTTCGTATATGTCTGGGTGCTTTTGGATATAGTCCTTCAGAATCCCTCTATTGTGAAGCTCGCGAGCTCCCTCTTTTTTTGCAACGCGAAACACTTCTGCTGTCATATGCCGCCAAAATATCTGCTAACCCTAACAATCCAATCTATAGTTTATTCAACTCTTTCCAAACGCCGGCACTGAGTCTTCCAAGAAGTTTACTTTCTGTCTGTCAAATATTGAAATCTTTGCTAGAAGACATTATACTTTCAAGACAACTATAAATTTTACTTTGTCTGTACCCCCTTGGTTTTTAGCATTACCTACCATCAACACGTCCTTGTGTAAATATAGCAAACGAGAAACTTCTAATGCCCTTATCAGGCAAGCTTTCTTGGAATTAATTAATTCGGAACAACTTTTTGCAGCAAACAGCATCCTGTATACCGATGCCTCAAAAAACCAAAATGGTGTCAGTTGCAAAGTATCAGCTTCCCACCCACTTCAGTGTTTATACTGGGGAATTATATAGTTTTCTTATGGCACTCAAATCGATCTCAGTAGCAAATCAAAAATCAGTAGCTATATGCACAGACTCTTGGCCTCAATCCATTGCATTAAAAACATCTATACCCAAAATTCTCTGGTCCAAAAAATTCCAAAAAATGCCCACTATTTATATTTCTAGGGAATTAATACAAGTATTGTCTGGGTACCATCTCACGTTGGTATCAGTGGAAATTAAAATGCTGATCAAACAGCCAAAGAAGCTATAGACTCTGATTAGCCCATAGTACAGATACATCTCCAACATGATGTAAAGAATTTGCTAAAACAAACAATAGTACCCAAGTGGCAAACGCACTGGAATCGATCGAATACTAAATTGGCCTTTATTCAACCTAGAATTGAAAACTTCAAGATGATACCAATAAAAAGAAAAAACAAAATTATTTTCAGAAGGTAAAGAAGTGGCCATACCATACCATACACACAATAAGTTAATGGAATCTGGTAATTCTCCGTATTGTGATTACTGTGACTGTGGCCTTACAGTTAGGCACATCCTGGCCAAATGTCCACAATATGCTAAGGCTCGACAACACTTCAACCTAACCGGTTACCTCAAAGAACATCAGTAATTTTAATAATACAATAGAATTCCTACACTGTATTAAAATGCACAATCGTATTTAAACCACTGTCTATTTTTGTATACTAACTAAATTTGTGCCAATGGCTATTAGCAGTCAAGGCACATTAATTTTAAATAAATAAATAAATAAACATGAAGATGAAGAAACACATACAGCAAACGACTGCTAAAGCCGAAAATCGACCTTCGCAGTAAGTCAGCTAATGGTAAACGAAAGGGGACCTCGATACGACAAAAGAAGACTAATTAGCTGTGTTATGTACTCGTCAGTACTCTACGCAATACCAGTGTGGTACAAAGCTCTGGAGTTCAATCTTTAAGTTCAGAAAACTAGAAAAGATCCAAAAGAAACTAGGAATAAGGATCTGCAGTGCATACAGGACAATCTTGCTTAAAGTTGTCCTGGCACTAGTTAGAACTTATAAAACTACTAGTAGAAGAAAGAGCATTAAGCTAAAACAGACACGATCAAGAAAGATATCAGACGATAGACGATTAATAAGTGGGGTCAAAACTGGGGCCAGGGTGCAGCGAGCTGGACTAAAAGACTCATCATGGACCTGGAGAGATGGTTAAAATAGAAAGCACGGGAAACTAAACTACTACGTTACCCAAGTATTACGTGCCATGGATGCTTCAGGGCATATTTTAAAAGATTCAAACTGAGAGGCTTGGTTTCTACAGCAAAGAGACAGACACCACTAAACACACGGTTTTCAGATGTGTTAAATAGATAAAGGAAAGAGCAAAAATGGAAAGACGAACAGAACGGGAGATAACACCAGACAACATTGTCACAGAAATGCTGAAGAACGAGGAAAGCTAGGAGAATATTACCTCCTTTACAAACTTCATCATGTCATAGAAGAAAACATTACAGCGAGACAACAATAGTTAGAATTAGGGAAAAGGTCTCTTATCCCGAAGTAATGCGAAAGCTGTTCCATTATGAGATGCAGATAGCCCTAGCGGAAGAGCGCGGTGAGGTTTGGTGAGTAGGCGGGACTTCCACAACAACAGTTAGAATTAGGTTAAATGTCCTTTATTCCGAAGTAATGCGAGAGCGGTTCGAGGATGAGATATATATAGCCTAAGCAGAAGAGCACCGTGAAGTTTGATGGGCAGGCGGGACTTGCACATAAAGAGTACGGGTCCCAGAGTCGACAGTAGATATGCTGCCGGTTAGAGCTATGAGCGTCGTCACCTGAAAGGAAAAAAAACTGCAGTAATGCAGCCCTCTAAGTGGGTTGGATATACCAAACTGACGAGATCTAACATGATCTAAATCGGTCTTTGGTTTCCAAACACCGAATCTGATAAATGTTCAAACCTATTGGTCATTGCATTAGAACCTTGTCTTCTGGGTCCTTCCTAGAGAGCAGCCGTCTTGCTAAGCACTTGTGTTTCAACTGAAGCTAGATTGGCTGCCTATGATTCACTTGAAGGAATACGTTTTTTTAAAGTTTAATCCACTCGCAAAGGGCAACCCCATTATGCTTTGAAAGCACTGCGAGTAGGATGCGGAAACAAGGATAGATGGCGATGAACCACCTTCTTAAACAAGGATAGGTTGTAATTTTTGGAGAATATTCTTTTCGGTAACAAGTTCCATAACTTGAAAGTTCTGTAGAACAGAAGTCCTCACTGTGTTAAGCTGGACCGCACAGGAATTTGCTGTCTCCGACTGTCTAGTACGCCTCAAGAATCTTGCCCTTGGGGGGATCAATCCTATTAGTTCTTGCGAGCATCTTTCAAGGTAGTACTTGTGGGAAAGAGACAAGTCACCAACCATACGCTTGTGCGTTATTGTAGTCTAGGTTGCATTCTATCTGCAGATGATAGCATTTTGCCATATTTTTAAAGAGCGATTAAGTCCAAAATTTGCCATTGAAAAACGAACAGTCAGTCAGTGTGGACGTATGTTATCACGCTGCAGGAGGCAATTCTTGACCAATTTTTGCATTGATTATGTCGATTCGAAATTTGTTAGAATAGAACCCTATCGATTTTGGAAATGTTTGGCCAAATAGTTTAAATTTTATTAAAGTAAAACATAGCTTATTAAAAAAAAAGTCAAACTAAGGAATCTCAGGTTCTTTCATACATATTGCAGGTTAAGTTCCTCTTAAGTACAGGGTAAAGGGGTAATTCATTTTCGAGAAAAAATAATTTGGCGAAAAGTTTCTTTTTCATTTCATAAAAATTATTTTGTGCTCTTTGTTTAAATGGTAATGAAATTATGACAAACGTGTCAAAGCTAGCACGTCAAACTTATTTATTTGAGAACTGTCTTCGCCCAAAAATAATAAATAATAAGCGTGTGAGATCGCTGAAAACTACAAAAACTACACGACCATGAATATGAGATATCCAAATGAAATGTACTGTAGAAAAATTGTCATAAAAATAGAAGCTCCACAAATAACGTATTGATTTTCAACTGACAATTTTGTCTTTAAATACTTTCAATAAGTTTTAACAAGATGCCTATTATCAGACAAAATGCCACTGTAACTAGTGATATAGGAAGTGCAATTTGATGAGAAATATTTTTTGTGAAATACATTTGGTATAAAGTATGTTGATATTATGGACAGTTGTGGAAATAAAAGTAATTTTTATTATGTGTTGAGCTTGAAGACTAACTTTCTGCTTTTTGCCTTTCTGCTAAAATTTAACTGTAAATTATAGAAGCACTAAGTTTTACTAACGATTTCTAAAAATGAAACTGTTTTTTATCGAAATTTTTAATTTTAATTTTAATTTTAAATTTTTACCCCTTTTGTCCAAATTTGGTTTGTAACTTATATGTCAAAAGTAGCTTTATCTTAGAATTTAGACCATTTTCCTAAAGTTTGGAACTCAAAGAATGTGTTAACTGGATAATTTGATAATTTATTTTAACTTGGCGGCTAAAGCTCTGAGAATACCACTGTAATGGCAGTGGTGCCCAATCTTTCATTAAAGCCCAACTACAACTTTCGGAATCGTAGCAATATTTTATGTTTTATGATTTGTGTTGAGATTTTTTGTAATTTTTTTAGGTAATGTACACTACGTCTCTACTTTATAATAATAGAGAGCTTCATATTAGCTGGGAAATATCTTTGGAAAACTTAATTTTTCGAAGCCACTTCAGCCCCAAAGTATTCAATGAGTATAAGAATAAATGTTTAAGAATAAAGAAACTATTCTTCGTACATATAACATTAGTTATATATATCTGCCTATTAATGGGAATTGAAAACTGCTTAATTCATGTTTTCTTCATCTGTCGTATTTCAATGGATTACTTTCCTTCTTATTACTACTTACCTGAATGGTTAAGTGATATCTCTGTATTAATATTTTTTTTTGGAGCCACAATTCAACCATACTATGTCATAAGTATATGCATGAGAGCCGTTTGTGCATGCGATATGATTTGTAATTCTATTGAAGTTATTGGGAAAGAATTGGAGGAAGATCAATTCAACAATACTCAATATCAAAAACACATAAGAAAAACTATCTTGAATGGAAGCAAAACGTATGTAGAATTGATAATGTAAGTTTGCTTGCCAATCAAAATGCTCTTGAGTAATGTGTACGGATATGAGCCTCGTCGCGAACCGAACCCCATTCCGAATTGCGTCGCGAACCATGTCGCAGGCCTCTACCAAAACCTCCTTCTGCAATCTCAATGCGTTCCATTTTTATTGTGCTGAATAACAGCAGTTTATTAGGTTTTGCAACGTGGATCGCAGAAAGGTCCAAACTAGGCGCAACGAGATTCGGACAAGGTTCGTTTTGCGACGTGGTTCAAGTCTGTACGCGGCTTTAGGTTTGCAACGTGGATCGCAGGAACTTCCAAACTAGACGCAGCGAGGTTCGCGACGTGATTCAAGTCTGTACGCGGCTTAAAATTACACCGATTTACAAAGATTTCTTTCTGGTTAATTACTAGATACTGGATTTTATGCAACATAAAAAGCTTGAAATATGCATGCAAATAAGCAAGCAAAATGCTTAAAATATGCATAAAAAGTGTCAAGAGTATGCAACTTTAAATAATAATGTTGTTACTTTCATAAAATTTGCTTCTGATTTCAAAAATTTTCCTTTTTTTTAAATAAATTTGCTACTAATTGCTTCCTGTTTGAAGAAAGTTGCTTTTAATTTCAACAGGTTTGTTTCTAATAGGTTTGATTTTAATTTAAACAAATTCGCTATTAATTTGAATAAGTTTATTTCTAGTGTGAACAAATTAGTTTCTAATTTGTACAAATTTGCTGTCAATTTGGACAAATTTGCTTCCAATTTTGATAAATTCAAAAGTTTTACTCGAAATATGGTGTTTTTCTCTCAAAATCAATTTAGTTTTAATAAATTCTGTTTTATTATGAGTTTGCTGATCTTAGAATCTTGAATTTTTTCCAAAAATTTAAGTTAAGTTTTTTAACAAATTTTAGAATGGATTGACTTTGTTAAAAATTTTGGGCCTTCTTCCAAAATTTTTATTTTTTTTTTTTTCAAAATTTTCGTCTTGGAGATTTTATTTTTTTCCTTCTTTTTGGGTATTTTAAAGTTTTTTTCAAAATCTCGTCTTTGTTTTAAAATCGAAACTTCAAAATTTTGACTTGGGAATTGAGACTCAAAATTTAACATTTTTAAACACTGATTTTTTTGTTGAATATTTCTATCATTGCTTTAAATCTTCTATTAACGTTTTTTATCTATTTTTAAAAAGTTTTTATTTTTTATAACTATACTTTTCTATTTTATATCTTTGTCAAAATATAACATTTATAATACAGTAAAACCCCGCTTAACGTGGGGGTTACGTTCCAACCAAGTAGAGCGTTATGCGAAACAGCGTTAAACGAGGCCATCTCTTCATGTACTTAATGGGGTTAGGAGAAAACGGGTGCAGAAAGCAAGTCATCATTCATGTTTAGATCATTCGGATTCTTCTGCATTTCCAATTTTCCGCTTTCTCATCAAAAAGGCGCCTAATGACATTTGTATTTTTGTTGCGTGCCCTATAAGAAGTTGTGAGCATGTGGGAAAGGCATCCATAGCACTTTGTCTTGCCTTTGAACTCCTATCAAAATCTGCTTCATTTTCAATAAATTGGTTTATTAATTTCTATTATAGTGGCTAACCTGGTTTTTAGAAATGCGGTTGAAAATTTTTTTTGTTCTTCAGAATCACTATTTTCAATATTTTTGTGTTGTTCTTGATCCACTATTTCCTTGAGCTCATCATCAACATTTCTTTAGGAACTTCCACATTTCTAAACCTGCTTGTTTCGCTATTCGACTATTTCAGTCATATCAACAGAGTTTCTAGTGTCACCGTCCTCGTTTAGATCTTGCCAAATATTTTTACACACTCCGTTTAAACCTCTTTTCGTAACCTCATTAAAAAAAATTATATATGTATGTTGCATGTACTTTAAATTTAGGGAAAGCCCAATGGTACCTGCAATTTTCAAGTAATCTCATCATTCCAATAAAAGAGCGTTAAACGGAAACAGCGCTAAACGGAGCAGCGTTAAGCGGAAGTCTTACTATACTTCGAATCCTTTTGAATTGTTATATTTTATTTGTGAAAATTTCAAGTTTTTTCTTCAAAATTATTATTTTAGGAAAATATTACAGGAATTCCAAAAAAAGGACGATTAAATAAAATGGTAAAAAAGTAGAATTTTGAGAATAACGCAGAATTTTAGGAAAATAGCGTACTTATTTTAAGAGAAAAGAGAAAAATTTCGAGAAAAAGATGAAATTTCGATAAAAAAAATCTAAATTTATAGAAACTTTAGACAATTCAATCAAAGTTTCTATAAATTCAAATGCTAAATGATCCCAATTTTTAGAAAATAATCTAAAATAATGGAATTAATAATAATTAATAAGCTAATTTTTTTAAAAAATGATCGCAATTTCAAGGGTCGAATATTAAAAAAAAAAGTTTGAAATTTTTCAGAGAACCCTATTATTAAACAGACGTTGAATTTTGGAATAAAATGCAAACTTAAGAAAAAAACGAATTTGAAAAAATAGTCTAAAATCCTGAAAAAGACGTATTTCTATCAAAACGGGAGAAAATTCGAGAAAACAATAGAAATTTCCCACAGAAAAAAAAATTTGAAAAAATAGTCAAATCTGAGAATAGTTGACTATAAAAAAGATGAATTTTGAACAAAAAAAATCGAAGTTTTGAAATAGAAATTAATTTCTAAAATAAAGTTGAGATTGCTAGGACCGTAATGGATATGATGTTAACACAAAAGTCGAAATTTCCAGAAGATAATTTTTGAAAAAAGTCAAAATTTTGAGAAAAGGACGAATTTGAAAGAAAAACTTTAAAGTTTCAAGAACAAATTTTAAAAGGAAAATAAAAATTTCGAAGAACAAGATCGAAATTTGGAAAAAAGACAATTTTGAAGAAAAAGTCGACTTTTCTAGAAATATTAAATACTGAATTTTGGATAACATAAATATGGAAATTTGGATAAAAAGTTAAATTTTAAGTAAACAGTAAAAATATCTAAATGTTCTGATTCTAGCAGGTTCAAAATTGCAAAAAGGAAAAGGATCCGATATTAAAAATAACATTTTGAAAAAGAGCAAATTTCGAAGAAAAGCCTTAAAACTTGAGAAGAAAATTTGAGAGAAAGTCAAATTTTTAACTAGAAACTTCAAAGAAAAAGACCTATATCTAGTATAAATTCAAAATATCTCAGCAGACTTAAATTTTGCAAAAAAAATGGGCAATTTAAAAAAAAATTAAATTTTTAAATTGAATATTTATTTTTCTCTTGACTGCTTAAGTCAAAGAGAAACAAGTGCCCTACCGTGACTTCAGAAAATGTCCAATATTGAGGTAGAAGTTAACATTATGAGAAACAAGTTGGAATTTTCAAAAATAGGATAGAAAATTTGCTAGACCTTTTGTTTATTTACAAAATTTCAGAAACTGAAAAAAAAAATATTCACAGTTTTGACTTTTTTTTATAAAAAGGATCGACCAAATTTTAGAGGAAAAAATCAAATTTTGATAAAAAAAAGTTAAAACTTGTACAGCTTTAGATTTTAAGAAACTGGAAAATTTCAAAAAAGTTCGAATTTTGAAAAACGGAAATTAAAAAAACGAAAAATTTTGAGAGATAGAAATTCAAAATGTTAAAGAGTTCAGATTTTGATAAGAGGCAAGTGACATTTTAATAATAGATTCGGAATTTTAAAGTAGAAGAAGAAGACAAATGTTGCAAGAAGAAGAAGAAGAAGAAGAAGACGATTTTGAAAGCAAAGTGGTACCCATCTAATTGAATGTCACACCCAGCGCTTAGTAAGATTTGAATTGTTAAGTGTGCAAATATGCAAATGCATAAAATCTGGTCTCTATTAATTACATCTAAAAAATGTTAAAATGTATCCTTTGTTTGATGAAACGGACTGGTCCTTGGTTATCTTTGAAAATTGAAACACAAAACTTGTCCCCTGAAACCAAGAAAGATTAAAAACTACAACAAAGGTTGCTCTAACGCGTTTCGACAGCCAAGTTTCTCTCTGAGGATGACAGCTTGGCTGTCGAAACGCATTAGAGCAACCTTTGTTGTGTTTTTTAATCTTTCTTGGTTTCAGGGGACAAGTTTTGTGTTTCAATTTTTTTAGTATCCTTTGTTTGTTAATTTTAATGTATGTTTTAGGAAAGGGAAAGAGATAGCAGACAGGGTGATTATACCAATGCTTATAAGCGTCGTCTTAGGACTTGGAATTGTGTTACTGTTTGTGTCGCTTGTGTTTAATGTAAGTGGTAACTGGAAAAACAGTGGTAGTTACAATTTCACTTATACAAATAGTACACGAACCTAAGTAATCAAAACTATCATCATCAGGGTGGTCTGCTGCTGCCCTAATTCTACCGAGACAGTCTGGGTTTCGATATTTTAAGCCAGTGTTCTCTGATCTACAAATATTGCTCCAATTTTCTTGTTAATCCTTGTGTCGTTCCAGCAGAGTTAAAAATTTAATGTCGACGAAAAGGTATCTTGGCGGAGGTAAACCTCCCAATAACCAACGAACCACTCCTACTTCATACTTTTTCGGCGACATATCATTCAAGGCTGCTAATATTCCAATTGATCTAGAATCCCCCTTGTATATCTACTCCCCTAAACATATTCGAACATAATTAAAAATCAGAATTTTTTTGAAATCTACGTTATATTTCATTCTACACAATTCCAACAAAAATCGTTTGTCAAAAGGAAGGAAAAATTTGGGAAAAACGGATATAAATTAAGATTTTGAAAAAAGAATTGTAATTTCCATAGAAATCTGGAGTTCTTTTTAATCATTTTCTAAAACTTTGAATTTTAGTTAAAATCATACAAAAAAGTGTTAACATTTTGAGTTTAAAATAACCAAAAAGCATCGAAATTGTCAAAGCCAACCTTATGAAAATTTTTCAAGATTTAAGTTTAAAATTTCGAAAAAATGTGGACATTAAATTTTCATATGTTGAAAGAATATTAATTTCAAAAATGAGTCTGAATTTTGAACTTAAGTAAAAAATTTAGTTTTTTTGAAATCAGTCGAGAATACCTACTTTCTCGAAGCAACTTCAGGTCTTAAAACACTGGAATAACGTATTTTGAAACCTGAAATTTCGCAAAGGAATCATTACAGTCAGGGAAAGTTGTTTACGTTCTAGGCCGAGAAAGTAGGTAACTTCCCCGTACCAGATTACAAGAAACAAATAGTGATTGTCAAGGTAACAATTTGCTATATTAAATGCAACGAAAAAATTAGACAAAAAATCTCATGAATTTATATACAAATTTCCTAATTTAAGTAACATTGATTACGACTTCAGAAAAAAATATTATTGTGTACTTCGTAGTAAAACCACATTCCTGGGCTTCCGGGCTTCGATGTTACTTAGCCTAGACCACAATACATTGTCGTAATTTTGATGTTTAAAACGCGGAATTTTTGACTTTTCAGCAAATTTTTGGATAAAAAACGAAATTTTCAAAAAACTATAGCTTTCTAATTGTGACTCTTTTTTTTAATTCACAATTTTGAAAATAATTGGAAATTCTAAAAGGTCAAATTCCTTAAAAAAGTTGAAGCTTTTAAAAAGCCCAAATTTCGAGAAATGTACCTAATTTTCGAAAAGGTCCAAATTATCAATAGAAGTCTAAATGTTCTAAAAAAGCAACCAAAATTAGAAAAACACTAGAAATTTTCAAAGAAGTCAAATTACAACAAAAAATCAAACAAGGGCCAAATTTTCAAAAATTTGGAAAAGTTTTATCTTTATAAAAATCAAATTTAGAAATAAGTCGGTATGTGTAAATTTTGAAACAAAAACAAAATTTTCTAAATAATTGGAGTTCTGACAGAAGGCTAAAGCCAAGAAATTGAAAACTTTGAGGAAAAGTAAAAATGTTGAAGAAAGATTAAAATTTTTAAAAAATTGGAAATTTTGAAGCAAGGTTCAAAGAATCATAAATTTGAAATGGACGAAATTTTTAAAAAAGTAAACATTTTCAAAAAAGTAGTAAATATCGAAGTAAAAGTCAAAATATGGAGAAAATTAAAGCTTTAGAAAAGAATTTAAAATCTTTTGAAAGGTTCAAAATATAATTTAAATCGAATATTAAGATAAAAATATAAATTGAAAGTATAATCTTAACAGAAAATTCGAAATTAAAAAATAAGTCAGAGTGTGTATAGCATTTAGATTCGAAATTTTAAAAGGAAAACCATTTACAAAAAGTCAAAATTTAAAAGTTTAAATTTCAAGTAAAAATTAAAAAAATAATATAAAAAAATAAAAGCTGTAAAGTGTGAATTTGGAATTTTGAGAAAAAGAGGTAAATTTTCATGCAAAAGAGCGAAATTTTTAAATCAATATTCTAATATTCGAAATTTACAAAAACACTTTGTGTAACCGAAATTTTCGGAGAAAAAATCGAAATTTGTAGTTAGAAATCAAATTTTTAAGAAGTATTCAGGTTTCAAAATAGAAATTGATTTTTTTATAAAATTCTAATTTTTTAAAAGAATAAGCTTTTCTAAAAAATTTGATACTTTTAAATCACATTTTTTTTAATGCGACCATTTGCAATTTCAGTTTTTCCTCATTTTATCATCTGTTGAATATTTTCACCTCTTTTTAAGAACGTCTACTTTTTCAAGTTACGCCTTTTTATCAGAATTTTATTATTTTCCAAAATTTCAACTTTTTTATAAATTTGTTTTAAATTTTTTTTTGTAAATTTCAAGCTATTATTGAAAATTTCGACTTTGTTAAAAACATCGAAGTTACTGAAAATTTGACAATTTAAATTTTCCACTTTGTTAAGGATCTTGACTGTTTCTCGAAATTTTAACTCTCTGAAAATATGTGGACTTTTTAAAAACGTTTGTTATTTCCCAAAATTTTGACTTTTCTGAAGATGCCAAACTTTTAACTCTGAAAATGTCGACTTCTTTCAAAATTTCGACTTTTTCTAGAAATTGGGACTTGTAAGTTTCGACTTTTTATTAAATTTCACCTTGCTTAACAATTTCGATTTTTTATAAATTTTCACTTCATTGACCATTTCATGACCTTCAAAATTTTAATTTTCTTTTCGTAAGCTTCGACCCTTTCAAAATGCGAACTCTTCTTAGAGTTTAGACATTTTTGAAAAATTTCCTTTTATTGAAATGTTCTATATTTTTTAACAATTTCTAATTTTTTTCAGAATTTCTGCAATTTTTCAGAATTTCAACTATTCTTGAAAATTTTTGAAAATTTCAACTTTGTTTCAAAATTTTGACTTTCCAAATCTCAGTTTTTTGTAAATCGACGTTTTTTTTTGAAAATCTGACTTCGATTGTTTTTTGATATTTATGAACTTTTTGAAAATTTGATTTATTTTTTTTAAATTGTAAATTTGTTCAAAATTTCGTATTTTTCCAAAATACTGACTTTTTGAAGAATTTACATTTTTAAAACTTCATTTTTTTTTAATTTCACTTCGGCAAAATTTGAATTCTTGAAAATTTTATTTCAAAATATCAACATTTTTAGGATTTTCACAGATTTCAACATTTTCCCAAATAAATTAGAGAAGACGGAACCTTAAAATATCGATTTGTTCATTTTTTTTTTGTTCTTGAAAATTCTGACGTTTTTCTAAAATTTTAACTTTCGCAAAATGTTCATTTTTTGTAAATCTTGACTTTCAAAATCTCATTTTTTTTGTAAATGGACGTTTTTTTTTGAAAAACTCGACTTCGACTGTTTTTTGAAATTTATGAACTTTTTGAAAATTTGATTATGTTTTTTTGAAATTCTGACTTCAAAATTTTGTATTTTTTCAAAATTTTAACTTTTTGGAGAATTTGCCTTTTTTACAAATTCATTTTTGTTTACATTTCACTTCAGAAAAATTTGAATTATTGAAAAATTTATTTTAGAATTTCAACATTTTCAGGATTTCCACTGTTTTCAGCAACATTTTCCTACATAAATTGGAGAAGAAATGTCCATTTCTTCATTTTTTTTGTTCTTGAAAATTCTGACTTTTTTCTAAAATTTTAACTCTTGAAATTTTCTTTTTTTGTAAATCTCAATGTATTTTAAAAATTTTACATTTTCTAAGAATTACCGAAAAGTATCTTGACCTATTCCGAACATTTCGACTTTTTGAATGATTCTAGTTATCTGAAAAGATTTGGCTTTTCTGAAAATTTTATTTTTTTAAGACTTGACCTTTTTAAAAATTAGTGTCTTTTTAAATTTCGATCCGAAAATATAGATGTTATTCAAAAATATTTATTGTTTTTTAGAATGCTTGGACTTTTTTTTCCAAAATTTTGTCTTTCGAGGTTTTGAATTTTAAAATATTCGACTCTTTCTCCAAATTCCACTCTTTTTTTAAACACTTACTGCTTTTTTGAAAATGTTCATTTTTTAAAAATTTCGTCCATTTAAAATTTCTGTTTCTTGGTCCTTGCTTCAATATTTTCACTTTTTTGAAAATTTTAACTTTTTTCAACATTTATACTTTTCCTCGAAGTTTTAAATTTTTTGGCAATTTAGCCTTTTCTTAGAGCTCCAATTTTTTTCAAAATTCGTTTTTGTTTCAAAATTTACACATGTCGACTTATTTCTAAATTTGATTTTTATTAAGATAAAAACTTTTTGAAAATTTTGCCCTTTTTGGATTTTTTTTGTAAATTTGACTTCTTTAAAAATTTCTAGTGCTTTGCTATTTTTGGTTGCTTCTGTTGAACATTACGACTTTTGTTGATAATTTGGACTGGAAAATTAGGTACATTTCTTGAAATTTTGACTTTTTTAAAGGTTCAACTTTTTTAAGAAATTTGACCTTTTAAAATGTTCAATTATTTTTCAAATTCGTGATTTTTTTTTAATTTGGATAATTTTTCTAGAAACTTTAACATTTTTTGAAAAACTCATTCAGTTTTTTTAATTTACATCATTTTTGAACAGATTTGAACTTTTTAAAATTCCTGATTTTTTTTAAAATTTTAGCTCCTTGAAAATTAGAAATTGTTCAAGATTTAATTATTTTCAAAATTTCAACTTTTCGAAAAGTTCGGACAGTTTGAGAGTTTTTGAACAGTCTAACATTTTAACTTTTTTTGGTAAATTTGTTGATTTTCTCTCCCTAGATGTTTAGCAAACATTAACTTGCCTTGAACTACTGAAATGATGTGTTACTAAACAAAACTATTTTTAGAATTATGTAAACGGAGGTTTTAAAGTAGTTTTCATTGGTGTTAATTTGATATCGATCTACGTTTATGCAACTGCTGGACAAATACTGGTTGACGCGGTAAATAACATTTGGATTTTTCTTTTAACATACGAAACTGAAAGAAGAACTAACCGAGGAAATCAGCCCTCTATACGCTGATCATATTATGTGAAAATCAAGATAACAAAGATGAACTGCTGCAACAGCTGTTTGGTAGACAGGATCAGTTCTGTTAAAGCACAAAAACTTTCAAATAACGGACAGTCTGATATTACGTAGTTCTTCTTTCAATTATCAGTTTACATTATAGACTAGGATTAGTGATTAACTGACTATATATCAATTGTTTTTTATTCAAATGTATAATGGTTACCAGTTGCAGCTCATGACTTTCTTTTGCGTGGAAGGATGCCGGAAATAAACGCCAACTTCAAAATTTTCAAAATCGTATACCTAATTGTTTTCCAAATAAACTAGTATGTTTTCTTTTCATCATTGGAAGCAGTCTACTTAACTGTAACAGCTTGAACTTTCTTGACAAGGTTCTATTAGTTTTTGAGTTATTTATTACTAGAGTAAATCTGGTCTAAGAAGATGTAGATTTTTTAATAACTCGAATGTCGTGCATAGGTGCCTTATATTTATTAATTAGATTATGTTTCTAACAGAATTCGTAGCTGCAATGCAATGTCATTAAAAATACAGAAATTATTATAATATTTCATGCACGTGAGGGCTATCGTTATGCGCTTCAGAATGTCGAGAATAGAGTAATGCACGACAGCAGCAAATTATCCCACTGACTGCCAGTAGCCGCGTTTATTTTCATTACTTTGCCAAACATCTCTGTTGGTTTCAGCGTAGACCTTGTAAAGCTATAACATACGTAATACCCAGAACTAGGTTAAAACAGACTGCGACTTTTAAATCAACCTCAGAATCTAAACGAGTATTAACTATTCATTAATAATAGTATCAGAAACAGATAGGGTTGCCAACATATTTTCGACTGATTGTAGTATTTTTCAGTATAAATTTCGCATTTTGATAAAATAATTCGACTTTTGTTTAAATTTATAAGTAGAAAGTTAATTTTTCGAAATTTGGATTATTATCACATTTTTTTAAAAGAATTTGAATAGGAAGTTATCAAATTATTTCTCTAAATTTTAACATTTTGTTGCAATTTGGATTATTTTCTTTAAAATTCTACTTTTCTCTAAATTTTCTTTTCTTAATTTTTTAAAAAGAAATTATAGGTTTTCTTAAATTTTATATGAAAGTCATTTTTCTCAAAATTTTGGATGTCGACATTTTGAAAATATTACATTTTTCGGTCAAAAAATATATTTATTTCAAAGATTGTAGGAATTGTTATATCTTTCGTGTGAATGTAATTTTTGATTTGGTTTTTAAAAATTATCTAAGAAGGTCCGTCTTTTTGATTAAAAACTGACTTTTTTCTTTCATATAGAAATTTAGACATTTTTTCCTAAAAATTTCTAGTTTCCTCTAAAAATTATTTTTAAAGCAGTTCGGTGTTTATTCTTGAAATTTCGACTTTTAACAAAATTTTGAAATCCCCAAATGAATTTTTTGAATGTTCCCAAAAATTTTCAGTGTTACTTCCAATTTTTATTTACAAATTTAAAATTTCCCGAAATTTTTTCTCTTCATTTTTGTAAGATAAACTGGGAGTATCGAATTTTCAATTTTTTTCCGGGAATCGACTCATAAGATTTTTTTAGACATTTGAAGATTTTGCTCTAAAATTCGATGTTCGAAAACTTTCGAAATGTTTTACAAATTTCGATTTTTCTTCATTAAAATTCGACTTTTCTCTCAATAATTTTTAATTTTTTTTTACTACGAATATCTCTAAATTTTGTGTGTTTTATTATACTCGTAGTATACTCTACAAATGACTTATCTCAAGAGAAAAAATGTTTTTAATTTTCTTTAAAAAAAAAGAAAAAGGCAGGAAACTGCGAACATTTCTCAAAAGTTCAACTTTTAAAACAGATTCATTATAGCTTTAAACCTTCTTAGGAAACCTCTTTTTCAAAATATCAAATTTTTCTTCAATATCATGAACTCTTTTAAATATTTCTTATTCAAATTATTCTTCAAAAAAATTTTTTTTAAACAACTTTCTGAGAAGAATTCACAGACGTCAAGCGTGTGACTTCTCAGCTCTATTGCCTCCTATTGGTCTATAGAGAAACTATGGCCATCGCCAATAATGTCGTATGTTCTCTATGGTCGTATACAAGTAGAATGCAACCTAGACTACAAATACATGCGGCCGTTCAGGCGTGTATAGTGTAGTGAATCATAGGTAGCTGAACTACCAACAGTTGAAACACTGCCACCTAGCGAAGCGGTTGCTCTCTAGGAAAAAGTTCCCAGAAGACAAGGATTTTAGTACACAAACCAATAGTTTTGAATATGGAGGGCTGCATGAATTTGTAGTCTAGATTGCATTCTACTTGCATACTCAATATTTTCGTTTAAATTCTTTTTAAAAATTTGTATTTAGCTTGAATTTTCCAAGGTTTAAAATTGTAGCATTTAAAAAAAAAATTAATTGTTTTCCTTTCCACTTTTTTATTAGATTTTGTTTAAACGTAATATATTTATTTTTTTAAATTCATTTTTTTTAATTTAACTTTAAAAAACCTTAAAATTTATCTTTTTTCAGAAGTTTTTGTTTAAAACTCGAGTTTTTTTTGTTTAACTCTGAAATAATGATAAAAAATTCAAAATTTCTGAAGAAGGACAAATTGAAAGTGTAACTGGAAATCTAAGAAGTAGTTGAAGTTAAAGAAAACAAGATTTAAAAATATTAAAAAAATTAAATAATTTCTAATTAAAATTAAAATTTCGAGGAACTTTTATTAATGCTGAAAGTTGTTTAACAAAAAAAAAATAATAATAATTTTAGATTATGAAAAATTCGAATTAAACAAATTATAGGATATTATTAAAGATTAATAATGGAATATGAAAACAAATTGAAACTGGAATTAAAGCCTCAATAGGAAGATTTTTATTTTAAAGTTTAAATCTTAGAGATAAAGTAAAACAGAAAGTGTAAAGGAAGAATTTTAAGAAAGCATCAAAATTTCGAAAAAAATACATAATTAATTTAAAAAAATTCGCATATTATTTATAATTTTTTTAATTGTGCAGTTTTAAATATTCCCTTTTATATCAGATTTTTCAAAGAAATGTTGAGCTGAAAATCAAAAATAAAAAAATACATTTGAAAATAAAACTTTTTAAATCTTATTTAAAAGGGTTTTGAAAAATTCTTGAAATTTTAATTTCTTTCTGAAAATCTGACTTCAAATGAGAAATTGTAAATAATAACTAAGAATTTGAAATTGGCTTTTATACATTTTTTTCCAAATGTCCAGTTTAAATTTGAATAAGATTTAAAAATTATTTTTTCTGAATCTAACTTTTTGCCAAATTTTCTATTTTTAAAAGTGCATATTATTTTTAAAAATATGATACAAAAAGTTAAAATTTGAAATTATAAAATTCAAGAAAAACAACTGAAATTGCAAAATACAGGAAACTCGTTAAAAAATGTCGAAATATTAAATCTTTTATTGAATTCTTCGCTTTCTGCTAACATTTTTTTTTGAGTTAAAATCTATCATTCTCCCATTTTTTAAAGTCCATATTTTTGCATAATTATGTAGTAATTGACTTTTTTTACATATTTTTGAAATAACACTCTTTTTCTAGACAACCGAACTTTTTATTTAAAATGTTGGTTATTTTTAATAATTTTCAATGTGCTAAGAGATTTTTCTTGTGTTCAAACTATGTATTTTTTTTTCAAAGTTTTGACTTTTTCTTAAAATTCTTTACACCTTTAGGTTCTCTACTTTGTCCATAAAATTTGTACTTTAAACTAGAAAATTTAATTTTTTTTTGAAGACTTAAGTCCAGTTTTGCTTTTTTTGTTATTACATTATTCATTTATAAAAATTTTTATCCTTTGAATTATTTATAATTATAAGAAAATTAAAGCTACTTCACACAGCGACCTTTGTAACTCTTTAGATTTAAGATTTTTTAATAATATTATATTAAAAAAAAACATTATGATAATAATAGATGTGTTAGTAGTAATAGTGACTAGATAGTTATTAGTCTTGTTGTTTATTATTTTCTAGAGCCAAGACCTATATACAAGTTTGTTGTTCATGCCTTACTATGGATGGGATCGCTCAAATAAATATTTACTACTCATTTTTCTCTTACAAAGCAAGGATCCAATAGATATAATTAAATATATTTTTCCATTTAATTATAATCTTCTGAGTTTGGTAAGTTGAACATTCGTACATTTGTACAATATAATAACGAATTCGAGAAACACCGCCGACAATTAGCGGATATTGGAATAAGTATCTCTAGAGATTGTTATTTATTTATTTATTTATTTTTTATTTATTTATTTAGGTATTTTTTCACTTTCAAGCTTGAAATTTTGTAAAATTGTTTGGTTTAAAATGAAAATTTGTTATCTTTTTCCTAAAATTTAGACTTTAAACTTAAAACTCAAATTTTCTCCAAAAAGTTCGACCTAATCAGAAATTTTCGACTTTCGTATTAAAATTGCGAAAGTTATATGAGCGAAGTTAGGTCATTTTATTTTGGGGGGCTAAGCCTTCCCTTTACGACGATTATTTTTTATTTTTTTACCTTGCTTTTATTTTTTTGTAATCTTTTTATTTAGAAATCTTGACCTTTTTTATAAAAGTTGCAACTGTTTTATGAAAATCTCAAGTTTTCCTGAATACCACCTTTTTCTTTAAATTACTGCTTTAAAACCGAAACTATTTCTTTCAAAATTTCTGTTTTCTGAAATTCTTTCAAAATTTTGATCTTCTAGGGACATTGATGGTGTATTCAATATTGACCAATGTACCTAATTTGCGAAATAGTGTTATTTTCATTCGTATTTTATTGGCTTTTATTGGCAGTTACTCCACTGTTTTTCAGTGTTGTGTCATGTCATAAACAACGATTAACTAACAAAGATTCGGCGCAATCGTTGCTTGGTGCAATCTATAAGAGATTGGCACTTTTTAACAGAAGGTTACTGAAAATCTAGAATTGTGGAAAGAGTAACTGGTTAATAAAACATGAATGAATTTAAATTCGTAATTTCGATTTAAAGGATTTAGCATGATAAGTATGGCGAAGTGGCCCCCAAATGGGAACCTATAGTAATATTTTCGTAAAGTTGTGACCTGGACAAATGAACACAATTTATGTGTGTTTGAGCTCAATATTTCAATTCAAGGTCACTACGAGATACTAAAAAAAATTTCTTAAATTTTTTATATCTTTTGAACTAAATGAGCTAAAGAGATAACTAGCGGCATATTATAGCTAATATTTTGTAGTATATTATAATTTTTTTTTACATTTTTTCATCATTTCTAATAACCTAAAAAATTAATTTAAAAAAATATTTTAATTTTTTTTAATAGTTTTACATGAGATAGGCTCACAAAATTTATATATGTTATGGTACCCATCAAGAACTATAACATAAAGAAAATTCATCGACTAAAAATTGGTGCAAAACTTTCAAAAAAAATTAAGTTGAAGTTTTCACCTTTCAGAATATAACAATTTTGGTAATTTTTGGAATAAAGTTGCTTTTTTGGTGCAATTCGTATTTTAACATATTGTGATAAAGTTAAATAAAATTCAGAATGCATATTACTTTTTATATTTTATTATTTTTGCTAAAGGGAATATTTTACACATTTTATTTTTTCGATTTATTTTTATATTTTCTATCCATTTTTGATAGAAATAAAATCAACTAAAAATTACGAAAGACAGTCATATTATACCATGAAGCATTAACTAAGAAATGCCGTTAGATAAATCTAATTTAGTTAAAAAATATCAACAATTTAAAAAATCTTATGTTGTTTATTTTTTTAATATCTCCTAGGCACATTGTAACATCGAGCTCAAATGCACATAAATTTTATTGGTATTTTGAGGTGATAATTTATCGAAAATTTCATTATAAATTGCCATTTAGGGTCCACTTTACAATGTTTACTGAGCTAAAAGATCTTTTTCCTCGAAAATACAAAATTAAACTATATATTATTGATAAAAATGTTAAACCAACTTTTAATTAAACAATAGATGTTTCAAATTATTTCTATAATAAATATGTTTCTGAAATGGTAACAATTTACTCGAAATTTTTAAAGCATATTTAAAAGTTTTTCGAATTTCCATATTTAAAAATTTTAAGTTTAAATTCGAATTATAAGGAAAAAGTTTAAATCAAACATTTTTTTTTCTCTTCAAATCTTAAAAAAGAGTGGACAGTAAAACCGGAATTTTGGAAAAAGAGTCACAATTTCGACAAAAGGTTTCTAAATTTTGGGAAAACTTAATAATCGATTTCAAAATTTCAACTTTATTTCATAATTTGAACTTTTCCAAAAAAATTAAATTTTAAGTTCAAGTAAATGATAGTTGGAATTGTTATCGAAATTCAAGATTCAAATTACAAATTTTTGAAAACAAAAATAAATTTGAGATTTTTTTAATAATTATCTGGTTTTTATCTAGTTTCGTGTCATAATTTGAATTTGTTTTTATAAATTTCCAGTCTTTTTCAGGATTTAAGCTTTCTTTCTAAATTCAAAATTTAAACAAAATATTTAGACATTAAAATTGTCGGTGTTTAAACTAAAATTTCAGTCGACATTTTTTTTCCATAATATCAACTTTAATTTAAAAATTTCAAGGATAGGATCTTGTAGCAGGATAAGTAGGGCGACCTGATCAGAATATTTGAAATTACTAGCTTTAAATTTTCGATACGTGTAAAATTAAAAAAAAAAAATCAGCATTTCAAAGCAAGATATAATTTTTACTAAATGTGCATATTTTATATGTAAACTGGAAATTTATAAAAAATGTTATAATGTTGAAATTGAAATTACAATTTTGGAATTAAGTTTCTTCAATTTTAATATTTAAAAAAAATTTAAATTTATAAAAAAACACTGTTTCGGAAATTTCAAGCTAAAAGGCGATATTTTGGAATTAAATTTCAACATGTTTCGAAATCTAAGTCGAAATTACGAAAAAGACCATTGAAAATACTGTAGAAATTTCAAAAAAAGTTAAATCTTACTTAGAAAGACCTTAAACTTAAATTATTTTAGTTAAAATTTTTACTAGGAATTTTTAGAAACTCATATTTTAAAAGTTGACATTTTTGTTATAATTTCAGTCTTTTCTTAAATATTCCAGTTTAAACATGCAATTTTTTACTTTTTGTCTGTTTGGATATGTTGTTAAATTATCGGAATTTTTCTCGAGTTTTTTTATTTTAATCTCGAACTTCGATATTATTCTTTGAGTTAATTAATACACACTTTAATAATTACATTCATTTTGCATAATCTGATTCAAGAACTCATTCCTTTTTCAGCTTATCCGACCTTTGGGGACGTTGGTGACTATTTATTTTAATTACAATCCTTCAAAAGTATAAGAGGCAGCTGAAAGATTTATTTCATACCAAACGTTTTTTAATTAAAAATTACTAATTATGTATGTCACATATTAGAACACAAAATAAGCACTCATTATTGTTACTTTTACTACTAATTTTGCACAATAATATGTAATATTGCAAAAATAAATGGCATTAGAAAAATAGTTTGCTTTATTTTACCTTATATTTTGCTATTCTATACCTACAGTATAGTATGTAAAATACGAAATAAAATAAAAAATAAATAATAAATATAATTGATAATAAACTAAATAAATAAATATTTAATAATCTTATCTAAGTCTAATTAATAATAAATATAATTTGAATTTTTATTGCAATTCATCGACAAAATTATGTGCCATCATCACGCCATGGTAAGCAAAAAAAAAATATTTAAGACTGTCTCATGACGTGTAGGTTACTTTTTCAACTCCATAAGGTTTCTCAAATATATTTAGTACTGGATCCTTACGACCTTGCCTGCATATCATAAAATGTGATTACCGACATCTTCAGCTAGAATTCATTTTGAGCACTCTACTTTACTGTATACAATCACTTCAAGAAAAAATCCAAACTTTTAAAAATTCCCCGATCAAAAATATAAGCCGCACATATACGCATGTTTCATTGCTGAAGGATTTATTTAGAACTAAATGTTTTTCAATTAAAAATTACGAATTATTACAAATATTAGAACGCTAAGTAAGCACTTTTCCTACTAGTTATTCAAAATAAAATGAAATACAGAATGAACCGTAAGTAATGGTGGATTTTTCATATAAAAATAATGTAATTTATCTATATTAACCTTATACCTAAAGATGATATTAAGAGAGAGATATAGGATATCAAAGTTAAAAAAATATTTCGATTTTTTCGTATAACTATTGAATAAATTTTAATTTAGGCACGATCACTATCATCAGAACACTTCAACCGTCAATAAATGAATAAATAACTTGAATTTAATCAATAAATTGCATCAATATACGCACCGCTACAATATTGTGAATCCCCCCGCACTTGCTGTACCAGGCGGTACCAGCTTGTACCAACAAGCCGCGCTCTATTTAGACGCGAATAAATTCCTGAATTTTGTTGCGTAATTACATTGCGTAATTTTTCAGCAATAAGATTTTCAAATATAATTTAAATTTAACATAATTGTTAAGAAAAATGTTTACGATGTGAAAATTGTTAGTTGTTGAAAGTTATTTTTGTCATTATTAATTATTGAGAAATAAAGCTGATGAGGTGTATAAGCAGCTCCTACTTTTGAAAACGTTGATTTTTTGAAGTGAATATTTTTTTGGGCGCCTTGAACGATTTTGAATAGGGGTAAACTTGTGGTTTTGCGTAATAATCACGCACGTCACCATCACAACATGCCCTAACACATTCTAGTGTTAATATTAGAGCACATTAAAGTGTATTTCCTTATCAATAAATATTAGCTTCGTTTCCACGCGATACAAGCATCTAAACCACAAATATAAGAAAGTAGGTCAGTTTGGCAGAATTTATTTTTAAATATTTCCAATATTCTTACTATATCTGCTTTTTTAAAAATTTGGCTTTCTACAAATTTCAATTTTGGTTCAATTTTTCAAGTTCTTTTTTTAATTTTTGGCTCTGAAAATGTTAGGTTTTTTAAATAGGTTTTAATTATACGTGCTTAAGTTGCCGACTTTTTCTAAGGAAAATAAGTAATTTCCCTTTTGAAATAACAAGAAAACATTTGTAAAAAAAAATTTTAGACGAAGCAGCCTAACATGTGATACCTTTTTATTTTTCCCAAATATTAGGATCGATTTTAATTCAGTCAATCTAAACATTGTGAAGCACATTCTTTGTTGTGGTTATTACTTATTTTACCTAATTTAAGCAAATAAATATTATTAGATTTTGATCACATGAGCTACAAGTGAAACAATAACATTTTTTGATCTCCAAATTCCTAATATGAAGTAATCAGTGCTCTTAATGAAAGAATTAAAAATTAGCATAATCCATTTCAAAAGAAAAACAACTTTCAACTTTACAATAAATAAAACAACCTTATTTAAATAACAGCCTCCTTTTGCGTTTCCTTTTTTTGCAAACTGGACGTGTAAAAGCGTAGCCATTAACTTTGCTACACTCTTCATTGCCCCACTAAAGCAAACGATACACTGAGCCCACTGTCCTCAGAATATCTTCCATAACAGAACTAGCACCTGTTATCATCATAATTTTCATCGCTGCAATCGTTGCATTCAATGTCTAAATCCATTTCTGATCCGGAGGTGCTAGGTACTTTTTTTAGGCACATTTTCTTTTCTTCTTTCGTTCCCTTTTTTGATTTACCATCTGATTTAACAGATTTTGTTTTTATTTTAACATTGGAAATGTTTATGTTGAGATATGGGGTGAAGTTTCGGGTTTTCGTTCAAGCTTGAAGAACAAGGTGTCGGTCGGTCGGACATACTCGGATCGCCAGTCGAGCGCTCTCGGCGTCGAGAGGCCGGCATGAGAGAATGTTAAGTTTACAGTTCACCGCAGTGCACCATATTCGTTTAATCCAGTGACGTTTCATTGGATAAGGCTATCAGCTATGGATATTAAGAGTATGAAAAATAGCGAAAAGTGTAAGACATATTGGGAGCGTAACAAACGTTTACGAGAGATTGAAAATAGAGAATCTAGTGAGTTCAGTACGAAAACACCGCTAACAAAAACTGAACACAGTAGGCGGTATTGTGAGCATGTAAAGATGCGCAAACTTAAAGGTTCTGAAGTTTACACGGGCTACCCAAGTCAGCGGCCCTTAAGTGAGAGGTTATAATTCCATTATTATGCTGTAAACTCTTACCCTAAATCCAATTCACGTACTGTCTTGAAGTACTCAGTAAACGAATGTGGTAAAATATCTGCACTTATAATTTTTAGGGCTCAAATAAATGTAAATAACTTTTACAATAAAGTTGACAAATTTTTGCTTGTAGATTAAATATATTTTAATATTTCATTGTTTTCGCTTTGTACTAAAATATTTCTTTCAAGAGCCATGAGCATAGATGCCTTAATATTATTTTGATTTTAATTATTTCGTAGTCTATTTGGTTATACGAGTATATTTCAATTTAAAAAATGCAAGACCGCTTTAAAATAAAAGAACAGGTCCAGCCGTCCTAAACATTTTTTAATTCACAAAAACCACACAACCCGGTGTAAGACAACTAATTAACTGTATTAAAGGTTTTAGAGCTTTCGGCAAAAAAACGGAATTAATTTTATTTATTCCCATAATAGCCGAAAAATTAAACGATCATGCAAAGCGAAAATGGCAATCAGTACAACCAGTACAGCTCTAGTTTTAATTAGAAATAGGTGCAGTAACTTTAAACAATGTCCAGCGTTGTTAAATCCAGAGTGTCAAGCGAACATCATTAAGCATCATTAAGCATCATTAAGCAACCTCAATTTTTAAGATTGATAAATTTGCCATTCAACTGCCCTCTAATGTTTTTTTCGATGATCCTGATTTCAATGCGAAATAATCTAAATAGATTTATTAACTGAAACAAATTTATTTTGGGAGTAATTAGAAATTCCATTGAAATTTAAAAAAAGTAACTTCATTTTCAAGAAAACAAATTGGTTTAAATGCACCTGGTCATTTAAAAGTCCATTCAAAGAAACAAAAATATGACATGCAATTCAAAGACCATAACTTCTTGTCGGGAAGAACAATTACATGACCGGGGAAATAAATTTTAGGATCAAGAGGAAACTGAAAATAAAATACTTTTATCCCAAGAAGAAAAGACCTGGAATAACACTTTTACGACAATGACTACTTACGAGCACCCTGTGATCTCTTCATTGTAACGTTGCCTTTCAAAAACGAAAGAAAAATGGGCGAGGCACATTCAGTGTCAATAAAATGATTCTTAAACTTGTAAAAAATAGGGATGACACGTGTGAACCACTTTTTTTTTTAATAAATTGAAAAAAAAAATAATATTTCCGGTCAATAAGGGTCTACCATGAAGAATGTTAACTACTTGTCGAAATGACAAATTTCTGAATTGTACTACTTATCCAACCAGGGGGTTCAAACAAACTCTGAAGGAGCATAAAATTCATGTGGTGTAAGACACATCTGCAGTCAGCCTTAACGTCATTTTAATCGCCCAAGCAATAATACAAGAAGATTTCCGTTTCGTTTCTAATTTATCCTATTGTACTGTCAAGTAAGATCACTAAAATGTACAGAATGATAAAAAGGGTATCCATATGACACCGATTTTCAACGAGTTTTATGGCATCAGCAAAGAAGGACTTATTAAAACTTTCTGTTTAATAATGGTAACTTACGGCACCACTTGTGCACCCTTTTTTGCAGCCCGTTTCTTAAAATAGCAAAAGAAGCTGAAGAACAATTCCCATTAGAAAGTAAAATAATCAGTCGCAATTTTTATATGAACGACTTATCAACAGATTTGATCTCAGCTAAAAGTGTTAGTAATTTTATTCAGCTATATTTGTGTCCTAGTGTAAACGGGCAAGGAAATTTAGTCTCAGATACCTGAGATTTCTATTATGAAATAAATCTCTAATCTAAACGCACCCTTAGGGTTAATTCATCTGATCATTACAATGCTAAACTTATAATACAATATATAGGTCCTTTTTATTTTCAGAGATATCGGCTGTGGAAATGTTAACTAAAAGAGCCTGTATATTATTTAAAATTTTGTTTGGATCAATTCGTCGACCTCTTACTTCTAAATCTTGGCCCTGTGATAAGTAGATCATATATCTTGTTTGTAAGCGGTAGCTAACTGACTTCAATATAAAGTAGTCAATAGACCATAAACAGGAAACATATTTTTTAACCACTGTGTAGTATGAGGTGCCGTTCAGGACATAATAATTTTTTATGAATATTTAATAAATCAAACAATTTATATTAAATTTGAAATTATATATTATTTCTTTCTTGCAGTATATTTAATTTCAATGAATATGGATATTTAAATCTTCTGTTAAAAATTTTATATAAATATTCGTAAATATCTCTTATAAAGATTTTATGTGATTTCAAAAATATTTATATAAAGTGTGATATATCAAACCACCGTAGCGGGCGCTAGAAGCGCTGGAACTTAAATTAAGGTTTGAAACTTTTTTTATTTTATTATTTATTTATTTATTTATTATTATTTTGTTATTATTATTATTATTATTAGCAGCATGCTGTCACTTTTTATGTCAGATTTTAGTGCTATTGATAAATATGTAAATATA
Source organism: Dastarcus helophoroides (assembly GCA_028583605.1). NCBI lineage: Eukaryota > Metazoa > Arthropoda > Insecta > Coleoptera > Bothrideridae > Dastarcus > Dastarcus helophoroides. The sequence goes on from CM053334.1 coordinate 25,968,518, forward strand.
ATCAAGATTCAGGTGGCGACAACGAAAAATAAAATTGATATATAAATAATACCATACTCCATGCCCGATTCGTGCGGCTACTATCGCCTCTCACGGTCGTTTCATGTAACACAGTTTATATAAATATTTTTAAAACCACATAAAACTTTCATATAAAATATTTAAATAGATTTATGTAAAATTTCTATCAGGAGAATATAAATATTCATTTTTACAGAAATGAAGTATATTTTAAGAACGAAACAATATATAATTTAAAATTTTACATATATTGTTTGATTTATTAAATATTCATGAAAAATAATTATGTTGTGAACGGCGCCTCATAGTGTACTGGTCCTTCGAATATTTAACAAGAATCAATTTAAATACCCGAATAGTGATCGGCATCGGCAGTTCAGATTTCTAGCCCAATATTCGGAATGCAGTAGACCCGTGTAAAAATGTTTGGAAGGTGGCATCGGAAAATCAATTTTGGCGAACTATAGAGTACTTCTCCCTTATAGTCCGAAACTTTTTGAAAAAGAGCATCTTGTAATCTGAATAATTACATATAAAAATGATGAGATAAAATCTATACTTAAGATTATACAATATTAAACTTCACGAATTAAGCAACAACAAAATAATAATAATAAATATCACAAGGTTTATTACAGAATTAATGTAATACATATTGTTGTAAATCAATACATATTTTATGTAATTATTATTATTTACTACTTCGAAGATACATAGATAATTGTCGTGGTGAATTACAAGGGATGTCGGATAAAACAAGGGTCTTCGTCACTAAGATTCTAGCCTTAATAATCTAAATAAATAAAGGTTTCATATTTCAACACGATCGGTAAAGAGGTTATGAAATTATTAATTAAATTATTTTTTATAACAACTTTGAAAGTCTGCAATTCGAAAAGTAAACATTTTTTATTAATTTTTTTTTCGTAATTCGTATTTATTTATCATTCCGAATCAACTGCCAACGTTGTCTTTGAAATTAGTATATACCCTGTATAACCTTGTATGTTAAATAAAGTGTTAATTATGTTTCTATTTGGTGTTATCATTTCCAATGTCTCCGTTGGTTGCAAGGATTGCGAAATCTGTGAATTTTTTTCTCTATAGCTTCTTCTAACGAATTTTAATATGGTGTTGACATGATAAAACTTGATGCGCGCTTCTTTCTGCGAGAAACATTAACAATCTCCGAAGTTGATGGTACTGGTTGAACATCTTGCGGAGAGACAATTCCTGGTGTAGTGCGTTGAACTGAATTTAGTGCTGATATATCGGTAAAATTATTATCACCACTATCTGTTTTATTAGTGTTTGGTTCTAAATTTTCCTTGTTTTCGATGAAATCAATTTCTTTAAACCCCTTTCTGGAAACAAGCCAGTCTTGTTAAAAACGTTTATTGATGATTGCATGGTAGCTGCCCTGTTATAGGCTTTTCCAAAAAATAAACAAATGTTATTATTGGTTACAGATTTTTGGCATTGTTCTTTAGAAAGGTTTCTATTTCATGAGCATAATACAATTTTATAGGTGCCATGCAGCCTACATCAAGGGGCTGCATTTTATGCATTACATGGGGAGACACACAACTGACATATAATTTTGTCTTGCCATTTTGATTATCTAAATATTTGTGGTATGAGAATAGTGGTCATCTAAAACAAGCAGTACAGGATTTTCCTTGGAGAGTTTCACAAAATTAATGATATAAGCAAACCATTGGATAGAAATATTCATCTGAATCCAAGCAGATGGATGACAAGCCCAAATAGATCCAACAGAAGCACCATCCATAAGATTTTCATACATATTTTTTTGAGAAAAAATAATTAGCCAAGAGACATACCGGGATATCAAAAACTATCTTGGTCAAGGGTGGTTGTGGAATGTAAAACGTGTGTTTTACTTTACGTTTGAAATAATGATGTCACTATCACACTGACATCATCACTAACCTACAAATTTCATACCTATTTATTTCGGTTGTAACTACAAATTATAAAATAACGGTTTTAGTAACAAGAAAAACTAAATTACAGTAATTGTTGGAAATGTCCCCCGTTTTGTTCGATGCACAAGTTGACGCACCTCCTCATGCTGTGAAAAGCGTTTTGCAGCATTTCTGGCCTTATGGTTGCACATTGCTGAACAATTCTTTGTTGCAATTCTTGCAAATTATTTACCGGAGTTGCGAAAATCTTGTTTTTTAGGTAAAGAAATATAAAATAGTCCATAATTGTCAAACAAAGTGATCTCGGAGGAAACTCAACTTGTGTGTGCAAACTTATCAGCCGGTCATCAAAAAACTCGCGGAGGAAAGCAATATTTTCTCGTGTAGTATGTGCTGTTGCACCATCGTGCTGCAAATAACCGTACCGAAGTTCATCATCGTTTAACTGTTGCACAAATTCAGCCAAAAAGATGTGTCTGTACCTTTCTGCGTTGACGGTGAAATCGAAAAAAATTGGCCCAATTATTCTTCTGCAAGAAACTGCCATCCAAACACCAATTTTTTGAGCATGTAGTGGCGATTCAGTAAAAACATGAGGGTTATCATTGCTCCATATTCGCATATTTTGAGAATTGATGTATCCCGAAAGGTGGAACCACGCTTCGTCAGAAAAAAGAATTAAGTCAAGAAGATCGCCATTCATTAAATTATTGACAAACCAATGGCAGTAAGCAAGGCGTCTGGGGTGGTCTGAGGGTAGAAGAGCTTGATATACTTGCATCTTATATGGATGCATTTTCAAGTCTTTCTTTAAAATCTTCTGACATGTTCCATAAGAAAGTCCAATTTCCTGAGAAAGACGTTTCAAAGGTTTTACAGGCTCCTCTTCCATACGTTGACGAACGTCATTGACAACTTCTTCTGTACGAACTCTTGGTCTACCATCACTTTTTTTATGAGTCACACAACCAGTTTCGCGAACACTTCAACACAATTTGTAAGGCACGCATAAAAATTGTCCGGTAATATTGCCACGTTTGGGAAGTGCCCTCGAAAATTGTCCAAACACAAACGTTGACTGTATTGCCAATTTCCATTAACGTGTCCACACGTTCGAAGATAGGCTTCAATCATGCTGTGTGGTAAGAGGCATGATTCAAAAACTAGATTAGAAAATTTCAGCACAATAACTTGACAGATCCTGACACAGCAAAACATATTCAAAAATTTAAAGTAAAACACACGTTTTACATTCCACAACCACCCTTGACCAAGATAATTTTTGATATCCCGGTACATTCCCAACACAAAGGTTCCTTTGCTTATCTTTTGGAACGCCAAATACTTGAGACGCCTTTTGATACCCCATTTCTTCATTTCTGACTTCCCTAATAGCTTTTTTGTAAAACTGTTATTAAAAGTGACATTTTTAGTTCATTGATAAGTGAACTAAAAATTGACTTTTATAATGACATGTGACAAAAACACTTTTAACACTAGTGCGAAAAAGTTTTTTCGCACTAGTGTTAAAAGTAAATATAGCAGTGTTTCCCAAACTTTTTTTGCCCTAACCCGGTTGTTTTTAATATTTTCCCTTCGCCACCCACTAAAAGATGTTTTAATTATATCTTAATGCTGGAAAAAACTAATCATTTGTGAGTATGAAGACAATTCTGCAGCCTGGTATTTTATTTTTGTGGTCCGCTGCCGGGTTGTGACCCACTGTTTAGGAAACACTGATATATAGCAATATGCAATATAAAATAGAAAGCTGTACTGGTAAAATTAGAAAGATATTTTTTTCGGTTGAACGGACTGGTCCAACAATATTGTGTTTCCAAACATTAAAACATTCAAAATAGTTATAAATTATTTATTTATAATATTAATATTACTATTACAATCTGAACGGTTACGTATTTTAGTTTTCCTGAGAAGTAATTGCAGAAGTATTTATGCAAAGTAATCCGTGCAAAAACCAGGACGGATGTTGCTTTTAGTCTTCATAATATAAAACAAAGATTTTTCAATATCATCCAGTGTTAATTTACAAAATTCTTGAGAGCGACAGACTCCAAATAATCCAAAAACTGACACAACTTTTTACTGCATACTTGGTGTCTGGAGCTTCATTCAAAAAAATCTTGTACGCTGGTTTTAATAATTGCTTATATCCTACTTTGATTTAAAAACTAGCTTTTATCATAGAGAGATTCCATAACTGAGAATTTCCTTCGGCGTAAACCAAAAATATATTTTTGTGAAGTTATCCGCTAGATTCTTTATTTCATACCATCATATTTTTGTCCCGATTTCTGGAGCAATAAATCTCAGTTGATGTATTTTCTGTTTCTTCAACATCAGATGGAATAATAAAATTGCTTTAATTTCCAATCTTTTCTTCAAAATTCATGTTTATTAGCCATAAAATCTACAATATTTTAGGACAGGTTCAATTGCGGTTACTAATTAACATTAAACAACTTACAATTGTTTTACTTACAAGGAAAGGTCGCGAAGTGTCCGGCGCCGATTTTGCTAATTTTTGGATATGTTTTAAAGGACAAAAATCTAAGAGACACGTATTTTTTTTTATCGGCTGATAAACGGTTTTAAGGGTAGTTTTACCCCCTCAAAGTTGAGGCAAAAAATGCAGATTTTGCTGTTTCTCGAATACCACAGACGATATTCGAGTCGTTTTTTTTCCAAAAGTTTTGCTTTAACGAGAAATAAAAGAAAAAATTTTTTTTTAATTTTCCCACCCCCCTAATGGGGACAAATTACCCCATTTAGAAGTTTTTTAATCATAAAAATAGTAATTACGTCAGCAAAATTCTGAAAAAAATATATGTTATTTTATACATCAAAACTAATTTTACCTGTTTTTGGATTTTGTCGAAAAACATTTTTTTGGGGGGTAAACACCACTTACACGAATACGTATATGATAGGATGTATTTTTATGATTTTTGTTTTATTTTTTTCTGAAGCGAAGTATTTCGACAAGAAACTAATAAAATAATTTTTTAAGATTCTTTCTGTGACCCCTCATCCCCACCCTCCACCCTTCCCTTATAGGAGGGTGAGCTACCTACTTAAAAAACTGGAAAATTCGAGATTATTATGATCCCTCTACTATCTATATACACCAAAGGAAAAGTTTACCAAATTTTTTTAACCCCACCCCTCCTGATAGGGGTAAATTATCCCCTATGAAATTTTTAATTAACAAGAAAATAGTCATTATAACAGCTCAATTTTGATAAATTAATGTTATTTTATACATCAAAATTAATTTTACTTTTATTTGGGTTTTGGTGAAGGAAAATATTTTAGGGGTAAACACCCTTTAGGTCAAACACGTATATAATAGGATATATTTCTATGATTTTTATTTCGTTTTTTATCTGAAACGAAGTATTTCAACGAGGAATTGGACAATTAATTTTTTTGAACTTTTCCAGTCACCTCTCTTCCTCTCTCTCTCCACCTTATCTTACTTAAAAAATCGGAAAATTCGAGATCATTACGATCTCTTTTTATACACCGAAAAAAATTCTAAATTTTTGCACCTTCGTAAGGGGATAAACTACTCCTTTCTGAGGTTTTTGAGTATTCAAAAAATTGTCATTATAACAGTAAAAAAACACTATATTTTATAACTTATTTTATTGAATTTTTTTGGGGTTTGTCGAAGAAAAATGTTTGGGGGTAAACACCCTTTAGAACAAATATGTGTATATATCTGAGGTTGTTAATGCTAATTACATTTGCCTTGATACCGCAATCAGCTTCATCAAAGGCTTCTCCGAAGATGTGTTTGGAGAATAGGTTAAAAAGCAGTGGTGACATAATGCAGCCTTGTCTTACACCTCTACAAATTGCCACTGATTCCGAGATGTTTCGGCTAATTTTGACGCCTGCTTCCTGGCTCCAATAAAGGTTTTTAATTATGCGGAGGTCCTTATCGTCAGTGCCTGCTTATTCTAAATTCTTGACTAATTTGTCATGTTTAACCCTATGCAAGAAGAATACAACCTAGACTACAAATTCATGCATCCCTCCAGGCATGTATGTTGAATCATAGGTAGCTGAACTGCCAACAGTTGAAACTCTGCCATCTAGCGAAGCGGTTGCTCTCTGGGAAATATTTTCCAAAAGACAAGGATTCTAATGCACAGACCAATAGGTGTAAACATTTATTAGATTCGAAGTTTGGAAACCAAAGACCGGTTTCGATCTTGTTAGATCTCGTCAGTTTGATATACTCGAATGCTAACAAATGTTCCGACAACTAAGTACTAAAGAATTCACGGACGTTAAGCGTGTGACTTTTAGTACTACCACCTATTGGTCCCTAGAGAAACTATGGCCATGCCAACAATGTCGTATGCATGATAAATATTCTGGAGTGAATTATTCGAAGAAAGCTTTTCAGAGCGTGTCTCATTAAGCTAATAGTTCTTTAGTCTTAGAAATCATCACAAATGTTGAGTTTATCCAGTCAGTCGGTATACTGCCGGTTTCATATATTTTACTAAATAGTGATAGAAGCGGCTGTTTCCCTTTACTATTAAGGCATTTAATTATTTCAGCTGGAACTTCATCTGGTCCTGTGGCCTTTTAATTTTTAGTAGTTCTTATAGCATTCTCCGAAATTTCTGATATTATCAAAGGACCTGTAGTGCAGGGTTGTGTTTCATTACTTACTCTTTCGTCATGGAATAAATCTTCGATGTATTCTTTTCATCTTTTCAGTTTTTCTAAGTCATTTGTGATGAGATTACCGTCGTTGTCAACCAGGTATTGAGGTTTGTTGTTATAAATACCAGCTAACTCTTTTACCTTCTTGTGTAAATGGAATTGTCATATCGGCTTTGTAATTCTTCAACTTTTTTACAGTTATTTTCAAACCACGTTCCTTGCAGCTCATATTTTTTTCCTCATTTCTTTACAAATGGCGTTGTATTTCTGTTGATCTTGATTCTTAAATTTTCTTCTCTCATTCATTAAGCTTAAAATATCGTCATTCATCTATTTCTGCTTCTTATGTTTAGTGATGGGGATATAAGAAGTTTCACTATACTTTTAATCTTATTCCAGTGATCTTCGATATTGGAACCAGGTGTTTCTTCTTCAAACTTATCTTCCATAACGTTCTTTATTAGGTCTTGATTTCTATGTAGATATTTTATGTTTAACTTTTGTGAGAGTTGGTGTCTTTTGATCTTCTTTAGCCTTAGTCTTAGATCTTTGACTAGGAGGTTATGATCTGAAGAGCCAAAACTGATAATTTGAAAGTTTTAGAACTCAAGAATATAAAAATTAAAAACTTGTAGCCTTAATTTGTTTTCTTACAAAGACTTTTCTCCAAGTTTTCTAAAAATTTATTTAAAATTTGGGTTTTTTATCTCTTAATTCCTGTGACTAATGTAGTTTAAGATTACATTCAAGTTTTAGTTGGCTGTAACATGTGAGTAGCGGATTCAGGTACCTTAAATCTTGTTTATTATTTTTTAGTGCGAGGAGCTGTACAGAAATTTGATATGCATGCCTCACTATGGGTGGATCCACTCGAATAAGTACATACTACTCACTTTTCTTTTACAATGCAAGAAACCAGTAAATATTATTAAATATATTATTGCAATGAATTACAATCTTCTGAGTTTGGTAAGTTCAATATCCGAAATACTAAATAAGTACCCTTTTGCACACTTATGACGAAGTAATTTAAGGTTTATTAAAAACTTGAAAATAACATTACAAAAGTTATCCCTAAATATATATGAGGACTCAAAATTATAACTTAATTGTCATAAACAAAATATCAAAACAAAAGAAAAAGATAAATAATTAGTATTTAGAGACAAATAACATATAAAAGAACCTCAACCTATTTTTCGGGCAAAGTTTGACTTCAGTATTTAAAAGAAACAGAGAGCTCATAAAACCTGTATATTCTGCATTGTTACGTAAACATTTCTGACTCTGATTTGATTTATCTCGAGTTTTTTAAGATAGTTAGACAAGTTAGATAATAATATTGTTGCGAGTTATTGGTTCTAATAATTAACACTTGGTAAATTGTAACCGCTTTATTTCTAAACTGATTCCAGAACACTACAACTATAATTCACTAACACTGTTAAATTAACCAACTTATTTATCGACTTCTAACTAACTCACTAACTACCTAAGGGAAAGTCGACCGCCTTATATAGGTCCCGCTTCTGGTTTTAGAAGAATCCAGCAGATAAAGCTTATCGTTTGCCAAAATTTTTTGAGTGCTTATCTGCTATTTGATTAATTATCGCAGCTGCTTTCCCTTATCAAATTTTCTAGAAAATTTCAACTTAACTTTATATTTACATTTTGTTGCAATATCCCCAGTGCGTTGCAAAAATTTGTAAAATTCTGTCGAATAGGCATATGACACGACTAATTCCTTACACAATTCTACTGAAAGGCGGAAATATTTGTAAAAATGATTCAAAGCCAAAAGAATTTTTTTAATTTTCTGAAGTAAGTTACGAGATGCGTGCTTTTAAAAATTAACCCATTTCGTGAACCTGTTGCATAATTTTTTAACGCATCTATTTATAAATGCTTATAACTGATGTTATAAACGAAAAAACAATAAATATTATAAAGTTGTTGGATACGGATCAATAAAAATTTGTGTTGTGCGTATATTTATTACATAAATTAAGGTTATATTTACACAATATTTGACGAGTTTAAAACGCACACAAACGAATTCAGAAATCGTAAAAAATATTATTTTTAAACTTCAAAATACAACACATAACATAATTTTTTATTGATGTGGATCCAGTTTTATGTATAGGTTTTAAATTTTATTATAGGAATTCATCTACATTTTCTCTAAAAATATTTTTTTTCTAGCTTATACGACCACTGGGAACCTTGGTGACTATATATTTCAATTCTACTAGATCAAAAATACAAAAGGCATAAATTTTTCCTTACTGAAGGCTTTATTCCTATTTCTCTATATTAAATATATTTCACTCAAAACTCATGAACCATTATAAACATTAAGGCACCAAATTAACACTCATTCATGTTTGTAACTTTCACTTCACAGTTACGTAACATATACGGTATTTCAAAAATAAATCACTTTGCAAAGATAATGTAGTTTGCTTTATTTTGCCCTATAACGTTGACACATGTCCATACACTTTTCAATAATTAAAATTTCAACTTTATTTTCGAAGCTTCCATATTTATTCCAAGTTTATACATTTTCTTGACAATTTTTTTGCCTAAAAGTCTTAAATCGAAATGTTAAACTGTCAAATGTTGTTTTTTTTTATCGAAATTTGCATGTAGCATCGAAATTTGGATACTAAATTAAATATTTTTTCTTTCTAAAGTTTTCAACCAAATTTGGAAATTTCGAGCTTAAATCCAGAATATCAGCCTTTTCCTTGGAGGTAGTAGCAATATTGCTATTTTCATCGAGTAAAGGTGGAAAAATTTAAGATGTAAAATTCTTTCCAATCGACTTTGGAAATCCCCAAAAGGACCTGGAACCGTTCGGCGTATTTTACGATCGAAATCACCTTTTGCCTCGTCAATAACCTGTTTATAAGAATTTCGTTCATCTACAAATATGGTCCGAGTCTCGACTGTTTCGCCAGCGACGATATGTGCGATTTTTGCAGGAGACAGCCCAAGCACATTTTTTACTAAACCAAGATTTACTGGAGGCAGACTTCTTTTAGTTGGGAGTGGAAAATTGAGCATTCCATACCAATCCGGATAGTTTCCCTAATGGATTCGGCGACTAAGGAAGGGTTGTCTGAGTTAAAGCAGACTTCCTGCCATGGGAAAAATGCAAAGAAGTCTCTTAATTCTTCCCAGTTTGCAGAGTTAAAGTGCCAAACCCTACGGGACTGCGTCTGGAAAGGAGGTGGTATATGAAGCGAGCGAGAGGCTGCTACAAGCTTGTGATCCGAATTCCCAAGCGGTGATGTCACAGAGATTTTATACGAATTTGGTAAATTTGTAAGGAAAAGATCGAGTAGATTAGGTTGATGGGTATCTACATCAGGAATTTTGTGGGTTCCTCAACTAATTGCTACAAGTGATGGCGAAAGCCTCTGCCACCCTTCCCGCGTGGTCAGTTCGGGAAGAAAACCTTAACCAGGGGATGTTGTGTACGTTGAAGTCACCGAGAAAGACAACCTCAGCTTTTAAATAATTCGTCTGTAGGTGATCAAAGGTTACGTAGAGATAAGGGAAGAACTGTCTGTATGAGGGATCATTTGGAGACAAACAAAGTGAACAAATGAATATTACTTCGTTTTTGGAGCAGATTTTCAGCCAAATCACATCATGATCAACAGATTCCAGTGCTGCTTCTCGTTGACAGGTCAAGTCGCCTCGCGTAAAAGCACCAATTCCCCGCTTGTGTCGAAATTTTGTGTGCAAGTCCTAGTTAGGGCAAAGCAACTGCTCGAAACAATTCTGTAGTTGTCGTTGGGAACCAAGTTCTTAAATTTTCCAAACAAAAAATTCTTCTTCCCACAACATTTCTTATTCCCATCACCTTTACTTGTAATATGCATTGCAGAAGGTTGTATCTGTGTTGGTTTATCATAATGTGTCCCAGGTTTTGAATCTTTCTTGTCTTTATAGTCCAAAGAAGGTTTCACCCCTTTACCACATCGGCAATTAAGTAAATAATTACGCGATACGTATTTCGCGAGCAGAACTAGCATTTTCAAGCGTACTGATCTAAAAATATTAGCAAAAGATGCATCGACGTCATCTATATTGAGATTCAAATCGGTACTGGCGGTCTTTTGCTTTCTTTCCTATTTCTAATTGTTTAACACATCTGGTGCATGCATGATTTTTCTTCTTTATTGTATACAATAGAGAAGAAAATTCAAGTGTAGCCCTACATATGATGAGTACAGGACACAAAATTAACATTGAAAATTTAAAATTGTTAAGATCAGTCACAAATTACAGAGAACTTGATGCATACGAAACAATTTATATCAATCAGAGGCCAGTTACCCTTAACGGAGATAAAGGACCATGGGCGGCCTCCAGTTTATTGAAGGCTATTTGTGGCAGGTCAAAATTGCATGCACCAGATGTGCTAAACAATTAGAAATAGGAAAGAAAGTAAAAGACCACCAGTATCGATTTGAATCTCAATGTAGATGACGTCGATGCATCTTTTGCTAATCTTTTTAGATTAGTACGCTTGAAAATGCCAGTTCTGCTGGCGAAATACGTATCGCGTAATCATTTACTTAATTGCCGATGTGGTAAAAGGGTAAAACCTTCTTTGGACTTAATCACAAGCCACAGTATGCAAGAAGAATGCAACCTAGACTACAAATTCATGCAGCCCTCCAGGCGTGTATAGTGAATCATAGGTAGCTGAACTACCAACAGTTGAAACACTGCCACCTAGCGAAGCGGTTGCTCTCTAGGAGAGTTCCCAGAAGACAAGGATTCTATAATGCACAGACCAATAGGTTTGAACATTTATTAGATTCGAAGTTCAAACCTATTGGTCTGTGCATTATACAAGCCACAGTGTTTAATTCAGTGCTTTAGTGTCTTTATGGTGTTCAAAATTTTCCTTTCTTTACCTACTATTTTAAGAATTTCGATGTTGGTTATATGTTCCGTCCAAGATATATCTTTAGCATTCTTCTGTACAGCCACATCTCATACGATTCGATCTTTATCATTGTGGCTTCCGCTAGCGTCCATAATTCCACTCCATGCAGCAGTAACACGTAGAATCTCAATATCCTGATTTTCGTAGTCATCTTTAGGTCTTGGCTTTTAAAGATCGATGGCTTTTAATGAAGCCACTTCTACTTTTCTAAATTCTGTTCTTAATTTTTTGCGATTGGTCCCACTGATCTTGATGGTGGAACCCAGGTATGTGTATTTGTTTAATCTTTGTACCATTCCACATGTCAGTGTTATATCGTAGATGTTCTTGCTTATAATCTTGTATTTGGTTTTACGGGTGTTAATGTCAAGTTCATATCTTTTCCTGCAGGATACTGTTCTGCTCACTATTTGTTGAAGATCTTGCATATTATCAGTTAATATTTCTGTATCATCGGCATATCTGATGTTATTCAGCCTTTGTCTATTTAGCAAAATTCCCTCTAGGGTTTCTCTGAATATTCGCTCTGAATAGATATTGAACAGTAACGGTGACAATACGCAACCCTGTCTTACTCCCCGTACAATGTTTATTGGATCGGTTTGGTCTTCTTCAACCCTTACATAGGCTTCCTGGTTCCAGAATAGGTTTATTGTTATTCTCATATCTTTGTCATCTACGCCTATACTCTGTAAAATTTCATGTTGCACCCTATCAAAGTTCTTCCTATAATCCACAAAGCATGCCTGAACATCGCAATTCATATCTCTACATCTCTGGAATAGAACCTACATATTGAGCAAGACTTTTCGTATTCCAATTTCATCTCTGAATCCAAATTGTGTGGATGCTATCTACTCTTCACATTTTTTATAAATTCTCCCATGTATAGTGTTTAGAAATACCTTTAATAAATGACTTATCAGGTTCATCGTTCTGAAGTCTTTGCATCTTTTGGCACTTGACTTCTTTGGGATAGTTATACATTCTGATACAAGCTATTGTTCTGGGATAATACCCGTGTTGTATATATGATAAAATATTTCCGTTAAACACTCTGTTCCTTTCCCATTCATAAGATTTAAGAATTCTGCTTGTATTCTGCCTGGACCATGATATAATATAAGACTGGTAATGTAACACGCTATATCTCACTGTTGCGATAGGTGGCACTAAAACGGGAGACGATTGATAAGAGAATACCATATGAAGGATAGACAGTAGAAGGGCTGCCTTGAGTAGATTAAGCAATGCTTTCTTATGCAAATATTGATACTTTATGCAATTGTTTCGCAATTTTTCGGTTTAATATTTATATTTTAATTATAAAATGGACAAGATTTGTTTTGTGTTTATGTGCAACAGTGATTACAAAAGCTGTCATAAAAAAGGGTCGTTGTTTCGAGTGCCTAAGGACAAAGTTTATGTAAGGAGGCGAAAAATCCCGCAAAATGACCGGCTGTTGTCAACTCGAGATTTTGTATGCGAAAACCACTTTAGTGCACATTTTGTTTTAATAGAAATAAACAATGAACTGTGCAGAATACGTATTTCTTAATAAACTTAATCAGTTTCTTTTAAATGAATATCTAATGCCCAAAGTAATTTAAACATAAGATTATTTTTGTATATTTAAGAAAGAAAAATAATATAAATAGACAGACGAGTCGTTTGGTTTATCAGGTTCCGGCTTATGTATAGAACATTAGCTATAACTTTTTAAAAAAATTTTATAGAAAAAATATGTCAGATAATTTTTTTAGTTAATTATTTGTCACTTTCCAGTGACTTTGATTTTGTTTTTTGTTAACTGTTATTTCGCTGCTTTGGTAACCAATTTTTGAGTTTTCAAATGACACCTACATTTTTTATTTGCTCTTTTGAAAAAAATCTTAACTTTCTGCATTTGGTAACATCAAATTAATAGGGGTTAGATTCGAGAAATTTCGAGGTATCATAATTTTACTGATTTTTATCATTCATTTTTTAATATTATTTTTAAAGAAATCTAAGTACTAAAATGAAATCGTTACCAAAAATAAACATAGGTATACTGGCAAAAATTTCATTTTAATTAGTATCACATCTTTAAAAATATATTTTAAATTATTTAATATGAGAATCAGTAAAATTATGAAATTATTATATTTTTTCTAACTTTTTCACTTCTAAACCCTGTAAGATTTGCGGTCACCAAATGCAGAAAGATTTGCAAATTCTAAAAAAGCAAACAAAAATACGGATATCATTTGAAATTTTAAAGTTCGTTACCGTAGCAATGAAACAAAAGCAGGGAAAAAGCAAGGTCACCAAAATGTGGCAAATAATTAACCAAAAAAAGTTTATTTAAAATATTTTGTTCTAATTTTTTTTCTAAGTTACAGCCAATATTCCAGACATACGTCGGACGGTGCCATATACTTTGTATAGAGTTACGCCAGTTCTTAAACATTTTACTGTCTATCTCTCTCTAAGCCGCCAGTCTCCCGATTACGTGCCACATTTCGCCTCGCGTCGGATTACCTTACTTATACATTATCATGGCCTGGACACAGGACGTTATCGTTTTTCATATGTTTGATAGTAGATCTTACTTCAGACTTAGGGATTCTCGGAACCGTCTCCACTCTTATTTCTCTCAGTATTCTCTGTTCTGGTCTATTATCCCGGAAAAGTTGTTCAATTTATATTCTCTAGGTGTTCTTGATCTTGTCTCTGTTGATCACTATACTTCCTTCACTGCTCACAAGTCTGTTTGTTGGTCTGGATATCCTCGACCTTCCAGTTTCTTTTTAATTTTTCCGTGTACATTGAAGCAATCATGTTCCTTTTGAAGCTGTTCTATTTCTACGCATTTTTCTTTATATCATTTTATTTTGCTTGTATTATCGTTTGTTTATGATCTTCTGTATGTTGTTATATTGTTCCATATCTTTATTCTTAAAGTCTCTTCTCTTTTCCATTAGTTGCAAGATTTCATTAGTCATTTATGGTTTTCTGACGGTCACCACACTCTTCTCAAGCTGTTCCTCCTTTATTCTTTCTACGACGTCGCTTAACCTATTGATCTCTTTCTCCACACTAACGACTTTCTGGAGCACCATAAATCTTTCGACCAATTCCTTCTCTATTTCTGCCATCATCCCTGTATTGTAACTCTTAGAATCTAAATTTCGTGGCTAATAGGCAGGGGTGCCTCAGGAGTCTGTCCTGTCTCCTACTCTGTTTCTGTTACATATAAACGATATCTTCGCTTCACCTTTCAATCCGATAAATAGTTACGCAGATGATAGTAGCCTGGTGTCACCTTTTTTCTCCGACAAACCATTATCTGCTGCTTCAGATCGACTAAGGGAACAACAGATAGGGATCTTGCAATCATTCTGGAATGAAAAGGAAAAAATCTAGTTAACTTCAACGCCTCAAAAACTGAGGCTGCGGTTTTCCCTAAGAAAACATCAAGAAATAATACAACAAGCATATTCATGGACGGTAAAATCCTCCCGATGGAATTTAATCTGTCTATCCTAGAAGTGAATGCAAGCACTAACTTATTTTGGGATGACCATGTGCGCGCCATTACAAAATCCGCCTCTCAGAAGCTATGCTTTTTTTAGAGCTAAAAAGTACTTCATACCACATCATCTTCTCGCACTATACAAAGCTGAAGTTAGGCCAACACTAGAATACTGTTCTAATGTTTAGAGTTTAGCTTCAAAGCACACTTTTGAAATCAATTCAAAGAAGAGCGATTCGCCTAATTGATGACGAGAGTTTGTCTGATTCTCTCGAAACACTAGAGCACAGGCGGATGGTTGGTGATTTATCTTTTTTCTACAAGTACTTTTATGGGAGATGCGTACAGGAATTAATAAGATTGATCCCCCCAAGGGCAATATTTTTGAGGCATACAGGACAGTCGGAGACATCAAATTCCTGTGAGGTCCAGCTTGACACAGTGAGGACTCCGTTTTTCTGTAGAATTTCCAAACTGTAGAACTCGTTGCCGAACGGAAGTTTCTCCAAAAATTGCAACCTATACTTGTTTGAGAAGGCGGTTCATCTCCATATATTCTTGTTTCCACATCCTACTCGTGGTACTTTGAAAGAATAATAGGGTTATCCTTTGCGAGTGGATTGAACATAAAAAATACCACCTCAAAACTTACGACTTCTATTTCTTTTTCAAAATTCATTCAATATTTATCTCAAAATTACGAGTTTACTTTAAATTGCTAATTTTTTTCTAAAATTTAGATTAGAAATACAATTTTCACATTTTCTAAAAGATGTAACCTTGGTCTCAATATGTTAACCATAATTGGAATTTTAAGTTATAACTTAAATATTTTTTTTCAAAATTTCCGTTTTCGTTTTAAAATTTGAACTTTTATTTCGAAATTAAGTACAGTAATACCCCGCTTAACGAGGGGGTTATCTTCCAACCAAGTAGAGCGTTATACGAAACAGCGTTAAACGAGATTATCTTTTCATGTAAATAATGGTGTTAGGGGAAAACGGGTGTAAAAAGCAAGTCATCATTTATGTTTACATTACTTGGATTTTTCTGCATTTTCAATTTTTTGCTTTTTTATCAAAAAGGTGCTCAATGTCATTTGTATTTTTCTTTTGCACCCTATAAGAAGTTGGCACTCCGTCTTGCCGTTGAACTCCTATCAAAATCTGTCTCAATTTCAATAAATTGGTTCATAATTTCTGTAGCTAAACTGGTTTTTAGAAATGACCTTGACAGTTTATTTTTTGATCTTTTCCAGAATCACTATTTTCAATATATTTGTATTCTTCTTGATCCAATATTTCCTTGAGATCATCATTAATTTCTTTTTGAAATCTTCCCCGTTCCTGTACCTGTTTGTTTCACTAATTCGACTATTTCATTCATATCAACAACAAATTTTCTACTGTCACCGTTCTCATTTATATCTGACCAAATGTTCATCCACGCTCCTTTCAAACATTTTTTCGTGGCCCCATTCAAAAAAAAATTATAATGTATGTTGTGCAATTTTGATGCGTGCAATTTTTGAGGAAATCCCACTATTCCAATAAAAAAGCGTTAAACCAAAACAGCGTTAAACGAAGCAACGTTAAACGGGGTCTCACTGTACTCGAAATATTTCTATTCTCCTAAAATTTCAACATTTTCAACATTTGTTTGCTCTGTTGCAACATTGGACTAAAACAGTTGCATGTTTTTCATTAAATCTAGGGAAACAGCTTTCCTTACATTTTTGTGAAAAGAATGTTTCTTGAAATTTTAATTTTTTTCAAAAAACTAAAAGTTTACTCTTTTTGACTTTGATTTCAATATTCCAAAAAATTCCAAATTAAATTCTATTGATTTTTACGATGTTGACTTCCTAAAACTTCCTAATATTCAAGGATTTGACTTTTTAATCAAAATTGTCACTAAAATCTCGCTTTTCTAAACTGTTCCTAGAGATTAATTATTAAAGCCGAGATTTTGAAATTGAAGTCAAAGTTTTGAGAATAAACTTGAAAATTTTACATGTGTAGAAATAATTTACATTTCCAACCGTAGAATTCTATAATATTTATAATTATCAAACTTTATTAACAATTAAAAAGCAACAGCAATGGAAAAAAAGTCTCAAAAATCAAAAATATCAACTTTAATCGCCAAATTTTGCATATTCTCAAGGTTTTCAATTCTTGGGTAAATAATTTAAGATTTATATGAAAATTTCAAGATTACATTTGAAATTATTAAACTTAAATATTGGGATTTATTTTCTTTTATAAAATTCAGATTTTTATTAAAATTTAAACTTTAAGTGAACTCAAAATTCACAGTTTCAGCTTAAAGTTTTTGAACCCAAAAAATCGAGAATATTTTCCTTCAATTTTAAGCAATGTCGAAGTAGTTACATGCTATAATATTAATAAAAAGAAAGAAATAGCGTTTTCTAAATTATGTTAGAAAATCAATTTTTAATTGAAATAAAAACTTTTAAAAAATTATAAAATGAGTCGCCCGGAACTGAATCAAAAACAGAAAACCAGAAAAAACGCTATTTTTATCGGAACGAAAACTGGAAACGAACCGAATATAATTTTTTCTCGGAACGAAAACCGAAACAAAAAAATAGCGGTAGGAAGCCCTGGTATTTTGCATTTATACATAGATTACTGTATAAAAAAAAATAGTGCAACGTGCGTCAATATTAGCCATAAGATAATTGATTAGCCTTCAACTAACACACGCATTATGTTCCACGAAATGCATAATAACATTATTTTGTTGTAAAAGGCGATGTCAATTTATCAGAAATGAATTCATTAGATGTGTAATTACCCGACTTTGTAAACAAATCTATCATCTATTCGCCCTAAAAGTCAAGCCAAATTAATCCTATCATAAACAGGAGATTACTCCTCTTCTACAAATTGATGAACAATTAACCTATAAGTTTATTTTGTTTTTGGACAATAATTTATGCACATTTTCAAAAGTGAAAGTGGAAATATTTTCAAATTTGTTTTATACATTAGCAGCTGAATATCTATTATTGGTTTATTCATGATTGAAATTAAGTTAAAAATGAGAATTTTGATGAGGAATAAAATTCTCTAAAGTAGGTTGCAAATTTATTCCCATTTTGGAAAAATATTTAACGCTTGTTTTGACTTTTGACGATTTTTAGGGGTGTAATAAGGGTGCGTTTGGACTATTTATTGCGTATATTTCTCTCTGACATAAGTGTCAACTATCCTGATGGTGCGTTTACACTAAACACTTTATTCCGTCTCTCTGACATGAAATATATTTTTCCTCGGAAGTAAGTGTCAACTATCCTGAAAGAAGCTGTGTAGATATAAATCTCCGATAGCTTCCCTCAGGATAGTTGACACTAATGTCAGAGAAAAATGTACGGAATAAAGTGTCTAATTTAAATGCACCCCTGAGAGAAACTGTAACTGACTTTTGATATATTTTGTGTCAGAGAGAAATGTACGCAATAAAGTGTGCAAACGCAGCTTAATATCCAATCAAACACTAGGAACTATTGTATATTACAACGTGATTGCATTAATTATAATTATAATGCCTAACCAATATAATAAATAATATGTAGGGTATTCCATTCAAAAAAATTTAACTTTGGTTAACATCTCAAAATTTTAACTTTTTAGAAAAAAATTGACTTCGCGACTGCATTAACGTAAAAAACTGTAGCAAAATCGCTTTTTACATTTTTAATATACGAGAGTATAACGCAAAAGCGGAGCATCTCTAAAATCCTAAATTTAACTCCCGCCAAACCATCACGTCCTCTGAAATACCAAGATTTTCAAAATCGCTTGGTAGTTTAAAAACAGGGACCAGGGCCATGAAAAATTTGGCACCGACATCATTCATTTGATCAAAAAGTTGGATACTAAAGTAAAGACCCCAACATTCTATCTTTAACAAGAACTTCACTACCCCCGAATGGTGCCGAAAATGGGACACTATACATAGTGTTACGAACTGACATGAAGGAAGTGGCGAGGTGTGTGGACCACCTTATGGAATGTATCTAAGTGTTGTAGTCGCGATGACTCGTGTGCAAATCACTGGACTCTGATATATGCTGGATCTTTTCCCAAATGGAAACCTCCAGAACCAGGTGTTTGATAAAAATTTACGCGCACTACTATTGTGATTCATTCACTACGGGATTCAATTTCGAAGGTTCAATATTCAATAATTAATCTTATTCGTTAATGCATTACGTTCTGTTTCTTTATCGAAATAAAGTGTTTTGAATTCACGCCATCTTTAGAAACGAACCTAACACGTAAAAATACAATTAAATTTAGAAGTTTTAGCAAAAAGTTTGAACGAGAAAACATTCAACATTGAAATAAAATATGTTGAATTTTTAGTCTTAGGAATATCAGGATGGATTTTAATTTTGGGGAAAAAGTCTGGATTGCGAAAAAATTGGAAATTTCTTAAATAAATTAGGTTTTATCATAAAATTAGTTTAAACTGAACTGTTAGTTTAAACTGAAAATGTCAAATTAATTTAAAAAGAGAAGAAAGTTGTAAAAAATGACACACTAATGTTAGACCCTATCATATCATGTGTTATAATTTAAATGCGTCAATTGACGTTAGAGATATATGAAGAATAATCGATTCTGCTCCATCTTGACGTTAATTGGGCGTTTGAAAAGTAAAACATACATATTGTTAGTGTAAGTCCTTCTGTTTGCTGAAATATCATGTTTCAAACAAATAGCTTCAAAATACGTAAATATAAGATAAATGTTCAAAACATTTTGGATTATTTTCTTACGTTACGTGTCAGCATTATTTCAAAAGGTGTTTGTTTATACAACCTATTGAAATATTTCCTTTTAAGCTAATTGTACAATTGCCAAAATTACTCTTTGCTTACTTGTAATTAAAACTTTTCACAGACATCTCCTAAGGAAATATAAAACCTGCATAATTGCCCTCCCACTGAGATATTTACTTACTCAAGCTCCTTACATGCGAGGGTATGCTATAAAATTGTCACAATGAGCAAAACAAGTTACGAGATCAATTATCCAATTTAACCAACTTAACATTTCTCTAAAACGTAACATATTAAAGGTGAAGTTTTTTGAGTTTAGGTAATCTATAATTCTGTGATTTCAGGGTAAAACTACTTAGGTCAACTTTTTGAGAAAATGGACTTTTGTCGCTGTTGCATGTTATATTACATGCCTCCAGGGGGACGAAACGCCTGAAGTGCTACGCCT
Organism: Dastarcus helophoroides; assembly: GCA_028583605.1. Classification (NCBI taxonomy): domain Eukaryota; kingdom Metazoa; phylum Arthropoda; class Insecta; order Coleoptera; family Bothrideridae; genus Dastarcus; species Dastarcus helophoroides. The sequence continues at coordinate 25,988,942 of CM053334.1, forward strand.
ATGAAAAAAAAAGGAAATTTTACTTGCATACATACATGCATTCTTAAGTTTTTATTATTTATTAAAATACGAGCAGCATTTTGCTTTGTCAATATCTCAAATACATAAATTATGACTTGAGCACTTTTACCCTGTTACCACAGAATTATTGTAGCAGAAGTTCCAGACTGCTTAAAAAATTACTAATTCGTTGTTTAATCATTCTTTGGAATCAGAACTTTGGTCAGTGAGGTGTTAGAAATATTCCTTTCATCAATGCCTGAATTCTAAAAATTACAATATTTTTGGTTCGTCCAAGGACTGGACAAATAAAATCGAAGCAATATCGCCCAAATCAAGATGCCCCACAGCCCCAACACTAAAGCATGTTACAACCAGGATGGTAGCTAATAATATTAAACAAAATGCACCCCAGCAGAACGTGTTAATGATTCCTGCGAAATTTCTTTTGTATAAAGAGGAAATCACCATTTTCTGTGTTTTATCTCTTATGTATGTCAATGTCATTAATAAGGTTAAAGGGATAACTAATTCAAATGATGCAATGTCTAGTGCCTCTAATAATAGCATTCTATATTTATTATCACTGCCTGAATCAACTTTTGATATTGTACTTTAAACATAAAAAAGGAAATTGTTGAAATATTATAGCCAGTATGTCAAGGCAAATGAATAATACGCAATTCTTTGATAAGACTCATTTCATTTTGTATGGTAGAGTAAACCCAATCATTCCCAGGAATAGTAAATGTTGTAATTAAACTCGCAATTAATTAATATTTAGAGCTAAGTATTCAGCGGAAGTGGAAGTTAATGAAACTTAACACAAGTTGTACAAGTGCAAGCCGAAAAACACAACCTTTGATGTGTTTTTCAATATTTTTTGGTTTCAGGGGACAAGATGTGTATTTTAATTTTTTTAGAGTTTGGAAACTGAAAATTGGATTTAATCGTATTAGATCTCGTCAATAAACTATTGACAAGAAAGTAATTTCGGTTTTGTGGTATGAAAAAAATACATTTTTTAATATAAAGAATAGACTTTAATGAATTATATATTTTCCATTTTCTTTGATGACCTTTTGCCATCTTTCTTGCAGCTTAATGATTCCGTGCTCATAGAATTTCTGATCCTTCTCAGAAAAAACTGAACCAAGTGTGATTTAAGGTCATCATCATTTGGGAAATTTTAACCATTCATAAAGTTCTGCAAACTACAAAATAAATGGTAATCAAATGGTGCTAAGTCAGGGCTGTATGGGGGATGCGACATCACTTCCCAACTAAGCTCCAACAATTTCCCATGAGTTACCAAAGATGTGTGAGACCTAGCATTGTCATGCTGAAACACAATTCCTTTCCAATTTGCCAATTCTGGCCTTTTTTCTTTGATTGCTTCATCCAGTTGCATTAGCTGTTGGCAGTACACATTTGAATTGATTGTCTGGTTCCTTGAAAGCAGCTGAAAATACACAACACCTTTATAATCTCACCAAATCGACTGCGTGATCTTTTTTTGATGCAATTCAGCTTTTGATTTGGTTTGTGCTGGTTCATCGTGCTTTGACCATGATCGTTTTCGAATGATCTTACTGTAGGTGACCCATTTTTCATCACCAGTAATGATTCTTTTTAAGAAGGGATCATTTTCATTGCACCTAAGATGCGTATTGCAAATACTGATTCGTTGTGTCAAATGAATATCTTTCAATTTATGCTGAACCAAAATAACGAGCTTTTAACGACTCCAAGACATTTTAAGTGATTTTCAATGGTTGTCTGTAACACATTTAACCTCAGCAGGATCTCTCAAACAGTTATGTGAAGATCCTCTTTAATAATGACATTAATTTAATTAATATCAACTTTATTAGGTCGAACAGAACGTTGGTCATCTTTGAGTGAAAAATCTCCAGGACGGAATTTCTGAAACCAATTTTAACAAGTGCGTTCTTTTATGCAATCAGCACCATAAAGTTCACATATTTTTTTATGAGTCTCTGAACCTTTCTGTCCTTTACGAAAGTAAAAAAGTAAAATGTACCGAAAATGTGCGTTTTTGCACTCCACGTTAAAATTGACTCTCAACTATCAGCTACAAATAAAATCTCTCACTAGGTGCTTCAAAATGAACCTCGACCTGCCTGATATCAAATGTCAAAACGTAAAGAACATCACCCGCAGAATTTATTCAAAAAAATTTGAATAACACTGTCTATGTGAAAAAAACGAAACTACTTTTTTGCCAACCCAATAAATTAAATATATGTATTCGATTTGGATATACCAAACCGATTATATATGTTAGCATTAGGGAACCCGCCACTGTCTTTTCCACATAGAATGTGCCACATGTGATACAAACCCAGGACCTCTAGCCACGTGAGGGAGCAAGGGGAAGAAGGCAGTTGAGAATGAGCCGAGTAGATATCGAGAGCATATATAGAAGAGACCAATAAAGCGTGTGTTAAGTAAATTGTGTGTTATTGCATCGACCCTTAATTAGGATACCATCATTAGAGTTTACATATATAATGAGATGGAAACTGGTCTTTGGTTTTCAAACCCTGAGTCTGATAAATATTCAAATCTATTGATATGTGCATTAGAATAAAGTCTTCCGAGCTTTCCTAGAGAGCGATCGCTTGCTAAACCTTTGTGGCTCAACTGTTAGCAGTGGAGTTACCTATTCACTGCACACGTTTAGAGGGCTGCATAGAGCAGTGCAGGCTGTATCCTATTTGCATAATAATAACTTTGCTGATGCATATTTTAATAAAACAAGAAGCAACCAATGGAATTTTATAAGGACTTTATTTCATCTTTTCAACTACTCCAGCTTCGCAACAGAATTAGGTGTGGCTTTCGTAGGCATAATAAAGAGTCACTACAATTTTTACAATATTACATTGGAAAGGTTCCAGATAAGTCTTGCTGTACGTGCGTGGAAGAACAAGGCAACACCTTTGCAGCACTTACTGTGCCATTGTAGAGACTTTAACACACAGAAGAAGAGCACTCATGGATTTAGTAAAGTGAACAAAAGAAAGCTAAAGCAACTTTCGATCAAAAAGATCATGAGCTTGCTTATTCAAATAAATCTCTCGAATGGGTGAATTCTGTTTAGCCCAAAAGGCGCAGAGACCGAGTTGTTGCTTGTTGTCAGAAACTGATATGTACAATGTAACAGAATAGCTGCCTGAATAAATTACCAAAGGTTTCTTTCTTATTAAGGAGTTTTGTTTGAGAAGGGGATACCTAATTCCAAGTGCTCGTTTGAATAAATGTCCCACTTCAAATATATAACTAAAGAATGATTTATTTAGAGATACTTTTTCCAAAAATTAAAAAGATAAATAAACAATTTAATTTTATCGTGTAACCTTTACTATCTTGCAAAAGAATATTCATTTTTTAAATATTATTTTTTTCAAACGTTGGTAGCAACTAAGGTTAACATGGTTCATTCTAAGGTTCCAATTTTAAGCAATGAAAGTCATTGCCTAAAATGTTTCAAGGTGTCCTACTCTAGAAGTAACTAAAAGTCAAAATATTCCATTATTCAACATATTCTCCTCTTCACTTAATACATGCATTTGCTGTAACACCCATAGATTTTGCAAAAATTTTTTGCTTTGCAAACCAAGCCCCCACGGCTTTTATAACCTCTTTGTTGGAAATAAATTTACGACCATTTAAAATTTTTGCAGTTGAGGAAACAAATGAGAGTTGAATGGGGCCAGATCTGGTGAGTAAGAAAAGTCTTCCAGTAATTCGAACCCCAAATCACGAATTCTTTGCAGGCCAACACGCGATTTGTGTCCAGAGGCATTGTCCTGCGAAAACAAAACACCTTTAAACCATTTCTTGCCTCTTTTTTCTTTAATTTTTTTTGTAGAGTGGTCAGTAACATCGTGAGGTTATCCCCATTAACTGTTTCTTATCCAAATAATCAATCAGGATTTCCCCATGGCAATCCCAAAAAACTGAGGCAAGAACTTTTCCAGCAGACCTTTTAACTCAAAACCTCTTAAGCCTTGGAGAACCAGAGGGCCTTCGTTTCATCGATTGCTGCTTTATTTCTTGGTAGTAGAAATGTCCCCAAGTTTCATCCAACAACACGGATTAAAAAGTCTGAATATTTTTCAAACCGATCACAAATCGAACGCGTTGCTTTGACCTTTGCATGCTTCTGGCCAACATTCAAAGATTTCGGGATTCATTTTTCAAAGCTCTTTCTCATATCAAATTAAAGTAAGCTATATGATGGAAGAGTTCGTATGAAATATTCAGTACCTCAGATATTCGTTTTAGCCCAATTCTACGATCTTTTTTTTTTAAGCGAGGTTCCTACAGCTGCTGCCGCATCTCGCATTTCGATCAGCACATCTTTTTGTTGTTCCAGTCCTCGTCTTCCATTAGGTCCATTATCTCATTAATTCATGTTCCAGCTGATCCTTATCTCTTTCTTCTGTTTAAAGAAATATACTCAATGCTCTTTTTGGCAATCTATTGTCCTGCATTCTTTTTACATGTCCAACCATATCAATTGTCTAGTTTCTATTCTCTCTGTAGTAGAGTGCACTCTTCCAATTCTTCTTCTTATTTCTTCATTTCTAATGTGCTCCTGTTAAAATATTCCGCATGATCTCCTTAAATAGTCCATTTAATGTCATGTGGTCTTCCTACTGGATTCTGTCATTTGATCTTCAGTTTTCTCGCTGACAGATCTCTTCAGGTCGTCGTCGATGGCATCTCATCCGAGACATTTCCGATTAATGCAGAGGTGCCTTAGGGGTCTGTCCTGTCTCCTACTTTGTTTCTATTACACATAAACGATCTCTTAGCTTCAACTTCCGATCTGATAGACATCTACGCAGATGATAGTAGCCTGGTGACATCTTTTTTCTCCGACAAACCATTATCTGTCGCTGCTTCAGATCGACGAAGGGAACAGCAGATACAGATAATTAATCGGGATCTCGAAATCATTCTGGAACGGGGTAAGAAAAATCTGGTCGACTTCAATGCCTCAAAAACTCGGGCCACGGTTTTTTCTAAGAAGGGATAATGCAACAAACATTCTAATGGACGGTAATATCCTCCCGACGGGATCTAATCTGTCTATCTTAGGAGTGAATGCGAGCACCAACTTGAAGGTGCTTTTAAGGCATAGTAGGGTTGCCCTTTGCGAGTGAATTGAACATAAAGAAAAAAAAAATTCACCGAGTCTACTCTCTGCTGATCCATTTTTATCATCTGCCATCATTCCGATCCATACGTCAATATCGGTTCCACTATTGTCCTACATTTTGTTCATTTTGTTCGAATTCTTACCCGGTTTGACCAAAGTAACGAGTTTAGAATCCCAACCCATTTTTACCCTGCTGTGTTCTCTATGTTATGTCCCTCTCTGGTGATCCTTTTTGAGATCAGTAAATATTTGATTTCTAATGTATTCTGAATATTTAAAATATTCGCAATTTTTTATTTTGTTTAATTCTAGATCTTGATCTTCTTCTTCAGTCCCAGCTACTCTAAGATATTCTGTCTTACTTATATTTATGCTCAATCCCCACCTTTCATACTGTTCTTTTAACTTTCTCAACATGTAGAGTAGGTGCTCTTTGCAGTTTGCTATTAGTACCTGATCGTCTGTAAAGAACAGAGCTGTTAGATTACTGATTACCGATCTCTATGTCCATTTCTTTACATCCTCTAACTCCACTACATTCTTTACTCCTCCATCTCCAGTGCTTCTCGTAAGTAAATTTTGAATAGTGTAGATGATACGCAGCAACCCTGTTTCAAACCTTTTGTTACCTTGAACGGTAGGGATATTATCTTTTCAGTTTTTATTACGCTTTGTGGATTTTTGTACATGTTGTATATTGCCCTAACATATGTCGTACTGAGGCCAACTTCTATTAATATGTTAAATAGCTTTTTTTAAGGATATTGAATTGTAGGCCTTTTCCAAATCCAAGGACGAGACGTGAGTAGGTAGGTTCCGAGTTTTTGTTTTTTCAATATTTGCTGAAGAGTTAAAGTATCGTCGATGTATGACCTTCCTGCTCTTAAACCATTTTGTTCTTCCATATCTTTATACTGCAATTTAATTCATTTCTTAATTATTCTTTCATACAACTTTCCCACTAAATTCGGGATGCTAATCCCTTTGCAGTTACCACATTTTTTTTGTTGCCCTTTTTATAAATTAAACTTATATAAGCTAAGTTCCAGTCTGTCAGAAAATTTTTTCCGGTAATCAGACAGTCGTTAAACAAGTCTGCTAATCTTTCTAGTAGACTAGTCGGACCACATTTCACCAACTCAATGGGGATGTCTCCCAGCCCTGCAGCTTTTTCGTTTTTAATATCCTTTACTGCTCTTCTAACTTCCTCTACATTTATTCTTTTCACATTTGGGTCCCGTTCGCTTAGAATTTCGTCAAGGTTCTTCTGAAACTCTTCTCTTTTTTCCGTTAATAACATCTGGTAGTGTTTTTTCCATTCTTTTTGACCAATTAGGTTTAGATTTATTTCCTCTTTTCTTTCTTTTCTTATACCTTCTATTGCTTTCCATGCCTCTCTTATTATCTTATCATCTTGTTATTCTCGTCCTTCCTAAGCACCTGCCTCACATTTCCCTTCCCAAATTTCATTTTTTCTCTTACTAACTATTTATTTTACTTCTTTATTGTATGTCGCGTATATTCTTCTATTCTTCGATCTAATAAGTCATGAACTGCCTTGATCTCTTCTGGGACTGACACAGAAACTGGCCTTTCCAATCGCTCTTCATCTTAAATGGAAGATTTACCTCTTCTAAAGCTTGCAATCCAATTTTTTACAACCACACGCACCGGATATTGATCTCTAAAAGTGTCTAAAAGTCTTGGTAAATTTGCTTACCTTTTAATCCCTTTAAATGCAGGAACTTGATGATGGTTCATTAGTCCGATTTATCGATTTTCACAATTTGAGTCGACATCCGTTTTTTCAAATTTTATTGCGCAAACTGGTTTGGATTTTTAACGTGAATACTGTTACATCATAGGTCAGTATTTGCCAACCTTTTTTCATATTTGTTGCTGTTTTAATCGTTAATAAAGTTTAATAGTTATGAACCTTTTTTTGTATACATAACACACTTTGGTACGGTGCACATCATACGCATCAACCACCTTAAAATTTGTTGAGAAACAAAAAGGGTCTCGAGAGCCCAATAAATTTTTGACAACCAAAAAAACCGTCCCTATGATGTCTGATCATCTACAAATTTTGATGACTAAGAAATAAGGGGCGACACATTAGTGCATGGCGACACACCGGTTAGAAAATACTCTAATAAGCTATTGTTAAAATTTTGTAAATGTATTGTTCGTTGCTATGGTATCGCAATTTTTTTTTCATCCATGGAATTAGCCTAGACTTTCTATCCTCTGTTCACCCAAGAGATTTAGTTAGGCCACTCCCTTAAACAAAGCTGGATATTTGAATAAATTATTTCTATTAGTTGAATCTGAGGGTCCCCTTATCACATACACCAAAAGGGTTTGATTTATCTCCTAATTAGTAACATTAGATTTATTTCTTGATATCGTGTAAACATGTATTTTTTTTAAGGGGAGTGGCCTAACTATATCTCTTGGGTGAACAGAGTATAGCTATCAATACAACCTAGTATTTGTGTATTTGCTCCGTTACATTAATTTTTTTATTAAAAACTATTCTAAAGGTGACTCAGTATCCTCCCACATTTAAAATATGGGATCTAGGCAAAGATGCAAGCAACCGACAGTTCCTTAACGTGTAGCATATTTATATTTATGAATATTAATTCAATGATATAACAAAAAATGATTTTAACATTACGGAGGTTCAGAGATTAAAAATGAATTTTTGCATATATGGTACTAATTATATAGCGAACTTTGTAATGTAATTGTAGCGGATCTATTAGACTTTCGTTTACAAATTTAACATTAACATCATAATTAGTATTCCCCTTATGATGCAAGTAGCTAGGACTTTACGCTTTACCTTAGAATTTCTAGGTATTTCTACCTATATTTGAAAACACAGAGTCCAATTACTTTCAGAAGGATGTGTCAATGTGCATTAAAGGAATGTAAACAGAAGTTAATACGTTACAAAATGATCTCTAGATATAAAAATAAGTAAATAATAATAAATTTCAAATTAACACCAAATAACAATGACTGAAATTTACTAAAATTCTACAAAAAAGTCCTTTACCTTAAAGAGTAACCAAGTGATTTAAAAAATGTCACTTATTAGCTTTGAGTGAACCCCATAAATTTGGTCAGTGGTGTGTCCTGCTTTTTATTATCAAGAAACTAATTGAGAATATGCGGACTTTTCAGATTTTAAAACCAAACCATTTTCAATTAATAATACTATTCTGCTTTCAACTAACTGCATTCAAAGAATAAGGGATACTACTTCCTTAAAATGAAGACAACCTTACTTCATTTAGCAATTGAGAGATACAGTATGTCTTTGAAGATGATAGCTTGGCTGTCGAAGCGCGTTAGAGCAACCTTTGTCGTGTTTTCTAATCTTTCTTGGTTTCAGGGGACAAGTTTTGTGTTTCAATTTTTGAAGATTACCAAGGACCAGTCCATTCCACCAAAATTACTTCATTTTACAGATTCCCTCCCGCAAATTTTGAATCAAAATTCAAAGTTTCAAGATTGAAATAGAAATTTCTAGACAAAGCTTGAATTTTGGATTTTAAAGTCAAAATATTGGAATAAAAATTAGACATTTTAATTTCAAATTGAAAAATTTTTGATAATAAAAATATAAAATTAAAATATATATATATATATATATATATATATATTATAATAAATTTAAAATTTTGAGATCTCAAAATCTGCAAAATGAATTCAGGGTTAATTCAATATTTTGATTTTATAGTTCAAATTTCGAGAAAACTTTGAAATTTATAATGAAAGTTTTCTGGAGTTAAATCTAAAGAAGGAATTTTGAGAGAAAAGTCCGAATTTTGGGAAAAACTTAAAAGTTGTACAAAAAATCGAGTTGTAACATGAAATTTTGGAATGAGATTAAAATTCCTAGTTTAAATTTTAAATTTCGAAAAGAACTTTAGAATTAAGGTCGAAATAATCATCAATCATTTTCTAGATTTCCAGTTTTTAGTGGAAACTTCAGATTTAATTTATGAATTTTAAGAAAAAATTTATCAGTTCGAAAAAACTTGCAGTTTACATATTAATAAATTCCTAAAATTTTGAGCTTTCTTTGGAGCCTTTGAATTTATCATGAAATTTAGATTCTAAATCCTTTAAGGGTGCGTTTACACTAAACACTTTATTCCCTACATTTCTCTCTAACATAAATTATATTTTTTCTCTGACGTAAGTGTCAACTATCCAGAGATAACCTATTTCCTCGCAGCTATGTAAATAAGTCTGCCGCCAGTAGACTTTTTTTGGGAATGGAAAATTGAGCATTTCTTACCAATCAGGATAGTTTCAGTGATGAATTCAGCGGCTGAGGAAGGTTGTCTGAGTTAAATACAATAATTTTTCCTTGTTATTAAAATATTGATTCTAATAAGTAAGTAATGATCAGATTAGGAAAATTTTATGAAACTAGGTAAAATAGAGTTACTCTTGACAAATGACCAATTAAATGTCATGTCAAAAACTAGATGAAAGTAAAGTCACGCCGAGGGCGTTTGTATCTCTGGATGTTGCGATGCACCCCGTGATACAAGCTTTGCCTCATCTACGTGAAATTTGCAATTGCAATCTAGTTTTCATTAGATTCTAATGAAATTAGATTTTGATTGCATCGTAATAAACTTGTATATATTCGTATATACAATGCCTATTATCTCAACAGAGTTACTCTTTGCAAATGAATTTTACTTCAAAAAAATCTTTTATACCAAAACATTTTATCAAGTGCTGAGTGAGTTAATATCAACTGATTCATATGCTATAAAAATTACATGTTCTTTATATCGCAACAGACACGTTTTTTAGTGCTATTTTCAAGTGATTGTAAATAAACATAAAAATAAGACACATTATTGCAAAATTTTGTGGGTACATTCAATTCAAAGATTTATCAAAAACGCCTCATTTTTTACATAAATCGTAAGATGGGTCATAAAATGATATCATCTTTAAATTCATTAATTTATTAGATGATAAAACCACTATATTAAGAAACATTTAAATAAAATATGATAAGAATACGATAATTTTTGTAGTATCTTGGTAAAAAAGAACTTCGCTTATTTTACATTAATTAAGGTTTATTTTAATAAATTAATGATGCAATAGGATGTTATAAGGAACATTTTTTTTCGTCTAATAATTCTATGACAGTTTCATAGAACATTCGGTGACCTTATGATAAACACTACCATCCTTGATGTCCCACCCAGTAACCCGCTAGCGCTTTATGAATCCATACTGCGCTAGAACGTGCAGAAAGAATTCAGTTTTGGCCAGAACACTTTAAAAATGCTACCATACTCTAACACAAATTTTACGTAGAGGTTTATAAAATAACACTCAAAAAGAAATGTAAAGCAACTCCATAAATGCACAAAATGGTACATTCTTTAACGGTGAAGTGTTCTCAGTGGCGCTGGGGAAGCACAACTTCCTTTAAAAATTTAGTCTGGTTAACTAAGAGGTCGCTAGTAGGAATTTTTTCTAGAAATTTTTACTTTTCTGTCTCAGAAATTTGTTCCTTTTTTGTTTTTCTCTTTCTCAAATTACTTAGTTTCAACTAAAAATGTTTATTTCTTAGATGAAATTACAATTCTGTTTTCAAAATATCGCACCATAATCAAAAATTTTCAATTTTCTAAACATTTAAATAGTCAAAATGTTATTGTTTTCTAGATTTTCCGAATTTGATTTTTTCAAGATTTAGATAATTTTCTCGAGGTATTAATTTTAAAATTCTCGACCTATTTCTCGAGTTTTTGTATTCAAATTTTTTCTCTCAAAATTTCAATTCTTGGCTTTAAACTTTTTTGTTTGTGTTAAGTTTTTGCCCCTCACATTTTGATGTTAAAATTTCGACGTTAACATCAAAATTTCCACTATTTTCACAAAATTTCAGATTAAATCCGAAAAAATTTGAAGTTTTTAAGTGGGAATTTTACTAGAAAAATAGGAATAACTTTCAGTACTTCAAACTTGAAAATTAAGATTGGAATGTTCACAGTCGTTTTGAAATTGTTAAAGTTTTACAGGTATTTCCTAAAATTTTCTGTTTTTTTGAACATTCTCTTTTTCAAAATATAAACCTTCAATTTTTCAATAAAATTTCAACAATTTTAACTTTTCAATGTAACATCGATTATTCGTTTCTAAATTTAAAATCTTAATAAAAATTATGTGTCTTAGTATATGTCTAAAAAAAGTGAGACGAAATTTCAAAGAAAAACTTCTCAAAATATGTCAAATTTCGAGCTTCTAAACATTTTGAAGTTTTTGGCGACACTTTGAAAAAATAGTCGATTACAGTTTGAAATTAACTCAGTAGTTTTTTAATTATTACTTTTTTAATCAAAATTTGATGTAATGTCACAATTTAGGGAATGATTTGAGATTGGAAAGAAATATTTTTCTCGACAATTCCAAAGATATATTTTTCAGTAGTTGCTATTTTAATTTAAATTTTAAGCTCAAATTGAGAAACTTACGTTATTTTGAGAAAAAAGTAAAATCATTAAAAAAAAATAAAACATCGAGAAAGTTAAATTTAACAAAAGGAGGATGTTTGGAAAATGGTGAATTTGGAGAAAAGTTAGAAAAAACCGAATTTTGATTTTGATGGACTGATCTTTGGTTATCTTCAAAAATTGAAATACAATTAACCCTTATATACTAAGAATATTTACTTCGTGCATGATCAACCGCATCCAAACGAATTTTGAATAAAAAATCAACATTTCGGAAAAGAGTTATGAATTTCTAAAAAAAAGTCCTGAGTTTCTTAAAGAAAGTTAAATTTTGACCTAATATTTAAAACAAAGTCTTTGAAATTTAAAATTTGGATGAAGAAATAGGTCAAAATTTTAAAAAAATTGATTTAAAAAAAATAGATATTATTGAAAAAAGCATACTTTTTGAAAAAATTGCGAAATAAAAGAACTACGCTGGTTCCAGATATAAACAACAGTTGAAATTTTGAGAATAAAGTCGTAATTTAAAAGAGAACTAAATTTCCTAGAGAAACACAAATTTTGAGCAAAAAATGGGTTGAAATTAAAAATATGTTAATTTAATTCTAAACGAGTCAAAATTTTCAGAAAGTCGTCTTTAAAAAAGTAGAAATGTTTATAGAAATCAATATCTTGAGAAAGGAAAAAATTTTGAAAAAGAAAATTTTGAACAAAATAATCAAAATTTTGGTAAAAACATTATTTCTAAATGAAAAATGTCGTAATTTTCAAGAGAAAGTCAAATTTTGAGAAAATATAGCTAAATTTTTAAAAGAAATGGGAAATTTCAAAAAATACGACTTTTGAAATTGAAATTTCAAAAAGAAGGAAAATACTAGCGGTTGAATAATTGAATTTGATGTTAGAAATTATTTATAAAAAAATACAAATTTGGAGAATCAAGTTATGTCGAAATATACAAGGCTCAAGTTAGGCTAACACTAGACTACTGTTCTCATATTTGAAGTTCAGCCCCAAAACACACTTTAGCTCCCTTGGATTCAATTTAAAGAAGAGCGATTCGCCTAACTGATGACGAGAGTTTGACCGATGCTCTCGAAACACTAGAGCACAGGCGTATGGTTGGTGACTTGTCTCTTTTCTACAAGTACTAACATAGAAGATGCTCGCAGGAACTAATAGGATTGATTCCCCCAAGTACAAGATTCTTGAGACATACAAGACAGTCGGAGACAGCAAATTCCTGTGCAGTCCAGCTTGACACGGTGAGAACTTCTGCCGACGGAGAATCTTTTTTATATAGAATTTCCAAGCTGTGGAATTCGTTACCAAAAGGAATTTTCCCTAATAGTACAACTTATCCTTGTTTAGAAAGGTGGCTCATCGCCATGTATACTTGTTCCCACATCCTACTTGCAGTGCTTTGAAGGCTTAATGAAGTTACTCTTTGAGAGTGGATTAACCTTTAAAAAAAATTCCAAAAAGTTAAATTTATTAAAAAGCCGAAATTATTAAAATAAATAAAATTTTTGGGATATACCTAGTATAAAATTTAGGAAAAAAGCACCTATTAGGAGAAAATTGAAGCTTACAAACGGTTTAACTTTTGTGAAAAAAATGTCGAATTTTGATATAAAATCGAAATTAAAAGAACATAAATTTTGGGAAATTTCAAAGAAAATGTACGAATTTCAAGAAAGGAGTCGAAATTTTACAGAGAAAATCATATTTTGAGCTGTATTTTGAAAATAAAGTCTAAAGGAAATCTGATTTTGGCAAAATATTAGCAATTTCGAGCCAAGCAGGAAAATCGAAAAAAAAAATGCAAAATGTCCTCCGTGAAGACTTTCACTCGGCAACATGAACTAAGAGAAGTACCTTACCCTAACCCCTGGTGATTAAAAAGAAATTTTGTGATAAAAATCTAATTTTTGCAGAATTCAAACAGTCAAACTAAAAAACGTGCAAAATTTCAGGAAAAGCAGGGTTTTTTAGGAATATTACGAAATTTGGAAAAAAGAGAACCTAATTTTGAAAAAGAGTCATAATTTCAAGAAAAGTTTCAATTTTCTACAATAAAATCGAATTTTAATAAAAATTGGTAATAGCTCGGAAAAGCGCAATATTTGAGAATCAATTAGAAATTAAATAAAAAGTAAAAATTTTCGAAAAGAAACAATTTTTGAAATTAAAGCAGAAAATTTCAGAACAATCAAATTTGGGGGAAAGTCAAAAGTTCAAAAGTAAACAGAACTTCTTAAACATATTGAGAAATTAAAGGGAAAGCATCCCGGGAAAAATGTCAAAATTTTGAAAACAGAGTTGCAATTAACAGTAGAATTTTGAGGCCAAAATCGAAAATTTTAAGAAGAAGGCGAATTTTGAAAAAAAAATGCCGACGTTTTGATAAAAAGCCTAAATAGTATAGAATTATCGAGAATAGAAAATTTCCAGAAAAATTTAATTAAAAAAGGTGGAAATTTTCAGAAAAAGCAGATTTTTAAAGATATATTGCGAAATTTTCGAAAACAGTCGAAATGTCAAGACGAGTCGAGAATAAAGTTGAAATTTAAAAAAATCTCGATTTTCCGAACAAAGTTTTTTGGGAATAAAGTCGAAATTTTAAAATAAATAATGTTAACAAAAGAGTTGAAATTTTCAAAAAGGACGAATTATGAAAATTGAAATTTTCAGAAAGTTCAATTTAGAAAATAGTCGACATTATACAGGGTGTCCGAGCTTTAAATGCCTTAAATGAAACAGGTGGTAAAAAAAATAATTTTAAGCAAAAAGTTTCCTATGAACATGCATCCGCACACAAAGTGCGCTTTTAGGTTGCATAAGGAAGGTACAACAGTTGGATCTAATAGTGTATTTCAAAGATATGAGTGTGCTGAAGTACAACAGGAATTGATAAACCGCATCCCGTTATACAAACTTTATATTTTCCTATATCCGTATGACATACTGTTTTCCTGTTTTGTCCTCTATTTTTCTCCAGGATTGCGGATGATAAAAATCGACATTTCAAAATTAAAAGCGAAATTTTCATATAAGTTGCAACTTTATAAAGATTATGAAATTTAGAAAATAAACTCAACATTTCTAAAAAAACCTTGACCTTTCAATATTTAAAATTTTGAGGATAAATTTAATTTTAATCACGAAAAATTTCTTCTTTGTTCATTTTTAAGTCAAAATTTCGAGAATAAACTAAGTAGATTCGAAATTCGAAGTACAAATCGAAATTCGAAGTACAAATCGAAATTTCAATTTTTGAATCAAAATTATGAGATAAAAAACCGGAGTTTTTAAATTAAAGTGATTAGAGATACTTGAAACTCCATGAAGAATGTTGTTGAGAAAATAAACTATATAAACATTTCTAAAAAAATCTTTCAATTTAATCTTGAAATCTTAATTTCAATATTTAAAATTTTGATGTGAAACAATTTTAATATCGAAATGTTTACACTTTATTTGTGAACTCTAAATTTTGAGATTTGTTTAGAACTTTAAGATTAAAACTAAAAATTCAGACCTGCATTTTGAACTCGCAGTTTAAAACCGGACTTGTCAGCAAACAAATGTAGTTTTTCTTGGAAATTTTGAATCTAATTTTAAGATTTTAACTTTTTACTCAACATTTCCCAGTTAAATTCGATTTTATCCAAATCGATATTAATCCAGCTTTATGCTCGTCACATACGACGAGAGTTGTTTTTCCATAAGATGATTTATATTGTGGCATTTTGCTAAAAAAAATCGAAAGTCCTTAAACCTTGAGCCGATGAGCCTTTTTATCAATATTTCATAATTGGGTAGACATATATCCTAATAATTGCGTATCAAATAAAGTCCAATAAAGCACATTTATTTCTATCAGTATGCAGATACAAAATGCATGCATTTTCCATTCTTAGTAATTGGAATTTTTCAAATGTTAATGTTAGTGTATCGCAGTTTTAATTAAATTTTATATAGTCTGGACCAATCTCCGATATAATAAAATCATAATGTCTAAGCTATGTAGTTTGTAAATCTCTAATTACTATAAATTCATTCATTAATGCTTATCACCGGGCATGTACAAAATCATTTTTAAAGTTCACAAGTTCAAGTGAATGCGTCGTAATTATGAAAAGTCTCAAATGAATAGTAAGTTGAATAATTAATTAGATAAAAGGGGTATTGAACTAAAATACACCATACTACAGTAGCTAAATACTATCACATTTGAGATCTTCCTAATTACTATTTTGATGTTGTTACAAACTTATTTTTTTCCAGTTGCAACACTCTCGTGACTGCTTATGACTAACATTCGTTGATTCTTAAATCTGATTGGTTCAGATGAGGTAGTCTGGTAGGGGCGTTCCCAAAGGTTACAAAAGAAATGAAGAATATTTTGAAAGAAGTTATAACAAATAAAAAAAGGTTTAGCTATTCATGTTTAAGGATGTTACTGAGTGATAAATAAATATTAATGACTAAGTCGGTGCTCCCCTACTTTGTAGACTGATTCACGTAAAAGGGGACATGTCAACATCCCAAATATTTTGATCATTTTGTGTCGATTACTATTACTATTTTTTCTTTTTGTATAAAACTAAATCCTGTTTCATATACTAAACTGTGATGGTTTTACTAGATTATACAACGTTCCTCAGAACGTGGGATAACCTAAATATATCCTAAGGATACCCGTATTATCTCGTGGCACACCCATTAATAATAAACCTTTTAGAAGAATAAAAAGTTTCATTAAAATCAAAAGCGCCTAATATATTTAGGAAGATTTGAAATCAAACATTGATAGAATTTGCAACTTCATCTACCCTAAATAACTGGAAATTGACCTTAAGCTATGCAATTTTTCGTGATGTGTGCTATATATATTTCTTCTCCTTCTTCTTCTTTTTCTTCTTTTTCTTTTTCTTCTTCTATTATAAGTCGAAACCTGTTTTTCTTCACGCTTATGGCGCCTCAATGGAGGTAGAGATCCAACTTGCTTTCCATCTTTTTAGAGGTCTTCTAGGGTCTCTTTTCCCAGCTGGTCTTTGATCTCTCGCTATTCTTATCAATCTGCCATCTTTCGCTTTTCCGCTTTTTGAACATATTCATTCCATTCTGTTCTTGTTGC
The DNA here is from genome assembly GCA_028583605.1 of Dastarcus helophoroides. NCBI lineage: Eukaryota > Metazoa > Arthropoda > Insecta > Coleoptera > Bothrideridae > Dastarcus > Dastarcus helophoroides. Next base: position 26,005,791 of record CM053334.1, read on the forward strand.
TCCAGCGAATCTTACTACGTCTCTAATTCTGCAGTCTTCTCTCACGACTTGGTTTCTTAATCTATCTCTTCTTATTTTCCCCAGTATGGTTCTGAGAGTGTTCATTTCAGTCGTTCAACATACTGATAAGTTTTGACGTCTCTTTACTATTCACCAATGTTCCAGTTCCGACTCCATGACGATAATTCGTCAATTACTTTCAGGCAATGAGAATGCAGATTCTCTTGTTGATTTAACTGAAATGTGCCTTACATCGACTTATTTTTCTTTCAAAGGCAGCTTCTATAAACAAGTCCCCTGCACCCCAATGGGTTTTCCTTATCCCCAGTTGTAGCAAATATTCTCATGGAATCTTTTGAAAACACTGCGTTGGAAACTGCGGATTTAAAACCCAAGGTCTGGCTTCGTTATGTAGATGACACATTTATTTTATGGCCACATGGCAAGGATTCACTAAATTTATTTTTGGAACACCTAAACAGTTTACATTCTTCCATTAGCTTCATGATGAAAATCGAAAACAACGATTCTCTTCCTTTTCTTGACGTACTGGTCACCCGTTTACCAAACGGTTGGGTTTTTCATTCCGTTTATCGAAAACCCACCCATACTAACCGTTATTTGCATGCAGAGTCCCATCATCACCCTTCCCAAAAAGGTTCTGTCATAAATTCACTGGTTTTACGAGCTGTAGCAATTTCACAACCGTTAAATCTTTTAAACGAGTTGAACAAAATTCGTTTCAACCTCCGCAACAATGGTTACAAATCGCACGACATTGAAATTGTCGTTAAACGACATCTTCACCCTACCCCTCGTCCTTCACAAAATTCAATAATTTCTTCTAAAGCCTTTCTTCCTTATGTTCACGGAGTAACAAATGAAATCGGAAAATTATTGAGAAAACGCAACATTAAACCCATTTTTTATCATACTCAAAGATCCAACAGCTCCTCCCATCTCTCAAAGATAAAATTTCATCCTTTTGTTCTAATGTTGTGTACAGGGTACAGATGTCTTAGGTCGGGTTTATTTTCGCAGTCAGCCATTGCGGAACATCAACATGAGACCGGACATAGGATTCTCTTTGATAATATTTTAATTATAGCCAATAATCCCAATTACTATAATAGGATACGCGAGGCCATTGAATACCACAAAATCCCTAAAAACATCAACAGAGACGACGGTTACATGCTTTCCTCCATTTGAAACCCAACCATCGGAAATCTTCGGGAGTGATCGCGCAGACAAAAGATATATAAAGTTTCCCTTTCTTTCTTTCCTGTCAGAAGTGTTTCTCCTCTGGTATGATGGACATACTGAGTTGGCGTGCTCTTCTGTCAAAACTTTCTTATCCTTTGTACCAATTTTCAATTCAGAAGAGTTTCGCCTCTGGTATGGTGGACATACTGAGTTACCGTGCTCTGAAGTTTTGAAATTGGCCTTTTCATTTTTGCATATTCCCTTGTATTTCCCTTTTTATTTATTGTTTCTTTTCTTTGTTCCTAAAGAAGCCCCCTACGATGGTGGGCAAAACGTCGTTTAGTAGTTCTTTGATACGGTCCAATCCCGTAGGAAGTATATCCTGTACCAACATTCGATATTTTGTAAATGGAAATTTAATGCTACGCTATACAATCTTTAGTTATCTCTGCTTTATATTTCCTTCGATAATTTGAAGTGGATTTTTTTCCATTTCTATTCACTCGAACCTTTGGGTTTACATGCAAAATTTCTTAGATAAATCAACAGAAAAAAAGTCGGAAGCTCTTAATTAAAAATCGAAACCTAAATATCGAGATAAAGGTCGAAACCTTGGAGTTAAAGTGGAAACTAAAAAAAAGTTTCGGGATTGAACTTGAAACTTCAACCGAACACTGTAGATAGAAATTGACGCTCAGCTAAGCAATTTTCTCCCTATCATATGTATGTGGGTTTCAGTTTTTTTTTTAGTTTAATTTCCAATCGTATTAGGTATTAATATTCTATAATTGTTTGTTGTCAGGGATATAATATTTGTTGTTTAATAACTACTCTGTGTTTAATAATAAATAAGAAGACAAGGCAGACCAAATACGCGAAAAAGAACACTGTTTTTTTAGACGCTTAGCTGTATGATTTTTCTTTGTAATAGCAAATACAAATTGATGAATAAAGAAATGCTTGATATTAAATTTCATTAATTAAGCATTCCTACATTTTTGGAGGGCTCAACGGGAGTTAAACTGGAGAGAAGATAAACTAAACAGAAGATAAATTGGAGAGAAGATTAACTAGACAGAAGATAAGAGTCAAGAAGATCAAAATAAAGAAGATAAATAAACAAGATTTGAATTAAGAAGTCAATTCGAATTAGTGACATTGATGTCATTTTCCTGTTCCCGTTCCAGATAGAGGAGTATTTTTCTGTTCCACTTTCAAATGGAGGAGTATTTTGGTGAAGGCCGAACATATTCCGAAGGCCAAACACCTAAGTGGCACTGCGAGAGTCTGCATTGCGAGAGTCCCAAGAGATCTGAGATTGGATTAATTGAGCTTGGTTTAATTTTTTGAAGGAGATTTATTTTAATATTCTGCTTGATCTTAAACTGTGTGAAAATTAAAGACTTATTTATTAATTTATTTGTGTCAAGTTAAATGGTACTTAACAAGGTTTTAATATTACATTGACTTTCCTGTATTATTAATTAATTTGTTTTTTCCTGTAAATTTGAAATACCTTTGCAATTTGTTAAGGATAAAGAGAAAAAGCTGCTTCTTGCTTTCAAATTGATTAGTTTTTCTGTAACAAAAAATATCCACATTAGGCAATTTTGAAAATTACATATAATAATTCAAAGGGCTCACTGAAAGTCGGTAAGGCTTTGCACAAAATTGCTTTCAATAAGAAGGGTGAATCGAGGAAGATAAGGAAAGCGTTGCGCTCATTTTCTGGTTTCGAATTTGATAAGAACTCTTAAAAATATAGGCAAAAATTATGTGATATTAGAGAAAGTTTAAATTTTGCTGATTTGGTTGCTATTTGTCATATATTAGAATTTGATTTTACCGGTTCAAATGATAAAGTTGTGGAACCATATTTGTTCTTTCATTAATGACTTAAGGGTTAATGATAAAGAAGCAGAATTAGACGAAGACGATAAAGAAGACTTACACGAAGAAGAAAAATTGGAAGCCGACAGAATTGATGTAGGGGCTGTAGACGGAGCCACTAAAAAGAAGAAAGTAACACAAACACCTGGAAAGGATTGGATTCTTTTTCATTAACTTTTAGAGATGTTGAAGATGCATAAGACCTTTTGACGGAAACGACGATTATCCAGTTGAGAGATGGTTCTTGGATTTTGAAGAAATTGCTAACTTGACTGGCTGAAATGATCTGCAAAAACTGATTTTTGCAAAAAGATTATTAAAAGGACATACTACGATAAAATGTTTGTTCAGTCAGCAAAAGGAATAAAGACATTGTTAACTTTAAAAAAGAAACTAAAAGATGAATTAAAAATAAAAATTTATGGAGCACAAATCCACAAATTGTTGATAACTAGAAAAAAGAAAAGAGAAGAATCTGTTCAAGAATATGAATTAATTATAAGAGAAATTGGAAGTAGGGCTAATTTTGGTGAAACGGACTGGTCCTAGGTTATCTTCAAAACTTGAAATACAAAAATTGTCCCATGCAACCAAAAAAGACTAAAAAACACAAAAAAAGGTTGCTCTAACGCGTTTCGACAGTCAAGGTATCATCTTCAGAAAGATTTTAGGACACTAGGGCTAATGTTGAAAATGAAGTGGTGATGCAGTACATTATTGACATTGATTACGATAATACGTCAGATAAAATTATTCTATATGGAGCTAGCAATTTTTCCGATTTTAAGGAAAACCAAAACTGTACAATCAAATAACGACGACTAACACATATAATCGTAAAAGAAGACATAACATAATTTGGAAAATAATGGTCGAGGGTCGAGGTCAAATGAAGACAATCAAAGAAAAAGGAAAACCCAGGAGTTACCAGAATTTATTTTGTTTTAATTGAGGAGCGAAAGGTCATAGATCTACAAACTGTCCAAATAAAGAAAAAGGTACAAAGTGTTTTACCTACCAAAAATTTGGTCATGTAGCAAAAAAATTGTCCCCAGAATTTGTCTAAAGGAAAAGATCGATACCTCATTAGCACTGACAACCGTCGAAGCAGTACCAACAAACGAATTAAAACCCATAATTGACGGAATGCAATTATTAGCACTTTTTGATACTGGAAGTGACATTAGTACTATAACATTGGAGCGAATTAAGCGATGACAATGAGATCTTTCTATAAAAACATTATTATTAATGAAAAAGGTGTACCGCTGGAAGTTTTCTGGCCTAGTGTGGCCAGTTTGAGAGAGACGTTCTTCAGTTTTTCAACAAGGTTGGGTGACTGAATGAATGACCAAGGACACCTCAATCACGGGGATAGCACAATGGGCCCGGAAAAAGTGGCCTAGGTGCTGGCCTAAACTTTAGGCAACCCACAACGAATCCAGAATCCAGAAGAAGGTGTAAACTTAAAAATTCATGGATTGCCGCTTGGTGCTTCTAATTTGAAAAGCATAATGGCAATGACATACTTTCTCAAGTCAATATCTATTTAAGTGAAGAGAAGTTTTCAAAAAAGACATCATTAATTTAAACCATATTAAAAGTGAAGAAAATCATATTTAAGTAAAAGAACTCGTTGAAGGGTACAAACCAGAGAAGACAAAAACGACAGATGTCAAAATGAAAGTAATCTTGAAAAATGAAGAACCCATATACAAGCTCAGAAGATTGTCAGCTCCTGAAATGAAAGAGGTAGAAAAACAAAGAGGGGAATGGTTAGAAGAAGGGATAAGTTCATAAGATTTTGCCAGCTCTCTTGTATTAGTTAAAAAGAAAGATGGTCGAACATTTGCTGTGATTATAAATCTTTCAACAAAAATATTTTCAAAGATAGATTTTCTCTTCCTCTTCCTTTTATATGTTCCAGAATGATGCAAGTGGATACATTGAGTCCTAACCCAGTAATGTTTACAATAAATAATGGTTTACCACCAAAATAATTGATGACTCTTCCAAATTTACATGGTTATATTTAAGGAAATTGACAACAAGTTTGGAAACTGTTAATTGTTTGAAAAAAACAACAACAGATGTTTGGAGATCCCTCCAAGATCCTAAAAGATAAAGGCACTGCGTTTACTGGTAAAGAATTTAAAGATAATTGCGATGATGAAGAAATAGAACATTTATTAATAACCACTGGTATTCCATGCAAAAATGGTAAAATGAATCGAACTATCATTCCAATAATTACAAAACTGAGTGCAAACGATCAGACAAAATGGTTCAAATTTGTTCATTGAGTGCAAAGAGCTATAAATACGATAGAAGAAGAAGTAGAGGTGCATCTTCGTTTGAAGTATTAGTAGAAGTGAGAAAGAAAAGTAAGGAAGAGATAAAAATGATCGAAATACTAAAAAAGGAAATTATAGAACAATTTGATAGAGAAACAGGAACTACGAATGGAAAGTGAGAAACAAATTCTCAAAGTTCAAGAGAAGAACCAAAGAACGCATAATGTGCGAAGAAGAAAACCCAGAAAATACAGATTGGAAGATCTGGTTGCTATTAAAAGAAAACAGTTTGGTTAGGGGTTGAAAATACGAAAAAGATTCCTAGGACCATGTGAAGTAATTAAGCAAAAAGCCAGTGAAAGAAATGACGTGGTTAAAATTGGTAACCATGAAGAACCAGGAGGTACAAATACATGCGCAGAGTATATGAAGCCTTCGGTAGATTACTAAAGCGAATCTGAGTCGGATTCGGGGTCAAAATAGCTGAGTGTGAGATTCGGTTTTTGTTTAGTTTAATTTTCAATTATATTAAGTATTAAAATTCTATGATTTTTTGTTGTCAGGGATATAATTTTTGTTGTTTAATAATATTGGGTTGGCAAGAAAATAATTTCGTTTTTTTTTAATTAGACAGCGTTATTTAAATCTATTTTGAATGAATTCTGTGGATGATGTTCTTTTTGATATTAGATAGATCGAGGTTCATTTTGAAGCACGTCGTGGGCGATTTTATTTGTCGCTGATAGTTGAGGTTCAATTTTAACAAAGAATATTTTCACCATATTTTACTTATTTATTTCTGTAAAGGGAGGAAAGCTGCAAAGACACATAAAGAAATATGTGAAGTTTATGGTAGTGGTTGCATAACAGAACGCACTTGTCAGAATTGGTTTAATAAATTCCGTTCTGGAGATTTTTCACTCAAAGATGACCAACGTTATGGTCGACCTACTAAAGTTGATATTAATTAAATTAATGACCTAATTAAAGAGGATCCTCATATAACTATTCGTGAGATTTCAGTGAGGTTAAATGTATCACACACAACCATTGAAAATCACTTATAATGTCTTGGACTTGTTAAAAAGCTTGATATTTGGGTTCCCCATAAATTAAAAGATATTTACACAACCAGTCAATATTTGCGATACGCATCTTAGGCGCAATGAAAATGATCCCTTCTTGAAAAGAACCATTACTGGTGATGAAAAAGGGGTCACCGACAGTAACATCATTCGAAAGCGATCATGGTCCAAGCACGATGAACCAGCACAAATCACATCAAAAGCTAAATTGCATCAAAAAAAGATCATGCTGACGTTTTGGTGGGATTATAAAGGTGTTGCGTATTTTCAGCTATTTTCAAGCAATCAGACAATCAATTCAGATGTGTACTGCCAACAGCTAATGAAACTGAATGAAGCAATCAAAGAAAAAATACCAGAATTGGCAAATCGGAAAGGAATTGTGTTCCACCATGACAATGCTAGGCCTCACACATCTTTGGTTACTCGTGGGAAATTATTGGAGCTTGGTTGGGAAGTGATGTCGCATCCCTCATATAGCCCTGACCTAGCACCACCTAATTACCATTTATTTCATAGTTTGCAGAATGAATGGTAAAATTTCCCAAATGATAGTGACCTTAAATCGCACTTGGTTCAATTTTTTTCTGAGAAGGATCAGAAATTCTATGAGCGCGGAATCATGAAGCTGCAAGAAAGAGAGCAAAAGGTCATTGAACAAAATGGAAAATACATAATTGATTAAAGTCTATTCTTTGTATTAAAAAAATGTGGTTTTTCATACAACAAAACCGAAATTACTTTCTTGCCAACCCAATAAATAAGGAGACGAGGTAGACAAAAGACACCAAAAAGGGGAGACGCTGTTTTTTCTCTCAGACGCTTCGCTGCATGATTTTTCTTTGTAATAACAAATACAAATTGATGAATAAAGAGTCACTTGATATTAAATTTCATTAATTAAGCATTCCTAAATATATATCTGTTTCAGTCATTGAGTTATTTCAATAAAATATTTTTGACAATAATTCAGATATTCTTAATTCATAAACTCGTAACAATAAACATAAAAGTGCAGAAATAATAACAGCAATGGTAAAAAAAATCCATAATTGAAATGTTACGTAACGGATGAGCGATTTCACTATTCCGACTATTCCCACACAAACAAATCTGAAGCCTTGCTCTAAGATTGTTTTTAATATTTAATGTTATTTCAAGTGTATCAAATTCTTCGCTATAACTTTTAAATCTTCGATGCAGTAACTAGTATTTTCTTGCCAGACGTACCGAAGTAGAAAACTATGCTTTTAAAGAAACTTTATGACGTAATTCTTTGTTCTCTTTATTGCATTAAAAAGTTCGGATTTAACCCTAAATCTACTCATATTACAGAAAATAATAATTGGAAATACAAACAGATTAATTGAAAATCCGAGGCACTTATCTTAAAAGCGTATTTTTGGGATCAAAATAAGACTTTTTTTTATAAATCTCCTAAAATGTGTGTCCTAAAATACATTCTCTTTGAGCTACAGCTATCGTAAGTTGCGCAAGGAAGATCGATTATGTCAATTTGTGACTACAATTATTGATTTAATGATCTGGAAATTTGCAAGGTTCTGTTTGTTTTGGCCCTATATTTATTTTTTTGATTCAAAAGACTATTTAAAAGTGTGCAAAAAAAAGGAATATAACTGAGAGTATATATTTTTATGCGACTTGAAATTGAGTGTATTTTACACCCATTAGAATAACTGAAGCCACAATTGAATTATTTCCTTAAATGCACGAACATCTTAACCTCTGAATTCTTTATTCATGCTAAATAAGTGAAATTTAATTGATTCTTTTTAATTCTCCTACAAGTTTAAATTAAGTTAGTGTTTTATAATTAACAAAGTTTAAGGAAATACTGTTAAGTTTACGTAGGTGGATTATCGGAATATATTTCGCGAATTCGGTCGCTTCATTATCTTTGACAATATTATGTTGAATAATACATTTGTCTTTGGAATGCTAATGGAAAAAATACGAGGCCTGACACCCCCTCTGAATAAATAATTTCGGAACGAAACCCTGAATTTCGCAAAGAGCACACGAGTTGTTGCTAAAATACATCGTACAATTTAATGGGGGAAAAACCTAGAATTTGTTTTTCTTACATAATTAATAGTCATAACGCCATTGGAACACATTCGTAGGCATATAAGTTTTATAATTTACAAATTATGTATTTACTTATTTATTTGTGGTTTCTGTATACCTATAACATATTCATTTAAACTAGTAAATACAAATCTTTGAATGTTATATTCTATGATATGAACTCGCATAGATAACCTCGTGACATGTTATGCTAAACTGTGAAGATAGCTTTATTTGTTTAAAATGCGAACTGACTTTATACAAATATTAGGTCCTTTATTTGTTACTTTATCGATAATCTTTTAGCTTGATGATAATAAATCTAGCTGATGTGTACTACAAATGTTGTAACATCGATAAAATTCTATGAATAATATATCATTGACCTCTTTAGATGTAAGCATCAACCGTGAAGATATCTTAAGTAGTTAGAAACGTAACCTTTTATGGTAATTAGCAGATTAACTCTGTTGAAATTATTAACTGTTCTATGGATAAATTGTGTCGATGATCTTTTAATCTCCAGCCTAATTTTAAAACTAACCTTTTGATCCGTAGAAGTCCGTTATAAAAACTGAAGATTAATTAATTACTCAGAAACGTATCAATGTTATCTTAAAATTAATCGTAAAAAAACTCACGTTGACAAATTACACTGGTCAACACTGATTTTGTGACACGAACTCTGGTAGTTAATTGTGTTTGCACACCTACCCCCATCATGAAACCGTATTTTTTTTTCATTGCCCCTAGTTTCCTCGTGATAAGGTAAAATTTATTTTTGGAAATGTAGTCTATCCAAATTGTGGTCGTTTTTATTTAGGTCCATATATTATTAACATTTTAAAAATTTTTATCAGAAATAAAACATAAAATGATGATCATATTATTTCTTCATTTGAAGTTTTTGTATCATTAAATTTTGGGTACTTTTTATGTGAATGGGACACCAGAGATTAAAAAATCACAATTAGGAAAAAGTTTGTTCTACACGTCAATTTGTAACTAGAAAACCGTAAAGCTTTTACACTTGTAAGCTCTCTGGTATATTTCTACTACCACAGTCTCAGACCACCACTTCATATCAAATTAGGCTTACCAAAAATTTTCTATAGAGGATGGGTCCCAATAAAAATGAATCTTTATATTTCCAAGAGGAAATTCCCTAGAATGAGTGTAGCAGTAGTAGTAGAACCTCAAATTAAGAACATTAATAAGACTCATTGCTTAAAGAGAAATTAGATATTTTGAAAAAATCAGCATGGAGATGCTTCAAAAATTTAACTGGAAATTTTTTGATTTACCATAAGAGTGATATCTAAAGATATTTGGTTAACAAAGTTTTATTAGAGTATAAAACTTTGGGTTGCAATATGGGGATCAAGATTGATTTTTTAGACACATATCTTGACTTTATTCCTACGAATTAGGGGGCTCTACGTGATAAGAACTGATAAACGTTTCATGTGGACATTCCAATAATGGAAAAATGTTATCAGGGCAGATTAAACTCAAGGGTGTTGACTGACTACTACTGCTTGATCAAGAGGGACCAATAATGTACATTTTTTATGTAATATTTGTGGAGATCCATCATTTTTCGAACATTTAGAAAACAAATATGGTGGGTGGAGAAAATTTCAAAACTATTTATTTTAAATGACAACAACTAACACTATTTCAAAATACAAAAGACCAGTTGACCAGTGTAATTAATAGATGTTGTTAACGTTAACGTTTTACTTTTTTCTCGAGATTTCAATAACTGAAATATTTTCAATTTAATTTTTTTGAAATGGTGTTCTTTTCTCGAACTGTAGATTTTTTTTCTTAAAATTCAAAATCTAAGCTTTTCTCTCCAAACCTATTCAAAGAATTATTTTTTTATAAATTCGAGTTTTCTAGAATTTTATTTGTTACCGTTTTTTTTAATTTTGATAACTCACGATGGGATTTTTTCAGATACATTTTTACAAGTGTAGCAAACTTATAAGTGGCGGCTCTAAGCTAAAATAAGTGGGGGTGCTGCTTCAGAAAATATTCAGCTTTTGTGTCAAATTCAAACTGAATCATTATTAAATTTTTAAAAGTTTTTATTTATATATTAAATTTATTTTCTACATAATTTTGCAAATTTTTGGAAAACAGTCGAAATTACAAGATGAAAATTGTAGTTTCTATAAAAAAGGGTTTTATTTTCCAAAAACCGTTAAACATTCATCAAGGTTTTGGTAAAAAAATTAAAAATTTGAAATTATATTTTAGCATTTTTGAAAAAATCTTCAAATTTGAAACACAGGTTTAAACGATATTTCAATAAAAAGTATTCAGCTTCTGGATTACAGTCAAAAAAGTGATAAAACATCGAAATTTGAAGATAAAATTCTAAATATCGGGAAAAAAGTCGAAATTTACAGAAAAAAAAAATTTAACCTTAGGAAAACTCTCGAAATAACTCTGGCATTAAAACAGACCTAAAACTTATAATTTTAAAAAATAGAATTAAAATTTAAAATGAAGCTTTCAAAACAGCGTCAATATCTTTTCGGAAAAATAAAAATCGTTAATTTATAATTTTAGATTAGGAAAAATATAATTTGAATGTGTAAAATGGAAATATTTTGAAGAAAGTTATCCTAATTTACAAAAATATTGAAAAAATTTTGAAATATAGTCGACAAAAATAGTCAACAATTTCAAAAAATATAGAAATTAAATAAAATAGAAATTTTCAAAAAAAAATGTTTAAAGATACCCAAAATTTTGAAAAGATGGAGAAATTTTTAAAAATACTAAAAATTTTGGAAGAAAATCCAAATATTTTAAAAATAAAAACTTCGCCAAAAATTAAAAATTTTGAAAAATATCCCAATCTTTAAAAGCATTAATTTTTTTTTTTAATCGGAACAAGGTGGAGCTTTAATAAAAGTCGAAAATTTATGAAAAAGTCCAGATTTTACAAAAATTCGACATTTTTAAAAATTTTTGAAGAAAAATTTCATTTTTCAAAAAGGTCAAGATGTTCAAAAAGTCGAAGTTATGAAATAATTTCGAAAATTTGGTAACAGTCGAGGTTTTAACTTTATAGGGAAAAAAGGAATGTTAAAGAAAATTGAAATTTTCAAGAAAACTGAAGATTGGAAAAAAATGGAAAGCAGAATTCTAAAAGGGTAAGATTTGAAATAAAATGAAAAATTTCAAAAACGTCGAAATTTTGAAAAAAAAACCAGCTTTTAAAAACTCCATATTTTTAAAGAAATAAGAAATTTAAAAAAGTTGAAAAATTACCAAAATTAAAAAGAAATCAAAATTTCCAAAAAAAAGCTGACAATTTCGAAAAACCCTAAACAAAAAAAGAACTTCTCGAAGAAAATAGTAGGAAATTTCAAAAACGTTTAAATAAAAATTTTCCCGAGGACACCGACTGCGGTAGCAATAGCTTTGACAAGATTAATAGTGTTTTTATAAATTGATGTAAAACAGGTGGAATTTTTCGTAAAAATCTTAAATTTGAAAGGTCACAATTTGTAATCGCCATAATTAAAAAAGCAGAAATTTTCGAAAAAGTCAAAGGTTTCAAAAATCGGAATAAAAAAAAACATTTTGAAAAAAGCCGAAATTTTTAAGTTCCAAATTTCAAAAAAGAGAACTTTCGACAAGAATAAAATTTTGAAAACAAAAAATTGATAAAAAACTCGATATTATCAAACACAGTTAAAACAGCAATTTAAAATTTTCTACAGGAAAGCCAAAATTTAGAAAAAACACGAAATTGTCAAAAAATTTAAATTTTGAAAAAAGTCATTACATTAAATGTTATCAGTAATTTCAAGTGTAAACTGGGGGTGCTGCAGAAACTTATTACATTAATCATAGATATTTAGTCGTTAATAAAAAATAGCTTAGCAGAAAAAAATCGCTTCACATTCTTAGTTAAGAGAACTTCGTATACCAAAAAGGAAGTATTTTTTTCACATTTTTACTGCGCATTTCCGCCATATTAATTGCCCTTACTAATGTTACTAATTGTTTTGTTCCAATTTACAATCATTAAAATATAATATAGATTTACATGAGCTACACTTAATATAATATCGAAGGTAAATAAACCGTTCAATTATCGCAATGGTAAATGGGGTCAAACAAGTGTAAAACAAATGTGATATAAAAACCACATATGGCATTAATGGAATAATTACAACGATTTTGATATAATAATTTAGAATAAATACAAACACAGAATTGGCCCCAGATAAAAATTATTACATAATAAATTGTATTATCATTCCCTAATTATTATCTTATGCTATCATTTGTTTTCTAAAAGACTATCGAAGAGTGAGGTAGGTCGTAACTTGAATTGCATAAGTCCTTGTCCTTTTTATGTAATTCGTATGTGAGAGAGTTAACGGAATGCTACATTTATTCAATTAAATATTATTCATGTGTACATCATATCCATATCATGCAGCCAACAGAAAAGAGTCTAATAAAGAAATAATGACTGAAAATTTTTCTTTTCAGTAGGTGCACATCTTTGAAATATTTTAAAACGTATAGTTGGTTTTTCCTGCAAACCATCCCTTCTTAGCTGAATAATCATACTGTTTGTTGGAGGTAAATGGTAGCAAATTTCAACATTTAAGAAAATAATATTTCTGTGAATCGTAATAATGTCTTTGGCGTATTCTCCATGGGAGCCGGGAAAGCACAGATTTCCTCATCGAAATTTTACTTCTATCTAAAAAAAATCAATAAAATTTAAACTTCTTTAAAATTAGATTTTTCAAAATTTTGACATTTTTAAAATTTTCTACCCATTTCCAAATTTTTGATTTTTTTGAAAATTTCGACTTTTTACCATCAAAAGTTCAATTCTTTCTTGAAGTTGACAATTTTCAGAATACCGGCTTTTTTTAATTTTGTCTTTCTTTTTAAAATTTTTACTTTTTAGAATGTTCTACCTACTTCCAAAATGTTCATTTTTTTGAATATTTCAACCATTTACCATACATTTTCCCTTTTTCAGAATACCCGCTATTTTTTAGATTTCGACGACTTTTTTTCAAAATTGTGACTTTTTGAAAATTTTCTACCTATTTCCAAAATATCCATTTTCAACCTTTTATCATCAAAATTTCTATTTTTTTCCGGAAGTTGACATTCTTCAGAATACCGGCCTCTTTTAAAATTTTGACCGTTTTTTTAAATTTTGACCGTTTTTCAAAATTTTGACCGTGTGTCAAAATGTAAACCTTATTTGAAAAATTCTAGTTTTTTTTAATTTCGACTTTTTTTCAAAATATTTACTTTCTAACGAATTTTCCACAATTGTGAACTAATTTTTTTAAATTTACCTTTTCTCCAAAATTGTGATTCTTTTTTAAAACTGACATTTTAAATTGAGAATTTTAAAAATTTTGAACGAATTTAGCTAAAACAAATTCGAGAACATTTTGACTTTTTTTTAAGTTTCGGAAATTTTGACAAAATTTCAACCTTCTCCCAATATTCTGAATTGTTTTTTTAAAATTTTGACTTGTTTGCAAATTCGATTATATTGAAATATTTTTTTCTGAAAACATTGACCTTGCCTGCTTATTCATTCAACTTTTTTCTCCAAACATTTATTTTAACGTTCAAATATAAAATTCAAAAATATTGTTTTATCTGAATATTTCCTAATAATTTTGATATTTTTATTACTTTGTCTCGAGATTTCAATTTGTTATCGGAATTTTTTTATAAAATTTAGAGTTTGTTTTAAAACCTCACCGAATTCTGTAGAGAAAACTTCTTTAGGCGCGTTGAAAAACTTTTGATAGAGTGAAAAACATGGTTTCGCGTCACCATCACGCTAATTCTCATTACCGACATGCTCTCATGTTAACAGTATTATGTAGCTATGAGTATGATGCCTAACTAAATTAAAAAACCTTTTTCCCTAAATTTAATCCACTCGCAAAGGGTAACCCTATTATGCTTTCAAAGCACTGCGAGTAGGATGCGGAAACAAGGATAGATGACGATGAACCGCCTTCTTAAACAAAAGTAGGTTTTAACATGTGGGGAAAATTCCTTTCGGTAACAAGTTCCGTAATTTGGAAGTTCTATAGAAAAAGAGTCTCCTTAGTCAGAAGTCCTCGCTGTGTCATGCTGGACCGCACAGGATTTGCTGTCTCCAATTGTCTAGCACTCCTCAAGAATCTTGCCCTTGAGGGGATAAATCCTATTAATTCCTGCGAGCATCTTCCATGATAGTACTTATAGAAAAGAGACAGGCCACCAACCATACGTCTGTGTTCTACTGCAGTGATTCCCAAAGTGGTCCACGTGGACCCCCAGTGGTCCACGGGAGACTCGACGGGGGTCTACGTTGGCGTAACAAAAAATGGGGGTCCACAATTCGTACGCGAGGGTCCATAAAAAATGTATTTGGTTTCGGTAGTGAAGAACTAAAATGTTGGCTTGACTTCTCCCATCAATATAGGCAGATAATATTTAAGGAAGCTCAGCGGCTGTTACTTGTAAAAACTTGCATCTTCCATATTCAGTACAACGTGTCGAGACTTACCGTCGCCGCACCGCCCGTCCCGCCCGCAACGCATGTTCAGACGTGCAAAGGGAAGAATTAATACGACTTGTGGTGTATGTGCCCGCAATCATGCAAGAACTTGTTTGATTCTTGATCAATATAAATACAAATGTCATGGATAAAAGTTACTCATTTGTTTCCGGAATTTCATAAAGAAATGTGAATCAATATTATTTTGGCCAGTGACGGAATTGTTTCCAGACTTTAGAAAAGAAAAGTACTTAAAGTAAAGTGAATCGATATTAGTGTTTGCCAGAAAAGTCGTTTTGGAAAAGTAAGTACCTACCTGCCTATTTGTTATATATACTTTTATTTTATATATAATAATAATATATTTTGAACAAAAAATGGAACAAGTATTTTCTATCTAATGTACAGAAATATATTAAAATAAAATAAATGAAATAATAATTTTACATTACATCAAAATGGGATTAGCCGTTTTCATAAAACTCTATTATGGATCTTAGCGATTTATTGCTTTTAATAATTAGAAACAGTTTGCTGCCGGAACTTTGTTTATTTCATTGCAATAATTAATTAATCATATTCTGTTAAAATAGCCACATCCTGTTAAATTAGACCGCTTTAACTACTTTACTAAAATAAAGTTTTTTTATTTACAGGTAGACAATTGATACGGAACATGGCTGAATCTAAGAAGTGTCGACAGTACAATGTTGGTTTTCTTCCATCAAATGCAGACAAGAGATTGCCCATATGCCTTTTATGCAACAAAGTTTTGAGCAATGACTCTATGAAACCATCAAAGCTGGAAGATCATCTAAGAATGTATCATCCTGATAAAATAGGTGAAGATTTGAAATATTTCCAAACATTGAAGGACAAATATGAAAAGAGACCTACCGTGCACAGTATGTTCGCTTCTACCTCTGAAAGCAACGATGATGGCTTGCGGGAATCTTACAATATCTCATTACTTATAGCAAAATCTGGAAAACCGCACACCATTGGAGAACAGTTAATTTTACCTGCTGTTGAAGAGGTTTTAAAGACTGTTCTGCACAAATCTTCATTTGACATACTTAAAAGAATTCCTTTGAGTAACAACACTGTACAAAGACGTATTGTTAAAACGAGCTCTGATGTTGAAAGTTTCTTGTGTAATTATCTGCAAACAATTTATTTTTCTATTCAACTGGACGAGTCAACTTTACCTGGCAATGAAACATTATTATTGGCATATGTTTGATTTGTTATGGGCGAAGAAGTTCATGAAGAGCTACTATTCGCGAAAACTTTGAAGTCGGACACTAAAGGTGAATCAATATTTAATGCCCTGAGTAACTTTTTTTGAGGAAAAATCGATTCCATTGACAAACATTATTTCGGTGGCAACAGATGGAGCTCCTGCCATGGTTGGGCGATATCGTGGGTTTATAAGCCATCTTTAAAAAATTCTACCAGAGGTAACTGGAATTCACTGCGTCATCCACCGACAGCACCTAGTAGCGAAAAATTTGAGTGATAGATTGCACCAATCGCTTCAACTCAGTTTTAGAGTTTCTGGAAAGTAAAATCCTAATTTAAAAGAAAACCTGATCAATTTTAAAGCAGACATCGCATATTTGACAGATCTGTTCAAAAAATTTAATGACCTCAACCTATAATTACAAGGGGATAGCGTTAATTTAATAAAAACAAAAAGTGTAATTTCAGCTTTTCTTGGTAAATTGAAATTTATGAAGCAAAATATTGGTCGCCGCGAATTTTCCCAGTTTTCAAATTTTTTACAGGTAGAATGCCTTGATGAAGGTATTCAGACATACGTTCAACATTTGACTGCCCTGCATGATGATTTTAAAATTAGATTTGAAGATATCCTGTCGATGCAAATACCACCATGGATGATTAATCCATTTGATGAAACGGAAGTGGAGAATGTGATATTACAAGAGGAGCTAGTCGAGCTTAATACTAATGAGGAGCTGAAAGTGACATTTAAAAGAGGGTATCAAACATTTTGGCTGCAAGCAGAAATATCTGACAAAAATTCTGGACTGTGGGGAATTGCGAAAAAGCTTCTGATAGCATTTCCTTCGTCATATCTTGTCGAAAAAAGTTTCAGCGCTGTTACAAACTTATTAACAAAAAAAGGAGCAGATTGAATATCACAGAACGGGGAGATTTGCGGTTAATCCTAACAAAACTGAAGCCAAATATTGATAATTTGCTGTCAATCCATCGAGTACATCCCCTCCCATTAAAATTATGACTATTTTGTGATTACCATTGTAGAATTTATGTTACGTTATTAATGTTTAATTTTGATTATATTTCGATTGTTATAACAATAATAATTATTAGTGTAATAATTTATACACAAGAAAATCTTACTATTTTACTTTTTACGACTCCGAATGCAAAGATTTCTAAATAAAATTTGTGAGAATTGATTGGTTTCCTGTGCGTTTGTGGTGTGTGAGGCCATTTCAAAAAAGTAAGTGACCAATTTTGCTTTTTTGACATCCACCCACAGCACCCACATCAAGCACAGCAGATTGAAACAATTCTCACTTTTTTTTTTCGAAAACCTAATTTGTGATTGAAACTCAGCCGCAACGCAAATTTCTATAGATAAATCTAAACTTCACTCTCGAGTTTTGGAAAAATGGCAGTAATGTAGCTGCAGGGGGTCCACCGGATCCAGCAAAATTTTGAAAGTGGTCTATGAGAAAAAAAAGTTTGGTAACCTCTGCTCTAGTGTTTTGAGAGAATCGGTCAGACTCTCGACATCAATTAGGCGAAACGCTCTTCTTTGAATTAAATCCAAGAGAGCTAAAATGTGTTTTGGGGCTGAATTTCAAACATGAGAACACTATTCTAGTATTGGCCTAACTTGAGCTTTGTATAGTGTTAAAAAAAAGCCTAGCTTCTGAGAGGCGGATTTGGCAATGGCGCGCACATGATCATCCCAATAGAAGTAAATGCTTGCATTTACTCCTAGGATAGATAGATTAGATCCCATCGGAAGGATTTTACCGTCCATTAGTATGTTTGTTGCATTATCCCTTGATGTTTTCTTAGAAAAAACCGCGGCTTGAGTTTTTGAAGCGTTGAAGTCAACCAAATTGTTCTTACCCTATTCCAGAATAATCTCAAGATCCCGATTAATCGTCTGTATCTGCTGTTCCCTTAGTCGATCTGAAGCAGCGATAGATAATGGTTTCTCGGGGAGAAAAAATGACACAAGGTTAATATCGTCTGCGTAGCTGTATATAGGATTGGAAGTTGAAGCTAAGAGATCGTTTATGTGTAACAGAAATAGAGGCACCCCTGCGTTAATCGCAAATGTCTCGGATGGGATGCCATCGACGACTCCCGGAAGAGATCTGTCAGCAAGGAAATTGGATATCAAATGACAGAGTCCAGGAGGAAGACCATAAGATCTTAATTTGGCGAGAAGAGATCGAGGCCTTTGAGATGTCCAATACCACAATCCTAGCCTCACCATGTTTTATCATAGCTGAGTTACAGATATGAGTAACATATGCCAGTAGATCGCCAGTGGAACGTTGTTGTCTAAAACTGTATTGCCTATCGGAGATGATTCTATTTTCCTCCAGATATTTGAGAATCTCGATGTTTATAACCTTTTCCATCACTTTAGATATAACGGGTAATAAAGATATAGGGCGATAGTTGTTAGCCAAATTCCTTTTTCCCTTTTTAGGGACAGGCTGCACCCTAGCAGATTTCCAGATGTTTGATTGGTAGCGGGGTTTAAGCTCGCGTCCTTCCAAGCAACAAGCAATCGTCTTACCCATTGCGTCATACCCTCTTGTTGAATAAAAATTTAACTAGTTTTGTAACCTAACTCTACGCCTACAATATTGTTAGTTAAAAACTGACTATTAGTAAAGAGAGAAGGCTGGCAATTTTTTTTAAGTTTTCACTTCTGTCGGCCGTCCCAATAAATGTCCATTTTTTTGTATAATTCCAAGTATATGCAGTTTCAATTTTTAATTTTTTCTAACATTTTGACTTGCAATAACGTGAGCTGTTTTTTTGAACTTTTACTTTTTTAATCAAATTTTTTAGGATTACACTTATTGTTAGACTTTTTAGTTTTTAATTAAATTACGTTTACAAACTTGAACTTCGCGTTTTCCTAGAACTTTTGACTTTATTTTCGAAATTTACATGCTTTTCACGAAATGAAATCTTAAAAAAACTGGAAATTGCTTGAATTTGGTTTTTTCCTACAAATTATAAGCTTTTTTGAAATCTGAATATTTTTTCCTCACTCCAAAAATACACTTTCAATTTCTATTTTCCTGTTAAAATTTCTAGTAAACGATGTATTTTTTAAGAAATATGATTTTTTCCGTAAAATGTGTTCTAAAAATTTCGAAATCTAATTTCAAGTGGAAAATTACAACATTAAAATGAGAATCTGGATTTATTTTCTCAATGTTAATTTAAATTTTTTGAATTTATATTTCTCACTCAATTTTTCAAGTTTGTAGGAAACAAAACTATCGATTTGAATAATAATCATTATATCCAATGTTTTCAAAATTTTTAAATTGACGTTAAAAATTCAGCATTCTATCCTAAATGTCAGTTGTATGCTTAAAATTTCTAATTTCGTTCTTTTATGCAAATTTTTATCATAATTTATTTTCATTTATTTAAAAAAAAAATTAAAACAAAATTTATAACTTTTTCGACAATTTTTTTTCTTTGATATTCTCTCCAATATTTCTTAACAACAATTGCTAAGATAATAAGCCTTGTATATACGAATATATACAAGTTTAATACGATGCAATTGAAATCTAATTTCATTAGAATCTAATGAAAATTAGACTGCAATTGCAAAGTTCACGTAGATGAGGCAAAGCTTGTATCACGGGTTGCATCGCAACATCCATAGATACAAACGTCCTCGGCGTGACTTTACTTTCATCTAGTTTTGACAAATGACCAATTAAATGTTCTGTAATTAAACAGTTAAACGTGCTTAAAATTGAAAATATGTACCACCGCAACCATAGACTAGTTTCGGCCTTCCTTGGCCTCGTCAGCATGGTACGGTGGTTGTATACACTTCCAATTTACCGTACCATGCTGACGAGGCCAAGGAAGGCCGAAACTAGTCTATGGTTGTGGTTGTACATATTTTCAATTTTAAGCACGTTTAATGTTTAATTACAGAAAATTTAATTGGTCATTTGTCTTAACAACAATTGAAGAAATGTCAGCCATTATTATGCCTTCAGGGCCTTCAACATGTTAAAAATTGAAATACAAAACTTGTCCCCTGGTTTCAGGGGACAAGATTTGTATTTCAATTTTTGAAGATAACCAAGGACTAGTCCATTCCACCAATATTATTAATTTAGCTGCGTTCTGCTGAAGAGTGACGGACTGAACCGGCAGGCTAACGAGGCTAACCTGGCCGTGCCCCCAAATAGTTAGCGGGGCTGATGCCCTTCCCTCAGGCTGCCCGAATATTTGCTTGTATTCTTCGAATTATGCGTTTATACTTTAGTTATAAGCTCAAAATTTGGACTCTCAAAATGTGCAATTTTTCCAAATTTCGACTTTAATATCCAAATAATTTTCTTATTATTAGGACTGTGATCTGAGAACTCAAGATTTCCCAAAATCAAAATGTTTGTTTTTATTCAAGTTCGTTGCAAATTTTCGACTTTTCCAAGTTTCTAAAATTAAATTTTTATTTTTCCTTAAACTTGGGTTTTAACTTCAAAATTTCGGGTTTTTGTAAAAATGTTGATGTTTATCTTTAAAACGTCAAGACTTTAAACCATAAAATCGCATTTAAAAAAATAAATTTAAGCATTTTTTTGTAATTTTCATTTTTTTACAAAACTTGACGTTTAATCTTTCAATTGTTGTTTCCCTTTTTCAAAATTTTACTTAAAAACTCACAAGTTTGACCTTTTCTCAAGATTAAAACTGTAAATTTTTACTTGTTTGACCAACATTTTGAGTCTAAACAATGAATTTTAAATTTTTCTGAAGATTTTAATTTCTTGCTGAAACGATCTCGATTTCCAAAATTCTATGTCCTTATTTAGACTGCAAATATAAACTCGTTTTTTTTCTCGAAATTTCAAAGTAAATTTTGAAATATCTACTATTTTCTAGAAATTCCAGGAACATTTTTTTCTACATTATGTTTTCTTTGAAAATTTAGTTAGCTACTTGATTAAAATGTTGACTATAAATACATGATTTTAATTTGGTTTCTAAGAATTTTTTGTTGCAAAACTTTGTCTTCAACGTCGAAATGTCGACTTTTGTTTCAAAATTTCTAGGACAATTTTAATTTTTCGAAAACTTGAAATATATTCTTACAATTCGTGCAACTAATTATTTCTATTTGCCTACATTTTTACTCCAAACTCGGAATGTTGTTATTATTTAGCGATTTTGTGTTTTTTTTTTAATTTCGACTCTAACCTCGAAATATTCGATCGATTCGTGGACTGGGTTTCGGGTTGAATTCTACAGCATAAAAATGAAAAAACCACTTCCCCAGTTTAAGTAACCGGTCCCAAAATTTGGAGCAAGTACATCCCTGCTGCGGAACTATAGTTTTATTTATTATTTTTAAAAACATTTTCATTCAAACATTAATGAACTCGCCTTTGTCCATTTTCTAGGTTTTTTTACGCATCACAAACAAGTAATAGCAAATTGTAGTCTTTTTTAGAAAAGAGTCTTCCATATTACAATAACAAAAGATTGTATAATAAGTTATTCCTTTGAAATATATCCATGTTTATAAAAATGGCACATTTTTTCGTTTTGATCAGTGCACAGTGGGTGCATCTGCCCATACATCTAATTTAGTACTCCCATTAAATTTCCCGTGGCGGTCAACGTAAAACAAGCAACTTCGTTAAGGCTTTTCGATTTATCGCAACTGAGCCAAAGCATTAATGCAAATGGTTATAATTAACTTGGGAAAAAGGCAATAGCACTTTGATCGAATGAGTGTTGAGCGAATTGTTTACTTTGTAACAAATTTCATTCTCAAACAAATGTCACAATTTTTAACAGGGAGCTTTACTCTAATTTTTAACACATTCAGTCAAAATTATAATCATTTAGCATTTTATATGTGCCAATATCAACAAGTAGGAGTTGGTTTGAGTCCTTTCTGTTTAGAGATATCTGGTTGGCTATTGACCCAAGAACGAACACAATATAATATAATCAGTGAATTCGAGTGTTTGATAGAATTCGGGTTTTGTGTATTTTCATACATTTTTGATGACCTTATTTCGTTCATAATGTTGATTTTATAACAACGGCAATGAACCCTAGCCTTTTACTATTTGAGGACAAACCAACGGCTTTATTTATTCCCAAATAAAAATTAGAAGGTATATACCGCGTGTTTGATTATAAATGCTCCGAATTGTAACTCGATTGCCCATTTCTAAATACCTTACAAACAGCGGGTGCTGTATTGTGTTTTGATCTCAGAGGAGACCAAATGTGCATTTGAAAAAAAAAATGATTCTCTAATGAAATAAATTTTTGATCTTTTTTATTTGAACGACAAGGTCAATATTCCAAAATTAGCATGTATTTATATTATGTTTTATGTTCACTTGCTTGGTAGGCTCTATATGGGGATGTAGCCAAGTTGACTAATCCAGCTTCGACCTCCGCCGAAATCCAAAGTAGATAGATAAAATTAATTTTTAAAAAATTCTAACCTTTAACTTTTGCCCTAAATATTTAAACTTTGTTTTTTGACCAGTTATAAATAAACTATTTTGAATTTTTTGAATTTTATTTTTCAACGTCGTCAAAGATCAAAAAATTTAACAGAACAAACAAATCAATCAATCAGTCTTGCTTTAACAAATAGTCACAACAGTGCTAATAACTTTTTTATTTAAACACCTCCCATTTCCATTTTTTGTAGAATTCTAAATATATACTTGTAATTAGATTTTTTAATGTTCAGTTGTTTTAAATTTAATATCTTTTTTAAAATTTTAACTTTTTAAAAAAATTTGTTTTTTTGAAAATTTGGAATTTTTGAAAATGTAGTTTTATGAAAAATTACGATTTTTAAATATTTCGATTTTTTTTTTCGAAAGATTGTATTTTTGCAGAATTTATACTTTCTAAGAACTTTGATTTTTTTAGAATTAAGAAAATTAGATCTTTTTAAAATTCTTGGTTATTTTGAAAGTTTACCACTTTTTTTAAACTGTTGTTTTTTTTAAATTTCATTTTTTATGTCGGTTTTTTAAAGGTTAAAATTTTTCTCATACTTCGATATTATTTGAAAATTTGGACTGCTTTACAAGATTTTTTTTGAAGTTTTATTTCTGTGGAAATTTTTGACTCTAGAATTTAAATGCTTTCAAAAATTTCGAAATACCTTTTTAAAAATTATTACTTTTTTGAGGTTTTTTTACTTCACCTTTTTTAAAAATTGGACTTCTTTTGAAATTTCGAATTTTTGAAAATTTTTACTTTTTTAAATGTTCCAATTTTTTAAATTTTTTTTCAAATAAAATTCAAAATTTTTAAGAGTCAAAGAAATTGGAACAAATAAAAAAATAAAAATAAATTCAGAATTTTAAAAATAGCGAAATTTTTTTAAAAACAGCGAAATTTTTTTAAAAATTTTAAAAAAAGTCAAAATTTTAAAAAAATTGAATATTTTTTCTAATTTTGTTTGATGTAAAAATTAAAATTTTTTTGAAAATTACCCTTTTTTTTAATTTTGAGTCTTTTGAATATTTTTACCTTTTATTTGTTCCAATTTTCAATTTGTTTTGACGTGAAAATGGAATTTTTTTTTCTTTCAAAAATTTCGAAATAGCTTTTTAAAAATTCTTAATTTTTTGAGGTTATTTTAATTTTACCTTTTTAAAAATTGAACTTTTTTCGAAATTTCGACTTTTTTTGAAAATTTTTAGTTTTTTTGTTTCAAATTTTCAAAATTTTTTTAAAAATATTCAATTTTCTTTGAAAATTTCGATTTTTTGAATTTTTTGACTTCAAACTTGAAAGTTTTTTAAAAATCTCCTTTTTTTGAAAATTTCAACTATCAATTATGATTATCGCATTTTTGAAAATATTTGCTTTTTTATTTTTTTCAGTTTTTATAACTTGAAAATTTTCAATTTTTTTGGAAAATTTAGATTTTTTTTTAAATGTTTTACCTAAAAAATGTTTTTTTTTAAATTCTGACTTTTTTTGAAAATTTCGACTAAGTTTTATAATTCCTACTTTTTTAATATTTCAATTTTTTGCAAATTTTCATTTTATTTAATGTCGTCTATTTTCTTACTTATATTTTTTTTTCATCTCGGCATTTATTCAAAATGCCGACTTTTTGGATTTTTAAGAAAATTTCCGATTTTTTAAATCTCATTTTTTTTTAATTTTAGCATTTATTCAATATTTTGTTCCTTTTTTACCATTTCATTTTTTTTTAATTAATGCATCATAAATTCAGATTTTTTATGAACACTGATTTTTTTTCAAATATGAACATTTTTTTTTAAATGTCATCTTTTCTCAAATCTTTCGCTTTTTAAAATAGAAACTTTTTTGAAAATGTCCATCTTTTTTAAAAATCTGTTAGACGTCAAATATTTACATTTTTTTTAACATCGAGTTTTCTTGAAACCGTTTTTAAAGCGTTTTTTTTAATAATTAACCGTCTTTTAAAATTTTAACTTTTTTCAAAATGTGAAATTTTCTGATTTTGTTTTTAAATTGTTTTAAAATATTTGTCTTGAAATTTTCGACTATTTATCACAATTTTGACTTTTTTAAAATTTCAAATTTTTCTTTAAAAATTTCGTTTCTTTATTTTTTCTAAATATTATCGACCTTTTTCAAAATTTTAATTTTTTTTGAAAACTCGACTGAAATTTTCAAGTTTCGTAATTTTCCCTAAAAAAAAATTTTGAAAATATTAGGTCATTATTTTGAGAAATGTCGAAATATTTTCAAAAAATATCAAAATCTTTAAATCGAAATTTTTAAAAAATTCTAGATTTAAAAAAATTAAAATTGTCAAAAATTCTTAATTTTAACCAATGTCAAAATTTAAACAGATAAATTTTGACATTTTTTACAACTCAGAATTTTTGACAATTTCAGTTTTTTTAAAATTTAGACTTTTTTCACAATTTTGATTTGAAAATTTTGAAAATTTTAACCTCGACATTTTTCGAAATAATGACTGCCAAAATTTTTTGTTTTTTTGGGAAAATTACGACACTTTAAAATTAACTTTTTTCTGAAAATTTCAAATTTAGTTCCGAACATTTAAAAATTTTATAAGAAATTCAAATATTCTTTCGAAATCTTAACTTTAATCTCGAAAATTGGATGTCATTTTATTTTCAAGGTTCCTTCCAGTGTCCTTGTCTTCCTAACAATTTATGGTTACAATTTCAAATTTTCATTTTCCAGAACATTTAGGGAGTTTCAAAATTATTTTGAAACACTAAATTTTGGTTCTTTTATTATGTTTTTTTTTATGTAGAACGAATGAATGAAAAAAAATTGCCTGCCAAAGCAAGATTTTATAGATGTATTGGAAGAAGAAGTATTGGTAAACCAAGAAAAAGATGGGTATCCTAACAGACAATAATGCCTAAAACCTGAAATGAAGAAAAAGAAAAAGAATAAAAACAAAAATCCGAAATTTTACTTTTCCCATACTTAATTACCTCAGAAATCAATAGGATACAGTTTTGATATTTTACTGACTCATGACACAGAAAACGTATTAGAAAATGTAAATCTCATATGATGTTTTTTTGAATCTTATTTTTGATGGATCTAAGTTATAGGAAAAATTCGATGTACAACTCGAGCGAAATGTACATATCTAACTCAAAGAATTGAGGCATCCTGCTCAAACTTCGTTGTTGTGCGATATGGACGTCATATTCGCTCTTGTTCTTCAAACTATTACTTTTCCGTCATACTGTAGAGGAGTGCCGACAGTCGTAGACTTTTTTTAATGGAACTGAATAAAATTCTTTTACGATTTGATAGATTTATTTATTACCTTTCCAACCATGTCATTTTGCTACTTTGCTTTGCTCTAATATTGTAATTTCGAGAAAAAAAGGTTCAAAACCTTCCTAAAAGGCGAAATTTCGAATTTAAGGTCGACGTTTTTGAGAAAAACAGTGGAACATTGACCCTCCCGAGGGAATTTGTTGGGACACCAGGAAAAGGAAAGTTGAAACGGGGACAAATCCTGGAAAATCGAGAGGTATGGACACTCTAAACATACCCTTACACTGGACCACATTTTGAGTGACAAGTGCAAGCCCTAAATATAAAATGTAGGACTTTCATGATTTGAAACTTTATTGCAAAAATTAACAATGCACTCAAATGCTAGATTGAAAGACAGCATATTGTTATAGATCGTAGAAGCTAAGTTAAAGCGAAACAAAGATTATTTTTGTTGCTATGAAATGAAAGAGGGAAAGAAAAACCTCCATTAATTGTATAATATAATAGAATGCAAAACAGGGGAGAGGGAGAACGTCTGGTTTCAAAACACATTAATTAATATTTTAAAGAAGTTAAAGTTCCAGCGAGTCCATAAAACTTGACATAGAATCCTTATTGCACAATGAAATGCAATACCGCGTTTACCTATTGAACTAAATTTAAAATACGCCAGTCATCTGTTAAACTTGTAAATGTGGAATCTCCTCCACCTACATGAAGCAGCACGTTGATGATTACGTGAACGATATAATCATTACATAAACAAATCATTGAACAAATATACTACAGGCGCCTGGTGTAACAGATGTCGCATTTAATGGGACTTTCCTTAGAATCCATGTACACACTGTACACACACATACAATACCTACTACAAATGACTCATCAGATGTTCCGTTTCAATGACTGGTATAATAAGATAATTCGTCTAATCTAAACGTGACATTAATAGCGAAACTCCCTCCAAAAATTTCACCTGAGATCCGCTTTGTTTAAAAACAACAGTTATAACAAATGGCAAGGTTAAATTTAAATTAAATTAAAAATAGGGCGCTAAAGAACATCCGCTACTACAGTATAAAAGCACGATTAACCCTTAAGTGTGGACATTTCATTCTTATAACACTAGCTTGATCATGGGATCTCACAGACTCCTATATTTGACTACAAATGTTAATAAAATTGTCAAACTAAGGCTGGGGGAAGATAAATAGTTCTTAAATGAAAGGATTTATAATATAAGTAATCAACTTTTATAGTGAGGAACTATAATTATTAGCAAAAATTCGTAAACATGGAATTTGCAATCTTATTTGAGGTGAGATCACTTGGAGTAATTTTGTTAAACTCTTTTTATATAAAAGCAACAAAAATCCAGGTCTTTTTAAATTCTATTAAAATCAAATAATAAAAACAAAAAAGGTGCCTCTAAACTATTGAAGAAAAAATGACAATCGATCAATATTACCAAAAATATATCTTACAGAAGGGCTTGTAAAAGTAAACAAAGTGGAGGTATGTAATTTCTTGACCCTTATGTGTCAGCAAACCTATTGGATACCTATCGTTCTTTTAAAAATGTTTCCTCTGTCAAAAGTGTGGACATGAATTTTAAATAGGCATAGCTTATCTAAAATACCCCAAATACACAACTTTTTTCTACAGCGGCCTTTTGGTGACTAAATTCGAAACGTCTGAGACGCTGGGGCGCAGGCGGTCACAAGATGTATTGATTCTCAAAAATCACAGAACCTAGAAAGTCTGTGAGACCCCTTGTCCACACTTAAAGGTTAACAGCGCCCAGGAGCACTGCGAGTAGAAAACAAAAAACGAAGAGAGGAACCCTTGAAATACTACAGCAGAATGGCCACTACATTATCCATTACGATTTCATTTAACTTTAATTTACATTCTTTCATAACACTTTTTTTACACATTTTTATGTTTTCATTTTTATGTTCAATCCACTCTCAAAGGATAACCCTATTATGCCTTCAAAGCACCGCGAGTAGGATGCGGAAACAAGGATATATGGCGATGAATCGCCTTCTTAAACAAGGATAGATTGTAATTTTTGGGAAAAATTTCGTGGACAGAAGTCCTCACTGTGTCAAGCTGGACCGCACGGGAATTTGCTGCCTCTGACTTTCTTGTGTGCCTCAAAAATCTTGCTCTTGGAGGGATCAATCCTATTAGTTCCTGAAAGCATCTCCCATGATGGTACTTGTAGAAAAAAGACCACCAACGATCCGCCTGTGCTCTAGTGTTTCGATTTTAAATTTTTAGCAGATGTTAACAACAATATTGCCCATACACTTGCAAAATTAAAACATTCGTGCTGGTACTGAAGCAGAGAAATTCAATGTCAAAGGTTTTCAACGTGTAAAGTATCTACGAAAAACGTTTTCGAAGAAATTTTAATTTATTGCGGCTAAACTTGTTTATAAATTTTGATATAAAAGTAATATATTATGTAAACTAATATAACAAAACAAATAGTAAAATGTGAGAATTTCTAGAGGTCCTTTTTAAGTTTAATCTAGTCGCAAAGAGCAACCCCATTATGCCCTTCAAAGCACTGCGAGTAGGAGTGGAATCAAGGATAGATGCCGATGAATCATCTTCTTAAACAAGGATAGGTTGTAATTTTTGAGGAAAATTCTATTCGGTAACGAGTTCCACAGCTTGGAACTTCTATAGAAAAAAAAGTCTTCGTAGACAGAAGTCCTCACTGTGTCAAGCTGTACCGCACAGGATTGTCTTGTATGCCTCAAAAATCTTGCCCTTGAGGGATCAATCCTATTAGTTCCTGCAAGCATCTCCCATGATAGTACTTATAGAAAAGAGACAAGTCACTAACCATCCGCCTGTGCTCTAGTGTTTCGAAAGAATCGGTCAAACTCTCGTCATCAATTAGACGAATCGTTCTTCTTTGAACTGAATTCAAAAGATTCAAAGTGTGCTTTGGGGCTGAAATATGTGAATAATATCCTAGTGTTGGCCTAACTTGAGTTTTGTATAGTGTGAGTAGCTGATGAGATGTGAAGTACTTTTTAACTCTAAAAAGAAAGCCTAGCTTTTGAGAGGCGAACTTGGCAATGGCGAGCACATGATCGTCTCAAGAGAAGTTAATACTCATATTTACTCCTAGGATAAAAGATTAAATTCCATTGAGAAGATTTTACCGTCCATGAGTATATTTGTTGCATTATCCCTTGATGTTTTCTTACAGAAAACCGCAGCCTGAGCTTTTGAGACGTTGAAGTCGTCTAGATTTTCCTTACCCCTTTCAGAATTATTTCGAGATCCCGATTAATCATCTGTATCTGCTGTTCCCTTAGTCGATCTGAAGCAGCGACGGATGATGATTTGTCGGAGAAAAAAGATGACACCAGGCTATTATCATCTGCGTAGCTGTATATCGAATTGGAAATTAAAGCTAAGAGATCGTGTATGTGTATAAGAAACAAAGTAGGAGAGGCATCCTAGAGGCACCTCTGCATTAATCGCAAATGTGTCGAATGAGATACCATCGACGACGACCTGAAGAGATCTGTGATCGTGAAAATTGGATATCAAATGACGGAGTCCAGGAGGAAGACTACAGGATGTTAATTTGGCGAGAAGAGATCGATGCCAGACTCTGTCGAAGGCTTTTGAGATATCCAATACCACAATCCTAGCCTCAACATGTTGTTCCATAGCGGAGTTACAGATATGAGTAACATATGCCAGTAGATCGCCAGTTAAGTTGATTAAAATTACATGACATAGCTGACAAATTAGAAATATCTGAAGCCAGTACATACATTATTTTACATCACATTTGTAATCTTTGATTATTGAAAACGCTAAACGCTGCGTTCAAAGTGAGTGCCAATAACAACCTATTTATTAATCATTCAGACCACAATTTACAGCTGTTTATCAGTAATAAACAGGATTTTTTCATAGGTTAGGCAATGAGTGAAACATAGATCTATCTCTACCTCCCGGATCATATTTTCAGTTAGCTGAGTAGACAAACAGCCAGTAAAATCCATCCAAATTGACCAAAAGTGCGATAAGGTTTTGGTCTCCATATTTTTAGGTGTGCATGACATTCCATTTGTCAACTATCTTGAAAGGGAAACATCATTAATAGCGAATTTTTAAAGGTGCCTTTGAAAAAAAAATTTGCAAGAAATCGACCTAGATGCAAAAGTAAAAATTGTTTTTTCACCAGGCACAATGCACGGAATCACAATTGATTGACTACAATGACAAAATTGCACCAACCAAAGTTCGATTTGCTTTTGATCCACCTTGCTCTCCGGATCTAGCTACCAGAGACTGCTGCCTATTCTCAAATCTCAAAAAATGCTATAGGAGAAGAAATTTGCGTCAAATGCGAAAGTTATAGACGCAAACAACGTCTATTTTGAGTCCAAAGATAAATCGATGCTCAAAGTGATCGAAATATTAGAGAAGCATTGGAATAATTCTTTTTGAAAGAAGCTGTGTTGATAAATAAAGTACAATCTTTATAAAAAAAATTCTTTAGTAGTTAGCCTCAGGATTTATTGAGTGATGATTTAAAAGCTTTCTAAAAACAATTCACACCTACACTCTGTTCACATGGTTAGGCCACTTCCCCCCAAAAAAGACAGGTTTACAAGATATTAGAAAATGAATCAACGTTACCAATTAAGCGATCAGCCAAACTCTGTTGGTATATGTAATAAGAGTATTTTCAGTTTAAACCAATAGAAATATTTTTTTCAAACAGCCAGATTTGTTTAAGGGAGTGACTTAACTACATCTCTTGAGTGAACAGAGTATACTTTAATGTTACCCATCATTAAAATTTAACTCTAATTTAATTTGCAACTGTTTTTATGTTTCTTGTTGTTTTTGTGTTGTTTTCATCCAAAGAAATATATACTTTGTTGTCCTAATAGATTAGTAGAATATTCAGCCCCCTTCCAAACTTCTTGTCAGAAAAAATAGCTAACTTCTAATCCTACACATAAGCGCCTGAATATTTAGGAGCGCCCCTGGGTTTACTTTATTTTATTTGATTAACTTTAAAACAATATTTCGTTTACCCAAATAAGGGTTTTAATTTACACTTCAGTGTTTGTAGATGTTATCTTATTAACGTCATTTAGGTTTCTACAATGTGTGACGATTAAATTACGTCAATAATTTTGAGAGGATTAAAATAACGGGCGTTTACAATATACAGCTAACTGCATTTGATATTCATTTTCAATAACGAAAACCAAATCTAAAATAACACTGATTCATGCAGCTGAGGCAAATTCGATGAAAATACAACATTCCAGTAGCAAACGCGGAATGCATTAATGCAAAAAACAAATAAATAGAACATATCCGTAGATTATCGTCGTACGTTCAAGTAAAAGCTTTTGTGCGCTTCGCTTTGAAAAATAAAATTTTAGTAAACAAAGCTAGCAATTTTTTTATACATTGAAAGGAAAGGATTATGAATTTTTCTAGAATAGAAATATTAGAACTACTGCATTGCATATTCTAAGATATCAAATCATATCCCAAGTTTGTCTCTTTATAAGTAATCCGCTTATTGCATCCTCTTTCTGGAAACTGAGGTTCGTGTATTGGTGGCAGGATTGGCAGATAAGAGAGTTCTTATAAATTGACAACCTCCCTAAAAGTTCCCTATTTGAAACACATCTGTTTTCTGAATATGTAAAAATTTATTTAAAATATACTGTGAATATTTTACATGTTGGGCGTTTCCACCACTAGTTAGTTTTATCTCAAGAATAGGCCAAACCTCAACACAGAAAAGAATTAAGTTTAAAAATATGTTGTCTAGTTTAGTTTAGTTGAGTCTTTTCCGGGATCTACAAAAACTAAAAATACCCACAACAGTGCTGCGATTGTTGGGGGCCATTTACGCCATTACAATCAAGAAAAAAGCCTGGAGGGAAAATATTTACAAAAAACAAGATAACATGGACGGTGCATTCCTTTGAGCCCTATAAATCACCAGGAAAAAATAAAATATTACCAGACCTACATCACGGCATAATGGAACTTATAAATCCACTAGTTACAATTTTCAATGTTAGTTACACGTTAAGCTACATTCCAGTAAGCTACAGAGACGTAAATGTGCTCTATGTACCAAAGGCAGGCAACTGATCCAAATTTTATAGACTCATTAGTCTAACAACATTTCTTCTTAAAACAATGGAGAAAATTTTGAACCAACACATCAGAAGTGAAGTACTGGCAAAAAATCCGCTTTATAAAAATCAATTTGCCTATCAAGAATGCAAATCCACAGAGACAGCCTTACACAATCTTTTTAAAAAAATAGAAAGTGCAGACCAACAAACAAATAGCTCTTTGTAGATTATAGACATAAAGGATGCTTTTGATAACACCTTATGTGAATCCATAAAGGCAGCAGCTATCAAAAAAGGTTTTGAGAAACCTACTATCGACTGGATCGTCTCCATGTTAGATGGTAGGAGAATCAAAGCAACCTTAGGCAGTGATTTAGTCATGGTGAGCGCAGCAAGGAGATGTTTTATCTCCATTGCTGTGGTCCATTGTGGTTGATGACCTCCTACATAATGCATTACTTGGGCTTTGAAGCAATAGGTTATGCAGATGATATTACTGTCATTATCAGGTGCAAAAACGATAAAATCCTTTCGGATCTAAGGCAGAAAGCTCTAAACACTCTTGACAACTGGTTCAAAATAAGGATTGTGGAAACCCAAATAAAACAATAATAATTTCTTTCACGAAGCGAAGCAAGCTAAATCCAACAGCTCCTACTATAAATGGAGTTCAAGCTAACTTTCAAGTGAGACTAAATATCTAGCAATAGTCCTAGAGCAAAAGCTCACCTGGAATCTTCATTCGACTCGAAATAATCAAGCGAGCCTCGACAGCGTTCTGGACAGTGTCACAGACTATTCAGCAAAACCTGGGGTCCTGAAACCAAAGATGATCTACTGGTCATATAGGATGATAATAATACCCCTTGAGCACATACGCTTCTTTAGTATGGTGGCCAAAAATAAAGAAAAAGACAGCAGAAAACCAACTGAACATAGTTCAAAGGCTACGCATGTCTGGACATAACAGGCAGCAATGAACATCTGCCCAACAGCAGCAATGGAAGGCAATGCTAGTTCTAATTCCGCTCCACCCTTTAATGAAGAAAGAGGCGATCAAAGGACCCTCAAGATTCACTGCAATTTAAACAATTTAAAGGTCCCTAATAAACGTTTACAAGAGTTTGAACCAGGGAACTACATAGATCAGGGTATGCACAAACGATCTCCTTAGGCCGAGGTGCGGGGTGGACGAAAAGAAACACGAAACGACCCATACATAATCTAATATATAATCTAACTTCAGCATCAGCGAGAGGTCAGTGAAGGGACGGGGGCAATATCTCCGGTGCCCAGGTCCCCTACAGAATCTCGATCCAGCTCGCGATGTCCCTGAGTAAGTTACCTATTTCAATTAAGTACATAAACACACGTTATCTTATTACCTGCTTAAATAGAATATAGATATACTAAGAATACTCCAATATTGCTTATATTCCCAGAAACACATCAGTTATTGTACTTTTCGTTTTATTTATGATAGTTTTGAAATTACCTAAATATAATAGCTAACAGCGACATGTTCAGGTATTGATAAATATTATTAGATACTACGTGATCCAAAAAATGAACAATGATAAGATTTATTTCAATAATCGTCTCGATGATGTCATATAAATATCAAACAAAATATTTACATCAAATAACACAATAAAAAATGTAAACCTTGGGCTCAACGCACGAAAAAACAAAACAATTATAGTCAAAAAGGTTTTTATTTTAACAAAAAACATTTCATTTGCATGCGAGGCAAAAAAGTTTTAAACACTTCCAGTTATGTAATAGAAATGTTGATGGAATCGATTGAAAAAAATTAGTACAACCGAGTAAAATCCGTTACCAAAATTAAAAGTGCACACCACTGGACTTTTTTTAAGTAGAAGTAGTAGTATTAGTAGTAGTTTTTTTCGATGAGGAGGGGAAACCCCTCATGGGCTCCCATCCACGTGGATGGGAAGTGTCAGACTCCTACTGACTAAAACCTCTCCTCATTTCTCCAGGGATTTTTTCCTCTTCGGACTACCCGCCGGGGTATTACTTCAAAGAGAACCTTCTTTAGATGTTTACTTGGTTTCCTTTTACCTTCCTTGTCCATGTCTTTCCTTTTTTTGATATTATATTGGTTACGAATTTGCCAATTTCATCCCAGTATTCTTTGGATTGTAACATCTACCAGATTTTGCGGCGTCAGTGTTCCAACTATTTTCTCGGCTTCCTCCCTTTCTTCCTTCCACCTTTCACACTCAAAAACCGTGTGTTCCACATTGTCTTCTCTATCGCAGTATATGGATCTAGATGTGTCACTGTGTGTAAATCTTTTTAGGTACGCCTAGGAAACTTCCATTTCCTGATAAGACTTGGGTAAGAAAGTAGTTAACTTCTCTCCATTGTCTAGTTATCCATGAGGTGATATCCGGAATTAATCGTTTGTCCACCCTGCTTTCCCTGTGTTAGCTCGCCCTCTTTCTTGTCACTTCTCTATTGTTATGTTTTGTGCTGTGACCTGAGTTTCTCCGTCTCTGATCCTATCTCTTTCTTCTACTAATAGGTCTACAGGTGTTATTCTAGCTAAAACTAAGGCTGCTTCTGCGGATATGGTTCTGTATTCACTTATTATTCTTAGGGGCGGTTCTTCTTTGTACACTAATCAGCTTGTTCTTATAAGTTTTTTTTTGTCAGCGCGCGTTTCCATATGCTTGTGCCCATACATCATTATGGACTGCGTGACTGAGGATAGCTATTCTCCTAATATTTTCTCTCGGACCACCAATGTTGGGCATTATCCGACTTATGTTGTTAGTTGCTTTGGTGCATTTTTCTGTTATCATCTTAATATGATTTCCCATCCTCATGTTTTTATCTATGTGTATTCCTAGGTACTTGAGATGTTCCGTACTTTCTACTTCTGTAGTTCCTACCTTTATTGACATTCTTTTTACCGTTTTACCTCCTGATAGGATTACAACCTCCGTTTTCTGTGGAGCTATACTAACTTTCTTTTCTTCTATCCATCTTGTGACATTTTGTATTGCTGCATTGGCTGCTGTTTCCACTGCCTCTTTTGTTTTTTCTACTATAATAATACCCAGATCGTCGGCATATCCTGTAACCTTCACCTTAAGTACCCCTTCACAGTAGATGTTCCACAGAGTGGGTCCGAGTATCGAGCCTTGCGGCACTCCGCAGCTTACTTGCATACTTACATTGCTTCCCACACATAGGGTTCTGTCTTCCAAATAACTTGCCAGTATATTATAAAGGTATGGAGCTATTCGCCTTTGTCTAAGTTCTTTCAAAATGCCGTCCCAGGGAGCAGAATTGAATGCATTTTTGACATCCATAGTTACTAGGATACAACTTTTTCTATTTCCTTTGACGCTAGCATTTTCTGTTATGTTAATTATTCTTTCTAAGGGCACTTATTGTTGACCTTTTCTCCCAAAAACCATATTGTTCTTCGAATAGGCCTCCTCGTCTTTCTATCTCTTTCTTTAATCTTTCTAACAGCATTTGTTCCAGTAGTTTTCCCATTACATTTATGATGCATATAGGTCGGTAGGTCTTTTCATTTTAGCTTGGTTTACCCTTCTCTAGTAGGACCAGTCTTGTGGTTTTTTAAATATTCGGAAATGAACCTGTTTGTAATACCTGATTCATGACAGTAAGACATTCTTCTGGATATTCTTTTATCACGGGCTTGACAATTTCTGTCGTGTGAGGACATCTAGACCCGGCGCTTTCTTTACCTTCAGCCTATCTATGGACTTGAGCATTTCTTCTATCGTAAATATTAGGATATCCTCTTCAGTGGTTTCCCATCTGTCCCATTTCGTGACTTGTCCTTTTAAAAATAGTTTTTCTGCCTCTTCCATTTGTTTTTGATCCGTTAGTTGATTACTTGGGGATTTCATTTTCTCGGTAACAATTTGCTAGCCTCTTCCCCATATATCCGTCTCGACTTCTGTTATTACCTCTTTCCAAGCTCGCATTTTGGCGTCAATGATCGCCTTTTTTAGTTCCTGTCTTTTTATCTTGTATATTTGTCTTGTTTTTGTTTTCTGGAGCTTTATTTCCTTGCTTATTAGTTCTTATCATAATTCTTCTACTTTGTAGGCAGGATTTTCTTTTATGCGATATTTCTTCGGACCACCAATATTCGGGCTTTTTGTTTCTTTTATTTCCTTTCTTTATGAATGTGACATTACAAGCTTTTCCTATCATCTTGTTTCAGTCTTCCGCCATTGTCTTTTTATTTCTCTTGTCATATAATAGTCTAACAACTTTTCTGATTAAATCGCTTATAGCACTTGACTTTATGTGCCATCGTTTCATTACATTCGTCTCCTCCTTCGTAGGTAATTGAGTTTTATCATATATTTCATAGCTAATGTAGTTTAACAGCTAAGGGTTTCTTCTTCCAATATCTTTCAGTTTTTTATGTTATTTGCTAGTTTCCCAGTGCTAAATGTGATATCAATGAAGGATTCACTCTCGCCTCGCATGAAGGTAGGTGCTTCCCCTTGATTATGTATAATATAGTTCTCTTCCCCTAGCCATTCGGTTAGTATTTCTTCTCTTTTATCTTCAGTTTGAGAGCCCCGCATAGCATTAAAATTAGCCCCCACTACTATTTCTTTGGTTTGTCTTTTCATGTCGTTCCTGAGCCCATTCAAAAATGACGTGAACTAAAATACTTCCACATTCGGAGAGATGTAACACCCGTAAATAACTATATCCTCTAGCTCAATCCACACTAAACCCTTTCCTTTTCCGTAGTTTGCTACCTTGATTTCATTGTTTAACACTTTTACTGCCACATTTAGATTATCTTCGATAAACCAGCCCTATTTTTCACCTTTTTCGTGTTATCGGTTCTTCTAGAACTATTAGCTCTGTATTTCCTTTTATAGCTACTTTGTATATTAGGTCCATAGCCTCCCTTCCTCTGTCTATGTTGCATTGTATTATTTCTATAATGCACTGCTCTGGGACTCCCTGCTTGCCTCCTTATGCAGGTTATTCATCCTTCCCCTTTTTTCGCTTTTAACACCAATAGCCATTTGTCTGTATTTTGGCCATCTCATAGTTTCCGCCTTGTGACCTTTAGTGTCACATAAGTAACACATTTCTTCATTTTTGCAGTTCTTGGCTTGATGACCAGCTATACCGCACTTATGGCAGCTCTCTTTGTTTCTATCTGCCTTGCACTCCTTTGCTTTATGTCCTACCTTATGGCAGTTATAACACTTAAGTACGATGTCCAATTCTTTTACCCTTTATCTATGCCATCCTTTACCAATCCTTTTCTTTAATATCAGTAGTAGTAGTAGTAGTAGAAAGAAGAAAATCCATAAAATACTCGTTTCTTAAAGAAAAATTAAATGTTTTGAAAAAATTAGCATAGAGATGCTTCAAAAATTTAATTGGAAATTTTTTGGTTTACCATAAGTGTTTAGGATTCGAGTAATTGATACGACGATTCGATCAATACTAATTTTATTAAAAGTAAAAACTTAAAAACTACGACAATTTAAAATGTGATGTTAAACAAGTTTTCAGTAATTAATGATATAATCATGTAACATGCATATGTGTACAAATGCATGGGTTGGCGGTCGCTGGTTTAACCGTTCTGTTGAGCCTTGCAATAATTTTCATAAACCTGATTAACGAGAATTTGTTAAATTTTAAACAATTACATGAAGAAATCAAAACAATTGAGGAATTTGGAAAACAATTAAGTGTCTCAGGTTGAATGACACCTTACAAATAAAGATACAAATGATTTAAAATCTGTTTAATAGAAGATTAAACAATAAGAGTGACATCTAAAGATAGTTGGTTAAAAAACTTTTATTGGAGTGTAAAACTTTGGGTTCCAATATGAAGATCAAGATTCATTTTTTGGACACATATCTTAAATACTCCTACGAATTAGAAGGCTTCGGGGAGCTCTAAGTGATAAGAACTGATAAAAGTTTCATGCGGACATTCCAGTGATGGAAAAATTTTATCAGAGCAGATTAAACACAAGGATGTTGACTGAATGCTACTGCTTGATCAAGAGGGACCAATTAAAAGCTAAACAATCTAGAAAAACAAAGATTATAAGTTCCTTATGTACATTTTTTATTTTATATTTCTGGAAATCCATCATTTTTCAAACATTTAACAAACAAATGTCGTGGGTGATGAAAATTTTATAACTGCTTATTTTAAATGACAACAACTAACACAATTAAAAAATACAAAAGAAGTTTATGTGACATGACAAAACTTGAATTTTATTGACCAGTGTTCTTGGAAAATTATTGAGTTGAAGATCAAGAAAGTAAAATTTTAGAAAAGAATTCAAATCTGTTAAACAAACAAAAGTCGACAATTTTAGAAATGTACCAAAAAATGTTCTTATTAATTTTTCTTTGAAAGATGAGAGAAGAATTGCGACAGAAACTTTAATACAAAAATAATACTTAATCAAAAAAAGTTCGTTTCGACAATTTGAGCTGACTATCATATGAGTTAATAAAGTTGAGTTTTTCACTATTTATTTTTTAAAAGTATGGACAGTTGTTTTACGTGAGATTAACCTCGGCGGCTTACAATTTGTATCAGGAATAATTTTATTTACATGTTACCCCGGCGCATCCACCATAGAATTCCCGTATTGGTGATCAAGCTCAAAGTTGCTTTATCACTATATTAGGCGAAGCTCAGAATCCATGAGATAAAAATGAATGTCATTAAAACGTTCAATGATCTTATAAAAAATTAATTATTAGCTTAGCAATCGACATCTTGGTCAGCAACATAATGCCTAGTTTTTCTAAGTTTATATGTTTCACTTAAAATTCTACGTATTTGCTACAATTCGTAGTATAATTTGAAGTGCAATTGTTATAGGAATTAATCAAGGATGCATTCTACCTTTATAAATAATAATTTTTCAAGGCAATCTTAAAAGTCTTTTATAAAACAACCGCCTAATAAGAGCTACATTTCATAGGAAATTCTTATTCACTTTTTACCCCTGTTTATTATGTATTGATCGCTGGAATCTTATCATGGCTTAATCAACTATTCATTTGACGCAGAACTCAGGTTACATAAAAATTCTTTGCTAGAAAGTCAAGAATATACATTTAAAACGCAACGCTTGATTTAAAAGTCAAGCAAGCGCTCATGTAGTTACTTGAAATAAAAAAGTAAAAACTTGAAAGGTTAAAGACAACATTTTATGAAAGAAGTAAAAACCAAATCGTAAAAAAACAAATTTTGATTGATTGAGTAATAATTTTTGGAACCTTGTATTTAATTAGAAATTAAGTCAAATTTGAAACTTCAAATCTTAAAAATCGAAATTTTGACTATATACAGATAAACATTTAAGCTGTCTGCGAATCTAACCGACGACGCTTGACATTAAATTCAGAACAATAAATAAATACATGATTTACGAATAAAACTTTCAACACAAATGTTTATCTTCCGATTTATAGACTTTAAAAATTTTCAAGAAAAAACTAATTAAACTAATAAATCCCTAACCTATTTATCGGTCGTTTCACAATTTTAAATATATATAGTTAGATTACAATATTGAAATTTAAACTTATCATTTTGTAGATCTTAGCTAAAGTGATGTACTGGGTGGTATTTTTACCTCTCACTTAAGTATTTTACTGATCAGAACTATTGTCATGGTACCATTTTTGTGAAGTGGGTAACGCCAAAAGAATGGTTAATTTATTCCAAAGTAAATTTGATATCTTGATAAAATCGCGGTTTTGGAATTTTCAGAACACAATGTGTACAGATAGATGAAGATTTAACAACCAATGGAGTCGTTGGAATCAGGCAAAGATGTTTAACAAGTTGACCATTAATGAATTTTTTTTCATATAACATGCGTACGAATCTTTTTAGACCCTGACCACACAATTTATAAAACAACTTCCTTCACTACGTTTCTTCATCTAGATATCGGTTGATATTATACGCGACCAACATCCTAAAATCTCCTCGTTTTATATTATTGATATCATTTTTTATTTATCAGTTACATCATTTAATATTGATGGAATAAAAAACGCATTTTTATTCTTACTGCGTTCGGAAATATTCTAATAAGTAAAGCATAGGCACAAACAACCTGTTGCATAAAGTAACTGAAATAAATAATACAATTCGTACATTTAATTCTAATTATATTTATATTGAATAATAAAACTCTTCTTTAGTTAATTACTAGAGATACATAATTCTCCAAACCTTGATTCACGTCTTGTGAGGATAATAATCAAAGTCTAAGCGCAAAGTTTAAATATTTAAATGCGCTAACAAGCCATATGAAGTAAATAAACATTGCATTACACACCATTACTATGCATGCATTATGTGCATTTAAGTATAATCTTGTCACGAGATTTTAAAAATGAAGAACGCGTATATGCATTTCCAGATGTATTATCAATTTCACGAAGAGAAATAATGTGATTCGTAGAATACTGATAAATTGTAAATTAAAGTGGTTTTATGTATTACGAAAATATTGTTTGTTAAAGAAAAATGAAATATTTTTTGGAACAGACGTTTTTAAAAATTATTTTCTTCTTTGCAACAATATGAATCTATCTTGATTACACATAAAATTTTGACTTTTTTCTAAAGCATACATTGACACACATACTTACATATAACGTAACACAATTATGAAGTTATAATTAGGGTAATCTAATATGACAATAACACAAGAATTATAATAAAACAGTATACTGCCACACTTATTACGTGATGTGAAAACTGCTTCATGGGCTTTAAATATTACCCACATTCGACTCTTTCTGTCATTTTTTGTGGTCAAGTAGTTTTTAAGTTCATCCACATCAAACACAATATTGCGCAATGTTGTGTCCTATTTAGATGAAGGGACATTTACGTAAAAAGGAAAGGTGGAAATAAAAAACGTTTACTTCTTAAGATAAAGTAATATCTGAAAAAATGATGCAAAGCAATTCAATTAATTTTATTTAGGATCGGAGTTCTACAATTTTTTTTCAATCTGAATCCGATGAACAATACGCCTCAAAGGAAAAAGGTCGAACATCTGATTACTACGTTACCTTCTTTTGTATGCAGCTTTGCCATCCGTCCTCTTTTCCCCACGGATACTTTTTTCTTTTTAAAACTGACCGGAAATGCGAGATGAGAAATGTTGACAAACATCGATGTTAATAATTAATATCGATAACTAGGCATCTATGATCGGTAATAATCGCGCTTGAAACGTGTTCTTTAACGTCGACGTTACTAGTTGAATTTATAGAATGACCAGTGTACACAGTGGCCTAATTCCAAAAAAAAAAAATGTGTAAAAAAATGCCTTTTCTCACCATTGGAATTTTGCTTTGATATCTTAAAAGTATAATTAATTAATTAAAAGAAAGCTTGCTACACATTTTCCTCGCATATTAAAAAGATTAAGCAAAAACTTCTTACTATAAGCTTGCAAAGACGCCCTTTGCATAGTATGATTTTAACACTATATTTTACGACTCATTCGGCAAGTTTTGAAGATAGTGTGCGTTTAAAACGCCATATTTCAAAGTAAAATTTTTACAGCAACTTACTTAGACTATTCAATTGGTCCTTATTAAGGCTATTTTTAAATTTGTATGCTCCCAGAAGCTTAAATATTTTAAATTGATCTAAAAAATTTTGAAAATTCGAGCCCTTAATCTCAACTGTAAGCTATTTGATCGGATGGAAATGGAAATAATACGAGAGAGTGTAAACAAAAAGACTGACAGCTATGAAGAATACATATTTTTGTTAAACCCTACAAAAAAATCATTATGCAAAAAATTCGTAAATGAAAACATTCGTATATAAATTAACTTTCAAAATTTAATTATACAAAGCTAAATCAAATATGAACGGAATTTATATCATGTCGCCATAAGAGCGTCGGATGTGCTCATACTCTCAGACATATTAGGTGGGGATATCACGTGACTTCCTCCGCTCAAACGAATTTCGTTCTCGCCGTTCGTCAGTTGTAAATACAATGAGTGAGCAAGAGGCCCAACACATTATTATTAAATTTCCTGCCGTTGAAGGTGTAAAGCCCGCAGAAATTCTTCTTTGACTTGAAGCACAGCTTGGGGATACTTGTTTGAAGAAAACTTAAGTGTATGAATGGCACAACAAAATATTTAGAAGAACGAACTCAAGTTGCCCGTCGTCCTTGGATCACTGTGACTGCGGACTTAAATAACGGTGTTGTGCACGTCATTTTTCTGCATGAAAGTCGTACGGTTAATGCTGCTTACTACTGCCAGCTATTGGATAAAGCAAAACGTGCACATCGACGTAAGAGGCGCAAATTTTCGGTCAGAAGTGTGATTCACGACAACGCTCGACTCCACTCAACCAATCTGACACATCAAAAATTAGAGAAAATGCATTGGGCATCATTAGAACACCCTCCTTATAGTCCCGACTTACCACCATGCGATTATCATATGTTTGGGCCACTGAAAAAATCTCTAGAAAGTGCGCGATTCCATGCGGTTGAGACATTTGTGCGCAATTGGCTGCAAAAACTTCTCCCCTACTTTTTATGATGATGGCATTAAAGAACTCCCAATCCGTTGGAAAAAATTTATAACATAATCAGGAGATTATGTAGAAAAATAGTTAATAACTTTCATATATGTATCTTGTACCAACAAATTCCGGTTCATATTTGATTTTCGTACATATAATATTATCGTCCTATCAAGTATGCAGTGTCTACTATATATCTCGATTA
This sequence comes from Dastarcus helophoroides, assembly GCA_028583605.1. Taxonomy (NCBI): domain Eukaryota; kingdom Metazoa; phylum Arthropoda; class Insecta; order Coleoptera; family Bothrideridae; genus Dastarcus; species Dastarcus helophoroides. The sequence goes on from CM053334.1 coordinate 26,048,933, forward strand.
AGGAAAAAAGCCTCTTTCTTATTCTTTGCAAGGTTACAAAGATGCTCCAGTACTAGAATCTAAAAATAGTTTACATTTTGTATTCCCTTGCCAGATGGTAAATTCATTTCTTTTTTTTAATTACAATTGAATGGAAGCTGCATTTTCGAAATTTTATAATAGAAATTGGAGTGTAAAACCAGCATTTTAAAAACCATTAAACTCGAAATTTGTAATTTTGTTTATAAACAATGTTTTCTTAGAATTCTGATTTTCTTTGAATTTTGATTTTAATCCTCAAATCTGTAAAAAAGTTTTCAAATGTCCAAGTTCAAGATTTTTAAACTTAGCTCCGTATTTAAAATAAAAACTTAAATTTTGAAAAGAATTAAAATTTATAGAAAAGGAAAAGTTTTAACAGGGAGTTTCAAAAAAATTTCAAATTTTAAGAAAACCTGGAACTAAAAAATTATCAAATTTTTGAATTTAGAAATTTTATTTACTCAAATAATTTTGATAAAATCTTGAATATTTACTGGAAACTTTAAACCTTAAAAAAAGGGCAACATTTCGGAATTAAACACACTAACCAATATTAATTTCGAAAATGAAGTAAGTATTTCCAAAAGGACAATATTTCAGCAATGTGAAAATGTCAGGAAGAAAAGTAAAATGTTTTAATTCAAATTAGAATTTTAAGAATAAATCAAAATTTTAACACAACAAACATAAATTTTTAGTTAATTTTTCAACCGAAGCTAAAGAAATGTAGATCGTTTTTAAAAAACTGAATATTTTTGAAAGAAAAAACGAAATTTTGAATGTATGTCGATAATTTAAGAAAGAAGGTAAGGATTGAAACGTAAACTCAAAAATTTGCCAAAAGAATCAACATTTTTCAATATTTCGAAAATAAAATAAAAAATCTCTTGTAAAAGACAAATTTTGAAGCACTAAGTCGGTATGTATTCCAAAGAAATAAACATTACAAACAACTTGAAATTTCGAGTTAGAAATTGGGCTTGTTGACATCTTTTTTTTAGTTGATATTTAGGAGAGTAGAACTTTCGAAAAAATATAATTTCTTGAAAAAGACATAGTTTTGGGTTTAATTCAAAATTTTAAGGATAAAGTTAAGAATGTAAATATAAACCAGAAATTTCAGTAAAAAAGTCAGAATTTCGAGGCTAAAGTCAACATTTCAAATACCAACAAACTAACAATAAGTGGAATAAAACCTGACCAGCAAAATAGGAGATTTTGAAGAAAACCCAATTTTGTAGAATATATTTAAATTTTAACTCGAAATTTTAAAAAAAATCCAAATTTTTTGAAAAACAAGTTTTTAAGTTAAAGTCAAAATACAGAAAATGAAAACAAGTAAATACTGAGTTTTGAGAAAGGTTGGGTTTAAAATGACTAACCTAATATTTCAAAAATAAGGTTAAATATTTCCAAAAGGACAATATTTCAGCAATGCCAAAATTTTAGGAAGAAAAGTAAAAGGCCTTAATTTCAAATTGCAATTTTGAAAATAAATCAAAATTTCAACACAACAGACACAAATTTTTAGTTTTTCCTACCGAAACTAAAAAATGTAGATCGTTTGTAAAACACTGAAATCTTTTAAAAGAAAAAACGAAATTTTCAGTTTATGTCGATAATTTAAAAAAGAAGGTAAAAATTGAAACGTAAACTCGAAATTTTGCCAAAAGCATAAACATTTTTCAATATGTCGAAAATAAAATAAAAAATCTCTTAACAAAGACAAACTTTGAAGTACTAAGTAGAAATGTATTCCAACAGAAATAAAAATCACAAACAACTCCAAATTTCGAGAGAGAAAGTGGACTTGGGTACCTTTTTTTAGATGAAATTTAGGAAAGTAGAACTTTCAAAAAAATAAGATCTCTTGAGAAAGGCATAGTTTTGGGTTTAATTCAAAATTTCAAGGAAAAAGTTAAGAATGTAAATATAAATCCGAACAAAAAAACGTAAACTCGAAATTTTGCCAAAAGAATCAACAATTTTCAATATTTCGAAAATAAAATAAAAAAATAATCTCTTGAAAATGACACACTTTGAAGTACTAAATCGAAATGTATTCCAAACAGAAATGAAAATTACAAACAACTCAAAATTTCGAGTAAGAAATTGAGCTTTTTTTAAGTGGAAAAATAGGATTTCTTGAAAAAGACATAGTTTTGGGTTTAATTCAAAATTTCAAGGAAAAAGTTAGGAATGTAAATATAAACCCGAAATTTCAGAAAAAAAGTCGAAATTTCGAGGCTAAAGTCATTGTTTTGAATACCAACATATCAATACGTGAAATAAAACATGACTGGAAAAATTCCAGATTTCGAAGAAAGCCCAATTTTGTAGAATATATTTAAATTTAAACTCAATATTTTTTTAATTCAAAATTTCTAGAAAATCAAGTTTCTAAGTTTCAAGTCAAAATTAAGAAATAAAAACAAGTAAATACTGCTTTGAAAAAGGTAAAATTGTTGGAACTAAACATGTAGGCTTCCAAAAAGAACAAAAATATCAAAAAAAATTTCCAGTTTAAATTTTTTTTAAATCGTTTTCTACGGAAATTTTAACTGTGACTTACTTTTTGTAAAAAATTAAATTTTAGCCTTTATTTTTAGAATTTTGGAGTAAAAAGACTAAATTAAAAAAAAATGAAAATGTCAAGTCAAAATTTCTAAAAAAGGACTCAAATTTATTTAAATAAAAGGTTCTCAACATTTCTACTTTAATTTAGATATATTGACCGTAAGTCCAAATATTCAATTTGTTTTGAAAATGTTGCTGAAAACTTCAAAATTTCCAGAAAAGGTTACATTTTTCAGCTAGTTTAACCGTTCCAAATTTAAGTCGGTACTTTTTATATATTTTTTTTGGAAAATTTCAACTTCAAGCAAAATTTAGTCTTTTTCTAGCAAGTACAACTTACCCTAACCATTTTTCCTGACATATTGACTTTATACTTTAAATATATAGACATTCGGAATTACAAAAGTTGAACCTCGAACCTAAAGAACTGAAAATTATAATTTTAAACTTGGAATTTTGTCGAAAACTTACATATTTCACTTTTTAATCAAAATATTAAAATTTATTTAATTTAAAATTTTATTTAAAATTGAAAAAAAAAATTAATTCATAAATTTACTTTGTGTTTCCCCAAAATTTAAACTTTTTCTAAAAATGTTATCTTTTTTCTTTAAATTTGGACATATTTTCCACATTTAAAGTTAAAATTTAGGACTGAAATACATATATTGTCCCCTTAAATCAAAAAAGATTAAAAAACACAACAAAGATTGCTCTAACGCGTTTCGATAGCCAAGCTATCATCTTCAGTATCTCTCTGAAGATGATAGCTTGGCTATCGAAACGCGTTAGAGCAACCTTTGTTGTGTTTTCTAACATTTTTTTGCTAACATTTTTAGCAACTATTTGAAATTTGTAATGTAGACGTAAATTTTAAGAGTGTAAGTAAAAAATTCCATAAAAATTGTAATTTAAATTTCTAAACTCAAATTTTCTACCGGAAGATTGGAATTTCCGGATAAATGACAAATTGTCGGTAAGAAAAACGCAAAAGATCAAGTTTAAAAACAAAATTTTAGTGACAATTTTAACTGTAGTTGAAAAGTTTGTAAAGAAACTTAACATTTTGAGAAAATTGACATTTCTCACCTATACTTTGTGGAATTCTTCAATATTCATAACTATTAAACTTTATTAACAATTATAATATATATAATTATAATTATTTTAGAAAACACAATTTCGACTTCCAAATTGAAAATAATCAGAAAAAATCACATCTTCTAGTCTAAAGTCGAAATCTTGAAAAAAAGTCAAATTTTTGCGCATAAAAATGACTATTTTAGCATCAAAAAGTGAAAGTTTAAATTAGACATTTTCTAGCATGTCACCACTTCAAATTTACTTTCAGGATTTCGACCTAAATTTCAAGATCCCGCCTGTTAATTGGAATATAAGGTTGTTTTTTTTTCTTGAAATTTTGACTGAAATTTAAAGTTCCTGGGAAAAAATCGAAATGGCAAAAAAAGTTTAAAAGAAAAATCAGACTCTGGATATTTGAGAGGGTTTTAGGAAGTCGGAATCGGGATTTCGAGGAAAATTTAGAATATTGAAATTAGAGGGAAATTTGAAAAAAAATTCAAAAAGAAATCGAAATTTTGACTAACAACTTGGGTAATTAGATTACGAAAGAAAAAATCGAAGTTTAAGAAAAAAGTAATATTGGAATTTTCTGAAAAAAAATAAAATATCTAGAAAAACTCGAATTTGCAAAAAAAAATTGTAAGGCTTTAGGCTAAACTAAAAACCGAGCATAAAATGTTTATTTTTGTCTCGAAATTTTAGGAAAAAAAGAAATATTTCGCGATAAAAATTCTAACCTCAAAAAAGGATCAAAAATTTTAGAAATAAATGAAGAAAATTTAAAATTATTATTTGGGTTGAAATTTTGAGAATAAAGTCAATATTTTCTTCTAGAGAATGCGGAAAATGTCCGTTTCTAAAATTAAAATACAAAACTTGTTCCCTGAAACCAAGAAAGATGTCGAAACGCGTTGGAACAACCTTTGTTGCGTTTTTTAATCTTTCTTGATTTCAGGGGACAAGTTTTGTATTTCAATTTTTGATGATAACCAAGGACCAGTCCGTTCCACCAAAATGTCCGTTTCTAATCTAACTTCCAGAAAAAAAACGAGAGATTGAAAGTAAACTCGTAATTTTGAAATGAAAGTTGCATGGATTTGTGCAAAATTTTGAAATAAAAATCGAAATTTTTTAAAAAAATCCGATACTTCATGGTAAAGTAAAATTTATTTTAGAAACAAATTTAACTGAAATAAATTGTTATTTTTCTTCGATTCTGTTCCGATTTTTTTTCGGTTTCCTGTTTTTGGTTTAGTTCCAGTTCGATGCTATGGTTTTATATCTAAGTTTTTTCGCTGAACTTTGCTTAGATTCAGAAAAAAAATTATCATAAATTGTTAGGTAGCAAATTTAAAATAAACCTAATTTCTTTTTTTTTTTCTTTAGTTTTAATATTTATGGTCTTAATGTATGGAAAAAATATTTCGACATAAACATAGCGAAAAAATCGTCTTTTCTCGGTGGGACTTCAACCCCTCTCCTAAGCCTAATGACCTAACTGCGCCTATGATGATGGGCTCTCTATTTAACCCAAGTGCAGAAAGTTTCAATGAAGACGAGAAAAAAAGCAATCGACCTTAATAAAAAATCACTGGTAACCTAATAATATTGCAATCTCAGTTACTAACCAAAGTGATGAAATAATGCAATGATTTGACAAATTGCTTGGCAATAAAAACCTCGCACGAGATCATCCGATTTGCATTTTATTAATAGCGAAATACTCTCCTTTAATAATCTACAGTCCGGTCGAGTAAACCCACGCGTTATAAAAATAGATTTGCTTGAACCAGATGTGCACATTTATGGGTTCAGTCAACTGAAGATCCAAGAATCCAAAGTCCAGTGAATATCGGTCTGGTAATTCGGTGTTCTTGGTATTATTTCTTGGAAGGACCAGCATGATATAACAAGATTTCGATAATTTATTGAAGAATGTTGTGTAATCGAAGCAAAGGACGTGCTCTAGACACAATTCCGTTAAATTCTTTTGCTAGCTCACTTTCTTCGGTATTGATCTCGTTGCGTGAGAATTTTTTCTATATGTGTCATCAAGAAGATGAATTTACCTGCTCTTGAAATATTTCTGATATGCATGAGATAAATTATCTTTGGATAAAGTGTCACATATAAATTCTTTTGTCATTTATCATATTTTAATGAACTTCCTATAAAATTGATAAAAGAAAGGTATCTATTATCTGATTTAAATAACCGAATACTAGTGCATATCAATTTGTATTTTTACTGAAGATGACTATTCAGTTTTTCTCTATTTCAATAACTTTTTTCGGGTTGGAATCCTATTTGGAAAGAAATATTTAAATACCGATTTATTTTTTAATAAAAATATTGAAACTGGAAATTTCAAGAGTTGTTACAATTTCCAAGTTTCAAAACTTTGGCATGATTCTGAAAACTTCTACTTCTATTACGCAACTTTGCCTTATTTTACTCAACATCGTTGCTCTTCAATTAAGTGAGATTCTAATGGGGAAGATCGAAAAATAGTCGCCTTGTATGTGTGAACGAATTTTTTTGAGCTATTAAAAACTGCTGGTTGTTGCTTTTATTTCTTAATTTTATATTATCCATCTAACCCAAACAAAAGCAGTAACCAGCAGCTTAAAGAAATCATCAAAATAAAAATTAGGCGCTATTTATTTAACTTAACAATTTCTAAACTCTGTTAAGGGTAAATATAACAAAAATAATAACGTATCAAAATATGAACTTATTTTTTGTGAAAATTCGATAACATTAAATAAGATAAGCCTTTCAAAAAAGTAGGTTTTAATAGCAAGAGATCGGAAAAATTTCCAATTTTCGAACACGTTTTACGAGTGATTTAGACACTTTTTTTTGGTTAAATCCACTCGCAAAGGTTAAACTTCATATGTTCTTGGAGCATTACTAGCGGAGATAAAGATAGATGGAGATGAACCGCCCTTTTAAATTGAAATGAAGAATATATGATGCGTATGAAAAGTAATGTGATAATCTTCAAACAGAATCATTTTTTTTTAAGATACATGTTGATGAAAGGGACTGGTCCTTGGTTATCTTCAAAAATTGAAATAGAAATCTTGTCCCCTGAAACCAAAAAAGATTAAAAAACACAGAGCAACTTTTGTTGTGTTTTTTAATCTTTCTTGGTTTCAGAAGACAAGATTTGTATTTCAATTTTTGAAGATACATGTTATAAAATTTGGCAGAAATCGAAAGGGAGAGAAGACTTTTGCTATTTTTAAAATAGCTACTAATCACGTGGCATTTGATTTTTTTCCTTAATTCAAGATCTCTGCCTCAGTCAAAACTAGAAAGACACTTTCAATTTTTTTTTTTGCAAACTAGTGATAATATTTTTTGCGTTTTGAATCATGTTAAGATGAAAGATTCATGTAGAATAAATGTACCAAGCATATCAACACTAGAGAGTAATGTCTTAAATAATATGCTTCCGATTTTGTTTTAGGTTAAACTAAGAACTGACCCATTTATTTTAGGAGGTCCAGTAATACTCGGAAAGCTAAAAAGTCATAAGTCATAATTTTTTCTGGGAAATATATATAATATTGTAAAATGGTATGAGATATAAATCACGTAGATATAGGTAGAAAGTGACAAGCATGCACATTTTACCGAAATTCACCCAGACGTTCCTGATTCAGTGACCATAACCTACATAAACGTTGTGCAAATTCTCAAAAACTACGTCATCAAATCTTTATTCATAAGAAGACAATTTCAAGTAGATTGCAAATGGAAGGACTGTAGTGAAATTAATAAGAAATGGACAAAAACTGAAAGTCAAAGAAAACGCAATTGAAAATTAAAATGTAAAACTATACAAGATACCTAAATAGGTTGTAGGTATCTTATACAGGGTGTTACAAAAGTCCGGGCCGCTACTTCAGGAGCATATTCTACACATTAAAATATGAAAAATGTTGAAATACATTTTTTTCTTTAAATTGCCTCCTAACGGAGATATGACCATTTAAAGATGGCGCCCCTAAAGTGGTTTTTTTACTACAAAAAGTTAACGGTTAGTAGCAAAGTCATGAAATTGGGCAAGCAGTTAAAGAATTGAATTAGGCATATTCTCATGTAACATATTTTTTAAATAAGCATTAGCGTGGTGTGTAGGGGGTTGCCCGCGATTATTTTTTGCCGTAACTTTTTTGTATTGCAATATTTCGACACAAAAGTGCCATAATCGTAAAGAGCAACATTTTTTATACAAAAAAGGTACTCTTTCTCAAAGTCGCTAAAAGTAACCGTTTCCGAGAAAAAAGCGTTTAAACAAAATTGTTGCATTTATTAGAATTCGTTTTGCAAATTTCTAATTTATCCACTACTAACTGCATTGATATCAAAATAGTACAAAATTAAGAAAAAAAAATCAAAGCAAGTGTTCGAAATTACTGCCCCCTGCAGCAATACATTGCTCGGCTCGTCTTCTAAGGGAACTCCTTACTCTTTCGCAAATGCCTGGTGAATTGTGAATCTGGTTGAACCCATTTTCAATTCGTTCACGAAGATCATTGATATTGTCAACTGGTGTGGAGTAGACGATCTGCTTTAGATGTCCCCGTAAGTAGAAATCGAGTGGGTTGAGGTCAGGAGACCTAGCTGGCCATGGTATCGGACCTCCTCGACCTATCCATCGTTGATAATAGTTGTTATTCAAAAATTCCCTAGCAACTGCACTAAAATGGGCAGGTGCCCCATCGTGCATTATCCACATTCGCTGTCTTGTTATGAGTGGAACATTTTCAAGTAACACGGGTAACTCTGCTTGCAAAAAATGTCTATATGATGCTCCTGTTAACCTATGAGGTAAAAAAAAAACGGTCCGAGTCCCCTATTATTCCTCCCCAAATGTTAAGTGAAAAATGTTGCTGATGTCTCGACTGAATAACTGCATTGGGATTTTCAACTTGCCACTGATGCATGTTGTGAAAGTTAAGTATCCCGTTTCTGGTAAAACCCGCTTCGTCCGTAAATAATATGAGCGATGGAAAGTTCTCATTTTCAGCGATCTTATGCAATAGCGAGTTGCAAAATTCTATTCTTGGAGGATAATCAGCAGCAAGTAACCCTTGCACTCTTTGAAAATGATACGGGTAAAATTGGTAAAATTTCAAAATTCGCCAGATAGTTACGTGATTTACTCCTTTGGCTAAAGCAAGTTGTCTAGTGCTGACACATGGATCTTCTTCAACTCGCTGAAGCACACGCTCCTCTAAATTAGCAACTTCTGCGTTTGGTCTTCCAACACGTTCGCCTTTGAAAACAAAATTTCCTGTTTCACATAAACGAGCATGAATTTTCTGGAACAATTTTTCTCCTGGTAGGTGACTATTAGGAAAACGTTCAGCATAAAGCCGTCTTGCTTCAGCACGATTACAATTTGCAAGCCCGTACATTAAATGCATATCGGCCATTTCTTGATTTGAATAGTCCATTTTATCAAAATAATGAAAAGTTAAAAAACTACTACACTTACTATTGACAACAAAAACTGCTAAAGTTTACAGCTTACGACCAAATTTTATCAGTGACACAACGTCAATCTCTGGCAGATATTGTCAAGTACAATTGTTTTCTTTACGATCAGTTTGCATGACCAACTTATTTTTTCTTATACAAATTAGTTAGAATTTCGAAGACGAGATAGGATTATTTAAACGCCTTTTTCTCGGAAACGGTTACTTTTAGCGACTTTGAGAAAGAGTACCTTTTTTGTATAAAAAATGTTGCTTTTTACGATTATGGAACTTTTGTGTCGGCAACCCCCTACACACCACGCTACTGCTTATTTAAAAAATATGTTACATAAGAATATGCCTAATCCAATTCTTTAACTGCTTGCCCAATTTCATGACTTTGCTACTAACCGTTAACTTTTTGTAGTAAAAAAACCACTTTAGGGGCGCCATCTTTAAATGGTCATATCTCCGTTAGGAGGCAATTTAAAAAAAAAAATGTATTTCAACATTTTTCATATTTTAATGTGTAGAATATGCTCCTGAAGTAGCGGCCCGGACTTTTGTAACACCCTGTATACATATTTTAATTTTTTTAATCTAAAATCAAAGTAGCATTATAAGATATTCATTTATGTTCACTAAACATTGATACTTTAATAGCTGGCCATACCCGTACGAATCTGATCTGCGGATTTAATCAGTAAAGATATAGCTGTGCACTGGGCTCGTTACATACCAAATATGATGCTTTCCACTAACGTACATATCTGTAAACATATTGGACTCGGCTCGTGGTATGTTTGCATGCACCCGAGATTTAGCTGGTGTTATCTGGCATTTTTGAGTGAAATATGTCAAAGTCAGAAGGAATCAAATCCTTTAACAGCCACTAACTGACATATTTACTATGTGCCAGATAAAATCTGACGATTAGTCTGTGACTCGGCTCTGTCCACTAACGCAAAGTTAATTGCGTTGATATGATATATGCCATATTCAATTCGTCGAGTAATCCCCCATGGGCGGCTATTATCTATATTGAGCCAATGATAAATACAGAAGATGTCGGTTAATAGAATCACTGGTTCATCGAATCAGCTTCTTAATAAAATCAAATGCTTTGAGGTGAAAATTGATCATAATTTAAAATATAAATATTACCGGTTATAGGAATCAAATTTTCGGATAATGGAATCAAAAACATAAGGGTTATTTGTAAAATGACTATTTAATAACGTCTTTAATTCTTGAACTATCTTTAAATCTTGTTAAACTTAATAAACCTATTCAATTTCTGAAAAAAATTCAATTAATACTACGAACAAACTGAGCATAACTATTAAGCCAAAGATAATCGGAGATAATGGACGACTTTTTTCAAAAGGAAACCACCCCTAAAAACACTATTGATAAATCGATAGTTAAAGCTTGACACGTATGTATAAATCAACAGTACATTTAAAAACATATTGACCAATAACATATTTTCACTTAATACAAACAATGAATTTACTTACACTTTAACAAAAATAACTTATCCACTGTAAGTTCACGTTTCTGTGGATTGGTTCCCTCTTACAAAGTAAAACTTCAACATTACTGCTAAAATGAGGCCAATTTCGAGGAAAAATTCAGCTTTTCTAAAAACGTAATATATGTCACATTTTATAATAAAAGTTTTAATTTCTGAAAAGTAGTCTTTTTTTTAAGTTTAATCCACCCACAAAGGGTAACCCCATTATGTTTTCAAAGCACTGCGAGTAGGATGCGGAGACAAGGATAGATGGCGATGAACCGCCTTCTTAAACAAGGATAGGTTGTAATTTTTGGGGAAAATTCCTTTCGGTAACAAGTTTCATAATTTGGAAGTTCTATAGAAAAAAGAGTCTCCGTAGACAGAAGTCCTCACTGTGTCAAGCTGAACCGCACAGGAATTTGCTGTCTTCGACTGTCTAGTATGCCTCCAGAATCTTGCCCTTGGAAGGCTAAATTCTACTAGTTCCTGCGAGCATCTTCCATGATAGTACTTGTAGAAAAGAAACGAGTCAACAACCAAACGCCTGTGCTCTAATGTTTCGAGAAAATCGGTCAGACTTTCGTCATCAATTAGGCAAATTGTTCATCTTTGAATTGAATCCAAGAGAGCTAAAGTGTGTTTTGGGGTTGAACTCCAAACATGAGAATAGTATTCTAGTGCTGGCCTAACTTGAGCTTTGTGTAGCGTTAATAGCTGATGAGATATATAGTACTTTTTAGCTCTAAAAAGAAAGCCTAGCTTGTAAGATGCGGATTTGGCAATGGCGCGCACATGATCGTCCCAAGAGAAGTTGGTGCTCGCATTCACTACTAGGATAGATAGAGTAGATCCCATCCGAAGGATTTTACAGTCCATGAGTATGTTTGTTGCATTATTTCTTGATGTTTTTCTATAGAAAACCGCGACCGGAGTTTTGAAGCATTGAAGTCGACCAAATTGTTCTTACTCCTGTCCAGAATAATCTCGAGATCCCGATTAATCGTCCGTATCTGCTGTTCCCTTAGTCGATGTAAAGCAGCGATAGATAATGGTTTGTCGGAGAAAAAAGATGACACAAAGTTACTATCATCTGCGTAGCTGTATATAGAATTGGAAGTTGAAGCTAAGAGATCGTTTATGTGTAACAGAAATAGAGTAGGAGACAGAACAGACCCCTGAGGCACCCCTGAGTTAATCGCAAATGTCTCGGATGAGATGCCATCGACGACGACCCGACGAGATCTGTCAGCCAGAAAATTGGATATCAAATGACAGAGTCCAGGAGGAAGACCATAAGATGTTAATTTAGCGAGAAGAGATCGGTGCCAGACTCTGCCGAAAGCCTTTTAGATATCCAATGCCACAATCGTAGCCTCACCATGTTTTTCCATAGCTGAGTTACAGAGTGAGTAACATATGCCAATAGATCGGCAGTAGAACGTTGTTGTCTAAAACCGTATTGCCTGTCGGAGATGATTCTATTTTCCTCCAGATATTTGAGAATCTCGATGTTGATAACCTTTTCCATCGCTTTAGATGTAACGAGTAACAAAGATATAGGGCGATAGTTGTTAGCCTTTTTCTCCTTTTAGGGACAGGCTGCACCCTAGCAGATTTCCAGATGTTAGGGAATACACCCTTGTTATAAGAGAGTGCGAACAATTTGCTTAGAACAGGAGTCAACTCTGGAGCGCACTTCTTAAGAACAATAGTGGGAATACCATCAAGGCCAGAAGCTTTCGGAGTGTCGAGCTCAAGGAGAATCTTCCTGATTGTGCGCTGTCTGAAAACAACTTCAGGCGTCGAAGTGCTAATCATAGGAAGAATAGGAGATTCTGCGTTTCGAGAATCAAGATTGGAATTTTCAGCAAACATTAAGGTTATCATATCAGCGTTTTCCTTAGAGGTAGTAGCATTATTTCTTTTTTCATCAAGTAAAGGTGAAAAATTTGAAGATGTAAAATTCTTTCCAATCGATTTTGCAAATCCCCAAAAGGACCTGGAACCGTTCTGACAGTTGATAAGCCTCTGGCGCATTTTACGATCGAAATCACCTTTTGCCTCGTCAATAACCTGGTTACAAGAATTTCGTGCATCTACAAATATGGTCCGAGTTTCGACTGAGGGATTATTTCCCCAACGACGATATGCGCGATTTTTGCCGGAGACAGCCCGAGCACATTTTTTACTGAACTAAGATTTACTGGAGGCAGACTTCTTTTGAGAGTGGGGAACTGAGCATTCCATACCGATCCGGATAGTTTCCGTGATGGATTCGGCAACTTTCGGAAAAAGATGAATATAAAGAAAAATTGAGAACTTCAAAAATCAAATGAATTTTTAAATTTTTTTTAACAAATAAAATTTTGAAAATCAATTTAAAAAAGATGAATTTCTCTAGCAAAGGCAAAATTTCTACAAATGTTGAATGTTAAAATTTAAGATAAAAATCCTAACTTTAAGAAAGAAACTTTAAAAAACCGAAATTTAAAAGTTCAGTCAAAATTTCTGGACATTCAAATTCTGAAAGGTCCAAAATTTTCAATAAAGAAACCCAATATTGAAAAAAAAACCGAAATCTCAAAGAACACGATCGAAATTTTGAGAAAAACTTCAAGTAGCTGCTCACACTATACAAAGCCCAAGTTAGGCCAACACTAGAATACTGTGGAAACTTTGCATAATCCAACTTTTCAAATAGGTCGAAATTTTTAAAAGAAAAAGTCGATTTTTTTAAATAAAACTCAATTGACATAAAAGCCAAAACTTCCAGAAAAAAGTTTTTAAAAATGTCAAAATGTTCAAAAAATGTTAAAGCTTTGAAATTATGGACAAAATTTTTCAAAAAAAATGAAAATTCTGAGGAAAGGTCAAAGTTTTCGAAAAAATATTTCTGAATAATCGAATTTACGAAAAAAGTCGAGAAATATTTTAAAATAATCGAATGTAACGTACCAAAAAAAAAGGTTGCATTCTTCTTGCATACGACATTGTTGGCGATGGCCATAGTTTCTCTATGGACCAATAGGTGGTAGTACTAAAGAGTCACTCGCTTGACGCCTGTGAATGTTTTAGTACTTACTTGTCGGAGCATTTATTAGCATTCGAGTTGGATATACCAAACTGACAAGATCTAACAAGATCGAAACCGGTATTTGGTTTCCAAACTTCGAATCTAATAAATATTCAAACCTATTGGTCTGTGCATTATAAAAAAAGAGTTAAAATGTTTTTTATTAGCACAATAAATTTTCAATAAATTTGGAAACTTCAAAACATGTTAAACTGTTAAAAAAAGACAAACTTTTTTTAAGTTAAAAGTCTGAAAAAAGGCGAAATTGTGTGAGTTGAAATTTTCAAATGGATTCAAAATTTGGTGAAACATGGATATTTTGAAAAAACAGAAATTTTGATGATACAGGGTCGAATCTTTTTACAAAAGTGTCTGTTACAATAGCGCGTGTGACAGTGGAAATTTTGCATAATCCAACTTTTCAATAAGGTCGAAATTTTCAAAAGAAAAAGTCGATTTTTTTAAATAAAACTTAATTGACATAAAATTCAAAACTTTCACAAAAGCAGTTTTTAAAAAAGTCAAAATGTTCAAAAAATGTTTAAGCTTTGAAATTGTGGACAAAAGTTTTTCTAAAAAAATGGAAATTCTGAGGAAAGGTCGAAGTTTTGGAAAAAATATTTCCAAATAATCGAATTTACGAAAAAATTCGAGAAATATTTCAAAATAATTGAATCTAATGTATCAAATAAGAGTTAAAAGGTTTTTAAAAAAAACGATAAATTTTTAAGAAATTTAGAAACTTCAAAAAAGTTAAATTGTTCAATAAAAACAAATTTTTGTTTAAGTTAAAAGTCTCAGTTGACATAAAAGTCAAAATTTCGAGAAAAGTAGTTTAAAAAAGAATCAAAATGTTCAAAAAATTTTAAGGTTGGAAATTGTGGGCAAAATTTTGTCAAAAAAAAGGACGTTCTGGGGAAAGGTCAAAGTTTTAAAAAAAATATTTCTGAATAACGGAATTTACGAAAAAAAATCAGGAAATATTTTTAAATAATCGAATGTAACATACCAGAGTTAAAATGTTTTTTAAAAACACGATAAATTTTCAAAAAATTTGGTTACTTCAAAACGAGTTAAACTGTTCAATAAAGACAAACTTTTATTTAAGAAAAAAGTCTGAAAAAAGGCGAAAATGTGTAAATTGAAATTTTCAAATGGATTCAAAATTTGATGAAACATGAAATAAGTAGAAATATTTAAAACAGTCGAAATGTTTAAAAAGGTCGAAATTTTTAATAAAAATCCAAACATGAAATTTTTCAAAAGACTCTTATTTCCAGGAAATGAAAATCTTGAGAAAAGAGTCATAATTTTTAAAAGAGTTAAGCAGGCCCGGATCCAATAAGTGCGGGACCCGATTAAATTTTTTACGGGGCCCTCTATATATTAAGTATTTAAATTAAAGGCAAATTCAACTTATTTTACTGCTGTAATTGCTTGTTTGTAACTTTGGACAGCTAGTTATAGTATACTAGCCGAGACCCGCGCCTTAATATGCGTAAAAGAAGAGAAAGCATCGTTGAGTCATCTTTTTGAAAATGCCAATTTTTTTTTGAAGAGTTGGTTTTTTATTGTTCGGCTTAATTTGAAAATTTCGACATTTTTAAAGCATCCACGTCAACCTTTTCTCGTTCGGCTTCCGAAATGTCAACTTTTTCTGAAAATTTTGACTTAATTTTGAAAGTTTCAATTTTTTTTTCAAAATTTTCACTTTTTTGAACTTCCAACTTTTTAAAATTCTGACATATATTTTCATTTTTTTTTGGAAACTTTAATTTTTTTGCTAATTATTGCTTTTATTAAAAATCTTTTTTTGGAAATGTCAACTATTTTAAATTTGATGGAACGGACTGGTCCTTGGTTATCTTCACAAATTTAAACACAGAACTTGTCCCCTGAAACCAAGAAAAATTAAAAAACACAACAAAGGTTGCTCTAACGCGTTTCGACTATTTTAAAAATATCCTTTTCAAAATTTCAATTTTTTGTAAATATTTTGACTTTTTCCCGGAGTCTTAAAGTTTCTGGAACAATTTTTTTCATTTTTTTGACAAAATTTGGATTTTTGAATTTCGAAAATTTTTAGATTGTTTTGAAAACCTAGCAATAAAATTTTTTGATGTCGAGATTTTTAAAAGGTTAGATTTTTCCAAATGTCGATTTTATTGCAGAATTTCGTCTCAATTTTGTCAAAGTTAATCTTTAATTTTCTTATTATTTTTGATTTTGACTTTTCGGAATATCTGCATGCCGTTTTGAAAAATTTAATATTTTCATAAAAATTTCGATTTTTCAGTGTTTTGGGTTTTTTCATGAATCTTTTTGAAAAATTTGACCTTTTTGAAAATTTCCATTTTGTTATTCAAAATGAATTCTTCTTTTAAACTTTTGACTCGAAATACCAATTTTTTTTATTGCTTTTAAAGGCGATTTTTTTTTAAATTCTACTTCTTTCAAAAATTTGAGTTTTTTGAAAGCTTCGACCTTTAAAACAATAACTCATTTCTTGAAATTATTGATTTTTTAATTTGACCTTTTTCAAAATTGCGTCTTTTTCTTAAAACTTTGACTTTCTAAAAATGGCGACCTTTTTGAAAAACCGATTTTTCTATTTTTATTGAAAAACCTGACTTTATGGAACAATTTTAACTTTATACTTTAAAAATATATCGAAATATTTTGTTTCAAGTTTCAAACTTTCCAATTTTTTTTCCTAATTTTTCCAAAATTTAAGTCTATTTTTCTTTAGTTTTATTGGCTTTCTCTTCGCCAGTTTCTACTTTTATAGAAATATTTTAAAAATTTCGAAATTTCAGTTTTTCCATTTTTTAATTTCTACTTTTTCTAAATTTTGTTTTTTTGTGAATTTGAACTCTTTTACAAATTTTCCTTTCGATTAATTTTCGAATTTTTCCAAAATGTTGACTCAAAATTTCGACTTTTTTCAAAATATTATTTTTTTTGTAAATCTTATTATGTTGAAATATTGTTTTTTTTCCCAAATTATCTGCCCATTTTCATAATATTCACCATTTTGAAAAGTTCTAACGTTGATCCAAATTTTAACCATTTCTAAAGGTTTTAACTTTTTAAGAAAATTTAGACTCTTTTTTATCAAAAACTTAGACTTTTTCTTAAAATTTCGACTTTAATGTAGTAAATTAGACTTAAATTGAAAATTTTGACTTTTTTGGGAAATTACTTATCAATTCTTTTTAAAATTTTTGAACTTTTTTCAGAATTTCCACTTTTTTGAAACTTTCGACCTTCTATTAACAAAATTTCAATTTTATTTTAAGTTTTTTTGGAAATCCTAAGACTTTTTTTGAAAACTTTTGACCTTTTTCTCAAAATTTTGAATTTTTGTAACTTCTACTTCTTAAAAAATTCGATTGTTCCCGAAAAATTTACATTTTATAGAAGAATTTGAATTCTTAAATTGCGAATGTTTGAAATTTTGAACAATTATATAAAAAGAATTCTAGACAAATTCGTAGTTTTGAGTCAAGCGAGAAAAGGTCGACAATTCAAAAAAGTTTAAAATGTTGAAAAAAATTGAAATTTTCAAAATAAGTCGAATTGTTGAAAAAGTCTAATAAAAACTAATTCCTTCAAAAAACTTCAGAATTTAAAGAATCAGAATTTTCAAAAATTCAGCATTTTGAAATAAATCGACAATAATGAGTACCTTTTCAAAAAACGTTCAAAATTTTCAAAAACAGTCGAACTATAACCAAGTTATCAATTTTTTAGGATTTAAACTTTTTTGAAATGTTAAATATTTTTTTGAAACTGTTTACCTTTTTCTCAAAATTTTGAATTTTTGTAACTTCTACTTTTTAAAAAACTCGATTGTTTCAGAAAAGTTTACATTTTATAGAAGAATTTCAATTCTTAAATTGCGAATGTTTGAAATTTTGAACAATTGTATAAAAAGAATTCGAGGCAAATTCGTAGTTTTGAGAGTCAAGCGAGAAAAGTTCGAGGATTCAAAAAAGTTTAAAATGTTGAAAAAAAATCGAAATTATCAAAATAAGTCGAAATGTTGAAAAAAGTCTAATAAAAACTAATTCCTTCAAAAAATTCAGAATTTAAAGAGTCAGAATTTTTAAAAAGTCAGCATTTTGAAGTAAGTCGATATTTTCAATAAGAGTGAGTACCTTTTCAAAAAAAGTTCAAAATTTTTAAAAACAGTCGAACTATTCAAAAGAGGTCAAAATATTCAAAAAAGTCGAAATAATTAAAAAAATGAGAATCATTCAAAAAATTCAAAAAAGGCAAAATTTTGAGAAAAAGTAACAATTTTCAAAAATGTCCAAATTTTAGACGAGAGTTTTTATTAAAAAAGTTGAAATGTAAGAAAATCTAAATTTTGAGAAAGTCGATATTTTTAAAAATAATCGATTTTTCGTAGACTATTAACACAGATACAGACATTTTCCAGAAAAGTTAATAGAAAAAAGTGTTAAACGATTAAAGCTGAAAATTCAATTTTATTTTCAAGATGGAAGAAAGTCGTCCCACGTACAACTAAAAAATTACATTCACTCCAATTCAATTAGTTTTCGCGTGGTTGACAAGCTGAACAAATTGAGGAAATTCCAGTGACGGAAAATCTTGAACGTCAACCACCAGTCAACCACCTGTCGTTAATATCATTTCTCCTAACAATAAAATTTTAGCGCGTCAATTATCCTGATGCAATAACTCTAAATATAATTTAATAGTTTTCCCGATAAAACGCAAGTAATCCTAAGGATGTAGTAATTAGTATGTGGGTTCCCCCCTCCCTCCTCACTCTTATTTGAAAAACGAAAGCTGTGCGACATCGAAATATATACCGGCATGCCGCCGCTGTTATCTCAAAGTTAAACTGTCTCCGATCTGAGCGCAGCTCAACGCCGAGATACCGGAACACCGTCCGCGGATTATCGTAAGAGTGCGTTGTTATTATTATTATTATTATTTACGCGATGAAGTCGTTAATGATAAAAGTTTTTGTTCTTTTTGTGATGTTCTTTGGAGTTCAAAACGTCACCGCCAGACCTAGCAGGTACTTATTTTTCACCTTTTTTTTTAACTTTTTGACGTGTGAAGATCAATTTTTGGAGCAAAGTGAAAAGACGTATTTTTCCAATCAAAATAAATTTTCGGTAATTTTTTTACCCGATGTGGCACCTCTTGGACGCAATTATTATATTAGAAATTTTTTATTTTTTTTTTAAATTTTTGACCTAATTAGCCATCATTTCAATATTAATGTTTCTCTTCTTTTAGAATATTTTTTTAAATTTAATTGGTAATCCGGACTGATGTAGCAAAATGGTATTGATTTATTTCGTAGTTCAATCCTTTTTTTTTCAAAAACTTTATAACTCTTACTGCAAAGTTCCAAAGAACAATTGTATATCACCATCAACTATTTAGTTTACGCTAGATCGACCCTAATGATCAAACTAATGATATCCCCAATAATAATTTGTG
This sequence comes from Dastarcus helophoroides, assembly GCA_028583605.1. Taxonomy (NCBI): domain Eukaryota; kingdom Metazoa; phylum Arthropoda; class Insecta; order Coleoptera; family Bothrideridae; genus Dastarcus; species Dastarcus helophoroides. The sequence continues at coordinate 26,068,182 of CM053334.1, forward strand.
GAACAAATCAACATAACACTGCATTTGGAAAGGGGAGACTTTTCTCTAAAAAGGGATGCCATTTATTACTCTTGTTAAACTGTATCTCCTAAATTTGCCATTGAAAAACAACATGTATTTCCGTCCGTGTGTCTGCGTGAAGGTATCTGATGCGCTACAGCCAATTCTTGAAATCTGTATTTCTATCGATCCGCAATTAATCAGAATGTAAATGTATTTTGAATTATTTTCTGAATGTCAACTTTTTCCCGTATTTTTTCATTTTCCCTGTAATTTCTAATTTAAACTCGACTTTTATTTATAAGTATCTACTTTTTTTAATTTTTTCTTATTTTTTATAATTTCAAATATACCTCTAGCTTTGTTTTATTCTAAATTTTGATTGTAATTTAGTAAATGAGAATTTTTTTTCGAAACTTATACATTACTAATTACTTTTCAAAATTTTAAATTGAAAATTTTTAATTTTATGTATGCTTATAAATCATAGTTTTTCTTAAAAAAATCGACTATTTTCTTGAAATTCTTGCTTCACACTTTTGCATTTACAAGCTGCAAGCTGAAAATGTTTTAGAAATATGCTTCTATTTTAAAAATGTTTATTTTAACGTCATTTTACTTGAAAACTTTGCCATCAATAGCTTTACTTTTCGAAATTTCCAATTTGAATTTAAAATTTCAATTTTTTTGTATAGTTATAATAATTTTCCTTAAGTAATACGAATTTTTGTGGCGAAATTCCTGGTTTAAACTTTCGCATTTACAAGCTACAAACTGACAAGGTTTTAGAATTTTTTTATTTTCAAAACTTATTTTAACTTCGAAATTCCTAATTTTTCTTGAAAAATTATGTCGAGCCTTAACTCGCTCACATAAGCTCGACTTAAAACGAGAAATTATTAGAAGCAGGTAGGACAAAAAAGTATAAATTTCTAGTTTAAAGTCGACAAATTTAATTTCTATTCATGTCTTTCATTGCCTTTTTCTTCGCCAGTTAAAAAAAAACATGAATAAAGATACTAATACTTCGCAAAGAAAATACGAAGAATATAGGAATAATACAATCAAAATTTTACGTAATAGTAAAAATCTCGAAGTAACGAAATTTCGGAACGAAATTTTGGAAGGAAATTTTCAGATTAAAGTCAATTTTTTTTTTCAGTTTGGGCTCAACATTTCAACCTTAAACGTAAATTTAAAAGTAAAAAAATTGAACCGAAACCTGGAAATTCAACTCGAACTTCTGAGGTTGAACTAAAAGTTTATACTGAAATGCGATATTATGAGAAATACACGTTAACTTTCAAATTTGAGATTGAATTATTTTTCTACTTCTCCAAAACATTAAATTTAATGTTGACGCTTTAGCACTTTCTAAGAAATTTCCGAATTAAAGTCGAGTTTTCTGGAAATTTTGACATTGCATTTAAAATTTTTGCAATTTTCAGAGAAATTAGGAAAGGGAGACTGTGAAAGCAACCTTTAGATTCCTTTCTGAATACGAGATTAAATCAAAATGAGATTAAAATCAAGTTTAAGCTACAAAGTCACACTTTTGGTTTCCAATGATCTACACTTTTTGGTATTCGCTTTTCCTCTGATTAAGATCAAGTTAATCATTGTACCTGTCATCGTTATTTTTATATTGTTATCGATAATTATTATTATTCGAGTACTTTAAATTTAGCTACGTAATTCTCACTGAAAATTACGCTGAATTTTTTTTTTGTAGTCATCACAACTTTGACAAGATTTTTCAAGATTACAAAGAATTTTTATACGTAAAAATTTATCTACATTTTATTATTAAGATTAAAGGGGGGTAGCGTATATGCTGAACTACTATATGATTAGCACATAACTGATCAGCACATAACTGATCATATAGCATCTCAATTCAGAAAAGCTTACAACTAGTTTTAGACCAATTAAGGCAGCTTGCCCGTCAATTGGTTTTCTATAGATTTTCTTTAAATTTTTACCAGATGTTACCAACAATATTAACCATATAAGTGCAAAATTAAAATACCCGTGCCGGTACTGAAGCAAAGATGTTCAGTGCCAAAAATTTTCAACATGTAAGGTATCTAGGAAGAAGCTTTTCGAAGAGATTTTAATTTATTGCGGCTAAACTTGTTTATAAATGTTAATAAAAAGGTACTATATTATGTAAACTAATATTACAAAACAAATAGTAAAATAGGAAGATTTCCAGAGATACCGTTTTTGCGTAATCGCAATCCCATGTTACATATCTCACGGAATTTCCATACTTCTTTCCCGATGTTGGGAAAACATTTTAATGCAGTGGCAATATAGAAGCTATATGGCTTTGGCTGCAACTCTCGTCACGTAAATGTTTCAAATAAGGAGTGCAGTATTGTCTACTCAGAAAATCCACTGCAAAGCGATTTGAAGATTATTGTATCCATGCATATAGTCTATGCTAAAAATTGAGTATTGGTGGCAGTCTAAAAACTTTCTGCTACGATGACTGTCTACTCAACATCTTCTTCAAGATATGAACTAAATTTATATTGATGAAACTAAACTAAAATATAAATATTAGAGAAAAACAACGGGGGTTTAGAAAGAATCGTTCTACGATAGATGCCATTTGTATAATAGGTCAAATAATAGAGAAATCACTTGAATTTAATCCAGCAACTTATGTGTATTTTGTCGATATGTCAAAAGCATTCGATCGGATCCACCTAGATGATATTAAATACCTATTAAAAAACAAAGGGATAAATTTACAATGGATTAATATTATTGAAGAAATAAACAAAAATTGCTCTGCCGAAATCAAAACAAACCAAGAAACCAGCCAGAACATAAAAATAGCCACCGGAATTAGATAAGGAGACTCCTTAAACCCATTCCTATTTAATTTGGTGATGGATGCTATAACAGAAAGCGCATCTAAACATCTAGGGACATACATTTGGGAGATACATTTTTCAACATTATCTGCTATGCAGATGATGCTGCACTGATATCAAATTCAGAAGACAATCTGGGGCGATTACTGCACGTCTTTAACACAACAACAAAACGATTTAACATGAGAGACCAAATGTATAACCATCTTCAAATATCTTTTACGCTGTAAAGTGAAAATAGATAAAAAAATAGTCCAACAGGTAATGCAAATTAACTACCTCGGCTTGGAAATCACCAGTGATAGGAGGCTGACCAAAGAACTCCAAACACAAACATTTAAGGCGGCAAGGACCTCGGGGTGCCTGAGGGATATAGTCTTCTCCAATAAGTACATGACAGCAGAAAGTAAAATCCGAATATATAAAACCACAGGACGTCATATAATGACGTATGCGTTGGAAGCAAGACTAGGTACAAAAAGAACAACGCAAATAATGAGAGGCACGGAAATGAAAACGTTAAGAACATAGGAAGACACTGAGAGATATGTGTAGAAATGATACAGAGATTGAGTGACATACAGGACATATATAGATTCACCAGAGACAAAAGCAAATACTGGAAACAGCACATCGAAAGAATGCATAATCAAACAAGCGAAGATATTGAAACCAACAGGAAGAAGAACACCAGGAAAACCAATGAAAAAATGGAAAGAATGCTGGACATTAGAAGAACAAGAGGCGTGAAGACCAGAACAGGCTGAGATACATACCTCAGAGAAACCTACCTCAGAGAATGAAGAAGAAGAGAAGGAGAACCGACAGTGAACTACCTTAAACTATAAAATTCGTTATTTTCTGTATTGTCTTTACGAAGTATCAGTATTTCTATTGATGTTACTCCTTTCACAATTCTAAATCTTCAGTAATCTTCTGTTAAGGATTGGCTGCTTGGGGTAATCTATAACAGATTGCCATTCTTTAACAGAAGGTTACTGAAAATTTAGAATTGTGAAAGGAGTAACCTGGCTTTTTCTTTGCCAGTTACTCCTTTCAGAATTCTAAATTTTTAGTAACTTTCTGTTAAGGATTAGCTGCTTGGGGCAATCTATAACAGATTGCTAATCCTTAACAGAAGGTTAGAGAAAATTTATAATTATAAGAGGAGTAACTGGCGAAAAAAAAGCCAATAAAACATAAATAGAAATATAAAATTCGTATAAAAGTATTCGTCTAACCCAAAATTCCATAGCATTAAAATACTAAATTGTGCAGAGTATACTACGTAAATCGAAAGAACCTCTAATAATTAGGCCAGTTCAGTTTCTATCACTGAATTCCTTCATAGCTTCTTTGTGGTGTGTCTATTGGGTTGGGGCATTTTCCCCCCATGTTTCTTCCTCCAACTCCGAAGCTATTTTTACTTAAAAAATAACAAATTAACAAATACAGAACTGAAAAAATCTGCAAATTTGAAGAAATAGAGGCGAGCAAAAAACTTAGCTGAAAGTACGATCTCAAAGCAATTCTTTTTATTTTTATCTAAATTCCAGTTGAAAGATTGATGTTGGTTAGGTTGGTTCTGGAGCTAGTTTGCCCCATCTTTTACTTGTTGCCCATATCTCGCAAACTAACATATCTGGATCTGGAGATTTAAATAAAAAACCTATTGAATCGTCAAATCAAATTCCTTTAAGTACAGGTCAATTGATTATATCCCAATTAAGTTAATTCTAGGGTTAGTCCTTTCGATATTTTATGGTCTTTTGTTAATTTTAAATCTCCCATAAATTTGCAAATTCTAACATTCCAGAATTTTAGTGGAATGGACTTGTCCTTGGTTATCTTCAAAAATTGAAATACAAATCTTGTCCCATGAAACCAAGAAAGATTAAAAAACACAACAGAGGTTACTCTAACGCGTTTCGATAGCCAAGATCTTCAGAGAAATACCAGAAGCAAGTACATAACTTCAAATTCATGCGAAATATCAAGAAAACGAGAACACATTTTCGTTAAATAGCGTAATTAAATGTTTCTAGACTAAATGTAATAAATAAATATTCAAACCTTAGATCTTAATTAATATCTACACATTTATATGTCATTGAAGAGATCCGCAGTATCCGTATTGTAAAATATATTTAAATTGCGTCAGATTGTCTACTTTTAAATGAAGCGTTATGTAATTTTAATTATATGTTAAAAAACTGCTGATATGAAACTTAAATCAGAGTCAGATGTTACGAATGGCAGTTCCTGCATATTTAACTTTGCAGAAACTAACACCCAACTCGCAAAATCCAGTATTATCTAACTCAAAATGTAGCAGCGTCATTGGAAAGAAAAATTCTGTTAATTTTGCTTACTTTTTTTTTCGCGGGTACTTGAACTTCGTATCTTTCTTCCTAAAAAATCAAACCAAACTCTTTGAGATTAAGATGTTTTTAATCAAGCATAACTTCTGCTTTATACTCGTTTATTTCTATCACGAAATACTGAAGCATTTTTTCTTTAAATTTTGGAAAACTTTCTCAAAATTTTAATTTTATACTCGAAATTTCGATTTACAACCTGAAATCTTATTTTACAATTATTGTTACAATATATTCTACCAATTTTGGTTTTTTATAATTTAAAGTTTTTTTTTTCGAAATTGAGATTTTTTCCAACTTTAGAATTTACCCAATTTTTATGTTGCTTCTAAAATGTTGATGAAAGCTTCCAAATAGCAAATTTTTCTAGTAATTTTTATTTTTCAAAATTTAGACTTCAACCTCTCGAGTTTAAATGCAAAACGTCGAAGACTATTTAACAAATTTTCTAACGTTTTGGTTTTCTTTTGATTATGGTTCTTATTCTCGAAATGTATGCTTCTTTTTTCAAATTTTAAATATAAACTCGTAAAACTGTGAACTTTTTCTTGAAATGTCGATTTTGAAATTTCGACTATTTAAATACAAATCTTGGCCCCTGAAATCAAGAAAGACAACAGAAGTTGCTCTAACGCCAAACTATCATCTTCAGAGAGTCAATCTCTGAAGTTAATAGCTTGGCTATCGAAATGCGTTGGAGCAACCTTTGTTGTGTTTTTTAATCTTTCTTGGATTTAGGGGACAAGAGTCGTATTTCAGTTTTCGAAGATAACCAAGTTCTTGCAAAATGTCGACGGTGTTCTCTATAAGCCTTCAAGAGTTTTTTCCATTTCATAATGGGATTTTTGGAAAAATTAAAACGTTCATTGTTGTCTTCCAAAATTTTAGTGTTAAATTCAACATTGACTCTTCCTAGAAATGCTTTTATCTCAATTTGACAAATTCGTTTTAATCGAGAAATTTTAATTTTGTTATTCTGCAATGGCACAATACCAAAACGTGAGTTTTTTTTACTTTAAACTTAGAATTTTTCTAAGGTTGTAATTTTTTGCAAATTTTCATCTTGGTTTAGAAATCTTGACTTTTTCCTTCTATAAAGATTATTTCTACAGAAATTACCGTTCTTCTATAAAAAATATTTTCTCAAAATTAGCACCTTTTATTTTCACCTTTAATTTTTTCTTAAAAGGGGCACCCTCCATTTTTACCTTTTCCCAAAATCCTGATTCGAAACTTTGAAATGTTCTTTACATTTTGGGTTTTTTAATCTTAAAATCCCAAAATTTCTACTTCTTTATTCAAATTTAAAGCTTGTCAAACTCACGATTTTTTCTTGTTTCGAAATTTAACATTTTGTCGCAACTTTATTTTTTATTTCGTTATGAGATGTTTGTATCTTCGGAAAAAAATTTCTAGCCTTTAATTTACACTGTTTTCCCCAAAATTTTAACTTCAAATTCAAAATGTTTACTTTTCTTTCTCAATTTAAAAAGTGGTTCGTAATCTCAAAATTTCGATTTTTTGCTTGCTCGATGTGCTCGAAAACCTTAGTTTTTTTTATTTAAACTTACAATTTTTCTAAGCTGTCTAATTCTTTTTGCAAACCTGCCGACTTTTTAGATATTTCGAAAACATTTTCTATACAAATTAAAGTTTTTCTTAAAAAGTTGTTCACAAAATTGGCTCGTCAGAACTCACAAATTTTTCTTCTTCGAAATTCGACTATTTTCTTGCAATTTTATATTTATTTTATTATGGAATGTTTGCTTCTTTGAAAAAAAATTCTAGCGTTCAATTGTCACTGTTTTTCCCGAAACTTTAACTTCAAATTCAAAAAGTTTACTTTTTCTGGAGATTTAATTTAAAAAGTTCTTAATCTCAAAATTTCGACTTTTTGCTTGCTCGATGTGCTCGAAATTTTTTTTAAATTTAAACTTAAAATTTTTCTAAGCTATCTAATTTTTGCAAACCTGTCGACTTTGTTTGATATTTCGAAAATATTTGTCTATACAATTTAAAATTTGTTCTCAAAATTCGCACTTTTTGTTTTTATTTCTTTTTTTTTTCAACTATTCTGACTGGTAAACTTCAAAATTTCTACATTTTCTAGCCATCTTGGGTTTTCCAAATTTCGCTTTTAATCTAGATGTGTCGATTTTTCTTTTTTTCTCAATATTTCGGGTATAAGTTTAAAAACTCAAGCTTTTTTTTAAAGATTTTTTGTAAAAGCTCTCAAGACTATTTGGTCAAAAGTTACAAATTACAAAAATGGACGACAGCTTTTTCTCAAGCTGTCGAATTTTTTATATAAATTATATTTTCGAAACTACAATTATTTCTCATTATAAGTTTTTTTTTCTAGTAAACTTTACTCCTTTGGAGAAATATCGACTCCTAAAATTTTGATCCTACAAAATTCCTGTTTTTTCTGGAAATTTTACGTTTAATTAAATTCTTTTCCTGTCCGACGTTTTTTCATTCTAGATGTTATACTTTCAGTTATATTTTCTAAAAGTTTGATTACAAACTTAATTGTTTTGGAATCTAGATAATTCCACTTATACTATTTACTTTCATTTTGAAACAACTTTATTCTTCCTCTCATATTCTACAAGATCGATCTAAAACGATTGACCCAATTATATAATTACTTCCAAATGTGTAAAGCATATTAAATTTTTATCAAACTAAAATATAAATATAACTTAATTATCGTAAATGAAACGCAAATTATTTAAATCTAATAGAAGTAGCTGATAATTTTTTTTTAATTAATAAAAACTGAAATGTAAATAAAGGCAAAAAAATAGGCAAACATATTTTTATTTCAACTTATAAGCCACTAAATTTATTGAATTTAACATAAAAACATCAGCCTGTTAACTTCAAAAAACAATTAGATATTCCCTCGATCTTGATCTCTGACATGTTATTTATAACACTTTTTTTGTTTTTCACGAAACAATTCCACTAATCTGATTTTATTAAATGCCATCTAGGAGGGCGATTTTTTAATCTTTTGGTAGTCGCAGCTTCTTAAACCCTACAGAACTCTCCTTTTGAATATTCATGACAGCTAAAAAAAAGATAAGTGTATCACCCTGACAGTAACTCTAACATTTATAACTATTAAACTTTATTAACGATGTTAAAAAAAGTTTAATAGTTATGAATATTATAGAATTCCGCGAAGTAAGGGTTGAAAATGTCAGTAATTCTAACTGACAAAAAAATAATGCGCCAAATTCTTCCTTATCGAGTCCATTGTATTTTGAACGACCAAAACGAACCCAACAGAAGCTTCTGTTAAATAAAAAGACGATCACCCAATTCATGTGACTATATTCGATAACAATCAAGAAAAAACACAAATTTAAATCCTAAATAACAGGATCCAGTCGTCTTTTTTTCAAAAATATATATATGCAAAACATTTAATTCTAACGCTTTATTTGAAGATGGTGCCCATAACAATTATTAACTATATTTTTTTACAAACAAAAGATGCAAAGAATGCAAATAATAAATTTAAGGCGAAAAATAATGCATATTGAATCGATAAATCTTCGTCTATGGAGGAAGTTTGTTTTCTAGGAATTTAATTACGCTTTTAAAGCTGGTTTAGTACTCGTCTATTTTATCATTCAATTAGTGCATTTGTTTACATTTTTCTTTACATCTCTTTGCAGAACATAAACCATGTTGCATATTTTATTGATAATCTAAGTAAGATGCGTAGTTTTGAACATCTGTGTGTACTATTATACTATTAGATTCTCGGTATCTTATCTAATGTCATTAAAAGAGTATTTTAACGCCATTCCCCGAGGCTATTCATTAATAAATTTCTCTAAATTTACGACATATGTGTCAAATGCGATATAGCTAATTTCAAATGTTTAAGATTTTTTATGAACCCGACTACTTATGTGATAAAGTGAAATATATAAAATTTTTACATCATACAAATTATTAGCAATTCTAAGAAATATACTAACTCTGGCCCCGTTGTCTTGTCATTTTGCAATCGTTACATTAATGTATCTTTATAGTCAAACCTTTATGCCATTTTAATAGCATAATATTAGGTACATATACTATGCATAGCTAGCTATAAAATAAAATGTCTCAAAATTAGTAAAATTTTGGAGAAATTCTAATTCGTAATTAATTAGAAATGTATAAAGTAAAATTTGTGCAAGTCGAATGTAACAATATTTATTATATTTGGTACAGTTTCAAATTCTAGAATCCTTAAACTTTTCACACCAAACTGGAAAAACAGCTTTGTTACATGCTATCAAGCAAATGATCTATTAAGAATGGAAATAAAGGAAATGTTTGACTTCAAAGTGTTGGCAATTCGTCGCTTTCAGTTGCATTTAATTAAATGAAAGAGGAATTTCGTTATTATTTAAAGCTTAAAACAAGTGATAATTTTAATTACTTTGGCATGATTCTAAACATTACATGCACTTTTATAAGTCAGAAATAGATTTTAATGAAATGCTTTGATCATAAATTTGTGCAGTTAAATAGCTAGATAAGTAAGGATATATTTCCAAAATTATCAGTTTATAAAGCCAATATATTAATTTTTATTTGTTGTCATCAAACTTACGACATCTACGTTTTTGTTCAAGTAGATGTCGTGTTACACTCATTATTTAAATGACAGTTTTAATTTTCCTGCAAATGAAAATTTGACAAGAATTATGTATTTTTTTATCATGAAACAGTTATTAGCAGCGTATTTAAACTAATAAACACTGCAGATTCTTAAAAATTTCTTGGAAACATCATCTTTAAAATAAACTGAAAATATTTCCAAGTACTTTCACCTTAGTGCAAATTTCTTTTGGTTAATACTGAGAACTTGGAAAAAATGGATATTTTTGAACAATACCACAAATATCCTATAAGAATTTCTCCAAAAATTTCTGAAAACAATGTATGTTTTGAATAATCATAAGAAAACCATCGGTCAAAAATGTTTCCCAATTTTCGCTTACGTTTGAAAGTGTTTAATTTTTTTCGGTAATCTTTTTTTTTTTGGTTTTGTTATATTTCATCGTCAAGATAATTAAATTTTCTTTAATTTAAACGGTCTCCGAGTTCTATACAATAATTTTTCGCTGAGTTATAATCGTTCAAAACAAAAAAGTCATTTTTGCTTTTGGTAATCAATAACTCAAAACCTGCTAAAGCTAAGGAAATTTGCACTCAAGATGTGAAAAATAAAAACTTGAAGCTTTAACTGCTTTTTTTATTATTCTCTATTCAGAATATTCATTGCTATAAGCTATTTGTTTAGTTATATTAATTTCTCGATTAAAATTTTCTTCATTCATTAGTACTATATAAGCTCTTTTTATCACTGATTTATAATCTGCCAGTTTGTTTAATATCTATAAAAGAACACAAATTAGCTATTAATTCTATTTTTCTAAAGAATTAAACAAAAAACGGACTATTTTGCTATTACATATTTTGGAAATATCTCGAAAAACATAAGTAACATAATTTCTTATACATTCCAAGCGACACCTAGCTTTAAATCATATAATTCGTTAAGTAACATGATTTTTAATGCAAAGGAAAAAACTCCACGACTTGGTAAATCTGGTATTTATAAATTGAACTGTTCTGAATGTAATGCTGTATACATAGGACAAACACCACGTTATTTTCATATTAGATAGAGCGAACATCTTGCTGTCTTCAGAAATCAACATCCAGAAAGATCAAATTTTGTAAAGTACCTATTAGAAACACAACATAAACTTACATGCGCGAACACAGTAGAAATATCACCTATTTGTAATATCACTAAAAAACTTAATTTACAATCTAGTCAATTTACACTTATGAACGAGCAGCTTGATTTTCTGAACACACCTCTAATTGAAGTTTTGGACGAGCATTTGGAATAGATGGAATATTCGTAGGAGCCTGTGATCCATGGAGCTTGCTAGCATAACAAGGGCTAAACAAATTGCTGGTATGACCGCCGATGATGCAGTAATGCGAAACCTGAATCCGGTGTTAGCAAATATTTATCGAAAACCTTGTGGAATTTTTAAATTTTGTTGCGTTTTTAAAAGTTTAATAGTTATGAATATTAAAGACTTCCACGAAGTAAGGGTTGGAAAAGACAATTAACAATAGTTTAGCTAAAAATCATCGTATAGGACTCAAAAATCAGCTAAATAAAAGACAATTAAATTGTCTAGGAGAACCTAATAATAAAATTACTACAAATAATTATTGAAGTCCGTGAACTTTTATAGACATCCAAAAAATTGGAAAAATGTTCACCCCACAATTTTCTCTTGATAAATCCAAAACTGCTTTAGCTAATTTTTTTTGAGCTCAAGATCTAAAAACCAGAGACTTGGGGCTTTACCCTGATATTTTTTATTTTTCTCTGTGACTATTTTTGTTTGAGTTACAACCTTTTAAAAATTGACAAAAAATTTGGAATTTTTCTACAACCCTTCATTTTTGTATCAAAGCCCCTGGTGCCCCCCCTGGATCCGCCACTGGCTAGTAGTAGCTAATAGATATAATGAAATATAACAACTTATTATTATGTCTGCATTGAACAGTGATAAACGACGCATGAGTGATTTAAAATTTTCATTGTTCGTTTCTCGTTAAGGTATTGTTAAAAGTATGCAAATAAGCACTCCACAGTCTTTACACCTAATAAAAGTTCAATATATGCTCAATATTTATATTATATTTTTGATTCTTGCTTGAAATCTTTTCTTACTTTGGTAACATTTTAAAAATATTTAAAGATTAAGTAACACGTATCAGATTGCAGCTTTAAAATGGTGGATGCGCCGGGATCAGGTATTTGTTTACACAAGAAAAGTTACTTTAATGCTAAAATTAATTTATCTAGGCAGCCTCACTATATCCTACCGCAGCGTATTGATTAATTTACACATAAACAGATAATTAATTCCTGTTATGTATGTCGTCAAATTTAAAATACCCTTTGAAACAAAACACAAAATGGCTTATGTAAATCTTTACAAATATTAAATTATTCGCTTTATTCAGATGGCGTTTTCAGTGTCAACTTAATCTGAAATATGCGATACTTCTGTATTATTTGTTAGACATTTTTGAACAGTTTAATTGAGATAATTTATATTTTTCAACAAGCGGATACTGACATCCAAATGAATTTAGTAATTGTTATTTCAAGACCATAATTCACCAAAAATTAACATGTGTTCCTAGGGCTCGATTTCAAATTACGCGGCTTGCCTCAAATTTAAAGCCAACAAGGTCAGTTAATGATTATGTACCATCGAACTTAATATAGTGGTTAAAATGAGGACTGAGTTTACAATGACCACTAATAATGTTTTCCTTGTTTGAATAATTACCTTGCAAACCTAACAATCAACCAACGCTATCAAATTTACCCTGAATGTCATCGCTTGATAAATCTGATATAAACAAAGCACGAGAGGACATAAAATTAGAAAAAATGATAAGATACAGAAATTGCTTTGCCATATCATGGGATTTTTTAAATGCTGCGGTGAAATTAATTTGAATTAGATTGCAAATGCTCGTCAATTTTGACACGCAATTAAACTTTACAAATCAAGGGCGTCATCAATGTTTAAATTTGAAATAGCTTCAATTTCGAAATTAATAGTTTTTATTATTAAATATTCAGATGCACACCTCGTGCCCATTGTTAGAAATATTGATTCCTCGATTAGTTTCCCAGACAGTTACAGTTAAATTGCACGATTAGTTTTTATTTATTTCTATAAAAACTACCCCTGTTGGTTATTGATTTGCTGTTGGTTTCTAGTTTAACAGACTAGTAAAAAGTTATAAATATTTTCTCGAGGAACCTCGATAGTTTAAAAACAAAGCGTACGTTAAATGTGTGGTATCATTTCCCGCTCTTTAATCTTTTCCACTCGACTTAGTAATAAATTGAACTACAATTATTTAGTTGAAGAAAATCAATCACTTTTCTATTTGCCATCGGAGCCATCATGATAAATGGATTTCTAATTTTTCAACCCTTTTATGAACGAATCATCGTTTTCATTACGTTGCGGATTTGTACCAAAAATAGTTTTCAAGTTATATTTTTAACGTCAACGTAAAATTGATGTCGTGTGAAAGCACATTTGAACATAACTGGGTTACATTCATTCAAAAGTCAACAAAGTTGCTGTTTTTATCGTTAATAAAGTTTAATAGTTATAAATGTTGAATACTTTAACGATTGGTATGAAAAATAGGGGAAATTATCCGGTCAAATCTCACCATTGGGCAGGGGAATCTACGACTACGATAACTTTTTTTTGGTATTTGGTTCCATTGAAACGAATACTAAGTAGCCTCCATTCAACCGAAAGCGAAAGAAAATTTAAACGATTGTGATTCTGATTGAACAATTCTGTTGCGTTTGACGTAATTAATGGGCAAACAAAGACAACATTGACCTGTTACGCTTTATTTTCATATTTGCATCAAAGTCAAAGGCACCAAAACTTTAGTAAACACACTTATCGCGAACGCACTTTTATCGATTTGATGGCAATATATCCTTTAAAAACACAAGAAAAGATGATTGCGTAATGTTTTTACAACAAATTTTAAAATTAGAATGAACATACGATGTATTATCTGACGATAAATTGGTTACGCAATTATTTCAGACTATTATTTTCGTATACCCATTGATTCTTCGATTGGCTAATCTTTGACCAAAATAAATGCAACAAAAAATATTTTCGTGTGTGGGTCATTTTAAATGCGTGGTTGTTTTCAGAAAGGTTTCGCAAATGCTTAAGCCATTTGTTCAGACTGGAGTGTTACGTTAGTAGCGTGGTTTAAGGCGGAGATTAAAACGTTTATCTTCTTGGTTATTATTTTAAAAGTGGGTTTGTACCAGCTGAACCAATGAGATTCATGTATTATTGCAAAATTACACAATAATCCAAAGTATGTCACAATGTTTCAGATAAATGTACGTCAGAGATAATTTTATGTCATCACGATACTTAAGATTATATTTACTTTTAAATAATGTGGTGTGGTATCATTTACATGTACATAATGCATAATATGTACAGTTAAACAAATAAATATTTTTATACTACTAACAATTTAATCGTACTAGTTGTAACAAGCTTAAACTAGATATTAGCTATGATTGGAGTGTAATAAATCATAATAATTATTTTTGGTTATTGCTTGATTACGCAAATGAGTGAGGAAAAAGCAATTTTTATTAGTCTTTCATTAAGGAGATGATAAAAAAAATTTACTAAAATCAAAAATTATCTTGATCAAACGTGTCCACGAGCTGGAAAATTTTCCTCTTAAAATATTGAAGTACTTCCACTTAAGTGTCTGCTTTCAACTTTTTAAATAGCAAACGATTTTGAAATAATATTATTTTGTAGTCTGGGGTCCACCACCAATAATCTCTTATTTCTGATTTTAAAACTAAACAAAATTTAAGTCAACGCGATTTCCATTTGAGGATTTTAAATTACCCACACAATTCAATCGAAACTTAAAAAAAAATCTAAATTTGTAAAAAAAAATTGGGTTGAATTTGCAATTTTGAGAACCAGATAATGACCTTATCAATTTAAAAAAATTTCATTTACAATTAAAATTAAAGAAGTCTATTAAAAACTTGAAATTTTTTAATGATTTGATTTATTTCTCTCAAGAATTCAAAATTTGAAAAAATGAGAAAAAGTGGAGGAACTACAATTTATAAAACCTTTCCTAAAATGTTAAGAAAAATTTTGATATTTTGCAAACAAAGCTAAAATTTTGTAAAGACAAAAGAAACCTATATTTAAAAACCCAAACTGCCGCACTTAAATTGCAAATTTAAAAAAAATCTTGACTAAAATCCGGAACATTCAGATTTTCTTATACTTAATGGATTATATTTTTCTGTAAACTTTTTTCTCAATATTTACACATAATTTCCTGACTGACACAATTTGGACCCTTTTTCAGAAATTTTGATTTTATTTTTTAAAATATCAGCCCTAATTTCGAAATCTAGATTTTTTTCTAGAAGCAAGTATAAATATTTTTTTACAATTTTAAATTTTAACATTTCCAACCCTTATTTTGTGGAATTCTTTAATATTCATAACTATTAAACTCTTGCTTTTTTTGTTTTTTGTTTGTTTTTTTTTGTTTAATAGTTATGAATTTTAAAATTTATTGATATTCAGTCTTTTTATGATGATTTAAGTTGTATGCACAATCGAGTATTATTATTATTTTACAAATGATTTGATTGTAAACCCAATTTTTTTTTATAAATTTTGAATTTCATGACCACATTCTCTAATCTCTTCTTATAATTTCGAACTTAAACTCTAATTCATTTGCTGACTCTCAAATTGTTTTTCAAAGTTTCGACATCAGCCCAAAATTTTTGAGGTTTTTGCTAAACAGTCTTACTATTTTTTAAGTTCCTTTAGTCGAAATGTCGATACTTTTCCAAAAATTTCGAAATATTTTTTTATAAATTTTGAGTCTTTTTGGTATTTTGATCTTAATCTCAAGGTCGTAATTTTGAGTTTAAAGTCAAAATTTTAATAAAAACAATTCTTGTTTCCGCATCCTACTCGCAGTGCTTCGAAGGTATAATAGAGTGCGAGTGTATTGAACTTTAAAAAAAAAGTTGGATAATAATGGAAACAATTCCAAATTGAACTGAACTCGAATCTATTTTCTAAAAGTCGAGTTTTTTTTTAATTTTCGTCTTCAACCCAAAATTATGACATTTAATTTAGTTTCACTTTTTATTTTATTTCAAAGTACCGAAAATTTTCTAGAAATGTGAAGGGAATTCTTTTATTACTTTTGGTTCTTTTTAATTTGATCTTAACATTAGGGTTTATAATGTTTTTTGTAATTTTGAGTTTAAATTTGAAATTTTAGGAAAAACCAGAATAATTCTCAAGTCTGAAATTGATAGAAACTTTTTTGTGGAACGGACTGGTCCTTGGTTATCTTCAAAAACTGAAATACAAATCTAGTCCCCTGAAAACAAGAAATATTAAAAAACATGACAAAGGAACAACATTTGTTGTGTTTTTTAATCTTTGTTGGTTTCAAGGAACAAGATTTGTATTTCAATTTTTGAATTTATAGAAACAATTTTAAATTGAATTCAGTACAATTTATTTGCCAAATTCGAGTTTTTTTTTTAACGAATTCAAGCCAAAATTTTGATTCTTGCTAAATAGCTTCATTTCTCATTTTAATTTCCAAACATCGAGCATTGAAATATCGACAATTTTCTAGAAATTTCGGGAGAATATTTTTATTTAACCTTGACTTTGAAATGTTTTTACTTTTTTTTGAAATGTTAAGTTCAAATACGAAATTTTGGTAAAAACAATAAAAAATTTCAAGTTCCAAATTTATAGAAAAAATCTCAAATTAAATTCAATAAAATTATTTGTTAAGTTTCAAGTTTCCTTTCGAAATTTTGACTTAAAACCAAAATGTTGATATTTGCTGAAAAGTTTGACTTTTTTTAATTTCTGTTTTATCTCGAAATGTTGACATTTTCTACAAATTTCGAGAACATTTTTTAATACATTTTTTGATATTTTAACCTTAATTTTGGAAGTTTTTGAAAGTTTGAGTCTAAAATCGAAAGTTGAGGGAAAAAATAAAATTTCTTAACTAAATTCGAGTTCAGTTGGAAACTATTTCTATTAATTTAGAATTAATAGAAACAGATTTGATTGAACTCGAATTTATTTGACTAATTTTGAGTTTCTTTTTAAATTTTTCAGTTAAATAAGTTCATGGTTGACAAAAATACGTAAAAAAGTACAAGTTTAAACTTATAAACATAAATTAAATGAATAAACTCATCTCGAAATGTCAACAATTTTCTAGAGATTTCTAACTACTACATTTTTTTTATAAATTTTGGACCTCTTGATTATTTTGGGTTTAAAGTCGAAATTTAAAGGAAAAATTCCCAAGTACCAAAGTTATAGCAACAATTCAAAATTGGCAATCGAAATTTTAAAAGAGTTCAAAATTTTGAGACGAGACTAGAGTCGAAATTTAAAGTGTTTTAGAAAGTGTTGGAGTTCACGGTTGACCAAATAACGTAAAAAGTATCTACAAGTTCACAATTTCAATAAATTGAATAAATAACTGTATCTCAAAATGTCGACAATTTTCTATAAATTTTGAAAACATTGCTTTATAAATGTTGTGGCTTTTTTGATTATTTTGACTTTAATCTTGAATTCTACATTTTTTTATTTGAAAGTTTAAGTTTAAAGTCGAAATTGTCAAAAAAATTTCCAAGTATGAAAGTTATAGTAACAGACCCAAAATAACACTCAAACTTTTGAAAAAAAGTCTAAATTTTGAGATTAAAGTCGAAATATTAAGACTTCAAATTTCTAGAAGGTGTTCGAGTTCATGGTTGACATAAAACCGTAAAAAGTACAAATCTAAATTCAGAATTAAAATAAATCGGATGAAACAATTGTCAAAAAAGTTTCGATATTTATTTAAAGAAAAATAATCTCAAGGAAAGTAACACATTAATACATTAATTTTTTTGTATTGCAGTCAAAATTTTAAGAATTCAATTTTTTTTAAAAGAGCTCGAGTTTATGGTTAACGAAAAAATGTAAAAAGTACATATTTAAAGTCAGAATTTCAATTGATTGAATAAATTTTCAAAAAAGTTTCGATATTTATTTAGAAAAAAAAAACGTAATCTCTAGAAATCAGGACGTTAATTTTTTGAGATTAAAGTCGAAATTTTGAGAGTGTTTAAATTTTTAGAGTGTTCGAGTTCAGGGTTGACCAAAAATCATGAAAAGTAGAAGTTTAGACTCAGAATTTTAATAAACTGAATGAATTAATTTTCAAAAAAGTATCGATATTTATTTAGAAGAAAACGAAATCTCAAGGGAACTGGCACGTTAATGTTTTACAGAAAATCTGTCATCGCGAGCTCTGAATATTTTGTCGATATATGAATAGTCAACATATTATTAATTACTATTTATTATATTGTCTACTTAAAATTATGTTATTTTTTTAAAATACGAGTAAACCAACCATCTTTTATCACTGTGTGTTATGTTTATTGTTATTATCATTTATAACAACGAGAGTCCGATGGAAGAGATATTTTTGGTTGTTAACTCAATAATGCCAAAGCGTTCTGTAAAAAGTATATTAAAGCTTCCACTTCCATTAAGCACAAGCTAATTATGGGGCGTTGAACGTTCCAAATTGATGATTTTTTTTTATATCCCTACATGAGCTTCTGAAATTAATTATTGATTAAGATTATAACCAAATCACATTTAAATTAATTAGGATTATTATAACAGGGCGCAAGGAAACTTTAAATCATATTAAGACCCTTCAGAAATTTCCCATCAATGGAAAAACGTATATGAAAATCTTCCATTTCAAGTTATTATAAAAGAAGCTCTTAACTAGACATATAATTAATCAAATTAGTTTATCTTGTGTAAATAACGAATTTGTGTCATATAATTTTTATCTAAACTGTCCACATTGTTAATCAATAGGTTTTAATGTAAGTCATAATTTATATAATTTAAGGTTAAATGCATTTTAAGCTTAAGGTCATCCTCGTTGAGAAACATATTATAGAATAAACATTTAAAATTAAAATTGAAGCAAAGAAAACTTGAAACTATTCACATTTCTAATTTTAAACAACTTTCTACTTTGTTGCAGGGTGAAAAGGGTGTCAGATGCTCATCTGGCTGATTTAGAAACACGAGTAGCCCTAAACGACAAATTAAAAGGAATAGCCATCACTATGCCAGTAGGAGGAGGATTAATAGACCCAAAAAAGATGTAAGTGTAAAAATATAATCGACGTAACTAAACATGAGCTCAAAGTATAATCCAGAACGAAAAATGACTGAAACAATGTCTAAAAACAGGGTAGAAGATATCTCTCTAAATTTGTTATAGAAGTTATAGAAGACTCTCACGTCACAGACACCTATCGAGCTCGAAACACCACGAAAGCCGTAAGAAATAAACGCTATTAAAGGGACACGATTAGGTTCAAAGAGGTAAGTTTTGGTAAAAGAAGTTACCTTAAAAAATTTCGAAAGAGGCATTTTGATAACTAGGCGTTCCAATCAATTTAATTACGACAATATGTATATTTACCTAAATTTTTTTGATAAAAAAAAATGCTTTTTCAACTTCCTCGCACTAAAAATTATGTTGGATGTTGACTAAGGGTTTCACCCCTGGAACTGAGTATACTCAATAGTGAACCCTTTAACCACCTCAGCAGACTGTGAACATTTTATTGCACGGGGCGATTTGGGAGCGGAATGGTTTCTTCAAAATTGTCAGCATATTTTACTTGTACATAAACAAATTTTTGTGGGAAATTTGAACTGATATAAAAGACCTAAACCATAAACTCTTTACTACGTGGTCCATAAATATTTCAGGAGAAAAAATTGCAGTTCTTTTTTTTTTTCTTATGAGAAAGCATCAACTCCCCCAAATTACGAAGTAGTACGCAAAGTAGTTGATCATACACTTAATCTACTGAGCATTCTCGCTGTTATCAGCTGCCTGAAATAAAAACTAAGTCTTGAAAGCAAACGCAGTAAATTTAACTGCTTGTAGTAACCATCAAATCCGCTTTATAATGCAAACGCTAACGACGTAACTACTTTACCCTTAACATTTCAGTCCTACACGTCTGGATTATAATTTGATCGCTTTACATATTTTCATAAAGTAATAGATCTGGAGAAATCTAACGAAATCTTTTTAAACATCAGCTAATCTCTAATACCCTAACTGAGATTATATGCTTTAACATTTTTTTTTTCTTGCAGTGGCAGACGCCGCCGATCTGAGTCGCCAATGCTAGAAGCCATGTTCAATACTGAGGAAGATTCGGAAGAAAGCGATGCCTTAAGTCCAGAGGAACTGCTCTATATATTCAAGTTAGGGCTGAGGCAGTTAAGGAGCAAGGAAAACAGCTACTGATTTCATTATTATAAAGTCGACTTAACTATGCAGGAACCTTTCCACAAATAGTATTAATCGCAATAAACAGTTATTATTATGTCAGTATTGAAAATCCAATTCGCTAAATGAAACATTGTAAGAATTTTAAATTAAATTAATTTATAAATCAAAATTGTTCGCAAATTTTTCATGATGTGGTTTCAGTTTGTTTTAATATTGTTAATTTATTGAATTAATTATAAGGTTTATGCATTGTTCAGCATACTTTGAAATGTATGCAAGTTTAAATGTGATAAAATGACATTCCCATTATAATGTTCCTTTGATATTGAAAAGTAACAGTGAAAAAAAGCTGTACCTTAAACTTGGATATGTTTCTAGTTAAATTGAAATATTCCCGTCTTAGCTGTCAACCTGATTATTTGTTCCTGTTAAAGCAAAAATTTTATCTTTGTATTGGTATAAAGATAGCATTGCTGCTAAAATTGGCATATCAATTGTATGTTATTGTAAATGTTTTAACAATTAAAACGTGTTGGGTATTTTTAGATACCTTCGTGATCAGTATTATTTTTGTAGTCTATTAATTTATTTTTAATTTATTGAATTTCTAGATTTGTAATTTAATTTTTGTAATAAAACTTTTTATTATTATTTTCATTTTAATGTTTGAATCTCATTAAATATTTTATTACAGAAATCAAAACTACAAATCTGTGTAGATTTGTATCTATCTAAGTTATTGTTTTTATTATTAATTTTTTATACGTTTCCTAATTTATTTTCTATATGTAAATATTGTTTTGTAAAAATAAATATTTTTCAAGTTGAAGTTAACTTTTTATTTATCCAAAACAAAGCTAAATATCTGAATTTCTGAAAAAACAGTAAATTTCGTATTAGTCATAATCAGGGCTATTTTTTTCGTTCCGGTTTTCGGTTTTTGTCCCGGTAAAAAAATTATATCGGTTTGGTTTCGGTTTCTATTCCGACAAAAATAACTCATTTATTGATTTTTGAAAAGTTTTTCAAATTAAATATTGATTTTCTAACAATTTTTTTTTTGAGTTGAAAACTGGAAAAAATTGGCTTACATTAAAAAGTACTCAAAATTTTGGGAAAAAGATTTACATTCTAGAAAAAACCAAATTTCCAAAAAAATCGAAATTTTTGTCATAATTAAAACTTCGAAATACACTCATAATTTTTAAAAAGTCGAAATTAAGAGAAAAGTCCAAATTTTGAACAAAGAAAGTTTTGTAAAGTTAATATGTTGATAGGTCTACATTGTGGAAAAGGTCGAAAGTTTCAGTAATAAAGCGAAATTTAAAAAAGTCAAATTTTTTAAATATATTCAAATTTTTAACAAAGGTGAATTATGTTTTTTTCAATTTATTTAACATTTCTTCGGCCCAGTTTGGAAATATTTAAATTTTTATGGTTTGTTGACAATTTTCTAAACAATTTTTGAAATGCGACTACGTGATATTTAAATTTATTGAAAACGTCACTGCAAGACAGTTCACAAATTAAGAGGTTAGTTTATTTTACATAGAATAGAAATAATGAAAAATAGGAGATCAAAAATTAGACATGGAAAAAATAAAAAAAATTATTTTTTTTTTGTTTTTTGATAAATTAGGAAAATGTAAAAAATACATAAAAAAGGTTGTAGCACTGGACATCGATGTCATCGATGTCCAGTGTGATTACAAAGAAATGAAAATTTCCAGAAAAATTTGAAGTTTGAGAATAAGTCGAATTTTTGAAACACAGTCAAATTTTTCGAAAAAAAAGCCCAATTAAAAAAAATTCGAAATTTTTCAATATTTTCAAAATTAATTCTAAATTCCAGAAAAACTTGAATTTTTGAAAAACTTGGATATTTTTAAAATGCAGTCAAAATTGGAAAACTGGACTATTTTTAGAATGTCGAAGTTAAACAACTAACAGCCGGATTAAAAAATGAAATTTCATAAAAAATCGAAATTCTGAAAGTTCATGATTTTGAAAAAAGTTAAAATTTCGAAAAAAATGGTTGAAATTTTAAGAAAAAGTCAAAGTTTTGAAGAAGAGAGATTTCGAAAAAAGTACAATTTTGAAATGTACAAATTTTCAAGAGTTGCAATTTTGTATGATATATTGAATTTTTAAAAGTCAAATTTTTCAAAAAGAGTTTAAATTTTGGAAACATTCTACATTAAAAAAACAATTTTGAAAAAAGTCAACATTTGCAATGAAACTCGAAATCTCTCCTACGCTTTAAGAATCTATACAGAAATAAATTCCGATTAATAAGGTCAAAAATAGGTTGAATTTGTTACGTTACAGACACAATTATTAAATTTCGATCATAATTATTACCTAATATCAATAAATAGTGGTCGCAGCTGTTGTGTAAAAAAAAAGATATTTTGAAATTAAATGAGTATGAACGTTTTCATTTTCTAAGGGAAGCTGCGCTTCCCTAGCTTCCATGAAGAACATGCCACTGGAGTGGATTAAACTTAAAACATAAGCAAGAAGATTTTTTCAAATAAATTTAATTCGAATAATTTATGGTAGTTTGACTTTTATCACAAACTGTTCACTCTAAAGTTAAAATTTTTAATTATTTCTGAACATTTGGTTATAATATCGAAATTTCGACTTCAATCTAGAGACATGGATTTGCTAAATAAAATGCGAATACATTTATTATTTAAATTTCATCATCACCTTAAAAGCTGTACTCTTTCAATAAAATTTCGAACTTAAAATTGTACAAAGTACAGACTTTTAACTTTGGAAATGTTTATGTTGAGATAGGTGGTTGAAGGTGGTAGACTGGAACTTTCAGTAGTCCGAGGTAGTGCCACCCCAGGTATCACTAGGAGATGAAATGATGCTTACATCATGTTTCCGTCTCTAACACGTGAGAGTCGGTTTCTGCTATTCTTTTTTCCTCATCCTGTCCTTTTTATTATTTCCTTTTTCATGTACTCTGATTTTTTCTTATAATTATCAAAAACAAAGATGATGGATTCTCCTCGTGCAAAAAATTCTGGAACGCAAACTACCCTCCCGTTCGGATATCCGGGTGGAGGGTGACGAGGGAATCCAAAATCGACGGAAAACTTTAATGTACCACAGGCCAAGTTCATTCAAAATTCAATTCTGTCACATTCGGGGTCTAAACTTAAATCTAAACTCGGTTCATCAAGACCTTCAAAAGGAAAGACCCCATGTGCTGTCTCTGACAGAAACCCAAGTCTCCCCATCCATCAATACAGCCCATTTGCTTTGCGCTAACTACGACTTGCACACAAAATTTCGACACAAGAGGGGAATTTGTGCTTTTACGCGAAGCGACCTGTCCTGCCAATGAGAAGAAGCACTGGAATCTGCTGATCATGATGTGATTTGGCTGAAAATCTTCTCCAAAAGCGAAGTAATATTCATTTGTTCACTTTATTTATCTCCAAACGATCCCTCATACAGACAGCTCTTCTCTTATCTCTCCGTAACCTTTGATCACCTACAAACGAATTAACCAAAAGCTAAGGTTGTCTTTCTCAGTGACTTCAACGTACACAACATCCCCTGGTTAAGATTTTCTTCCCGAACTGACGACGCGGGAAGGGTGGAAGAGGCTTTCACTATCACTTGTGGACTATCGCAATTAGTTGAGGAACCCACAAGAATTCCTAATGTAGATACCCATCAACCTAATCTACTCGACCTTTTCCTTACAAATTCACCAAATTCATATAAAATCTCTGTGAATCACCGCTTGGAAATTCGGATCACAAGCTTGTAGCAGCCTCTCGTTCGCTTCATGTACCACCTCCTTCCCAGACGCAGTCCCGTAGGGTTTGGCACTTTAACTCTGCAAACTGGGAAGAATAAAGAGACTTCTTTGCATCTTTCCCATGGCAGGAAGTCTGCTTTAACTCAGGCAAACCTTCCTTAGTCGCCGAATCCATCACGGAAACTATCCTGATTGGTATGGAATGCTCAGTTCCCCACTCCCAAAAGAAGTCTGCGTCCAGTAAATCTTGGTTCAGTAAAAAATGTACTTGGGCTGTCTCCTGCAAAAATGGCGCATATCATCGTTGGCGAAATAATCCCTCAGTCGAGACTCGGACCATATTTGTAGATGCATGAAATTCTTGTAAACAGATTATTGACGAGGCAAAAGGTAATTTTGATCGTAAAATACGCCAGAGGCTTATCAACTGTCCGAACGGTTCCAGGTCCTTTTGGGGATTTGCAAAGTCGATTGGAAAGAATTTTACACCTTCAAATTTTCCACCTTTACTCGATGAAAATAGCAATATTGCTACTGCCTCCAAGGAAAAGGCTGACATATTAGCCTGAATGTTTGCTGAAAATTCCAATCTTGATTCTCGAAACGCAGAACCTCCTATTCTCCCTAAGGTTCGATGCCTGAAGTTGTTTTCAGACAACGCACAATTAGGAAGATTCTCCTTGAGCTCGACACCTCGAAAGCTTCTGGCCTTGATGGTATTCCCGCTATTGTTCTTCAGAAGTGCACCCCAGAGTTGACTCCTATCCTAAGCAAATTGTTCACACTCTCTTACAACAAAGGTGCATTCCCTAACATCTGGAAATCTGCTAGAGTGCAGCCTGTCCCTAAAAAGGGAAAAAGAAATCTGGCTAACAACTATCGCCCTATATCTTTATTACCCGTTAAATATAAAGTGATGGAAAAGGTTATCAACATCAATATCTGGAGGAAAATAGAATCATCTCCGACAGACAATACGGTTTTAGACAACAACGTTTCACTGACGATCGACTGGCATATATTACTCATATCTGTAACTCAGCTATGGAAAAACATGGTGAGGCTAGATTGTGGCATTGGATATCTCAAAGGCTTTCGACAGAGCCTAGCACCGATCTCTTCCCGCCAAATTAACATCTTATGGTCTTCTTCCTGGACTCTATCATTTGATATCCAATTTTCTCGCAGACAGTTCTCTTCAGGTCGTCGTCGATGGCATCTCATCCGAGACATTTGCTATTAACACAGGGGTGCCTCGGGGGTCTGTTCTGTCTTCTACTCTATTTCTGTTACACATAAACGATCTCTTAGCTTCAACTTCCAATCCTATATACAGCTACGCAGATGATAGTAACCTTGCGTCATCTTTTTTCTCCGACAAACCATTATCTATCGCTGCTTCAGATTGATTAAGGGAACAGCAGATGTAGACGATTAATCGGGATCTTGAGATTATTCTGGAATGGGGTAAGAACAATTTGGTCGACTTCAACGCTTCAAAAACTCAGGCCGCGGTTTTCTCCAAGAAAACATCAAGGGGTAATGCAACAAACATACTAATGGACGGTAAAATCCTTCCAATGTGATCCAATCTATCTATCCTAGGAGTGAATGCGAGCACTAACTTCTCTTGGGACGACCATGTGCGCGCCATTGCCAAATCCGCCTCTCGGAAGCTAGGCTTTCTTTTTAGAGCTAAAAAGTACTTCACATCTCATCAGCTATTAACACTATACAAAGCTCAAGTTAGGCCAACACTAGAATACTGTTCTCATGTTTGGAGTTCAGCCCCAAAACACACTTTAGCCCTCTTGGATTCAATTCAAAGAAGAGCGATTCGCCTAATTGATGACGAGAGTCTGACCGATTCTCTTGAAACACTAAAGCACAGGCGTATGGTTGGTGATTGTCTCTTTTCTACAAGTACTTTGATAATGGTAAATGCATTATGCTGAGAAGATGCCTATTTGAACTGTATAGTTCTTTTAAAAAGTAGGATTCAGTTCAGTCAAAATATGGGCCAACATACTTAAATAAGACAACTTGGGAAGATTAAACTAACAAGAACCCCGATAGTATTAAATATTAGTTGAATAAGATACCTCTATTGATATATATTTTTATACTGATTGCAACTGAAAAAAGTTTTTCATAATCGATTAATAAAAAATGGTGTCTTCACCAAAATATATTAAATTCAAAGTGCCAATATTCGAGCAGATCTTGTTTACGCGACCACGACAATGAGTAATTTAAACTTGAAACAATTGCAACTTGCAATTATTTTAACTATTCATCGTTATTTGTTGTGTCGGTTTCAACAAATGCCCTTGAAAATAGGCACTTAATTAAACTAATTTTGGCAAATATCTTCGTAATTTATGAACAGATTATGAATTTTTTTATCTTGCATTCAGTATAAATATAAAAAGATATATTAAGCGAGGTATCGCAAGGAGTACTTTTCTATTTGAATTTTTAAAGTTGGGGTTGCTAGCGGTTAAGAGTAAAGGAGTAAGTGGTTGAAAATTGCATATCCAAATGACAATTTAAATATAAAAAATAGACATATCTGACGATTTTTCTGAAATATGTTTTTTCGCGGTTTTATAGAATTTATCCCTTACATTTGGGAAGCACTTTATACTTTTTATTTCCCTAGATATCCACTGTGCTAATGTTAATTGAAAAACCTTCTATGTTATTTAAACTGTTGTTTTAATTAATTTCAATTTTACTAATACAGTGTGACCTCAATATAACGAGTCTCAATATAGCGAGCCTCAATATAACGATTTGCTCGATTTAACAATTTTTTCGAAATCCTCTAGAACTCTTCGTAAGTGATAATGCAAAATATACGTTTGTATTACAAATATATTTGTCAAAAATCTCTTTATAACGAATTTTCAATAATTACAGAATATAAAAAGAAAGCGATATTTACCTCATTTAACGAATTTTTCAATTTATACCGTACCGTATCCTATCAATTATTTACACTCAATTCCACAATAATTCATGTCTCGGCAGGTTCGGATACGTTAAATTTTTGACAAGACAATCATTGTTATTTGATACCAAGTATTGTAAACACCGCTGCTTGTCTCTGTTCTTAGTTTTAAAGTTACGATGGATAAGAAACAAAAAAGGTTTTGCTCAACGCATTAATCGAGTCAGCAAATATACATATCTGTGATCTTTACTGAATGACCAATGGGATCACTCTCAAGAAATAAAATGTCGTATTGAAAAGGCAAGGGCTGTATTCATTAAAATGGCAGCACTTTTTAAATGTCTTACTTTATGGTACAGAAGTCTGTACAAAAACTGAAACCACTAACTAACTATCATAAAAATACAAAAGTTAGAATAGCTGGGACACATAATGAGGAAAGAAAGGAGATATAGTTTATTATAGCAAATACTACAGGGAAAAATACCAGGCAAACGAAGTCCAGTCTGCAGAATAATTTCTTGGTTAAAGAACTTAAGAACATGGTTTTCGTTAACAACTAGCCTTTAGAGCAGCCATCAACAAAATTATAATAGCCAGAATGATCGCCAACATTCGGAACGGATAGGCACCAAAAGAAGAAGATCCATTTCTTCCCCAAAATTATCGATTCGTGGCATTTAACCAGTTCTCCTACAGAGAAAGGATATTAAAACATAATCGTTAAATAAGTATACAGACGACCCTTGCCTCTAACTCTAATAGTTCGATAAGAGGCTGTTAATGAAATAGTAAGGCGCCCGAATTGCCTTCTTCTGAAAATGTTTTTTAACCCAATAAACATGTGCTTAATTTTCCCAACTCGCAGAAGCTTCAGGTACTCGGCAATTGTAAAAGAGAGTATCCTATTTTGCAGGCTTTAAGCGGATACACTATCACCTTCGTATTCTTTTGCCAAAGAAAACTTCAGTTCTTGAGGTACTAGAAGCGAATTCATTTTTGAGAGAGGCAGTATAGATTATACAATATCTGCAATTAAATCATTCGTTTCAGATCTGTGTTTTCATATAATCGGTCCAAGAAAAAAACTCTTTGGGTTTTTAACCTTCGCTTGCTGCACCAACTAAAGCATAAGCATATCAGTATTATCTGCAGGAATACCACCAAATTCACATATGATATTGTTAAGAGAACAATTCGCTTAACTAAAAATTTGCTCTTTACCATCTACATCATCAATAAACCAGCTTAAGCTAGTAATTGAGAAAGAAACGTTTTTGTATTTTATTTGCCAACTTGATGTATGTTTTAACCTATGACACCATACCACCTACACTAGTGTCTTTATCTTTAAAAACTTGCCATATCTCTTTAAACATGGTCGAAATAAAAAAAATGTCAGCCTGTCTACGTGTTTAATATTCTTTCTCGGTGAATGGAATGCGTGAATGCTAAGAAGTCGATGATTTCAAGACAGAAATGCATAAACTGATAAAACGATGGAAATTTAATTTTAATATTTTTTATTCTCGGAATTTTATTAGAAATATAAATATATTATTAAGCTAAATTATTTTACTAGATAATTGCATTTAAATCTAATTTACAATGAAGATAAAGGTAATTTAAAAACCAACCCTATAGGGAATGCAAAATGGAAAACATGTAATGACTAATAAAATAAATACCCATTTTGGATTTACTGTGATATGTGTACGTAAAATAACATAGGTGAATATTTTGGCACTCTCTAGATGCACAATTAAATGCTTTTCATCTGTGCAAAATTTTTGCGGTTTTTTGAGGCTACAAGCTCAGGTTACTCCTATAAAGGCATTGAAGCGATTTCCAGCTTCATCCAAATTATTTTGCTAAGAAAAAATCGGAATTTCACAGGCTACATTTAAATATGCAGTTCAGATTTGTGGCCCAATATTCGGAATATACTCAACAAAGCAATTCGAGTTTTAACCGGAATAAAAATAAATTATGATGACGGACATCAACAAGAGATTCCAAAGGATTCCTCAACAAACTAGCAAAATTAGTTAATATTAAAATGAAAAAATATGCTTCCAATCATAGCAAATGGCCATCATAATTTTACTTGATGGCATGAAAACATTAAGTAGCATTTTGTTTCGATCGCCCATTAAACACAAAGATTTAAATCCGCGATACTCTCTTTACAAACCGCAACAAACGGATACCAAATAGTCATTTTTTCTCAAGAATAGTTAGCTCTAGACAATTTTTTAAGAGATATTTTTTTGTTTTTAATAAATACTCTATGGTAAAATAGCGCTGATCGATAACATAGAAAGGTAGGCGCAGAAAACTATCACCCAGTATGTCGCCTTTGCTAATATGCTAGAAAGAAATAATAGTTTTAAATTACAACACGATTGGTAAAAAGATTACAAAGTTATTAATTAAATTATTTTTTTAATGACAACTTTGAAAGTTTATAATTTTCAAAATAAAAATTTTTTTATTAAACTTTTTTCGGATTTATCATCAAGCGTTGCCTGGGAACTTTGAGGATTCTTTGTATAATTTTGTGTGTTTAATAAAGAGTTAATTATGTTTCCTATATGGTATTATCATTTCCAATGTCTCCGTTGGTTGCAAGGATTGCGAAATCTGTGAATGTTTTTAAATAATCCGATTTTAACCCATTCAGTGCTGATTCAAAAATGTATGAAAACTACAGATGCTCAATATATCTTATACTATTAAATGAGTTAAATTTGTTTATATGTATATACTATGGCATATTCATTTTTCGGTAAAACGACTCTAATGGTTTTGATAAAATTGTTAACTAGGGATTTTTTGAGTCAAAAAGACGATCCAGATGTGTCCAGATTGTGTCTTGGTTAAAATTGGGAATCAACAGTTTTTGAGAACATTTTAATTCTTCAGGAATAAATTTTTTCACTTCTAAACAGCTCCATCGACTTCGATGAAACTTGGTAACTAAGGTTTTTTTGGTTCAAAAAAATAATGCAGATAGATGTCACCATTTTTAGGGACATCTTGCTCCTCGAGGAAGAAATTTTTATCGCAGAAACGGTTGTATCGGTTTCGATGAAATTTGGTAAATAAGGGTTTTTTAGATTAGGAAAACAATAAGTATATAAATTTGAGATGGCATTTTGTCAGGAACATCATTGGCTTCCAGGAACAATTTTTAATTCCGAAAGGGCTTTATCGATTCCGACGAAACTTGGTAAATGGGGGATTTTTGTGTCAAGAAAATGATCTAGACGGATTCAATTTTAGTAAAATTTTGGTATCGCCATTTTTAAATTTTTTAGGAACTTATTTTTTCTTGAGGAACAAATATTATTTATATCTGAAATGATTCTGCGTATGTTCTATCGATCTCAACCAAAGTCGGTAACCAAGTCCTAATGCACAGACCAATAGGTTTGAGCATTTAACAAATTCGGAGTTTGGAGAGCAAAGACCAGTTTCGATCGTATTAGATCTCGTCAGTTTGGTATATCCAACCCGAATGCTGACAAATGCTCCGGCAAGTATGTACTATAGATTCAACAGACATCCTCCTTGTGACTTTTAAGTACTACCACCTATTAGTTCATAGAAGAAACTGGGGACAATTCCAACAAGAGCAGGGCTGCATACTGCTATTATCCTTACTGTTTATTTGCATAAGACACTTCTTGGAGTTGTCCACAGATTCTTCTATGAACCAATCGGTGGGTACTTAGGAATCACCAAAAGGATATTTGTCGATTCTATAGTATACAGGGTCCGCCATTAGTGCGTGGACGGAGAATAGCTCCTAAGCCTGAGAAGATATCAAAATAAAATTTTACCCAGTGACGTACATATACTTGGAGTACATTTTAAAATTATTTTCATTTTATTGTACCAATCATATCCAGAGTGTTGATGCAAACTTTTTTTTTTAAATAGAACACCTTATATATTTTTACACATTTGGATAACCCTATAAAGATCCAGCAAAATAATATAGAGTTTATGGGGGTTTTAATGGATCGTTTTTCTAATGCAGGATCATAAATCAGGAGATAGAACTCCGATGCAGTCATTTGTAAACACTCAGTGTGATGTAGTATTAACCAATTTTTTGCAACAAATTTAATAATTGATATCTTTTCAGTTTCCATAAACCATAAACTTGTTGTCTTATATTACTTAATTATACAGAGTGATGGAGGTTTGCAAATCCAAAAATTACTAAAAAATCATATATATTATTTTGCTGCCCTTTCCTAAGGCTATTTAAATATGTAAAAATATAGAGGGTTCTATTTAAAAAAGAAGTAAGTTTATTCTTCATGGTAGACCTTTATTGACCGCATTTCAAAAACTGTTTATAAAATTGTCAACAAACCATAGAAATTTAAATATTTCCAAACTGGGCCGAAGAAATGTTAAATAAATTGAAAAAAACAAGTAAGTTTATATTAACACTCTGTATATGATTGACGCAATAAAATGAAAATAATTTTAAAATGTGTTCCCTATAGATGAAAACCACTGGACAAAATTTCATTTTGATATCTTTTGAGGCTTAGGAGCTATCCTCCGTCAACGCACTAATGGAGGACCCTGTATATATACTTGCCGAAACATTTGTCAACATTCGAGTTGATGAGCTGATAAGATCTAATAAGATCAAAACCAGTCATTGGTTTCCAAACTCTAAACCTGATAAATGTTCAAGCCTATTGGTCCGTGCATTTAGATTAAAGTCTTCTGGGGCTTCCCTAGAGAACAACGACTTCGCTAAGTGTTTGTGGCTCAACTGTTGATAGTTCAGATACTTATGATCCACTATACACTCTTAGGGGGCTGCATACTCTGGTCTAGGTTCCATTCTATTTGCATCGGTAACCAAAATTTTTTTGAATTGAAAAAATTATCTGTAACATTTTAAGATGACAATTTTTTTAGGGACTTTTCTTCCTTCAGGAACAATTTTTATCTCCGCAACGACTCTTATCAGTTTTGATGAAACTTGGTGACAGGGAATATTTGGGTCAAGGAGATGATCTAGGTAGATGCAATTTAGCAATTTTAGTAAAAATTCTAGGTCACCATTATTAGGGACATCTTCCTGATTGAGAAACAAACGTTTATCTCCAAAAAGTTTCTATCGATTTCAATGAAACTCTTGTAACTAAGGGTTTTTTGGTTCAAGAAAACAATCTATATAAATTCAGGATCAACATTTTTTTAGGGGCATCTTCCTCTTTCAGGAACAATTTATATGTCCGAAACGACTATCAATCACGATGAACTTGGTAACTAGGACATTTTTGGGTCAGAAAAATGATCTAAATATCGAAGCAATTTTAGTAAAAATTCAGATCCTTACTTATTAGGAACATCTTCCTCCTTGAGGAACAATTTTTTCTTTCTGAAACGTTTCTCTCGATTTCCAGAGAGAGGATCACTATTTTTAGGGATGTTTTTCTTTTTCAGGAAAAATTAAAACTCAAACTTCGATGAAACTTGACAACTAGAAGATTTTTGGGTGATAAGTGTTATTTTAGTAAAATGTCGATGTCACCATCTTTTAGGGACATCTTACTCGTTGAGGACAGGATAAAGATAAGAAACCTTTAGCGTACGGAAAATAGACCTATTGAGATTTTTAGAACAAAATGACACTTCGAGAAAAATTACATTTATCAAACGAACAGAAAGAGATACATATCAGGCGAGCCAATCACAGCAAATTCAGTTTGCTACTCTCCCCCTTGAGGCTTTCTATTCTGGACGCTTGCAAGATTCCAAAAAAATTTTAATTTGTGCCTATTTTATGTTTCCTGCACTATAGTGACTCTAATATATTTTTCAAAACGCATTTCACTTTATTCACAATCCAGTTTGTTATTTTTTCGAACATAAAAATCACAAAGCAAAGATAAACAAAATATATCTGTCAATAAATGCCCCCCTTAGCCTAATCCTTCTAAAAAATTGCACTAGCACTAGCAAAAGGGATATTGATTAAAGGGAGGGAGATGAGGATGTGTGTCGGTAACAATAAAAAATGTCCCAAAATAATTTTTGACGACCAAAAATAAAAAACGGGCATCATTTTCGTATTTGCCAATAATTTTTTACAATTAAAAAACAGTTACCCCAAAAAAAAATAGTCGACTAAAAAAGGATATCATGCCCTTGAATTCTCAAAAATCGGTATTTTTTGCGTCCTCCTGGGTATAAGGCTAAGCAAATATTGTAAAATTGTGAAATTTGACAGAACATACTATAATTATATGATAATAAATTGAACAAAACTTTAAAAAAATATAGGTTATTATTGTACGTGTAAATTTAACTTTACAATGCGATGCAACTTTAATATGAAAAAAAAAGTGAACAAATAGAAGTGCTGATGTAAATATGAACAATTTTGTAACATTATTTGTATTAAGCGGAATTTTTGAGGCCTAGGCACGCTGCGCGTGTTTTGAGCACAAAGCGATTGTTCTTATGGGCACGCTAAGCGTGTTCTTAGCATGGTAAGCGTTAACAGTAAAATTTCGGCTTTTAATGTAAAATCTCAACTGGTTTATAATAAAAAATACGATTTTTTTATAAAGTGTGTGTTTGTTTCGAAATTTTTAATATCGATTTCAGCCGAATCAGGCAGAGTAACCAAATATCTAGTTTCAGTAGACCTTCAATGATGAATGGTCCGCCATACACGAACTAATCTGATTTGCGGATTTAATCCGTAAAGGTATATTTGCGTACTTAACTCATCACATACCAAATGTGATGCTCTCCACTAACGTACATATATTAGATCTTCCAATTAAATCCGTCAGTTAAAAACTTCGTTAGTGTGCTAATACTCGTCACTTTTGTACGAATTGGACTCAGCTCGTGGCATTTTTGAGTGAAAGATGTCAAAGTCAGAACGAATCAAAGCCTTTAAAGGCCCCAAGTGAGATATTTAGTCTATGCAAGATAAGTTTGCCGATCTGCGTATTTACTTTGAGAATTTGGTCTGTGGCTCGGCCCCATCCATTAACACAAAATTAATTCTGCCGATTTAATATGTACCATATCCAATTAGTGAAGTAATTCATTGATGTATAGCAAGCTAATGTCACGAAGACAAAAGTGAAATTTTTTTCATATATTTTTAGATTTGTTAAAATGGTGAAATAGAACCATATTTGATTTGATTTTATGTAAGTAAAAGGCGCATTGCTTGCTTGCCTTTTATTCGTTATATCAAATTTGGTGGAATGCAATGCTGCGAAGTTTTGTTAGATCTCCCGAGAGTCAAACCCTTACTCCTTGAACTCCACGGGACAAAATAAGAAACTTAATCATATAGAATTCAACCAAGAAATGCAGCATTGCCCTTTATAGAACATACAAATCTATTTATTGCTAGATAACCTGACTTTGTGAAAACATACATATACAATATCTAAGTGAATGAAAATTTGCATTTATCCTTGTAGACACATTCCGAATGCTTTGATATTCTACCATGTGTACAAAAGCTATCTCATGACAGCATCTAGTGTGCTACTGTCATTTGTCATGTTTACGTATGTTCCTTACTTGAACCAGTATCTTAAACAGACAAGTAATTAAACATAACCTTAAAAATTGTTTTATAAATTTGATTTTACAATGGAAGAAGAATCTACTAATCCTATTTTCGAAACGAATAAAGAAAAAAAATAAAGAAATGCATAATTGACCTCTTCTATTCCTGAGCATACTGCAGAATTTTTATGTCAAGCTTAAATGTCAATTTGGCGAGTACGGATCAAGTAAGGGAAGTACGTGAAGACACCAAAAAAATAGTAGCAGCTCACACAACTCGAGTTTGAAGTAAATTTAGATTTTTTAAAAATTTCTGACAGGTCCAACTATTAGTCTAAATTTTGACGTTTTATTCATCGAATTTATATAAGGGTCAAGATTTCTATAAAAAGGCAAAACTAGAAAAACTTCGAAATTAAATATATGTTCATTTAACAATCGAATAAAATATCGATGACCAAACCCACTGACAACTGACAGATTAACAGTCTAGTGCAGGGGTCGGCAAACCGCGACTCGCGAGCCGCATGCGGCTCTTTTAAAAGACAATGGCGGCTCTTTAAATTTTCCTAAAAAAATAAATAAATAAAAGTTGGAGTGGACAGTCACGCAAAAAATGATTACTCATTAAACAAGTGACCTACGGAAGTCGAAATTTTCAAAAATTTTTTTTTGGAATTTTTTACTTAAATTTTGACAAAAAAAGTTATGGTATTTGTTCGAAATTTTTGATTGATTTGTTTGATTTTAAAAAACACATAAAATATGAAATTTCTAGAAAAAGACTAATTTAAGGAGTCTAAATTTCTAAAATAGTTATTTATGATACAAGTGTTAAAAGTGACATTTTATTTTGTGAGTGGGGAGTATTGCGGAACGAGCGTAGCGAGTGGAGCAACCCCACGAACAAAATAAAATCACTTTTAGCAAGTGTATCATACAATATTTTTTGTAAAACTGTTAAATTAAAAGAGAAAATGCTGTCCCTAGGGTTGAATTTTAGATTTATTGTTTGCATGTTGAATTACATATTTGACATTTACATCTGACAATCAAGTCAGGTATTGGATAGAGTGTAACTAAGTAAAACAATTGTAAGTTGTTTAATGTTAATTAGTAACCACAATTGAACCTGTCCTAAAATATTGTAGATTTTATGGCTAATAAACATGAATTTTGAAGAAAAGATTGGAAATTAAAGCAATTTTATTATTCCATCTGATGTTGAAGAAACAGCAAATACATCAACTGAGATTTATTGCTCCAGAAATCGGGACAAAAATATGATGGTATGAAATAAAGAATCTAGCGGATAACTTCACTAAAAATATATTTTTGGTTTACGCCGAAGGAAATTCTAAGTTATGGAATCTCTCTATGATAAAAGCTAGTTTTTAAATCAAACTAGGATATAAGCAAGTATTAAAACCAGCGTACCAGATTTTTTTGAATGAAGCTCCAGACACCAAATATGCAGTAAAAAGTTGCGTCAGTTTTTGGATTATTTGGAGTCTGTCGCTCTCAAGAATTTTGTAAATTAACACTGGATGATATTGAAAAATCTTTGTTTTATATTATGAAGACTAAAAGCAACATCCGTCCTGGTTTTTGCACGGATTACTTTGCATAAATACCTCTGCAATTACTTCTCAGGAAAACTAAAATAAGTAACCGTTCAGATTGTAATAGTAATATTAATATTATAAATAAATAATTTATAACTATTTTGAATGTTTGGAAACACAATATTTTTGGACCAGTCCGTTCAACCAAAAAAAATGTCTTTCTAATTTTACCAGTACAGCTTTCTATTTTATATTGCATATTGCTATATATCAGTGTTTCCTAAACAGTGGGTCACAACCCGGCAGCGGACCACAAAAATAAAATTCCAGGCTGCAGAATTGTCTTCATACTCACAAATGATTAGTTCTTTCCATCATTAAGATATAATTAAAACATCTTTTAGTGGGTGGCGAAGGGAAAATATTAAAAACAACCGGGTTGGGGCAAAAAAAGTTTGGGAAACACTGCTATATTTACTTTTAACACTAGTGCGAAAAAACTTTTTCCCACTCCCACCCGTATATTCACCGTTTTCTTTATACCTTACGAGCAGGATAGATAGACCATATCAGTCTAGTGAACGGATATAATGAAAGTCGCGCCGTGATTGGTCGATTTCATATCCACACTAGTGTGGATATGAAATTGACCAATCACGGTATGCGATAAAGACGAATGTCATTTTTAGATTCATTATTATACCATAGAATCTGTCAAACTGACTTCGGTATTTACCAAAGAAAATATTTAAAATGAGTGCTTTTAGTGCTGAATCAGTAAACTTTATCCCAGCGGACATTTCT
Organism: Dastarcus helophoroides; assembly: GCA_028583605.1. Classification (NCBI taxonomy): domain Eukaryota; kingdom Metazoa; phylum Arthropoda; class Insecta; order Coleoptera; family Bothrideridae; genus Dastarcus; species Dastarcus helophoroides. Next base: position 26,105,195 of record CM053334.1, read on the forward strand.
GAGGCTGCAAGTGAAATATTCAAGATATGATTACCTTAAAAATCAAATAGTAAATATGAATTTTGTTGCGATAAATTTATGACATTTCATTGACACATGGACACTATATAAAATATATTAGAAACTGCAAATGTCACATGAAAAATTATTAATTTGCTAAATCGTATTTTAGTCTTTGATAGATCGTAGTCGCGGGAAAAATACGGTGTACAACTCGAGCGGATTGTCCATATCGCACTCGAACGATTGAGGCACTCCGCCTTCGGCGTCGTGCTCAAACTTCGTTCTCGTGCGATATGGACATCATATCCGCTCTTGTTGCACAAACTACTATTTCGCACTAGTGTTAAAAGTGTTTTTGTCACGTGTCATTATAAAAGTCAATTTTTAGTTCACTTATCAATGAACTAAAAATGTCACTTTTAATAACAGTTTTACAAAAAATACTTTTCTCGTGATTTTTACTTTTTTATTTGTACATTTTCTACAACTTTGAAATTTCGTGAAAAAAAATTGAATAACTTTTGTGAAAAAAAAAATCTAAATTTACAGAAACAGCAAATATCAAAGTTTGAAATAAAAGCTAAAAATGTCCAGAAAAAGCCGAATTTTGAGAAAAAGGAAAAGATTTAGAAAAAATTGAGAAAAAAACCGAGACTTCGAAAGAATTGACAAAAAGGAAGAGATTTCGAAAAAATTGAGAAAAAGGAAGAGATTTCGACAAAAATGGAATTTATCAAAATTTCTCAAAAAAAAGGTAAAATTTTAGAAAAAAAACATAGATTGTCGACCATAGATTGACATCCAGAACAAATTAAAAACCTGAAATTTTTAGACAAACATGTACTTTTTGAAAACCTGTAAAATATCAAAAGAGAAATTGCAAAAATACTCTGGAAGCTTAAAATAATGTCGAACTTTAAAAAAGTCGAAGTTTTTCATAGAAGAAGAAAAAAGTCAAATTTTAGGAAAAATGTTAAGGAAAAAGTAAAAATTTTAAGAAAAACTGAGGAATTTCGACAAAATTTCCAAAAAAATTTAAATTTTGAGAAGAAATTTGAAATTTCGAGAACAAGACGAATTTAGAAAAAAATTCCAAATTTTCCTGATAAATTCGAATTTCGAGAAAACTAGTAAAATAATTTCGAAAGAAAAGAGAATGTCGATAAAACTTCCAGTTTCGAGAAAAATATTGAATTTTAAAAAATAGCCAAAGAAAGTCAAATTTTAAGAAAAAAATTAAATTTTTAGATTTGAAAATAGATGAATTTAGTTCAAAATAAAAGTCTAAATATGCAAAAAAAAACCTAATATAAAAAGAGAGATTTCGAAAAAAATTAATTTGTCAAAAGTTCTCAAATGGAGATGATGTCGGTGCTTCTTTTGCTAATTAATTAGGATAAGTGCGCTTAAAAACACCAGTTTTGCTGGCGAAATACGTGTCGCGTAATTATTTTTTTAATTGCTGATGTTGTAAAGGGGTAAAACCTTCTATGGGCTTTCTCAAAAAAGATAAAATTAAAAAAAAGTTGAATTCGAACAATAGATTGAAACCCAGAACAAATTTAAAACTTGCAATTTTTAGGCAAATTTAAATTTTGAGAACAATTGTAAAATTTCGAAAAGAGAAATTGTAAACTCTCGAAAAGAGAAATTGTAAAAGATTGAAAGCTTAGAAAACATCGTCGAAATTTTAAAAAGCCAAAGTTTTGCAGAGAAGAAGAAAATAAAAAATTGGCATTTTTCCTGAGAAAATTTTAGAGAATAAATTTAAATTTTCGAGAACAAGACGAATTAAAAAAAACTCCAAACGTTCAGATAAATTTGAAATTTGATAGAATTGGTAAAATAACTTCCAAGGAAAAGACAATTTTGATACAACTTCCAGTTTCGAGAAAAATTTTGAACTTTAAAGCAAGGTCAAACTTTGAGAAAAATAAATCAAATTTTGCTTGCAGCTTGCAGAAACAATAAAATGTGGAATTTTAAAAGTCGAAATTTTGAAAAAAAAAACGAATTTTGCGAAACAAGTCCAAATTTGTAGAAAATAAATAAAAGTTTAAATGTTTAGTAAAAGTCAATATTTGGGCAAAACCGCTAAATTTCGAAAAAGGACGAATTTTAAAAGAAATATAAAAATTTCGAGAAAAGTGTTGAAGTGTTGAAGGCAGTGGCAGCTCGTAGCGAAAACTAATGGGGATGCTGCAACAATGTTTAGCGTTTTAAAATTTTTAAGATTTCGACTGAAAATTTCGACGTTTTCAGAACCTCATTTTCGAAAATTTTAGATTTCTTTGAAAACTTGACAATGAAAACTTTTGATAATTCGCGTTCTTTTGAAGGGTTGGATTTTGACCAAATTTCGACTGTATTGTCAAATTTAGATTTTTTCTCGTAATCTCGACTTTATTTTATTTTTAACTATTGACTTTTCGGAAAAACTTAGAATACTCATTTAAAATTTCCGTATTTTCGTAAATATTTAGACTTTTCAGTGTTCTGTTTTTTTTTGTAATTTTTTTTGAAAATTAATTATTACATTTTTTTAATTTTTATCATTTGAAAATCCTTACTTTTTCTGAAAATGTAAATTTTTTCAAAACTGGACTTTTGACTTTTTAAATTTTCGACTTTTTTCTAAATTTTATCTTTGTTTATAATTTTTTTACCGAAAATTTCGATTCTTAATAATTTCGACTGGTTTTTATTTAAATGTCAACTAATTTTCAAAATTTCGACTTTTTTGCAAAGTTTCGATTATTTTTGATTTTTTGTTGAAAATCTCGCTATTTCTTAATTTTCGAAATTCTTTCAAAATTTGGACTTTTTGAAAATTTTGAAATTTTATGAAATGTTTGACATTTTTTTAAAATTTTAATTGTTTTAACCTAAAATTTCAACTTTCAAAAAAAATTATTCACAAATTTTGACTACCAAAAATTTAAACTTTTTCGAAAATTTTAACTTCTCAATATTTCGACTTTTAAAAACCTCGATCTATGTGATAATTTTTACTTGTTTTCAATATTCCGGTTTCGAAAATTTTGATTTTTATTGAAAAGTCGAATGCAAATTACCCTACTTTTCAAAATTTAAACTTTTTTAAAATTTCGAATTATTTTGTAAATTCGATAAAAATTTGCAAATCGTTTTCAAATTTTTATGTTTTTTTTAATTTTGACTATAAATTTCGACCTTTCCTTTTTCAAAATTTCTTCTTTTGCAAAATTTTGACTTCTTTTGAAAATTTGAAATATTTTGAAAATGTTTGTCTTGTCAACAAATTTCAATTTTCTTTATTGAAAATTTAAACCTTTTCTTAAATCCGCACTTTTTTGAAATTTTCGCCTTTTTATTTTAATTCCCACTTTGTTGAAAATTCCAGCTTTTTTCATATATTCGAATTTTTCAAAATTTTAGTCATTTTCCAAAATTTAAAATTCTTGGAAAACTTAAAAATTTTGACTTTTTTTCAAACTGTCAATGCTTTAATTGATAATTGTGATTTTTTTAAGTCAGACATTTCTTAAAACCTTTTATTGTCGACTAATATTTCGTCAAATTTCGACTTCATTTCAAAACTTCGACTTTTTTTTCAAAATTTAGACTTTTGGAAAGTTGACTTTTTTTTGAAAAGTTCGAACTTTTTTTTAAATTTTATTTATACATATTTTTTAAATATTTCAAATTAAATCTTCGACTTAAAAGAAAAGATTCTTTTAAAACTTGAACTATTAAAAATTTCGACTTTTTTCAAAATTTCAACCTTTTTGATAATTAGAAATTTTTCTATAATTTTGAGTTTTCTCCCTTATTCAAAACATTCAGCTTCTTTGAAAATTTAATTAAAAACTTTGCAATTTATTTTAAATGTCGATATTTTTCCATAAATTCGTCTTTTATTCACATTCCCAAAATTTCAACATTTTTTAAGATTTAACTTTTTTTTAAAAGTTCGACGTTTCTGATAACTAGCTTTATTTTTTAAAAGTGGTAATGTTTTTCTTTTTAAATTTACATTGTTTGAGAAACATTTCGAAATAACACTCGAATATTAAAAAATAAATAACAAAAATTTCTATTTTTAAAATTCTGCAAATTTTGAAACAAATTTCCAAAAAAACTTACATTTTATTTACAAATAAATTGCCAAAATTTGAATTTTGATCATAAAAAATTGGTTTCAAGCAGGAATATTTAATTTTTGGAATTTCTCTGCAACTTCAAAATTACTAGAAAAAATTAAATTAGAATAGTAAATTGTTAATGAATTTGTTTCAACATTTTGACTAATTTTTATTTCAAAATTTTGAGACCCTTCTAAAAATGTCGACCCTTTTTCTCAAAAATTTCAATAATTTCCACTTTAAAAGTCGAAATTATAAGAACATTTTTGACAGTTAATTTATTTCAAATAATTTTTTTTTTCTTTAATTCCGAAAATGCATTTTTTCTAGAAATCTGCTTTCTCTTGAAATTTTGAGTTAAATCTTTATATTTCGATATTTTTTTATGGAAATTTGAATTTTAAATTCGAACTTTCAAGAATAAATTTAATATTCCCAGAAAAATTGGAAATTCCGATTCAGAATTTCCTTTGGTAATACAGTAGTAATAATTTTTTAGAGAAATATCGAATTACAAAAAATGTTGAAATTTGCAAGGTTCCTTTTTTTGAAATTTCAATATTTTTCCTAAAGTTTTCTAATTTTTATGCAGATTTGAAGTTTATTTTCCCTAAACTTATACTTAATAATTTTCAGTTTCTTATCAAAATTACAAAATAAAATGAACTTTAAAATATTAAATTCTCGTTAAAAAAACTTTTATGTTTCCAAAACAAATTAGAGAGAATAAAAATTTCTACAAGAAAAAATATTTTAAAGACGAAATCTCCAGGAAAAGTCGAAATTTCATATAAAAAATCTTTGTATAAAATGTTAACAAAAAAAAAGCAAAATTTCTTAGAGAAAAAAATCCAAATTTGAATAAAAATTTGAAATATCTTTACAAAAAAGTCGACATTTTTTGTTTTTCCCAAAATGTTGAAATTTTTGTAGAGCTTTCAGGGTTTTTTTCAAAGATTTTTTGTCAAAACTAGAAAATAAAATGAACTTTAGTGTCGTGAAAAAACATTTTTAAAGCAAATTAGAGGAACACAAAGAAAAATCTGGAGAAGTTGGAATTTCTAGAAAAAATGTTAAGAAGAACACTTTCAAAAGGATGGAAATTTCGAGAACATTTGTTTTTATAAAATATTTAGGAGAAATGAAAACTTTGTACAAAAAACCAAAATTTCCTAAAAAAGTCGATATACTTGAAAAAAAATGAAATGAAAAAATGAGACTTGAGGTAAAAATTCGAAGATGTCGTATTATTTGCTCAAAATGTTGACATTTTCAAAGAAATTTGGGTTTTTGTTTTAACATTTTAACTCCTGCTTGAAATATTGATTTCTTTCTTAAAGCTTTTACAAAAATTAGTTTTCGAAAATGTGATTTTGATCAAAATTAAAAATAAAATAGATTTTTAAATGTCGTAACTTCATGAAAGAAATCAAAATTTTCTATAAAAAGAAATCAGAGAAAATTTAAAATTTTTGCAAAAAATTGTGTAACAAAAAATGTTCAGAAAATTTTGAGAAAAAAAACTCGTAAGCGAAATTGGGGGTCCTGCAGTTCCACAGTGTCTATACGCCGGCCGCCACTGGTTGAAGGTCAAAATTTCCCAGATTAAGTCAAATTTTGGGATTAAGTCATACATTTTTCAAAATATATAGATATATTTCGTCGAAAAAAACCTCAGTTTACAGAAGCAATAAAATGTTGAATTTAAAAAATCGAAATTTGGAAATAAAACCGAATTCTGCGTAACAAGTCCAAGTTGGTAAAAATAAATAAAGGTTTAAATGTTTGGTAAAAGTCAGTTTTAGGGAAAGTGCCAAAATTTGGTAAAAGGACGAATTTTAAAAAGAATGTAAGAAAAAAGCCGCAATTTAGAACAAAGTCGAGAAAATGTAATTTTGGAAAAGAGTGAAATTTGAGAGTAGTTCTAAATTTCGAAAAAAGAAAACTTCGAAAAAAAAGATTGAAATCTTCAAAAACTACTTTACTTAACATCTCCAATTACTTCAAAAATATTTCTTTTTTTTATAAAAAAAATCGACAAAGAATGAATTTTTGAAAAATAAATCAAATCTTCCAGTAAGTCGAATTACATTTTCACAAATTGTCGAGTTTTGAGAAGAAAGAAAGATTAGAGGTAAAAGACTAATTTTAGGAACAAAATAAATATTTAAAAAAGAAGGCTAATATCGAGAGGAGTTGAAAAAGTCGAAATTGCGAAAAAAAAAAGGCAAATTTTGAAATAAAGGTCTAAATTTTGAGAAATAAAAAGTCTTCTGGGCTGAATCTATTTTCGTCTGACTACATGAGTCAGAAGGGTCTCTTTCTGTCCCATATTTTGTCTGATTTATCTGGTATAATTTTGATTTAAAATGTAAAATCAAAAATAATAACTTGTGGCTCTTTGAAATTCATGAAATCAATTTTTTTATTGCGGCTGGCTCTTTCGGTTTAAAAGTTTGCCGACCCCTGGTCTAGTGGAACACGCTATGATGGCGCCACTACTTGTGATAATTAGCCTATTCAGTCATAGACGTAATGAATGAAGGAAAATGTTAGTGCTGCCATCTGTTGGCGTATTAACGTAACTATTGCTAGTAAATGGAAGTGGAGATACCTTCAATAACACCCAAGAATAAAGTAACGGCATAAATACACCCAAAATACATTTATATAAAATTTGTTTGCCATTAAATTACCAGTAACCTGCCTGTAAGATAAATTGATCAGATTCTTACAATTTTTGGATCGATTCATTGATTGAGCTAATATTTGAGATCGATCTAAAAAAAATCGATCTTGAGACTTCAAAAAATCGATTTTTCGATTAATCGATTGACATTCCTAACCGAAATATCACTAAATATTTTGATTTGTTCTTGGTTGTTTGATGAGTAATTCTTTTATATTGTAACGAAGTGTAATTATAAAATTTACTTAGGAATTTTCTAGAAAATTTGATAAGGGGAAGCAGCCGCGATAATGAATCAAACGGCAGATAAGCGCTCCATAAATTTCAGCTGGTTCCTTTCAGAACCCGAAACGCGATCTACTATAAATGGCGGTCCGGTCGGCTTTCCCTCAGTTAGTTAGTCAATGAATAAGTTAGCTAATGAAACAGTGTTAATTAGTTGATCGGTTGAGTGAGTCAACTGTAGTGTTCCGGAATCAGTTTGGAAATAAAGTGATTACAATTCACGAAGTATTAATCGTTCGAATCGATAACGCGCAACAATATTTTATGCCAGTTTCTGATGAAAAATATTAATAAATTGTTAATAATGGCAATAACATTAATATGTAAAATATTTAATGCGATTATCTCTGTCAAACAATCCCTGAAATATAGGCAACACATTAAACATCAAATTGTTTATACGTGAATTCAGCTTTAGTTCTAGTGATTTTTTTAGTAACTTAAATAGAGGTTGATTAGTACTTCATAACCTATTCTGATGCACATATTGAAAAACATTTTCATTTTCAACACTAACAGTTTTTCTATTTTTTTAATATTATATTTATTTATTATTATTATTATTATTATTTACATATTATATTCAGTTTATAGGGCATGTGCAGTTTTTATTTGTGAGAGCGTTGGCAACACTGTTACCAATACCAAAATTTTGACACAACCTATTTTTGTTTAAAACTTTATGCTGTGAAAAAATTATGTCATTGTTATCTACAGATATTATATAAAAATATGAATTTTTGCGCGCTGTTAAAAACATAAAAGTGTAATCGATGTTAAACCAAAGCGCCACTGAAAATGAAACTCAAATTATCTCTGCTACAAACTAAACAATTTCTTCATGCATTCCTAGTTCAAGAGTAAGTTAACTAAACGCATCTCTGGATGTTATCTCTTTTGATATTTGCCCAAATCTAAACTCTGAGCCCAAATATTGTGGCTTCAACAATGATTGTATTTGACCTGATACATATTACGTGAGTGTTTTTGCGGTTTATATTTATATGTAGTTGCGCTCGTTTCAGTATTTCCACACTATAGAAGGAATTCTACACTGTGGTATTTCGCTCTAAGTAACTAGTCCGTGAAATAAAAATTTGAATTTAAATTGCTTATGAATTTTGTTGTATTGGCTGCCTTGAAATAATTATATCGATTCTTTAAAATGCGCATATGCCTCAATTATGAACTCAACGATAGTGAGAAAGAAGAAAATACAAGTTTATACTAGGCAAAAAGAGATGAACGGAACCAAAGAGACTAATGTCAGATCACTAAACCAGACAAAAAAGATAGCGATATGGACCTTTGGTGTCCGAGACAAGGATAATCGTCGCGAATGACTTCAAACTAACATGGCGTATGTCAACTGATCAAATTGTAGAAGACAATTTAACTAAAAGTGAAAAGTAATAGCAATTATATTTTAGATTTGTGTTAAAATCAAACAATGTGCAATATTACATGAACGAAGTTAATTTAAAAAGTGGTGTTAATTTATTTTCTGTTGATTTATATGTTTTACACAATGACTGTTTTACATGTTTTTATAATATAGTGCATTATTTGTGTTTTCTTCAAGATAGCTATGAATTCCATGAATACGACTGATAATATATACGATTTTAACAACGAAGAAAACTTATCAAAATGGAAAGGAGTCTTAACTGCAGCACTTAAAAGAGTAAGGGTTTTTATTGTTTTACTCTGCCATTCTAATTATCTCCACTGATTAACTATCAAAAGCTGAGTAATAAAAATGAATTTACTGTATGTTTCAATCTTGCCTGGAATAACGCAACAATTAAAAAAGTGATATACAGTTTTCTGACAGAGTTGGCCATATTTTTGTTTCATAAATGCATAAAAAAATTTCATTATAATATGGGGTAGTAAAAATGTTGATATTTCTGAACCCATAACATCAATCTTAGAATGTTATCTTTGTCACTTTGTTGTAGATGTATTTGAGTTGATAAAATGTCAAATATTTGAGGTTCCTTGATAGCTGGAATCAAGTCTCTATGTTGGAAGAAATTAAATATTTCTTTCATTGTTGGATCTGTTAAGTGTATAAAAAGTTTTCTAATCTAGTGTGCTGCTGTCATTTTTTTGACATGTTTACGTATGTTTCTTACTTGATTCATACTCGCCAAATTGACTTTTAACCTTAACACAGTGGTTTCCAACCTGTGGGGCGCGCCCCCCTAGGGGGGCGCGAGACTGTTGCAAGACTGTTTCCAAAATATCTTTTTCGAATACAAACCAAAATATATATATATTGTATATTGTTTTGTAGCCCATTAATAAATTATAATATCAGTTGAGTATTTATGAAATTAGATTGTTAGAAAAATTAAGGGGAGCGCAACAATTTTTTTTTGAAGGGGGCGCAGGTACAAAAAGGTTGGAAACCACTGCCTTAACATAAGAATTCTGCAGCACTATCAGGAGTAGAAGAGGTCCGTTAACGATTGCTTTTTTGGGATTTTCGAAAGTAGGATTCAACAATAAAAGATTTTTCTTCTATTGTAACATCAAATCAATAAAATATTTTTTTAAGGTTATGTTTGTTCACCTGTCTGTTTAAAATACCGATCAAGTAAGGGACATACGTTAACACGACAAAAAAGCAGCACAATAGATTAGAAAACTTTTTATACACACGATATTTCTGTCATTGTCAGATCAGAACTGAGTACTTTTATATCTAAATATACCAAAGTTCCCTTGTAATGAACCTCAAGGAACTGAAAATGTACTCCCAAAATGACGGTTTTTTTCCTAATAACATTGACTTTTGACTAAGATTTTCAAAAAAAGTCGAAATTTGATGTCAGAATTTTCAGAAACGACGAAATTAAAAAAATATAAAAATTTTCAAAATATGTATAGTCGAATCTTCAAAAAGGCAGGCGTTCAAAGAATCCAGAATTAATTTTTTGTAGTTTTTAATTTTGAATTTTCCTATAAATATCGTCTTTAAAAATTTCGACATTTTTAAAATTTTACACTATTGTGAAAATGTTGGTTGATAACTTTTTCAAGGATTTTAAAGAAATTCGAAATATTCAAAACTCAAAATTTTGAAAAAGTCGTCAAAATAAGCAAAAATGTTCAAAAAAAAATCAGAAATTTCAAAAGAAATTTGCCAAAAAACAAAATTTGGAGAAAAAATATGAAATTTCGAAATAAGTTGAAAATTTCAAAATCTCGAAATTTTCAAAAAACTCGAAATTTCTCAGAAACAATTCCAAAAAATTCAAACTTGAAAAAAAATTAATTTTTCGAAGTAAAAATTTCCAAAAAGTTGAAACTTTAAAAAGCTCAAAATCTGGAATTTGGAAAAAGCGGAAATTTTGAAATTACGAAATTTTTTGAAAAAAGTCAAAATTAAGCTGCATATTTTGAAACGTCGAAATTTTACAAATAAAGGCATAATTTAAAAAAAAAAGTCCAAATTTAAAGAAAGCGTAACTTCCATACAAAATCGAACTTTTTAAAAAACATACAAAAAGGTCGTAATCTTGAGAAAATTTTAAACAAACTCCAGGTTTTCAAAAAATGTGAAATCTTTGAGAATTATTTTTAAAATGCATTTGTGTAAAAAGTTTTAAAAAAAAAGCCGAAATTTCGAAAAATGTGGAAACTTTCAAAATTGTGGGAAAACTCCAAATTTTAAAAAAGTAGAAGTGAAACTTCGAAATAAATTGAAATATTTAAAATGTCAAAATTTTCAAAAAGGTCAAAATCTAGAAAAGGTTGCAGTTTTGTAAATAACCCAATATTATTTAAAAATCTGGAGAATTTCAGTCGAAATTTTGATAGAAATAGGAATTTGGAAAAAGCGGAAATTTTAAAATTACGAAATTTTTTGAAATAAGTCATAATTAAGAAGGTGGACAGTTTGAAACATCGAAATTTTCAAAAAAAAAAGTCGTAATTTTTAAGAAATTTTTAAAAAGGGGCGTTGCTTCCATCGAAAATCGAACTTTTTAAAAACATACAAAAAGGTCGAAATCTTAATTTTAGGATTTTTTTTCAAAATCTCATTTGAAAAATTCCACTTCTTCCAAAATGTTGATTTATTTTGAACATTTTGGTCTTTATGTGAAAATTTTCGAACTCGACGTTTTCAAAATACGTGAAATCTTTAAGAATTATTTTTAAATTGCATACAGTGAACATTTTGAAAAAAAAAACCGACATTTTGAAAAATGTGGAAAATTTTAAGATTTCAGTCGAAGTTTTGAGAAAAAGTACCAAATTTAAAAAAAAATTTAAAATTTTCAAAATAAATGAAAATTATGAGAAAAAAATCGAAATTTTAAAAAATTGGAAATTTTAGAAAAGTGAGAATTTGGAATGTCGAAATTAAAAAAAAAGAAACTAGAAACTTTCAGATTTCGTGATTTTTAAAAATGTTCAAAGTTTTAAAAAAACTATTTCAAAACTCCGAACTGTTTCGCTTTTTTCTCAAAATTTTTAATTTAGGTATGAAACTGTTTCTACAAATTTCCAGCTGCTTTCGAAATTTAAACTCAGAATTTTAATAATCGTTTTTCTTGATTGCAGAATTGCGAATTTTGATTGATAACTTTTCGAAATTTTAAAGAATTCGAAATTTTGAAAGAGTCGAAATTTTCACATAAAGACCAAAATGTTCAAAATAAATCAACATTTTGGAAGAAGTGGAATTTTTTAAATGAGATTTTGAAAAAAGGTCCTAAAATTTGAAGCACGTTTCGGGTATTTCTTCAAAGTTTCAATTTTTTTTGATAATCATTGAAATTTTTTTATCAAAATTTCGATGTCACTTTGACGTTCAATTGAAAATTCAGCGTTTTTCTCTAGACCTTAACTGAGTTGTTTTTACAAACGAATTTTTCTCAAAATTTCCACTTTTTTCTCAAAATTTCCACTTTTTCTCAAAATTTCCACTTTTTCTCAAAATTTCGAATTTTAAGTGCTTTTCACCTTTTTTGCAAAACTTAAACGTTTCAACTGGAAGTTCAGACTTTTCAAGAAATTTACTAATTTTTTGAAATTTTGACTTTTACCCCAAAATTGAATTGGAATTTTTTCTTAAATTTTGAAAGTAAATTGAAATTGGGATAAATTATTTTCTAAATTTCGGTTTTTTTCTTTCAAATTTTGAACTTCTTTTGAAATTTAAACGTAGCATTTATTTTATTTTTTCTAAAATGTCGACTTTAAGCTGAAAGCTTCGAAAAAAAATGTGATTTTGCATTCTTTTGAGAAAGTACTTTACAAATTTTTTAGAAATTAGTAAGAGGAACGATCAAAACAAAGATTTTATTATTAATGTTATTTATGATTTCTAGGTTCTTGAACAAGTTCATCCATCTTTAGGAGCTCGGGAAGATGCTCTAGAATATGTGGAAAACCTTTGTTTGAGGCTGTTGGCAATGTTATGTGCGAAACCTAGTCCTCACACTGTTCAGGTAAACATTAAAGACAGCTTACTTATAAATAAAAAAGGTCCCATAGTCCGAAAGTGAACTTTTTTTATACTCAAAATGACACTTGTTGATCACTTTTTGACTGTTGCACTTTTCACTTTTATAGAAATTTTAACTTCCCTTTCAAATAGTTTTTGATTTTTTTGGACCATCGAGGAATGTTCAAATTGACATTATAATTTAATTTAGATTTTTGGCATTTGGTGCATCAGTGCATTTGGTTGAGACGTCATGTTCACATGATAATAACACGAAAGTCGATTTCAACGTGGACCAATATTCGCTCCAAAGTAGACATTTTCACACTTGCCAAAATATGTATACTTTGGTTTTTTATGCTTTATTCATCGTATTTAGCAAATTTTGATGTTAGTTTCTTTACTGTTTAGGATGTTGAGTATCGAGTACAAAGCACATTTCCAACTCCCATTGATAAATGGGCTCTGAAGGAAGCCCAAGAAGCGTTAGATCGTGGAAGAAAGAAGTCCGCGCTGCTTTTACCTGTGGATAAAATACACAGTCTCTTACAAAAGGTAAATCGTCATCCACCTTTTTGAAAAATATTTTAATAAGCGTGCAATTGTAGGAGTTGTTATTATACAAAGTCGACTCAACAGTGTCTTTGTTTTTGGTGGCTGTATTGGAGTATATTTCGGCAGATATATTGAAGTTAGCATGGAAATTACGTGAAAAATATCAAACATGTGGAAATAACCTATCAGGACGTTCAGATATCCATGAATGCCGACAAGGTAAGTAATTCATTAGTCTATTTAGGATGTTTTATGGTTCATAGTGTCATTTAGTTACTGTGCGATTATAGTACTATTATTTTCGTAACAATAGACAAAACTAGTTACAAGTTGTATTTGAGTTTCAGTTGGACAGTAGCTTACTTTTGTCCAAGAAGCAAACTAATTGTAACATCAAAAAGTCAATTTGAAGGGATGATAAAAATAAACTTTATTTAACAGATGCCTATTTTTTGTTTCCATTTTATAGAGATTACACTGGATCCAGGCTATAAGGTGGCTGCAACATTTAAACTTCTCGATATTGATAGCTGAACACAAATTATGAATTGACAAATGATCTAAAAACCAACATACTTGAATCTTTGAGTTTCATGTTTATTGAGCAATAAAAAATGAGTTAACTTGTAACTTGCTTGCAATATTTTACGTTATTACTAGAGACCGGATTTCACCGGTTACTACATATTTCACTTAAAAATCAATGTGGATGCATATTTTCGCTATATTTACAATATTTTTCAATGGTTACTTAGTAATTGAAGTCTTACTAAGCGTTGGGTGGGACATTTACTCTCCTTGGTTAAAGTAGTCGATCGAAAAATTTATATTCAACTAGATGGATACCAATTTTTCTTCAAAATTTTGATTTTTTTTTTGTAAAATTTGTATTTTCAAATTTCGAGTTTTTTTTTATTAAAATATGACTTATTTCTTATCAAAATCCGATCTTTTTAAAATTTTGAATTTTTACCTTAAAATTTTTCGTTTCGTCTTCTTCAAATATTCCATTTTTCAAAATTCGACCTTTTCTGAAAATTTCTACCTTTTTAAAATCCGAATTTCTGCAAATTATCAAAATTTGCCTTTTCTTCATAATTTGGTGGATCTCTTGATAAAAAAGTAAAAACTTTGGGAAAAAATATTTTTTGAATTTCTGAACTTTTCTGTAAAAAGACAAAAAGCCTAGAAATTTTTTTTGGAAATTTCAAGAGTTTCAAGATTTTTAAAATCCAATTTTCTGAACATTTCAACTTGTTAATGTTAACATTTATCTCAATATTGGACGTTTTCTGAGGTGAGGCACTTGTCTTTCTCTGACTTGAGCAGTCGGGAGAACATAAATTCAACGGAAAAATTTAAAGTTTTTCTAAAATTTTGAGATATTTTGGATTTTATTAGATTTCGTCTTTTTTCTTGAAATTTCTTTCTTAAAATTTGACTTTCTCTCAAAATGCCTCTCAATTTCAAGGTTTTTCTCAAAATTTCGTCCTTTTCGAAACGTCATTTTTTTAACATTTAAACCTTTCTGACATTTTTTACCTGCTAGGATCCGAACTTTCAAAATGTTTACTGTTTGCTCAAAATTTGACTTTTTCTCGAAATTTTCATTTTTATCTCGAAATTCATTATTGAATATTTCTGGACTTTTTCTTCAAAATTTGCATTTATTTTTTGGAAGTTTCTTTCTTTTTCTTGAAATTCCTATTTTGGATATTTATATTTTTCCTTGGCAATCGTCTTTTACTCCAAATTACTCAAAAATCATCCTTTGGAAATTTCAACTTTTATGTCAGCATCATATCCATTAGGGTCCAATTATTCAAAAAAAATCTACACTCAAAAAATTCAGAATTCAAAATTTGGAGAAAACATTTAAATTTTGCAAAACGTTACGGTTTCAAAATGGAAGTAATATTTTAAAAAGTTGAATTTTCATAAAATGTCAGATTATTAAACAGTCCTACTTTACAAGTAGGTAGAAAGTCAATCAAAGTCGAACATTAGATACATATAAGTTTTCAAAAAACAGTTAAAACTTTGAAAAAAGTTAAAATTTTAAAAAAGAATCCAAATTTTCAAACTAACAATAAGTCAGAAAAAGTGGAAATTTTAAAAAAGTGGAATTTTCAAAACGTCAAAATTGTAGAAAAGTCCGTTATATTAATAATCTAATCCTTAATTCTCTAATCGGTCTAATCCGCTTTTAAAGTCTAAAATATACAAAAAAGTGGAATTTTTGAAAAAATATCGAAATTTACAGTAAAGCTCAAGAATTTTAATAAGTTAAAATTTGAAAATTTCAAATTTGGAGAGTCTAAATTTTGTAAAAAAAAGCGGAATTTTAAAAAAGTGCAAATGTTAAGATGTCGAAATAAAATATAGTCAAGAAGTTGATATTTTTAAAAAATGTTAGATTTTTATAAAACCTGACTTTAAAAATAGATAGAAAATCATAGAAAGGCAAACATATAAGAAAAGTTAAAATTTAGAGAAAGAGTCGAAATTTTCAGACAGATCGAAGTTTTCAAAAAACATTTAAAACTTAAAAAAGTTGAAAATTTAAAAATTAATCAATATTTTCAAAATAATTATGAAAAATGTGGAAGTTTTAAACAAAATTTAGCCAAAATTTAAATTTTTATAACAATCAAAATTTTCAAGAAAACGAAATTTTGGAAAAAATTGGAACCTAAAAAAGTGGAATTTTTCAAAAAAGTCAGAACTTTGAGAAGATCAAAACACTCGAAAGAAGCAGAGTTTTGAAGAAAGTGAAAATCTACTTTTTAAGAAAGTCAAAACTTTTATCTAAATCGAAATTAGAATAAAATTGTCAAAATGTCTGAATTTTTGGAAAAAGGTGCAATTTTGAGAGAAAATGTGAAATTTTAGGAATAAGTCAAAATACTGAAACAAATCAGAAAAAGGTTCAGAATTATAATTAAAAACATTCAAAATTTGAAAGTTGAAATTTTTAAAAAAAAGAGTTGAAATTTTAAAAAAGTTCAAAAAGTGTTATAATTTTAAAAAAAGTGGAAAATTTGAAAAAGTCTAAATTTTGAAAATTTTTGAAAAAATTTTAAAATAAGTCAAAATTTAGAACAAAGTGCAAATGTTGAGATGTTGAAATAGAACATAGTCGAAATTTTCTAAAGGAGACGAATTCTTTTTAAAAAAAAAAGCAAATTTTTCAAAGGAATCTACACTCTAAAAAATTCAACACTCAAAATTTTGTGAAAATATTTAAATTTTGCAGGTTTTCAAAGTGAAAGCAATATTTTAAAAAAGTTGTAACTGTCAAAAAATGTCAGACTTTTTAAACAATCTTACTTTAAAAATAGGTAGAAAGGCAGAGAAATGTGAACTTTAGATAAATACAAGAATAGTTAAAGTATAATGAAAAGATCAATATTTTTGGAAAGTTCGAAGTTTTCAAAAAACAGTTAAAACTTTGAAACAAGTTGAAATTATTAAAAAACAATCAAAATTTTCAAACCAAAGCAAAAATAGAAAGTTTTAAAAATGAACAATTTCAAGGTACACAAAATTTTTGCAAAAATTTCGAACTTGAAAAGGTGGAATCTTTCAAAAAAAGTATGATTTTTAAAAAAGCCGAAATATTCAAAAGAGGCAAAATTTTGAAAAAAGTCAAAATCTACTTTTTTTAAGAAACTCGAAACTTTTAAACAAATCTAATTTTGAAGAAGGCTAAAATTGTCAAAAAAGGTGAAAAAATCGGTTCTTTTTTTTAATTAAATAGTCAAAATGGCTGAATTTTTCGAAAAAGGTGCAATTTTCAAATAAAAATTGAAAATTTTAGCAGCAAGTCGAAATACTGAAATTTGAAAAAAATTCGGAACTTCCAAAAAATCTACTTAGCAAGTCAATTTCTTTTAAAATAATAAAATAATTCAAATTCTTCTAAAAAAAATCGAAATTTCACTAAAAAATAACGTAATAAGTCAATTTTTTTCGAAATAATTCAAATTCTTTTAAAAAAAGTCGAAATTCCCAAAAAATCTAATAGATCAATTTTTTCAAAATAACAAAATAATTCGAATTCTTCAAAATAATAGGCAAAATTTTGAAAAAGTTTAAAAAATGCTACAATTTTAAAAAAGGCAAAATTCAAAAAATCTATTTTATTTCAAGAGTATATTTAAAAAAAATCGAATATTTTACAAAACAAAAGCTTTCAAAAGGATCGAAATTAAAAAAATTGAATTTTAAAAGAAATGTCGAAATTTAAATACATACATAGTTTTAAAATCGATTATTTTCTAAAAAAAAATCAATTTTATTAATGTCGAGTTTCTAAAAAAAGTCGATTTTTCTGAGAAATTTTCATGTAAAGAAATGAATTTTTCCAAAGTCGTGATTTTCAACAAAAAAGAGTGATTTTGAGAATAAATCGAAGTTCTAAAACAAAAATCGAAATTTTCAAAAATAAGTCGAAATTTTCATACTCCCGCCCTTGTACTCATAGGTTCAAGGTAAAAATTTACATTCTTAAATTCCAGTTAATGATGTGATAAAAACTTCAATTTCATTACTTGACTTAATTTCGACCAGAACCGATTCTAGTTTTTTATAAAGTTATTATCAAAATGTTTAATTCAGACTTGAAATTTGTAATTCGTTGTCAAATATAGGAAGTCTGAGAGCCCATGTCCAGGCTTTGTTATAAAAATGAAATGTCCACACTTAAGGTTAAAATATCAATTCTGAAGATGAAAATTCAATTACAACTTAAGCGATATGATTTTAATAAACATGTTTCTTATAGAATATAGTTTATACAATTTATAAAATTTAATATGTTCTTTATCAATATAGACAATAGGGTAGTTCTGGATTTTAATAAGGTTTTACCTGTTGGCTTTAGTTAGGTTTTATAATTCGGGCTTTTTCTTTTTTTCATTAATTCGCTTTTGCTTTACACGCTGCGTTCACTAAAAAGCCCACAGCAATGGTAGGTAGATGTTTTATTTATTTATTGTATGTTTGTGCTGCATGTCTCTCCATTAATATTTTCCTCTTTTCCTCCGCTTTTTTGTATCGATTGTACCGCTTAGTTTAGTTGCTAGAAGCCAGCTTATTTTTACATCGCATTCGCATTTCACACTATCTTCTTTTCTCAGTTATTCTCTACTGATCAATTTACTGAATGGACATAATCAACCATTGAATTCTGTTGTCTATAATAGAAGCTGAATTTTCTTCGAATTATTTTTTCTCGCTCAGATATAGGAATGTAATTTTCAGATTAACTAGATTTGGGGAAAATTAAGAAGTGATAATCAATGTAAGCAAATCTACTAATGGTTTTAAAGGAAATTTCATTTAATTACCTTCCTGGCTCAAGATTTTGTAGAATTCTATATTTCTATGAGATTTCAACAGTTGCACGTCGCCTTCTTTACAATTTTTTAGTATCCCATTAAGAATCTTTTAGTGCATGAGTTTCAAACTTGACGGAAGCAATATTTTATGACAATACAAGCTTCTATGCAAACATCAAGTATTTTGGAGCTAAATCTGACATGTTATATGAAGCAAAGTAACTGGACGCGTTATTAGACGTAGTGGTTCCAAGAACTTGGCTGAATTTAAATATAGGTTCCTTACCCTTTACCGACTTTTTTTAATATAAAACACGTGAATCTGTAAGGAGAACAGTTCGTACTAAAATTGACGTGTTTTTGAATTTTCTCAAAAATCTGAACAGTTATACCCTCTGATATAGTGTTCCCAGTGTATCTTAGTAGATCATTAAATATGTTCTCTTTTTAATTTCCTGGGGGGGTTCATATAAGTATATGAACGGGTTTAATTACAACCTTCATATAATATTGAAATTCGGAATAATTGTGAAATAAACTTACTCCCATTTACTTTTGGCTACATTTTTCATTTTGAAATGCATGCGCCTACTATCTACATTGCATATTATCCGTTATTTTGATTACAGGAAACCAATTATATGTTTAATTGGTCAAGTTATAATTAAATGTTTAATTAAACGGTAAAATATAACTAGAAGTAAAGATAACACTTTCTTTGCTCCGTACTGAAACAATCAAAATGTTCACCTGAACGGAATTATGAAGAGTAAAAATGAATTTTCCTTCTTTCAGGCTTTGATGGACATGTTTTACCAAGACGAGGGTGGAGGTACTGGGATACTTGCTGAGCCTCAAGTTTTAGTGTCGGCAGCCCCTAGGACTAGTCTAACTTATGAGGAAGTTGTTAGGGAACTTATAGCTTCCGAAAAAGCTTACATTAAAGAGCTACACATGATAATTAAGGTTTTTAGGTTGGTAAAATATTCACTAGATATTGTAATATTAAATTATTTATTATTTATATTTGCTTGCAATGTTAGAGGAAGAATAACACTGATAATTTTCAGGGAAGAAATCATTAGGTTAGGGGCCGATCAGAAAGAAATAGATTTAATATTTTCCAACATTATAGATATTTATGAACTAACTTACACCCTCTCGGGGAGTCTGGAAGATGTCATTGAAATGGCACAAGGGCAAATGCCCTACATTGGCAGTTGTTTTGAAGGTAAGTTGTATCAATTGGTTATTAAAATTAACGCTGCTGCAAAAATATTCATTTTTTTTATCATGTTTCATTTCTAATGATTTAGTTCTGGTAGAACATGACTGAACCATAATAGAAAAATCGAGAATTTGTTTCGAATTTCGACTTCCAATTACAACATTTTTACTACTCGAAATTCCGTTTTGATTTTTCTAAACTTTTAACATGAAACTAGAATTGTCTACGATTTTCTCGAAATTTCGGCCTCAGAGGCGAAATTTTGAATTCAATAGTGAAAGACCCCTTTCTCGGAACTTTAAATAGCCAAATAAAATTTCAAGAAATGCTAACAAAACCTCCAAAGTTGAGAAGTTTGAAATGGTAAGAAACTTCAAAATATAAAAATCTGACTTTCGAGCTCCAAAGTCAATTTTTTTTATTTTGGAATGTCTATCTTTGATCAAAATTTGAAAAAAAATCGAAAAAAAGTCAAAATTTTGAGTTTGAAAGAGGAGTTTTCAAGGTTTTCCGATATTGCTAGTTAAAAAGTTGAAAAACTCCAGAAAAGAGTTGAAATTTTGAAATAAAAATCGAAATTGCAGTTAAATTCAAAATATTAGGAAATAATTTTGTTTATTTGGGATCTAAATATTGCAAAAGAATTAGAAAATTTAAGTTGAAACTTAAAAAACATGAGATTTGACATCTTTCCAAAGTATGGACGTTCAAATTTCTACGATTTTCTCAAAATCCTTTTCTAGAAGTTCCGTAAGAAGTAAAATTAGAAATTTGAAGAAATTATTTTAGCAAAATTTCGACGTAAAGAAATTTCTAATTTTAACAAGCAGCCTAAAAGTTGAAGAAAATAGGCGAATGTCATATATTTTTCGAAATGTGTACATTTTTCTTTAAAAATTTGAATCGCAAAAAAGAAGAAATTTAAGTTTAAATATCTAATTTTCAAGGTTTCGCAAATTGAAAAATTCTGAAAAAAGTTGAAATTTTGAGGAAAAAAAATCGAAATTTCATCTAAAGGCGGAATATTAAAAACAGTTTTGTTTATTTAGGACCTAAAAATTGCAGAATAAGAAAATTCAAGTTAAAACTTGAAAAATGTGAATTTGGACATTTTTTAAACTGTCGACTTTAAATTAAAAATTTCCATTTCTCAAAATAATGAGCTCAAAGGCGAAATTTCGAAAAATTCCTTTTTTATAACTTTGGAATTTTAAGAAGTAAAATAAGGAAATATCAGCAAATTAAATTGTTGACAAAAATTTCAAAACAAAGAAATTTGGAATTTTAACAAAAGACAAAAAAATAAAAAGTCGGAAATCAAATATTTATTTTGGAATTTCTACTTTTTTCCGGAAATTTTAACCGCAACAAAAAGAAGAAATGTTGAGATTAAATGTCCAATTTTCACGATTTCTTACGTTTTGTGTTAAAGCTGAAAATTGCAGAAAAAAGTTGAAATCTTTGAGAAAGAAATCGAAGTTTTGGCTGAAGACGAAATATTAAAAGTTTCGTGTATTTGTGTTAAGAGTTGAAAAATTTAAGTCAAAAATTTGAAAAATATGAATTTCGACATTTTCCTTAAAGTTTTTGACGTTACATCAGAAATTGTGAGCTCAAGATTCAGTTCGAGAAATTCCTTAAGAACTTTGGAATTTTAAAACGCAGTTAGAAATTTAGGGTAATTTAAATGTTGTCGAAAGTGTTAAAAAAAAGAAATTTGAAATCTTAACAAGAAGTTTAAATTTTACGAAAAAATTTGAAAGGCGAATATAGATTTTTCGAAATGTTACTTAATCAGAAACAAATTTTCAGAACTGGCAGAAGCGGCAGAATTTGATGTTTATATTAAGTACGCCAGGGACGTAACAGCTGCAACATGTAGGGAAACTCTAAATAATTTGTTATCAAAACCGGAAGTCGATAGCGCTCTTCATACCGCTGGTCAAGGAATGAAACTTGCTTTGAAATACTACCTACCTGCCCTACTTATGGGTCCTATTAAGCATTGTTTCTCCTACCTTGAATATATTCGGCTCTTGAGGGGATTATCGACAGCACCAGAAGATCAGGAGACATTGACTCAGGTGGAAGGGTTGTTAAAACCCTTGCAGATCGAATTGGGTAAGTGGATAGTAGCATATTATTCAAGACCTATCGAAGTTTCAACTAGTTTTGGTCCCGATTTTAGTTGGTCCAAATAGAAACTGTAAATGAGTTTATTTTTTCTTTAGAGAAGACAATTTAAACTGGAATATTTCCATTCAAAAGAGTGTTTTCACTTTTAAACGTTCCTAACATTTACTGTTTTAGCCTTTTATTAAAAAATAAAAACAAATGTTATCATTTTTTCTTATTTTTAGCTCGTTGTATTCCTTCAGCTTCGTTGCCAAGAAACTTGGCTTCATTATCGCAAATAAGAGCCAAAAGACAAGCGGCTTTAGATAAAATTCATGAACTAGAAAAAATTATAGAGAATTGGGATTCCAAAGACTTGGGACAATGTTGCAATGAGTTTGTCAGAGGTAATATGATACTGCATGTATTTGTTTATTTACTCTATATAATAAAATTAATTTTTTTTAAATCTAAATATGTATTTTAAGTGGTAAGTACCCTTCTTTCGCAAAGAATCAAGTATAAGCAAATTCTTTGCTGCTGAAAGCTACATTCGAAATACATATCTAGAATAGCTCGTATTGTAGACTTAATAACTGTAATAAAAAAATAAGAATAATAATTAAATTCGTACTGCCACAGTATTCACTAGTTAACAAACTGTTTTTTCTGTAACAGAGGATGTACTGTTCAAAATAAGTCCAGGAAAAAGACTGACAGAACGTCGAGTTTTCCTTTTTGACGGTTTAATGATATTGTGCAAGCCAAACTCGAGAAGACAAAGTTCCATACATCAAAATCATCCAGAGTGTAAACTGAAAGAGCGATTTTTTATAAGAAAAGTTGAAATAATCGACCACTCAGACACCGATGAACTTAAAAACGCTTTCGAGATTTCCCCAAGACAGCTTCAAACGCCAGTCAAGTTGTGCACGAAGACTATCGAGGAAAAAAATTCTTGGATGGCAGATCTTGTCATGTTGAATCATAGGTAATATCAAATGAAATCAAAATTTATTCATAGTAATGTAATGGTGCGTATCAACCAGAATTCGCGAACAACTCATGTAACATTGGTAACGTTGACCTATTGCCCAAAATTTCCGATGGCTATCGGTAACATCAAAAGATATGTAGTTAAAAAGGAAGTTAACAGTTCATGAGCATAATATGAACCTTTTGGGAGCAGGTATTAGATGTTCACCAACGCTGGTGGATACATACCATATGTCAAGTAATTATCTTATAAAAAATAAATATATTATATATTTCATCGTTTCTCAAGCTGGGGTCATGTTCGGATGTAGGAAGGGAGTCAATGTGTCCAAAAAATAAGACTTGTTACAAAAAAATCCATTTATTTTTAACTGTTACATAATTCTATTGCAATTTAATAACAATGTAAGTTTGAAATAATTAATCATTTTGGCTTTTTAATGGAAGTCACAACACTCAACTTTTTTTTCAGCCATTTGGGGGATCGGTTGAGAAATGAATGATATATTCTATTCAATTAAATGTCTGTATTTAAATCTATAAGATTGTTCCATCGAATAAAACACCTTTCAGAGTTACATATGCATACCACTCATTGTTGTAGGTCTATGTTAGAACGTATACTAGATAGTATTTTATCGGACATAGAACGAAAACATCCCCTCAAGCTGCCCCCTGCTGATTTATACAAGTTTGCAGAACCTGATTCAAAAGATAATATTATCCTGGAACAACGGGAAAACGGCGGAGTTCCTCTCATTAAGGTAAAACTTCTTTACGTCCTTGCTTGTTTAAAATATTGTCTCTTTTAGGGTGCCACGCTCTATAAATTAGTTGAAAGACTGACCTATCACATTTACGCCGATCCAAAATTCGTTAAAACTTTTCTAACCACGTATCGAAGTTTTTGTTCACCGACTGAACTATTAGATCTCCTAATAGAAAGATTCCAAATTCCGGACCCGTCTTTAGTTTATGAACAAGACTGCTGTGATACTGATAAAATGCAAAAAAGCAATCAGAGAGAAGACTGGAAGAAATATAGGAAAGAATATTGTCAACCTGTTCAATTTAGGTAAGTCGGAGAAACATGTTACTGGGGCACTGCATGCAAAACTGACTTTCTCGAAATTATTATTTTAAAAATCGCCACATGCAGCGCTCAGAGTCGCATTTGCCCACTCCTGACAGACTGATATAAAAAAGCGTAGGTAAAGATTTTTAATTATTGAATGAATGACGCAAATGGAATTTTGATTTAGCTGCTTAAGCCGCCTCCCTACGATGCCGTCTGATGCGGTTGCCTTTTTGCATCATAGCACGGCATGGCCCTGTTCGACTTTATGCTAAAATTCGACCTTTTATGCCAAACACCGCTCTCCCATTTTACAAATGGTACCTTCGCTTTTCAAATTTGGAGAACTTAAGGATATCGAATTCGCACTTGAAAGTACGTTTTTCAAATTCCGTTTAATTTCTGAGATATTAGCTTCCGAAAACAGGCATTTGTAAGAATGTTAAGAAAAAAATAAAAAATCTGCTTCGAAAGCCCGAATTCCCCGACATTCTAAACATTACCAATTTTCATTGAATTCTAAGCGATAGTATTGACGTAGTTTGTAAAATGGCAAACGAAGAATTTCGACGTTTACGAGTACCAGACCGCCGCTTTAAGGATATGGCAATTTTTCAAATTTCGATTTCATTCTGGAAACTTCAACTTTTCAAAATATTGATTTTTTTTTCTTGAAAATTACTCCCTTAAGCATGAAGTTTTGACTTTAAACCTAAATTTTTATTCGGTTTTAAACTCAAAATGTCCATTTTCAACTCGAAGCTTTGAAAAGGAAATCCAAATTTGAACGGTTTTTCCCGAAGTTTCATCTTACGCCAAAAGTTTCATCTTTAAACTCGAAGCTTCCAAATAAAAAGTTTAAAATGTCGTTTTTTCATCTTTCAGTTCACATTTCCAGTTGAACACCGAATTTTCAATTTTAAAACCAAAATTTTGACTTAAACCTCAATGGTTTGAGGACTGTTTTTTTTTAAACTGATATTTTTTTCCAATTTTAAACATGAAATGTAAAACTGAAATTTTAAGAAAATTTTTTCTCTCTTCTAAATGTCAATTTTGCAGGGTTTTAAATGTGCTTAGGCACTGGGTTGACCACCATTTTTATGATTTTGAAAGAGACCCAATGTTGCTGAGCAAACTTCAATCATTCTTAGACTCTGTCAATGGTAAAAGCATGCGAAAATGGGTTGACAGCGTTTCAAAGATAGTACAAAGAAAGGTAAATTTGTCTGCTTTATGTATCAACTCTTGTAAACGATATTTAATTTTGCAGCTGGAGAATGATACTCAAAGGCATATTAAATTCGCATTTGATGAACCTCCGCCTCCCATTGAATGGCATCTCCTGTGTACAGAGGATGAATATGGGATCCTAACATTACACCCTGTTGAGATAGCTAGACAGTTGACAATACTAGAATTTGATTTGTATCGAACCATTAAACCATCCGAATTGGTTGGTTCGGTATGGACGAAGAAAGACAAGGAGATTACTAGTCCAAATTTATTAAAAATGATCAAGCATACAACAAATGTTAGTAAAATTAATAGACATTTTTATTTGCATATTTTCCATCGTGAGCAGAAAGAAGTCATGTTTTTTACTTTTAGTTTACTCGATGGCTTGAGAAAAACATAGTTGAGGCAGAAAACTTTGAAGAAAGGGTAGCTATATTAAACAGGATTATAGAAATTATGATCGCACTTACTGAAATAAATAACTTCAATGGCGTACTCGCCATAGTCTCTGCTACAGGTTCAGCTTCCGTTCATAGGTTAAATTTCACTTTTCAAGTAAGTTTCTGGAGCTTTTACCTTCGATTGTCTAAATGTATTTAAACTCTGCAGGCTTTAACGCAACAGAAGCAGAAAGCTTTGGAGGAATGTAGAGCAGACGACCACTATAAGAAGTATCAAGAGAAGTTAAGGAGCATCAATCCTCCGTGTGTGCCATTTTTAGGGATGTATCTTACGCATATTTTACACATTGAGGAAGGAAATCCCGATTTCCTGCCGAATACTCAACTCATTAACTTCTTTAAGAGGCGAAAAGTGGCAGAAATTACCGGAGAAATTCAGCAATATCAAAATCAACCCTACTGTTTCAATATTGAACCCAAAATAAGGGTAAGTGAAACTGTTTGCTTGAATTTATAACTCTCTATTACTCTCTGTTTCTATATGCTACATACTATGTCAAAATTTCGGAAAAACTTGGGATTTATAAAGAGAATGAGACTTAATTTTGAAATTTCTAAATAAAAATTCAAATTTCTAAAGGAAAGTCGAATTTAAAAAAAATCTTAATTATGAAAAGTAAATGGACTTCTCGAGATTGTAGTCAAGTGTTAAAATATCCAGAAAAATTTCCTCAGTTCAAAATCTAAATTAAAAAAAATAAATTAAAAATCCAACAAGGAAGGGCAATCAAGAGATAGTTACAACCTTAAAAAATAATTGATAATGAATTTCAAGTCGAAATTTTAGGTAAAAAAGATAAATAAATAGAAATTGTTCAAAGGCAGATTTTTAAGAAAAAGATTTAAACATACAAAATTAAACAACTGATGCTTAATATACAGATAAGGAAAAAGTTTCATTGTCCATGTAAAACGCTAAGAACTGTCCCTTCCATAGTTTTCTACGACCGCTGAACCTATTCCCCTACTTTGACGCAGCATTCTTGTATCTTCCAGTTTAGATGTTAGAAAAAACTCGTCGAGAGTTTTACAAAAGTCTGAAATATTGTTTAGCTCAGTCTGGCGGCCTATTTAAACTCCTTATATTGTAATGTTTAAAGAGTTATCATGTTATATTCTTCATTAGAATTATTATTTATTTTGTTTAAGAAATCTCGTTTGTGTATTTTGGTTATCAAAGAAAATCAGTTTTATTTTGCCTCAGACGTTGATTAAAAGAACAAACAGCATGTGGTACGCAAATTTTAATAAAATTGTTGCCTGCCAGTAGTAATCCCGTAACAAAACACGTTAAAAGCTATGATGTACTACTGAAATCTCCATCAGCACTGATCGCTGCGCTTTGCGTTGAATCGTTTACACCGGTGTAGGGGAATACAAGGCGCCGCCCATCTATCCCACTATTAGCTCTCAATGTTAAAGCTCTCATTAACATTCTCCCTATGGACAGTGTTTGATTTTCCTGATGTGTATTGTGGATGTTGGTTAATTATATTATTAACAAAATGCATCTGTTAAAAAGAGGAAATATGTTAAAATACTTCATTTGATTGCAGCAATTCCTTGAAAATTTGAGTCCATTTGGGGATATGAGCGACACGGAAATCAACAATTATTTATATGATAAGTCTATTGAAATTGAACCTAGAGGATGCAAGCAAGTGCCAAAATTCCCAAGAAAGTGGCCACATCTTAATCTCAAAAGTCCAGGGATCAAATCCAAGTCTTCTGCTAAACAACCAGTAGCAAATTCGACTCTCGGATCCTCATCCTCTTCCAAAACTGATGACCCAAAAAGTGAGGATTCGTCCCGGTCAGATAATGAATTCAGCGTTTTTGCCGCTGTAAGTATTAAATATTTATATTAATTGACGTTTTCCTTTTTGTTTGATTTTCCAAGCTAGTGAGTCTCAAGAAAGTACTGAGGTGAGATTGTTGAATTTTCTGAAAATAAACTAATTTGAAATTTATGCTTTGGTAATTTTAATTACATATCTAAATAATAACGATAGTGCCAAAAATAACTGTAGTGCCCTGTCCTTTAAGTTTCCAAATAATCAAACTCCTTATACAAAAATAAATAAGAAATGTCATTTCCAATGATTTAAGATCAGCGCAGAGTTTTTATAAAGCATGAGTTTCTTTCTTGCAAACCCACAAATAAGGAAATCTCTCTTTAGTACATACTCTTATCTTGAGACGACTGAATTTACCATGAACATTTTTCTGTAACTTCTTTTTTTTTAACCTTAGCTACCTTACAAACAGTAAACAGAAGTCCCCCTAATATTGGTTGCCATTCTTTTCGAAAAACTAGGATTGACATTTTGATATTTCAAAAAAAAAGAAATTCTATGGAAATTGTGAATATTTTGCTATTCTATATATGTATTTCAAATCATTTCATAAAGTGCTAATTAGATTAACTAAAAACTAAACAAATGGAATGGGCAAACTGTTCTAGAAATAATTTGTACTGTTTCTGAAGTGTTAGGGAAAAAGCAGACGAAACATTAATATTTATAACAAAGCAGTTGTCTTCATAGTTGAATTTTTTGCTTATTCAAAATGTCTAATGTAAATACTCAATTTATAGGTCAACCTTGGTGCAACTGGACAGAACAGCCCAACTCTATCGCCTGTTTCTCCCGCAGCTTCCAATCATATTTTCAGTTGGTTTCAATCGAATCATAGTCGAAGTCCTAGTGTTAGCTCTATTATATCCGCTACTTCCTTCAGAAATCAGTCGAGAGCTGATCCAACGGTTCCTGGAATCACTGCAGTGCAAGTGTAAGTATAACAAATTCAAAAATAATTAAAAGTGTTTGTTACCTATGCTTATTTATTTAGGGTTCAAAGGCATAACCCACAAAACATACCCCCACCAAGTAGTCCGGGCCCCGCAACACCTACGTCGCCAGGTCCTACAGAATCTCTGAATACGCCACCACCATTACCTCCACCGTTACCCCCAAGAAGGAGAAGAGACAGTCCTGAAATAAGTTCCCCTCAGCAGGTAATTATTCTTAGATTAAATTTTTTTTGTGTGTGGAATGGAGTGGTCGTTGGTTATCTTTAAAAATTGCTACACAAATATTGTGACCTAAAACCAAGAAACATTAAAAAACACAACAACAGTTGCTCTAATGCGTTTCGATAGTCAAGCTATCATCTTCAGAGAGATACTCTAAAAATGATAATTTGGCTATTGAAACGCGTTAGAGCAATTGTTGTGTTTTTTAATTTTTCTTGGTTTCAGGGGACAAGATTTGTGGATCAACATATTCTTTGGAGGCAGTTGTGTGATTTAATAAGATTATTGTACTGCAAATGTAGTTTAATGTTTTTGTTAAGAAAAATCATCACAAAGTTTTGTTGTAATAATTGGATATTCAGTGGAAGTTAAGACTGAATTTGGGACTAGGTAAAGGCACAAAACTCCGTTCAGTTTTCAGACTTTTTATTTATTACAGTTGCTACAGTTATAACAAATATGTTTTCAAATATTTCAATAACTTTCAACAAGTTTAAAACACATATTAATATGAGCTACAATTTTGGCATGGAATGTTAACATATTTTTGTAAGTGTTATATGTTTCTGTATTACTTTAGAACAGGTCTTGTTAGCATGCTGACAGTTTTTTTTTTGTTATATTGAAAAGTTAGAGCAATACATGATGTGATTGGTCCAGATTTCCTTGATTTGTTTTATGCTAAAGAGTTGTTTGTGTCTAAATTATATCAGGAGTTAAAATTCTGTCTACTTGCATCCGATACAAATCATAAATTTGTGTATAATTGCTTTTTAGTTGAAACAAGCTCCAGATGCACCGATGTTGCCTCCGAGGGATAGTTCGCCTCCTCCCTTGCCGCCTCGACGAGACCCATCAGCTTCCCCTTCTGCGCATCATCACAGCCACCATTCCACATACAATTCTGGCGGAGTGGTTTTAACTGGAACTCTACCCCGACTTAATCCTACGCATACATCACAGTTGCACATGCGAAGGCATATGCCTTCCAGACCATTGGCTAACGGAGCTGCTATGTAAGAAATTTTGTTTTGTTTTAAAGCCTTGAACTTCCTGCTTTATTCATTCAATCCAGAAATATTTCCATATTAAACGAAATACCACTCCCTAAATACTTCTCTAAAAATATTAAACATATTTTGGTAGCCAAAGAATATTGTGTTATATTTCATACGTACTAGGTGTGGAATTCGTGTCCGCAATTTGCAAAATGACATCAGTTTTAAATCCCATATCTTTGTACCGATAAGGTCGGGTGAAGATTAAAAGATGATCCATTTTTACCTGCTGCAAATCCTTTAACATTACTTCCTGTGAGTAATATCCCAACCTATATGATTTCAGAGTTGGCCAATCAGCGCAACCACCAAGCATTTCCCCAAGATTTTCCGCAACAGAACCAAACTCGGGACAAATTACTCCGAGGTTGCCACCGAAGCCCGCGGTTCGGTCAGCTGGTTTAACATCGGGCAATATGTTTCAATACCCCAGCACCACCACAACATAAATTCCGTAAACAATCGTTAGTAATTCTGGGTCCCTTCGTACCCCAAATGTGTGCGTGTGTGTGGTTAATTTTATTCAAATCGTTTGTGTATTAATTTTTATATTGATTCTTCTACTTAATAACGAGAGGCTCCAGAATTACATGATCTAAATTAAGTTAACCAAATTGTCTTTCAAATCATCTTCTAATTAAAATTAAAATTTAATAAGTCGATGAGATGCTTATTACTCTAATATAGTGACATATTTTGTGATAAGTTAAAATTATATATTTGTTAATATGTAAAGTAGTTAGCGGTTATAACTAGAATGGGAATTTAAATCACCTTCAAATTCAAATGTTTAGAATCAGTGTTCCCTGGCTAAGCATTTACTTCATAAATTCATTTATTTTATAAACAGTTGCATGGCTATCCTGACATATAAAAATTTTTATACCAAGCATCAAAACAGTATTTGGCTATTTTATACTACTCATTTTATTGCAATTTCCGTTTTTATTCATTTTATCGATGCCATGAATAATCGATTTAATGAGCAATGAAAATTGATAGAATTTGATACAGTAAGCATTTTTTCCTGTTAAGAAAGAGTTGAGCAAGCCCGCCCGTCAGCCGTCCTTGTGCAAACTTTAAAATGACTGCCCCCTTCAAACTCAATTAAAATCAACTAATTTTTGATAAAAAAATTGAATTATCGTAAACACTTGAAATTACGAGTAAAACATGACACAGTTGTTTCTTTATAAATGTGGAGTTATTTCTTACAATTTTCTATATTAATTCGAATTTTTCAAAAAATGTGGAAGTTTCGAACAATATATTCGAATTTATAGATGGGAGTTTGGCTTAAAAATTCAAAGCTAAAAAAATATTTTAAACCGACTCGTTAATCTTATAAGAAACAAGCTGTTTTATCAAAATTTCATAATTTAGGAAGTGTTTTCATCAAAGTGGCAGTTAGGAAATCCTGAGAGGCATCAGTCAAATTGCCGCCCCTCTTGAGTAGCCGCCCTAGTGCGGCGCACAACCTGCACATCTACACGCGGCGGCCCTGAAGTTGTGGTGTAAGCGGTTAGGAGTGTAAAAGAATATTTTATACACTTTCAACTTGAAATCCTCTATCAATATTATTAATATGTCTGCCTGTGGTTTCAACATAACTCTTTTTACAAGTTTATGTCGTTTTTTACATATTATAAATACCCATACAGGAATTTTTGTCAGTCAGTCGGTCTGTTTTGATCTCGCAAACGGCTAAACTGAAATTTGCAAGCATTTGTACTAAAATACTCGACAGTTGTATAGTAATTTTATACTTACATTTGTAGAATATTTTTAAAGCATATTTTAGGATCACTTGAGCTTCAGTCGAACTCAGCAATGTCAACAATATTATTTAAAGGTAGATGTCATAAAAATTAGTTTGTTGCAAATATCTTCTCAACTCTAAGCAGTGAATTCTGCATTTTAAAGCACTTTCGATTTTTTCATGCAGGGATTGTGTATAATGTTATGTTTTCACATTTAATTCAGTAACAATCTGCCTCCCCAAATTTTGATTTTGTTTTATATGTGATGTCGTCTCTATGAGAGTGAGACGTCAATGATATTTTAAAATTCAAATGATTTATTTTATGAAGTAATGAATTTATTCCTTTCATTTGCACCATACTGCTGCCTTAACAGGAAGAAAACCCCAACATGTATGTTCAGGTGCCCCCAAAATACACTAACCCTTTAACTTTTTAAATCTAATGTTTTGATGTATGGAACGTTAATTTAATATAAAATGTCATCAATCCCAAGGCTTGCAAAAAAGTATTAAATCCATGCTCTTTAGCTATGAGCTCAAATTAAAATTAAATATTGAAGTAGCAAAAATTAAATATAAAATGTTTCGTAAAATTAAACATATCTGGTAAAAAAAATGCTTAACATTTTGTATATATAGTCATTAGAAAACAAAAACTGTATTTAGTGCCTTATAGAGCAGAAAAATTTAATTAACTTGTTATAAACAAATTATGTTCATGTACAGACAGAGCTTTGATAAATCAAAACTTGGGCATTTAAAAATATTTTTTATCATCGGTAATTCCAGAAAATGTAATACAAAAAAATCCTAACTAGACTAACGCAGGATATTATATTTAGAACACATTAATTGGGAAAGAAAATTATAAGTATAGGAAAGAAAATTATAAATATTCCATTTTTTGCATGTCCTGGGGTAGCTCATTGGAACCAAGCTTCCTTGGCATAATTCATATGTGTTAAAACTGTTTTGGTTTCTATTCAAGTGTAATTCAATTCCAAACATTGTTTAAAATGTGTTTACAAGTGCATATAACACAATCACTTTTTAAAATAAGCTTTAATGGTATTTAGAAAATTATTATTACCAATATTTCTATTTAATGCAACATTCGATAAATTAATGTTGCTTGTTGTACATGCTGTATATATTGTAACATATTGTACATGTTAATAATAGTTGCCAAAAAAATCTAATAAAAAATGTTTTCTATGTTAAAATTTTCTATAAAAATGTGATTGGCATAATACAAATATTATGAATTTGAATTATGTCAAAAAATAAGGAATTGTTAAAATATGTTTAATTTTTTTTGCAAATATGTTTAAAGTAACATATTTGTAGGTGTTTATTTTCAATTATATGATTTTTTAAACTGTGATAGTAGCAATGGACCATAATTTGTAAAAAAAAAATATGTTATACTCGACATAAGTACAATAAATGTATTATTGATGTAATTCTGCTTTTATTTTCCTTGATAAAAGATAAATAAATAAGGATTCTTATTTATTGTTTCTGCGTAACTATTTAAAAGAAGAACACCTTCTAAAGTTTTGTTCACAAGCTTGCTGTAAATAAAATAGTCACTTTTTTCTTCAAGTTTTGTATATTTTGCTCTCTTAAATTATCAAAAGTAATTGAGATTGGTAAATGAACATTTTAAATTGAAATTTTGATCTTACACTTGACATTAATTGTTTTTAATTCTAACTTTAAAATCGAAATTTAAAGTTTTTTCAAAGTAGAATTAGTAAATTGAAGTTTTAGGAACTGAAAGGATTGATCCGCCCAAGGGCCAAGATTCTTGAGGCATACTAGACAGTCTGAGACAGCAAATTCATTGTGCGGTCCAGCTTGACACAGTGAAGACTTCTGTCTGCGGAGACTTTTTTCTACAGAACTTCCAAATTATAGAACTTGTTACCGAAAGGAATTTTCCCCAAAAATTACAACCTATCCTTGTTTAAGAAGGCGATTCATCGCCATCTATCCTTGTTTCTGCATCCTACTCGCAGTGCTTTGAAAGCATAATGGGGTTACCCTTTGCGAAGTGGATTAAACTTCGAAGTTTATTTTTTTCTGGAAATTTTGATTTTATGAACATAACTTTGAGAAAAAACGAAATTTTGATATTAAGATCGAACTTAAAGAATGTCAAGTGTAAGAAATGTTTAAGAGAAAAAAGTCTAATTTCGAGAAAGCAACAAATTTCCCAAATTTTCGATTTTAAAAATTTAAAATATATAAACAATATTTCCGCTTAAATCTTTAAATTGCGTTATTAACCCCGAAGAATCGACTTTTTCTTTAAACATTTGGACCTTAAAATTGATATTTAGGATTGATAGTTTTGCTATAAATTTCAACTTAATTCCGACGTTTTTCTTAAAATTGTGTCTCATCAAATTGAAAATATTGTTACGGGCTTATCGGTTCGATTTATTACACGTGATGGATTATACCACTTTATTACCAAATTAACTAGGCACACTTCATCTGAACAATTAACTCACTACTTATTTACTAATTGCTAACCCACTAACTACACTGACTTCTAACTGACTGACTCGAGGGAAAGTTGACCACCTTTTATAGTTTTGGCCCCCAGCTTCTAGAACTTTTCGGCAGATAAGGCTTATCGTTCCCGAAATTTCTGGAACGCTTATCTGCCATTTGTTTCGTTATCGCGGCCGCTTTCCCCTTATCAGATCCTTCTAGAAACTTTTTTTATTTACTAAATTATACAATTCTATTCTAAATTCTATTCCATCTATTTACATTGCGTTACACTGCCTCCCCCTTAGGAATGATCGTCCCGATCAGTTCCAATCAGTCACTTCACCACTAAATTTGCATAGTCTGTTCAGGTGTACCACTTTCACTTTACTCCTGGAGCTACCTGGATCCTGTATACTAAGTCGTTGATCCTCTTCAGCACTTTGTACGGCCCTTCCCAAGATGCCGTAAACTTCGGCGAAACTCCTTTCTTTCGCAGAGGGTTGTATAGCCATACCAACTCGCCTTCACCGAAACCACCATGGTTGACATTTATGTCATACCTTGTCTTCATCCGGTCCGTCGCCAAATTGATTTTCGTCCGAACCGTGTCTCCAATATCGTTTCCCTCAAGTCATCTACGAAACCCATCGTTTCCCTGGGGATCTCCCTTGGTAATCCAAACACCAAGTCACACGGAAGCCGCAGTTCCCTCCCGAAAATCACTTTTGCCGGAGTCTGACTTGTAGTTTCATGAGTTGCCGCGCGATAGGCCATCAGAAACAGTGGTAGATGTCGATCCCAGTCTGTCTGATGTTTGGAAAAGACCTTCGAAAGATGTTCCTCTAAGGTCCTGTTAAATCTCTCCATCATTCCGTCAGACTGTGGATGAAGAGGTGTTGTTCGAGTTTTTCTTATTCCAAGAAGACGACACACCTCTTGGAAAATCCCCGATTCAAAGTTCCTTCCCTGGTTCGAGTGTAGTTCCAAGGGAACACCAAATCGACAGATAAAGTTGTCCACAAGAACCCTTGCGATTGTGGTGGCTTCCTGGTTCAGGATGGCATAAGCTTCAGGCCATTTACTGAAATAATCCTTGGCCACCAGGATGTACTTCTTTCCATCGTGTGAAGCTGGGAATGGTCCTGCCACATCGATTGCAATTCTTTCACATGGAGCTCCCACATTATATTGCTTCAGGGCCCCTTTGGTTCTTGTACGAGAACCCTTGGATGCAGCGCAGGTGACACATTTCCGACACCACCGCTCGACGTCCTCCCTGCAGTTAACCCAATAGAACCGTTTTCGAACCTTCTCCAGGGTCTTGTTCATCCCTAGATGTCCACCAGAGGTCCCATTGTGCACCTCCCACAAGACCTGTGGAATCTTCTCCTGAGGCACCACCAACTACAAGTTGACACGCTTTCCATCCGCGCTTTCCCATGCTCTCTTCAGTACCCCGTCCTCGACCTGGAGGGATTTCCATTGAGCCCACAATTATCTCAGCAGAGAGTAATGCTTCAATTAGCATGTGGCGAAAATGTTTGCGTAATAAACAGTTAAAAGTCAGTTACAAGTCACCCAATGGAGATTTGCTCTCTTGGATACTTATGCGACTGACTAACGGCTTTAAGTTGGAGGTGCATACAACCACTGTACCATGCTGATGAGGCTAAGGAAGGCCGAAACTAGTCTATGGTTGCGGTTGTACATGTCTTCAATTTTAAGCACGTTTAACTGTTTAATTACAGAACATTTAATTGGTCATTTGTCAAAGCAATGTTATTATTCTTTACAATTCCTGTCACTTCTGCAGCAGCTGAAAAGTCATTTAGCAAATTAAAAATAATAAAAAATTATTTAAGAAATAATATGGGCCAAACTCGACTCCGACATTTATCGCTAATAGCAATTGAAAACAAAACCGCATCAAGCCTGGATTTAAACGAAGTCATTGATACTTTTGCGAAAAGTAAAGCTAGGAAAAAATTGTAAATATAATTGTTATTTAGTCAGTTGGTAGGCCCGACCTTTATATAATAAACCCTTGAATCTTCTCTATTTCGTTTCATTAGCCAAACCTACACCAAGTATTAATTGTAATTTATGTTGTTACTGTATAATATTTTTATTACCTGCCCTGCAGTGCACAAAAAAGAGCTTAAGTAGCTTAGCATTATTAAAGTATTTGTATATTTCATATTTTTATTTGATAAAACCTAATCAGTTTACATAGCAGTGAGGCCCCGTTTTTTAATTTGCTCCAGGACCCTTGGTTACCTAGCTACGCCACTGCTTAGGATTTCAGGTCAAAATTCCCTAAAAGGAAATCGGCAATTTGATTTGGATCTGAAATTTGAGATTGTAAATTAAAATATTCCATGTTACCTTGAAACTTCGACTTTCAAGTTCAAAATGTTTACTTAAACCTCTTTAATTTCTGAAACAGACATACTATCGAAAAAAAGGTTGAAATTTCAGGAAAAGGGTCAAAATTTTGTGCTTACATTAGCAAGTGTTGGGTTGTGTTTTTTCGTAAACTTGTTAGATTTGGAAGTTAAAAAATGGCAGTCTAAAACTGCCATACTTCTCAAGAATTTATAGTAAAGATCTTTTTGGTTTCATTTTCATCAGAGATAATGCAAATGAAATAAATGGTATGATGGTTTGTAAAAAATTGAAATACAAATCTTGTCCCCTCTGAAACCAAGAAAGATTAAAAAACACAACAAAGGTTGCTCTAACGTGTTTCGATAGCCAAGCTATCATCTTCAGAGAGATCCATTGAGAGCTCCTTGAAGTTCCATGGCGGATGACACTAAAAACTATGTGAGGGAAACTTGCAAACAAAAACTTTCTAGGAATTTAAAAAACGTAAAAACATCACACATAAAGAGAAGAAATATTGTCAAAGGACTGCGAGAGAAATGTTTTTATGTTAAGGCATATAAAGGTAATAGGGTTGTCATTCTAGATAAAAAGGAATATTATGAGCAAGTTGACAATCTCATTAGTAATGGCCCCTATCAAGAATTACAGAAGAACCCTTTGAATAAAATGTTAAGTGGGCGGAAAAAAATGCTTGACAAAAGTAACAACCTTATTACTCCAACGTTGAAAAGATCCCTCCATGTATCCAACCCCACTGTACCTAAATTATATTGTCTGTCAAAGATTCACAAACCTGGAAACGCGGTGAGACCAATTGTGTCAGCTATTGGAACACCGACCTATAACTTATCAAAATGACTAGTAAAAGAATTCAGCAAATTAGAAGTCCAACAACTCCCTTTGTCAGTCAAGAATTCCCAAGTGTTTATGCAGAAAATTCAGAATGAAGAGTTGTTGGAAGGTGAAATGCTGGTTTCTTTTGATGTTTCTTCCCTTTTTCCAAGTGTACCCATACCTTAAACCTTATTATACCTTCGAGATATTTTGGAATCTAATAACCTTTCAGGCGAAATCATTGACGAATATATTTTACTAATGAAAATATGGTATCTCTCTGAAGATGATAACTTGGCTATCGAAACGCGTTAGAGCAACCTTTGTTGTGTTTTTTAATATTTCTTGGTTTCAGGGGACAAGATTTGTATTTCAATTTTTGAAGATAACCAAGGACCAGTCCGTTGCACCAAAATGATAGTCTGTAACTTATATAATGTTGTTCGCCTATAACGAACCTCAAGGAATCGAAGAAATCGGCTCATTATAAACGTCCGTATCTTACTGATTGGTTCATTATAAGGGTAAGTTCGTAAAAGAGGTTTTTTCTTCATGGTAGACTCTTATTGGTCGAAAACATTGTGTTTATTAATTTTATTTCATTACTAAAAATTTAAATATTTCCAAACTGGGTCGCGGAAATGTTACATAAAATTAATAAACATCAGGGGGTTCGTTATAAGGCAGACCGTTACTATATAAAGCTATGTAATAAGGAATAAATAAAAGCCCAAATTAGAAGTATTTAAAAGAAGTAAATCTATTAATTTTTATATCATTTTTTCGTACTGTAACAATTTAAACTTCCTATGAGGTCCCCATCTGTATCCACTTAACTCCCCTGTTTTGGCAATTATCCGATGACATGGAATAAGATAAGCAATTCTATTATTACCTATGGCATTTGCAACAGCCCTAACTCCATTTGTCTTTCCTATTACATGAGCAACATCTTGATAACTTGCTGTGGTACCTATCTTTACCCGAGCCAGTGCTCGCCATACAGACTTTTGAAATTCTGTACCATTAAGAAGAACTGTTACATCTTCATTATTTTGTGTATCAAAAATAATATCAACAATATTTGAAATGAAATGATTATCAATTAGGATGCGAGAATTCGGCCAATATTGTTTAATATGAGCTTGGAATAAATCTAAATCGCTACTGTTAAGAAATTCTGCACAGCACACAGCTTTTGATTTATCATCCAAGGCTAAAAAGTAATTTCCGAATTCGGTCGCCTTCATACCAACAACAATGTCAGGTATCGAATTGAGATTTAAATCCTTTACAATGATATCCTTCATTCTTGCAAATCACTCTACTTGGTTATGGATTTAAAGTTGATTTAAACTGTTCTTTCTTCAGTGAACTTTATTCACATTAAGGAAAATCCTGTGTGTATATAAGTAAATTGGTGTAAATTCTGTAAATTTCAATTTTATGAAAGTTTAATTAAAGTTGTGATTAACCTCAAACTTCTTCTTCTTCGCTAATGGCTTTTATCCCTTAGGGATAATTGGCCAGCACATTCTGGGTTGTGGCGGGATACCCAATAAAGGCCTCCTGGGTGGTACCCATGTCCCTTCCTTGAATTCTTGGTATAATAGATCAAAATAAATTTTTGGGGTGCAGGCTATAATAACAATGTTAATAAACAAATAGCACAACGTAGGATA
This sequence comes from Dastarcus helophoroides, assembly GCA_028583605.1. Taxonomy (NCBI): domain Eukaryota; kingdom Metazoa; phylum Arthropoda; class Insecta; order Coleoptera; family Bothrideridae; genus Dastarcus; species Dastarcus helophoroides. The sequence continues at coordinate 26,144,031 of CM053334.1, forward strand.
GACTTTTCACGCTCAGGGGCAACGGCTGAGCGACTCCACAAAGAAAGTTGCCTCAGTATGTAGAAGAGTGGAGAGGATAAAAGAGGATCTGAAACATAAAGAGGAATTAAAAGATGTTATCAACCGATGCCGAGTAAACCCTTATTGGGTTAGCTACAATTTTTTTTAGTTATGGTATAAAAAATTGATAATCGTGCGATACGCTTCGTAATTGCCTTCTCTTAATATGCCGGAAATATTCGTCGGTAGTGTGACCCCGGTTTTTGCGATGTCTGAATAAAAGTCTCGATTGTTGACTTTGTAGAGAGGACGTTCCAAAAAAATATGATCCATTTTAATTCTCCACATTCACAATTTGGGTTATTTTTTATCCCGATGCGATGTAAATGACCACTCGTGTTGTTTAGCAACAACAAAAGATAGGCAACTCTTTATACTAATTTAGAGATGAGCAATCCTGATTCGATCTGATCGGATCGATTAATCCTAGTTTTGAATTAACTTATTGGCATTCAAATATATTTGATAGATCGATTTTTTTCTAAAAATGTTGCAGGGTTGCCAACGCTGTTTACAGACCAGAGATTTGAAGGTCACAGACTATGTCATAGACTTTTGTTTCATTTTTATGATCTATGGTCTGTAATTAATTCCATAGATAAAGTTTTCTCTATGAGCCAGTGTTGTCAGATTCACAGAATTTTTTTCAATGTGCTAAACACTAAAGATTAAAAGAATATTTTATGAAAAAGATTCAAATATAAAAAATACTTCTTAAAACCGAATTAGTCCCTAAAGATTTTCATTACTAAAAAACCAAATTTTAAATAAAAACTCAAAACGTATAAAAAGTAATTTGACCCAAATCATTAACTTTTCTAGTTAAAAAGCCGAAAAGTAAAAATTCAATTCTATTTGTTTCTAGAAAATTTCGACGTCAAACTTGACTTTCTACTGAAGTTTCACTCTTTTTTAAAATGTTATTTAATCTGGAAATTTCGATCCTTTTCTCAAAATTTTGAAGTTAGCAGTTTCAAACTTTTTTTATCTCTAAATTTTGGCTTGGAGCTTACGAAAGCTTTTCCAGTTTAAAATCGAAATATCTTTATTTTTTCCCATTGCAGAATTTTTGAGGCACAATTGAAGAAATTCGTCAAAAAATCTGGCAACGTGATCTATTCTATGATTCATCGATCTGAATTTTGAGTTTACATTGAAAGGTAAAATTTTTGAATTATATTCGCTTCGTATTGCATAAATATTTTACTCTTAGCATTTTTCCACAAGAAAAATCCTCACATTGATTTAAAAATATTCGGACGAAACACCTTTAAAAATAGTAAGTATTTTTTTTTCGAAATTGTTCTAGAATGTTAGGTTAAGATCTGTTGTTTATCCATATATGTGTTTATCATATTCTGTTGTTGACCAAACTATATTATAGGTTTCGAAAATGCCTGGCGTAGGAGATAAAGAATCAAAAGAAAATGAAGATGAAATACTGCAGCCAAGACAGCCAACAAGCCTTCAAGGGTTACTTAAATTTTCCATGGAAGCAACAAAGAATGAAGATGCTCCTGGGTTAAGTCAGGTGCAACCAATGGATCCAGAGGTAAGCGATCAATGTGGTAAAAAAGGCACAAATGTTTTATAAATATTGAAATTTTCATATTAGCTTGTATTTAAGACTGGGGTTGCTACTTGTCGTGGTTACATTATCTAAAAATAGAGTAACAAATTATGAAAAATTGGTTTTGTCTTTCAGAAAAAATTATTAACTTTTGAACCAATCAACTTCAAGAGGTAATAATTAAAATTAGGATTAATCGTTGTGTTTTTTAGAGGAGACATTTTTTGGAGGAAGCTATTAAATCCATGACAGTTGATGTTATTGAATTATTACAAAAGCAAATTAAAACACTTCAAGCTGTTGAATCTTTGAGAGAATCTGAAGACGTTACTCCATACCAAGAAGCCATATTAACTATTTTGGATTATGTGGATCAAATTGATACTGCAAATGGTAATAGTCTTACGATTTTAAGTTTTTGTTTCGCTTAATTTTCCCTACCAATGTGAAATAATTGTGTATCCAATGATTGATTGAAACTACAGTGATGTCAGCTTGTGACGAAGAAGGGATGGAAGAAATTTGCTCTTTACAAGTGGAGTTTGGAATAAATGATAAGTGCTAATTAACACATCTATAATCATACTTTAATCTGTACCTTGCAGACTAGTTCATTATAAGCAAAAGTTCATAATAAGTGGTTTTGTTATAAGTGGGCATTACTGAATTATTACCTGCATACATTTATTGTAGTTTGTTTCTTGTGAAGTGTGTAATTTTGCTTTTCAGATTTCCATAAAATTGGGGGTTTTATGATTCTTAAACCATGTCTTAAGAGCAAACATGCTAAAATAAGAGCTGGAGGATGTAACATCATAGCTGAGCTGTGCCAGAATAATCCTTACTGTCAGAAGGTTGTAGTTGACAATGAATTTATTCCACTGCTTTTGCACATATTAGAGACAGACCCAGATACACAAGTGGCACTTAAATGTTTATATGCAATAAGTGGTAAGAAAATTAATACCATAGTTTAAGTATTACAAAACTATCTGATTGCCAAAAGAATACTTTAATCAGCTACTAGTATTAACTAACTAGATATCGATTAATGTAATAAAACAATGCAACAAAATAACTTTGTACTTATAGGTCATTACAATTAATAACAGTTAAATGTCTTATGACACTCTTTGAAATCTAATTTCCTAATCTGTTTTCTTTCAGCCATTGTTAGGGATTATTTCGATGGATTTTCCCAATTGTTGCATTATGAAGGTTTAAGTGTTTTATTAAAAGCCCTTAAAAGGGAGGATGATGATAAATTCCGCATCAAAACTGCTTTTCTCCTGTCATCTTTGTGCAGATGTCAACCTGATCTCAAAAGTATGTTTGACATAATTGTACTAATTGATTTTTCCGCATTAGTTTTGTTTTTAGGAAGAATTATATTTTTGAATTATATTCCCACATTAATTGAGTTAATATCTCAAGAACGGAAACCGAGTCATGAATATCTAATTTCTTTTTTGACATCACTGTTAGAAGATAACCCATCAGCCGCGAATGATTGTAAAAATGCACACCCTGACTTTAAAGGAACGCTTCTTAATTATGTAGAATCTATTAAAGACAAAGAAGAATATTTGGTATGATATATTTATGTTACCACGTCACTTTACGTAATTGATGATTTTTGAAATTTTAGGAAGAAAAGGAGAATTGCAAAAGACTCTTGCATTTGATATATGGTGTATAAATAAGTCTAAGGATGTAAGTTTTGTATTCTTATGTATTTATTTGTCAATAAATAATTGCACACTAAAAATGTCAAAATATCTTAAGTTTTTTACACAGAGATAACCGCTTCTTAAATATAAGAAATATAAAGTCGAAATTTTGAAACTAAATTAGAAACTGATGATTGAAAGCTGAGAAAAAAATCGAAATCTCCTCTGTAAGTTGAAACGAGAAAATAGTTCTTAAAATGTAAAGTACAAGTTTCGTATTTGAGTTTACAAAAGAGACCTGCATGAGTTAGTAGGCATTATCCGATTACAGTAAACATACTCGTTTTATAAGTACAATGATGCTGATTAAAGTAATCGTGACGTCATGGGACGAGTATGAGTAGTAATCGGCATGGTTAAAATAAAGAGCATAAACCCTTGGAGAACACAAATAATATTATCCTGACATATTTATAACCAATAGGCACTGCAAAACGAATACATCTGCAAACAAAGAAGTACAAAAGCAAAAATAACAATAAAACACGATCCAGGCGGATAAATATAAGATTAAATAAATTTTATTAAATGCACATTTGACAGCAAGGATATTTGAAAGTCACATCACATGTGCACGATTACAAATGAGTATTTCGGTACGATGCTGCGATGCAACTGATGCCAACTCCCCGATGACATCTACTATACAACAAGAAAAAATTTTAACAGAAGTCTTAATACCTTGGAAAAAATCGAAATTTCAAAAATATAGTACAAATCTAGAAAAAGTCGAAATTTAAAATCTGATACAGTAAGAGAAAATATAAAAATTGAAATTGTTAATTTAAGAAGAGTCGAATTTTCAAAAAATAACTCGAAATTTTGAGATTTAAAGAATTGAAATTTTAAGATTAAATGATTCAACATTTTTACATCATTAGAAAGCTCTAAATTTCGAATTTAAAAGTAGAAAGTAGTTTAAAAAAACCTTGAATTCTTAAAATCACTCTCAATATTCATTTCAAACAAAAAAGTTAAATTTTCTTTAAAATTTTGAAAATATTTAGAAATTTAAAGAATATGTTCTCAAAATGTTTACCATTTTGGAAACCAAACTGAAAATTCTACATGACCGTTTAAAAAATGTATTTCAGAAAGGATTTACTTTAGGTGGCGGTTTTTTAAATTCTGATTTTTTTTCTTTTTAAACTGAAATTTTTAACAATTTTAAAATTATCACTCTTTTTCGAAAAAAGATCATTATTTCTAAAATATATAAGCTAAGAGATTGACTGAAAATGTTGAAATTTATTTTTAAAATCAAGTTGCGAAAAAAAGTTAGAATAAATCAAAATTTTGAGAACATATTCGCAGAAAAGCTTAAAAAAATCTAAATGCATAAAAACAACAAATTCAAACTCAAAATTTCTTGAAAAAAAAAAGACAAATGTTTAAGTTTTGAGAAAAAGTTTAAAATTTTGGTACAACATTAAGCTTAAATATTCGACTTTTTAAACCCGAAATTTGCTGACATATCAAGTTTTTTTTTTAAACACGAAACTTTCTAGGCAAACTTAACAAACACCTAAAGAAACGTATCAAAAGATAAAACTCGAAATTTGGCGAGTTTTTTTAAATTTATTTTTAAAATTTTAATTTGTTTTCTCAACATAACTTTAACCTCTATTACTTTAACAAACAATATTTAAAATTACAAATTAAAATACTTGACCCGTTTCTTGATTCTTTCTTCTATAAAAATTTTGACTTGTTCTCAAAATTGAAAAAAATTAGAAAAAATCCCAGTTTAAATGGGAAAATTTCACGAAAAAATTTATTGCTGAAAAAATATCTTGATTTGTTGGCTTTGAAGCATTCTATCGTAGAAAAAAAATGGGAAATCGTAGCTAGACAGTCTTTAAAAATATCGCCTCTCTTGGTTAGCCGCCCTTGTGCGGCGAACAACCTGCACACCTACACACAGTGGCCCTGATCATGTTGAAAAAAACGTCAGATTATAAAAAGGCAAATATCATGTTAAAATGGATATTTGATTAAAAAAACAAACTTTATATAATACTTGTATATTACGACCGAATACTGTATACAATGTCTAGATTCACAAGACATAAGCGTTCTATTTAACTAGAAAAATATATTGTAGATGGCACTTTTACACATAAAATACTTACAAGGAAGTCAGAGCTAAACTTACTATTTATAACACAATGTTTTTAGCTTTCATATAAATAACTGCCAAACTTTAATTAAATAAAGAACACAAAGGCAAAAAAACAAATTTTAATCTAAGTCATGCATTCTGATATTTTCCAAAATTTGGGAAAATTTAATCCAATTCTCTGAAAAAAACTGGATCAAATTTTGTTAAATTGCAGAGAATACCCAAATATACATAGGAATATATCAAACAAACTAACTAATGTAAATTAATACTAAGGTTTCATTTATGGAAAATATACTTTCCTCTCTATTCTATTATACAAATACGATTGTTCATGTTCTTTATACAAATATTAGAGTATGGCACCTAAAAAGTGGTGTCTCTGTTTTTTATTCTGATGGGGATAACAAATTTGACTTTTGCTTTTATCAAAAATACATCTGAATACATTTTTGATAGAAGCATTATGTGTGGGAGCAATATACATTAACTATGAGGTTATCTGGTTCTATGTCGTCAATATAGTATACTTTTATATAACGTGGATAGGTCAACTATATGAAAATTGTGGAAATCTCGAAATCAAATTATTAACTCGCGCGTTTAAAAATAAAAAACCTTTTTTGGTTACTTCCACACTGACTTGAGATTTCTAAAATAACATCAAAAATTAGAAATTTGGGATAAGCTGCCATGATGAAAACAGTCTAAAAACCTTTGGTATTAAGTAACTCTGCATTGGAAGCCAACTTACTAAAATGTATATATGACACAATGATAATAAATAATGTGATGTTAAAAAATGAGATACTACAAAAATATCACTGGTTGTAGGAGATAAAAATAGTCATAAGTTAAACTAAAATAATTCATTAAGTATCTTAATCTGGATCTAATACTTAAGAACGTAATTTACAGCCTAGATATTTAGGATGGCGCTACTTACAAATATATTGCAAGAAACTTAAACTATACAACGAGCTGAATAATGCCACAAATCTGATGCTGAGCATACAGTGTCGACTAAAATTGTTGGTTTCACACAGCATCGGCAATAAATAATTATACTTTAATACTGATCTATTAAGCAAATATGAGCACGACTAATTGAGTAAATAAGTCAATAGATCAGTCGAAATGTGTGCATGCACTTTGAAAATGTTTAACTCCCTCAAGATTAATAATTTTGCCTTTTCTGACAAATATTTTGTGTCGTACAGGATTGGATAAATAATCTCCAATTGGATTTATTGAACATCGAAACATCATATGCGAACAAGTACCTGAAAAACATATCAAAAAATGACAGTAAGGGGCAAATATTTTATGGATCCTGTTAGAGTATTTAGGATAAATAATGACATAGCGCCTTTAGGACAAGATTAATAATTAAAGAGGAAGGATTAACTAAGCTTAGGAAAATTGAAAATAAGGATACCACGCATTTGTAGAATTTTGGTCCTGTTAATCAAAAGATGGCTTAATGTGTGAAAATTTTTATAGAAAACGTCTTCATTCTTGCCAAATCTCATTTTGTTTTAAATTGCTATTTCTCATAACACAGATGACTTGGATAGAAGAATTGAAATCTTATAATTTCAGCAAATTGATGATTGTTTGGGATTTGTTTAGCAGAGACAATTGAAATTTCAGATTTTTGTATTAAATACGTTCCACTTCACACACAAAGTGCATACACACATAACTTTTTAAATTTATATTCTCACTCAAATATGTTCTTACATTAAATAGAATGAAATGGCAGCCTTACAAATACTAAAAACTAAAAATAAAAAATACTTGGTCACCACCGTTTTATAGTATTAAGAACAGACTAGTATAGTTGTCGATTTGAGTTCATTTTTCCATAATATCAGTTTTGTACAAAGATAAATCTAAATCATTTATTTATATAATGCATGATTGCTAAATTTCTACACATTTCCTTACACAATCAAGTATTACAAAGACCAATGCTAACTTAAGTAATAAAAAAGTAAATAATCTATATTCTAAAAGTCAATTCAATAAAGTGTAATATACAGGAGATCAATTCTTTACACTTTTATAAAAAAAAAACAAAGAAAAGAGAAGGAGAATAAAGAAACAATAAAAATACTTTAGCACACTAAAAATAACACAATAAAAAATCAGTCTTTTACATTTGTACAAAAAAACGACAAAATAAATACGAATATAAAAAATTGACCCTGTATATATAAATTAATAAAAATTCGCAAAGTATTTGATTACTTTTTTATAAAATTCAGTTCAAAATATATTTTCATTTTAACAAAAGTTGACACATTTTAGTTTTTGTCTGAATATTTGTATGAAAATAGAACTTTTTCAAAGATAACAAACGTGAAAAATAATGTTTTATAATTTGCTAACAGAGAGCAAATAAATGGCGAAATAAGTATTTGGAACCTTCAAGATCCTATCCGAGCTATTTAAAGCTTTTAAAATCTTATTTCACCTTCAATATAGGTAAGAAAAACGATCAAAGTGCACCCACCCCCAAGAAATGACTTTCTTAAGTGCTTGTATTACATTGTTATTGTTATGTGTTAAAAATCTTTAATTGATTACTTCTATCATCTTATTTAATAACCAAATAAGTAGTGAAAGTACCTACAACGCCGCACAGGCGAAGCTAAATGATAAGGATTTTGTCTGTCTGAAAGTATTTACCTTCGAATATCAAGCTATTGCACAATAAGTTATGCCTGGTCCACAACGCAAATTGCTTTTCATACTTGTTTAGTGGCAAGATTAATCAATCATCTGCCTAATTTACTTATAATTAACGTATATTATTTTATAGTCGACCTTTTTATTTGAACAAAAGCAAAGTAGTAGCCTCATACAGATCCAAAACATTTAGAACCTGAAGGGTAGAGAAAATGTGAATCAAAGTTTACCTTAATTTTCATTATTGTAAACAAAATACTGTCAAAACTAACTTAAAACTTAGGAAACTATTTAAAGCGAAACAGTGTGACAGTTACAAATTAATCGAATCATACTCACTAATCAACAAAAAAAGAAATAAATCTGTCAACAGATAGAAAAAAATGTTACCACTTAAAACTTATTAATCTAAAAATTATGGGTTTCTTTTTTTTAGCAAATTATTAAAAACCCTAAAAAGTGTATGTAATTGTAAAATGAAAAGGGCATGTAAATAAATATATCATCTAAAAGGCATCTGCCATTTTCTTATATATCAGTTGTGCAGTAATTCTAGTTTCTCAAAAATTCCAAATACTCCATTTTCGAAATCACGAGAAAAATTGAGCATAACTCAAATAATAAATGCTTTTTTCGGAAATAATACCACTCAATGAATATTTACTTAAGTTTCGAAACGCCTAACGCTGGTAACTTATAATGAACGATATGGTAAGGCGGTCCTATGGGACTAGTATTACCGGGAGAATTGTAACTGGTAGTCACAGGCATACTAAATGGCATTCCCATAGGACCAGAGCATGCCCTGCCCCTTTTACGCCTCGGAAGAATACCTTTCCTTGCCATATAAAATCGTATCGTCGATATCGGTATGTTAAATTGATCACTTACAGTTTGAAACGTTTGTCCTCTAGTTATACATTCAGCTGCTCTCCTTAATTCCTCGTCCGATCGTCTGATACGTTTTGTGGCAGAACCTAAATATTTAAAATATGAAATTACTCTATTACTGCGAAAATGAAATCAAACCTGAAGCGGCATCATAATGGCAAGACACGTTCGCAATCGCTGCAAAAGCTGGACTTTTCATATCACCTGTGTTGACAGGACCATCTTCCTCCATAAACTCTGTATCCAATAAGTCACCTTCGCCGTCATAATAAGAGTCGTCACCTTCTTCTTCTTTTGTTTCAGTCTCATCAACTGTAAATAGCAATATAAAGATTAATTAGAAATTAATCTAAAAACTGAAAAATTAGAGTTTTCAGTTTCGATACTGCAGCAGGGAGACGGACAATTTGGAGAAAAAGGCTTAAAACAGCAGACATATTTTATAAATCTAGGACAGACGTTCCGTTAAAATAAAAGAGAATGCATAAGTGGACTATTTTCAAATGAAATTAAATTTCTGAAACACTTAAAATGGAACAATAAGTTGGCCATGGATGTATATCAACAGGGCTTCGAACAGTAATTTTTTTCGTTTCGGTGTTCGGTCCGGAAAAAAATTATATCAGTTCAGTTCCGGCTTTCGTTCAGACAAAAAAACCGGTTTTCGGTGAACGTCCGATCCGAAGCCCTGTATATCAGATATGAAGCTTCAAAAGTTGCTGTTCAGAACAAACATTAAGTCGGGTAAAATTAGAAATCAAAGCAATATCGAGTCGACAATTCGAAATTAAAATCTAAGGCATGACACACGCAGAAAAAACAATACAGGTTTAGTAAAAACGTTTTGCTCTAGCCTAAAGGACAATGCAACGCTCGACGTCGAACAGCTTGACTATGACTAAATAGGTCTAAATGTGCTTTAAGACATGAAACTAATCAATCTTTTTTACGATAATAGCTTGGCTATCGAAACGCCTTAGAGCAAGTGTTGTGTTTTTATTTTTATTTTTCTTGGTTTCTAGGGATGAGAATTGTATATCAATTTTTGAAGATAAGCAAGAACCAATCGGTTCCACAAAAAAAATAATATGTAACAGTGGCGGCTGGTGCTAATAAAATTTGAGGGTTGCAAAGAGACATTTGCAAAGATGTGCCGAAATTGGAAATTTTAAATTAAGCTGGAGGAATTAAGAGATATTTAGGATTTTAAATTGATATATGTTATACATATATAGTATATTGCTAAATTTCCCCTTTTTTATATTCTCAGAAAAAGAAGAGGAAGTTCATATGACGGACGATCTTTGGCAGCTGAAAATTTATCAATAACTTTTTACTGAAGTCGAATATTCCTTGGATTAAGTCTTTTTCTTTGAAGACATCGTTAATGCGGACAATCTTTCCAGACACAATGTATTTTTTTTTAGTTTTTATTCTTTCCAGACTTGAGAAGCACCAATCTGTTTCAGCAGGAGCCATTGGGATAGTTATCAGGATTTTTAAAAGATTTAGTTTCACTAAACTCACTGTTTTCTGAAATAATGTTATAGAGTACAAGTAAACCAAAAGCCAATTTAAACTTTTCTGTTTCGTAAATTACGGTTAGTTTAGTTCTTAGTTTTGTAAATTAAAAAATGGATGAACCTTAGCGGTTTCTTTAAAATTCTTTTCGGAAAAAGTGATTCTATGATGGTTAAACTCTTCAGAAAAAAATAAGGTTGCTGCAATTAAAAGGCCAGTGAAGCTGAATCGTTCTTTAGCTTAGCAGATAACAATGTCGCATAGGTACTTCTTTAGCTTCGTGAACTACTTCTGTTAAAACTTCAGCTTTTTACAAAACACCGTCTGCACAATATTTAAGTCTGGAATAGGTCATCCAGGTCGCTTAATTTCCATTTTTTTCGACACAGATCGGTTACAGAATGGCTGTGGAATTAAACTTTGCACTGAATTCATTTTTATTTGGGTTTCAAGACTCGCAACATTGCCCGATGACAGATTATAATAGCGAATCGATATTTGGTTTGCACCCACAAGTACACCTAATGCTTGCTTATGGGCAAGTATTTTAAGCGAACAAAATATGAGTTAAGGCACAGGTGCATATGTGTAAAGCAAAGTTTGGAGTCTAGCCTGCAAACTTTGCAAACCATGGACCCAATATGTCGTCAAAAGCTTACGAATCGGCGGAATCCGCAATATTCAGCAGTATGTTTGGTAGCGATAAATCCAGAGACTATACAGTTTCTCTATGGATGAATCTGTTATCAATAAACATAAAGAACAATTTACTTTCTTTTTTATCTCTGCCTTTTTTTGGAGGTTGCGCAAACCTGCAAACCTTAGCACTAGCCGCCACTGATATGTTATAATAATCAGTACTTAATTTACACTGAAGTAGCAACATGGAACACCCTTAGTCAAAAACATTTTTGCTCTTTCTGTGTGTGTCAAATTGAATCAATATTGCTCATCTGGTTAGAACAACTCAACAACTCAACAGAAAACATATCTTATGCAGACTCTGGCAGTGAAGTTTTGTTCTTTTTAATTTTGAAGCTACAAAAAACATCCATAATTGATGATGTTTGCTAAACATTCACCTTTAATCTGAAGTCCATCATTGGAATCAGATTCGGAAGAAGATTGATTGGTGCCACCTTCAACTTCTTCTGGTTTTTCTTCCTTTACAGTGCCGTTTTCTTCTTTGGGAGACACGGAGGTTGGTGGTTTTAAATCACTAGTACTATTACTACTGGCTGGTTGAAGTTGTTTTGTTATCTATAAGAGAAAAAATAAGGTATTCTCTGTAGCTTCTTTGCGAAGCAGTGTTATTTTCATTTATGTTTTATTGGCTTTTTCTTCGCCAGTTACTACTTTCACAATTCCAGATGTTCAGTAATCTATTGTTAGCGATTAGCAATCTCTTATAGATTGCCCCAAGCAGCGATTACGTTGGATCTTTCACTGCCCCAAGCAGCGCAAGATCCAACGCAATCGCTACTTGGGACAATCTAAGAATTGCCAATCCTTAACTGAAAATGCAGAATTGTGGAAGGTGCAACTGGCAAAGAACTAGCAAATAAAACATGAATGACAAAAAGTAAGATTACTGTATAATAAACCAAAACTTCTTTGAGCATACTTGTGGTTTTATTCCAAAGTGTTGTTGATTTAGCAGCTGATCTGATCCGCAGAGTCCCCGTATTTGCAAAGCTTCAGCTGATTTCAACAGTGATGGAAGATCATCTTGCGTTACATTTACTTCCCCTTTATACATAAAATCTACAAGTAGTTGCATCTCTTGAAACCTAAAAGATCGTAATTAGTTATCGAACCAAAATTCATCTTACATGACTTGCTTCATATCTTTCATAAAAATGATCGGATGTTGACATGGATTTTGAACCAGCAATTTCTCAAAATAAGTGGAGCACGCCGACAGCACAACTTTGTGACACTTTAGCATTTCGTTTTCACATGCCAAAGTAACGTCGACGAAATGTTCCGATGTTAGAAGTTTTGGAAAGGCATTCTGGAGGTTCGATTGGTAGCTGTTCCACCGAACACAAAACTGCTGCGGTGGAGGGTAAGTTGCCGTCATGTTGTTTAACCTTTGGTTATGTTGTTAAAAAACAGGCATTTGTAAAGAAAACATAAAATTTATATTCCAAAACCTGCAAGGAAATTACAAACAATTTAGAATTCTGCTGAATAGAAATCACCAACTTAAATTTAGCAAATGGATTCCTTATAAACTAAGAAAGTGTTTAGAAATTCAACCCTTAAAGAGCTAAAAATGTGTTTTAAAAATTTGCACTTGATGAATCAGTATCTGAATTCCATATTCTCAGAAAATAAAACAAATGGTAGTCTGTCGTTAATATTGCAAAATACGTTTTATTTTCTTTGTCAATCTGACCAAATTGTCCTCAAAGCGAATTCACGTTCGATCGTATACCTTTTCTCTAATAAAATAGCAATAATATCTAATTTTCGAAAAAAATTTAAGGTGTCGAAGTTTGAAGAGAAAATTTGGAATAAACATTTTAAAAGTCAAAATTTAAAAAAAACTGAATTTATTAAAAATAAAACTTAATGTTTCCAATTTAATTGCCGCAATTGAGGCATTTTCAAGATTAATTTCTAGTCTAGAGTAACTTCAAGCGTTGAGAAGTTTGGAAGTCAATCTAGAAATTTTAAAATTACGAATGAATAAGTTTAAAACGTCGAAATTTCAAGAACAAAGTAAAACATTCCAGTTTAATGTCACAAATTCGTGATTACAGTTAAAATCCTGAGAGTAAACTCCAAATTTTAAATTTTTTATGCCAATTTAGTTTTTTTTTTAAATTCTAACTTTTCTCTCAAAACTTCGACTTTATTGAGTTGACATTTTTTTATTCTGTTGTTATTCTTTATTGTTATTGAAAAGTAAGTATGTTTGTCAAAATTTTGTGTTATCTCTTGAATTTAATCTTAAAAATATGACCTTTCTTCGAAATTTGCAGCTTTCAATATTTCGAGTTGAAAGGTTATGATTTTAAGAAAAAGTCGCTCGAATTTTGCGATTAAAGTAGACTTTAACACAAGGTTAAAATTTAATGATTTTTTCTACATAAAATTTGGGTTTTTTTTTTAATTGTTTTTTAATTCAAACTCTGTGTAATATATGAAAGAAAAACGAAATATTTAGTTAATCAAATTTTTTTTAAATCTAAATTATGAATGTCAACATTTTCGGAAGTCAAAACCTCCAGAAAAAGTCAAAACTTCAAGAAAAAGTCAAAGAAAACCAAAATTTTCAAAAAACGTTGATATTTTTTTTAAAATATCACATTTCCAAAAATCTATTTACAAAAAAGTTAGTCTTCAAAAATTAACATTTTTAAGGTTAAAATGTTTAAAAAGACAGAATTTAAATTTCCAATAACAGAAATTTTTAAAAATGGGATCAATTCAAAAAACGTCAATTTAAAAAAGTCGAAATTTTCGAAAAAGTTAAAAACCTCTGAAAAACTTCAAAATTTGGAAAAAAACGATCGAAATTTTCTAAAATCCAAAAAAGTACATTTACAAACAAACGAAACTACCAAAAAAGTTCCAGATTGCAAGTAAAGTCGAAATTGCCAAGAAGGAAGTCAAAATTTTCAAAAAAGTGGGATCTATCCACAAAAAAAGTCAACTGATAAAGAAATTGAAGTGGCCAAAAAATCAATATTTTAAAGAAAATCTAAATTTCCAAAAAAAAAAATAGTTAAAATCTTCAAAAATTAATATTTTTAAAGCTGAAATGTTCAAATAGGCAAAATTTTTAAATAAAATTCAAATTTTCAAAAACATTGAAATTAAAAAAAATGGAATCAATCCAAAAAAACGTCAATTTAAAAAAAATCGAAATTTTGGAAAAAATTGAAAATCCGGGGAAAAATTAAGAATTTGAAAAAAGTCTAAAATTTCCTAAAAAATGAAATCTATCCGAAAGAAGTATGTATACAAAAAAATCGAAATTGCCAAAAAAAGTCAAAATTGTCAAAGAAAGTCGAAATTGCCAAATTAAGTCGAAATTACCAAAAAAAGTAGAAATTTTCAAAATAGTAAAAACCTCGGGAAAATGTCACAATTTGGAAAAATAAGATCGTAATTTTCAAAACGAGTGGAATCTATCCAAAATAAGTCAATTGAGAAAAAAGTCGAAATTGCCAAAAAATCAAAATATTCAACAAAAAAAAGTAAAAATCTCGGAAAAAAAATTCAAAAAAAAAAAAATTTGGTAAGTCAAAATTAAAAAAAAAGGATCGAAATTTTGAAAAAAGCTAAAATTTTGTAAACTAATCGAAATCTGTAAAAAAAACTAAAATTTTTGCAAAAGTTGAGATTTTCAAAAAAGTCGAAATTGACAAAATCAAAATTTTAATAAAGTCGAAAAGTTAAAATATTTCAAAACTTCCAAGAGTCAATTTACAAAATTGTTGCAATTTCGAAAAAAGTAAATATTTTGAAAATCGGCAATTTTTTAAAAAACGGTCGAGTTTTCAAAAAATTCGACATTTTCAGAAAGTCAAAATTTCAAGAAAAAATCAAAATCAAAATTTTCAATACAGTTGATTTTTTGAGAAAATCGAAATTTTCAGAGAAGCAGAATTTGTCAAAATCAAATTTGCAAAAAAAGTCCAAATTTCGAAAACTAGTAATTTTCAAAAAAAAAAAATGAAAGATTGGAAATTTTGGAACATGCACATTATTTTAAAGGTCGAAATTTTCAAACAAAAAAAGCGTCGACATTTTTAAAAGTCGAAATTTTCAAGAAAACGTCGACATTCTTAACAGTCAAAATTTTGTAAGGTCAAAATTTCAAGAAAGGTAAAATCTTGAAAAATTTTAATTTTCAAAACAGATCGAAACTTTCAAAAAAACTGAAACTATCCAAAAAAGGTTAATTGACAAAAAAGTCGAAATTCAAAAAAAAATCAAAATTTTCAAAAACAAAAAGTAAAAGCCTCGGGAAAAAGTTCAAATTTGAAAAAAATATCAAAATTTTAAAAAATATGGAACCTATTCAAAAAAATCTATTTACAAAAAAAGTCGAAACTTTCAAAAAAAAATTCGTAAGTCATAATTTATAAAAAAAAATAGAAATTTTCAAAGCAGAATTTGTCAAAATCAATTTGCAAAAAAGTTCTAATTTCGCAAATTGGTGATCTTCTAAAAAAAAAGTCGAAACCTAGAGAAATAATAATAAAATTAAAGAAGTGACCATCACCAAAAAAAAATGAAAAAAATGGAAATGTTGAAACATCACCCTCATTTTAAAGAAAGTCGAAATTTTCCAAAAACCCTCGACGTTTTTAAAAAAATCGAAATTTTCAAAAAAATGTTGACATTTTTGAAAGTTGAAATTTATACAAAAGTCGAAATTTTCGAAAGTCAAAATTTCAAAGTTAAAATTTTAAAAAATTAAATTTTGAAAAAAGTTGAAATTTTCATAAATTATATATTTTTAAAAAAATTTAAATTTTCTAAAGAAAATCGAAATTTTCAAAACAGTGGAATTCTTCAACAAAAAAATGTTAAATTTAAAAATTAGCAAAATGTCGAAATTTTTAGAAAATGACAAAACCTTGAAAAAAGTCAAATGCAAACATAAAGATTGAGATTTAAAGTAAAAGTAAACATTTTGAAAAAGAGTAGAAATTTCCAAAAATTGACATTTCGGAAAATTGTAAATTTCCACGAAAGAAGAAACTTTCAAAAAAATCGAGAATAAAAAAATCGAAAATGTCAGATAATCTGAATTATATGTCAAATTTTTCAGACAAGTTCAAAATTTTCAAAAAACTGGGAATTTTCAGGAGTCAATTTTTCCAAAAAAGCAAATTAAAGCGAATTTTAAACTCTGTATTTTTTAAAAAATTTCCAAAAAAAAATCAAAAAAATGGGGATTTTGAAACATGGCCATCATTTTAAAGAAATCGAAATTTTCAAAAAAACGTAATTTTTAGAAGTCCAAATTTTGAAAGCCAAAACTTCAAGAAAGTTTAAATCTTGAAAAGTTTAAATTTTCAAAAAAGTTTCAATTTTCTAAAGCAAATCGAAATGTTCAAAAAGGTGAAATTTTTCAAAAACGTCAAAATTTCGAAAAAAAAGTCGAAATTTTTGTAAAATAACAAATCGTCGAAAAAAGTAAAATTCAAACATGAAGTTTGAAATTTAAAGTAAAAGTAAACATTTTGAAAAAGTGTAAAAATGTACAAAAAATCGATTATTTTGGAAAATTAGAAATTTTCAAGAAAGGAGAAATTTTTAAAAAAGTCGAGAGTAAAAAAAGTTAAAAATTTCAGATACATGGAAATTATGTCAAAAATTTCAGGAAAGTTTAAAATTTTCAAAAAGCTGAATTTTCAGAAGTGAATTTTTCCAAATAAGAAATTAGATAAGGTTTTTAAAAACTGTAATTTTTAAAAAAATAATTTTTTTTTAAAAAAGTGAAATCTTCAAAAAGGTAAAATTTTCAAAAAAAAGTTTCCAAAAAAGTTCTAATTTTGCACAACATATTTAAAAATTTTGAATTTTAAAAGTCGAAATTTACAAACAAAAATTTCGAGACAAAGTCAAAATTTTGAGAAAAAAAGAAATTTTGAAAAAATGACCGATCTGAAAAAAGTAGAAATTTTTTTTAAAAAGTCGAAAATTACAAAATAGTCAACTTTGACTTTGCAATATTTTTTTAAAATATTTAGTTTTCAAAATTTAGATCGTTGAGAAAATTTCGGTTTTTTTGGAAAATCTCGACTTTTTCAAAATTATATTTTTTTGTAAATAGCGTCATTTTTCAATCAAAAACTTTTGATGAAAATATCGAAAGTTTTGCAAAACTTCTCCTATTTTGAAATTACTTACTGACCTCAAAATGTCGACTTTTTAAAATTCAAATGTCCTCAAAATTTTGACTTTTTTCAAAATCTTGACCATTTTTTGAAAATTCGAATGTTCATGAAAATTTCGACAACTTCCAATTTTCCATTTTTTTTAAATTTTAAACTGTTCAAAATGTCTACTTTTTTGAAAATTTCGGTCTTTTTGTTTGAATTCGACTTTTTCTGAAAATTTCGTATCCTGAAATCTGCACTTTGATATTAAAAATTTAAGCATTTTTTAAATACGTCTATTTTTCAAAATTTTGATTTTATTCGAAAATTTGGAATTTTTTGAAAATTTCTCATTTTAAATTTTCGATTTTTTTAAAATTTGAACCATTTTCAAAATGTGGACGACTTTTTTTAATTAGGATGACTCCAGAAATTTCGACGTTTTCTTGGAAATTTCGATTTTTTTCAAATTCGACAATTTTTTTGAATATTTCTTTTTAAAATTGTCGATTACTTCTCAAAATCTCGACCTTTTCAATACCTTCGATTTTTCAAAATTGTTTTTTTCAAAATTCGATTTTTTTTTCAACATTCTGACTTATTTGAAAATTTAGGCTTTTTTAAAACTTTTAACATTTTTTCAAAATCTGACCATTTTTCACGACTTTTTCGAAAATTTGGAATTATTTGAGAATTTTATTTTTTAATATTTCTAACTTTTTATTGAAAATTTCGCCATTTTCCTTTAAGTTTCGGTTTTTATTTAAATTTTCGATTTTTATTCCCAAATTTCGTCACTTATTCAAAATGTTGACATTTTAGATTATTTATCAAAAATTTCGGGAAAATTGAGAATCTCTTGAAATGTTGAAATTTCGAGTTTATAAAACAAAAAATTTTCTGAAAAGGTTCCGAAATTTCTAAAAAAAAGCACTATTAATAAATTCGCTCTTTACAATTTTAATCGGAAATGATCGCCCCAGGCAGCAAAACCTCTAGGTACGCCACTGTTTAAACGTTTTTTTTTTTTCATTTAAAAAAAAGTCAAAATTTGGACGTTGTCGAAATTTTAGAAAACGTAAAAATTTTAAATCCTTTGATAAAAGCGTCGAAATTACAAAAGAATCTTGAATATGAAAAAAATTGAATTTAAAATAATAAGTCGCGTATTGGAATTCAAACTCGAGATTTCGAGTAAATAGTCGAAATTTTAAAATTTTCCGAAGAGAAATTTTATCGAAAAAAAAAAGAAATTTCGACTTCTAACTTTCAAATTTCTAAAATAAAATTGAAATATCCATGAAATCGTCGAAATTTTGAGAGGATGATCGAACTTTAGGAAAGAAATAAAAATTTTCAATTTAAATTTATAAAGTCTAAAAAGAGCGAAATTATCAGAAAATCTCGAACATAGAAAACAACACGCAAAATTATTAAGTAGTTTTCATTTTAAAAAAATATCATTTTGCACAACATCGCGCAACTTCAAAAATTTTTGCAAAATTTGATGAATGTATTTCATGGGGGCAGGAGATAAAAATTTAACAAAACAGTACTTAAATTTAAATTGCGTTACATGAGCATTAATTAATAAATTGACAGAAAATATTCTTTCACGTTACACTAAAGAATTGAAAATTAATTCACTTCCCTTAATCATGTCAGACCAAAAAAATTAATATAACTACATTATTCCCTAAGACAAAAATTTATAAATAATTTTAACTTACAATTTATAGAGCAATAAAAGCGGTAAACGAGTGATAGGTACACAACTTATATTTTCAAGATGCGAGCGTGAATGTTTAAATAAAAATGATTTAACATATGCGAAGAGTCTACAAAAATTAACAAAAAGTAGCGTGTATTTAGTTAAGATAAAAATAGAAAAAAATTATTTATAAATGTCTGAAACTTAGCATGTGATATATTCTATCTCGTCTGGCGACCAAAACATGTAAGAAATAAGAAAGGATGGATATATCCCTTGGTACATCTTAAACAGACCGGCAAAAAATAAAAAATATATCAAAACATAACCTTCACAGAGGAAGTAATGTTAAAAATAAAAGAATAGGGATTTCCAAATTCAAAGAAGGCTATGAACGTAGATCAACATTGAACAATGAAATCAATTAATAACTGGTAAGGTACAAAATGTAAATAGCTGGATTCAAAATAAAATTATTAAATAAATTGTTTACATTACTGCTAGGACCTCCAAAGACATTGAATTTAAACGAATAAGAATTATTTAAACAAACAACAGCTAAAAAGCAAGCAACGCCATTTTGTCTAACCCCTAATTTTGTCATGAAAAAATGTGTAATAAAAACAATATTAATAGCAATATTAATATGAGCAATAATACACCAATGATTTAAAAAGGTAGATTTTACCTTATTCTTCAGCTGATAACAGAATAAAGCCTCTAACACTGTAAAAATCGGATAAAAATCGATAAAAAACTTTTAATGCAAAAGTATTCTCTTAAATAATTATATTGCTCGCAGAACTTAGTAACGACTTAAGTTTACGACAAAATGTAACCTAAGAACATGGAAAAGAGATATGTAAGACTTCGAACGTATGTCGTAGTTTGACATGTACCACTGCAATATTTACTCGGATAGCTAAGGGGTGTAATATTCAATTTTAAACATAAATAGCGTATTATTGCACGAATGATACGAGTGAGGTGTAAATTAAACTCACCGATTTTTTGAAAACAGCTTAATAATCACAGAAAACCCGGCGAAACACTAATTTTTTATTTAACTAAAACATGAATAATGTTTCTAAATATAATATTTATATTTAGCTCGACGCCATTTGCAATGTGCCGGCGTGGTACATTCGGAGGGATAAATCTTGTAAATTGAAATGAAATAGAGCTCATATACCCTCGTTTTCTCACCTACAGATTAGAAGCTCTAAGTTATCATAATCTCATCCCAGATTGTAAGAACGCGGATTGTAATTGTGGAATTAGAGGCAAAATTTTTGGAAAAATTATATTTTTAGCGATTGTATAGATATATTGTGATAAGGGTGTACTCTGAAGGCAAACGTGATTAAGTAAATGTATTTCTTGAAAAAGACAAATTTTAAAAAAATGTTCATATCTTCCTTTTTCTACAGAGGGTGCTTGATTGTAGCACGTAAACGAAAAGAGACAAAAATATAAGGCATTAAATGATGGATTCATATACACAAGGCCGCATCGATTAAACATATTTTTCACTAATAATATACAGAATGCATGATTCACAAATTGGCTACTTAAAAATTTTTTTGACTGGAACATCCGGTATATTATCACATTTCTGATGAAGCATTTTACCCATAATACAATGGCGCTAAGTTTTTAGCATTTGTATGTGTTGTTGCCAAGTTAGGTAAATTTTTATGAACAAAAAACATCGGTCAATAATTTTTACATAAAAAGATGATGTTTCTTTGTACAGGATACTCGTAGAAGAACAAAAATTTTCGCATGTTTCAATAGTTCATAAATGATTATTTTTAAATTGAGCGCACAGTTAAGGTAGTTCTGTCGATACTGCCAAAGTCAAAACCAAAACCACATCAAAAGTATACATTATCGTGTTTGATTAATATAGTATTTACACTAGACCACTTCGTGATAAAACAAAAAACAGAGCGACTAGGGATGTCGATTCCTTTTTAAAAGAATCGATTTTCGGATCGATTCGAACTGTGCGCAAAAGAATCGATTCCCGATTAAATTGGGTGCTGAAAGATTGATTTCCGATTAATTGCCTTGGTGAAATTTTCTAACATTTCTAATAAAAGAAAAATTGAATGATATGATGAATTGGCGTCATATCTCCTATATCAAAAATATCAACTTTAAGTACTACAAAGGTTAAAATGCTGTGACAAAGCATTCAAAAAGAGAAATTACGTAATAAATTATAGGCAACGCAAAGCTTAAAGGAAAATGGACGCCACCATTATGTCTAGGGATGCAACAAAATATCGGTTGACCGATATTATCGATAATATCGAAGTGAAAATATTCGATATCTATATCGATATTATAACATCGTCGATATGATATTATCGATATTGTCCGATAGTCGATACCAATTGTTTAATCGTCGCCAATGATGGATAGAAATGTGGAGATCGAGGACCTTTTTTTTTAGGTCACCAAAAATAATATGCCCGAAATACGTATAAATTTCTAACAGTGGAGCCCGTTTACAATGTTTTTTGTTAATTCCCAAAATATCCATTATCGATAAATAATGTTCGATATTATCGATTATCGATATTTGTCTGCTGTCAATATTTATATCGATATTAAAATTATCTTGCATTATGTCCAACTTGTGGTTGACAGTTGGGTTCAATGTTTTATATGTTTCTTATTCATAGCTGCAAGTTGACTATTGAGGTTAGTGTTTACGATTGTGATTTTGTGTTTTTTTTATGGATTTTCAGTGTAATTTTAAAATAAATGTACTAAATAAATACGTTCATTTAACAATCGAAGAAATGAAATGTCAGTCACCAAACACACTGACAACTGACAGAATAGCGGAACAAATATGTGGCGCCACAGTTATCTTTCCTATTCAGTCAACGACATAATGTAATGAAAGAAATGTTAATGTTGCCATCTGTTGGCTTATTAACGTAGCTAATGCTAGTAGATGAAGTGGAGAATAACGTAAAGAAATAGTTACACTCACGGGGGTTCTACTTTGGCACGAAATTCAAATATACTGTTTGTAGCGCCCTCCCACGCAGTGACCAGAACTACCGCCCATTTATACATATATATATATATATATATATATATATATATATATATATATATATATATATATATGTAAATTAAATATATGTGTATAGTTCCTAAATTTGTGTGCGGTGGCGTCTGAGAACGTAAACAAATTTAACTGTCATTGGATTTGGATGGAATGGAGGACGAAAGCATCAGTCATCTTCGAGCATAATTTTAAATAGTGTTGAAAATAAGGTAAGTGATCTCTGCGAGCATTACTAGTAAGTAGAAAATTTCATTTATTTGTGGAAGTGAAGTATCAATCGAAATGACATCCCCGACTTCGGAAAAAAAACTGCTGAATCCCAAGCTGCCGAAATGTTTACAGAAATGGCGACTATAACAATAAACAGTTTTGTGATTACCAAAAGCAAAAATAAGAAAAAGGTAACACTTTAAAAAATAAGATTTGATGTAATCTGAATATACACTGTTTGCACATTGACAAAGTTAATGATGCTAAAATTCTCTTCTAACGTATTGTAAAATATCTGCAGGAATTTGTTGGATCGTTTGCTTAATAATATGTCAGAGTCTATTATATATGATACTTTCTTTCTAATGAGAATATTATTTTTACTACTTTACAGTGAAAATACAGTGATAAACAAATGTATCCAAAATATCTTACTACTGCCCGAACAAATGCTTCCAGATATTTGAAAAAATGTTAGAAATTTTATTGTCAGTATGGACTTTGTCAACATGCAAATGGAGCATACATGGACCTCGTTAACATTAAAAGCTACTTTTTTTCTTATTTTTGTCTTTGATGATTAGATATTCAACCAAGGGATTCAAGATGTTTCATCTGAAAAAAAAAGAATTGAGGTTTTTTCTGACCTCCTGTAGTGAGCAAAATGTAAAACCGACTAAAATGTTGCAATCTTTTAAACAAAAATCGATCTGTTTCGGCAGGCACACCCCCTCGTAGTAAGAAAATTGTACCTGCTTTACTTGATTTATTTTAATTAAATTCACTATCCAGTATATTATGTTATCTGTATCATATTTAACTTTTAGCAGTTGAACTGATAAATATATTTTAAAATTATTACAAACATTTAAATATGAACTTATATACATGTATGAATATACATATTTAATAAAAATATTTAATGTTAAAATGGCAGTTTATTTTTTTACACCTCATACTTGAAATTGTTTTGAAATTTCCATTCACCTTGGTCACTTTTGTTTAATCTTTAAAAACAGTAGTGCAATCCAACTGAATGGACATTTCAAAACAGTTTAAAATTAATTTTGGATTTAAATTTATAAGCCGGTAATGCAGGGTAACTGCAACGTGGCTACAGTCGATAATACAGGTTTCTAATTTTATGGCAATAGTTCCGGTCCCTGCGTGGGATGGCCGTTTTCAAAATAAAAACCACAGAGTTGACACTCTTAACCTTTCTCTATGGTTACACTTATATAAAAAATTTTTGTCATTAAATTTATAGTGACCTGCATGTAAAGTAAAGGATCCGATGCTTAGGATTTTTGAATCGTTCGTTAGATCGAACTTGTATTTGAGATCGATCCAAAAAAGCGACTTTGAGATTTGAAAAAATCGATTTTTCGTTTAATCGATCTTAGATCGACATCCCTAAGAATGACTTCTATGACCGAATAATGTCATCATCACTATCGTTTTTTTCAATTTATTTAACATTTCTTCGGCCCAGTTTGGAAATATTTAAATTTTTATGGTTTGTTGACAATTTTCTAAACAGTTTTTGAAATGCGACTACTAATTTATCAAAAAAACAAAATTTTTATTTTTTCCATATCTAATTTTGGTCTCCTATTTTTCATTATTCCTATTCTGTGTAAAATAAAATAACCTCTAATTTGTGAACTGTCATGAAGTGACGTTTTCAATAAATTTAAATATCACGTAGTCGCATTTCAAAAACTGTTTAGAAAATTGTCAACAAACCATAAAAATTTAAATATTTCCAAACTGGGCCGAAGAAATGTTAAATAAATTGAAAAAAACATAAATTTCCGGTCAATAAGGGTCTACCATGAAGAATAAATCATCACTATCATTCAGTGGCAATAAACAAATGTTTCCGACCAATAAGAGCCTACCATGAACAATAAACAAATATTTCATTGAAAAAAGAAAAGAGTTACTTTAAAAAAGCTTCGAGAACGGGATACAGTAAGTTGAATTGACAAATTAATTAAAGGGCAATCCTGAAAAGATTGACATATAACCTTAAAGCAAACAATGGTGATTCTTTCTATGGTGGCTCACCGAATCGTTTATATAAAAACAACGTTGCCATATGTAATAAACTACAGAAAAAGCCCGACCAAAAATGCCTTTTTGATATTTATTCGCTACTTACTTTTATCACATGGTCTAAAGCTATATTTCGAAGCATATAAAAAGCTTTATATTTTATTTTTCATTGTTTTCTTTTTTTTAACTAAAATGTGAGGGGTACTTTTTATAAAATATGATAAATTCTTTGGTTTCTCATAAGGCTCCATGTTAAAAGCGTGAAATTTCAACTGTCAATAACTGTTTACTGGTTTCTCTAGCTCTTTAAAAATTTAACTGGACCATTATCTTACTATAATCCACCAATGTATCCAGTTTCATTAAATTCTGAGCGGTAATTCTAAAACCGATAGTACTAGCTTAAACGGGCCAAACACTACGCAATCTGTAGTACGACAGGTTGTACAGACAATCGCATAGGCGTAGGCAGGATTTCGTTCAGGGGGAGCCGCAAGCATTTTGAAACAAATGATGACAAAAAAAAAATTTGAAAACCTTCCGGCTGAGTATATGTATATTTCATTAACTACAGGAACTGAGCGATCTAATTTCCAGATTAAATTTGATATTTGGAAATAGAGTCGAACTTTGGAAAATCGAATCTAATATAAACACAGAACCTTTCAAAAAATGTCGAAATTTTGAAAATCGAAATTTTCTGAAGTCGAATTTTGTGAAAAAATAGCAATTTTCAGACAATTGTAAGTCGAATTTAAAGAAAAAAAATTCAATCCACAAAAATATTTCTTTCATAATTTTTAGTTTATTTAAATTTTGTCACAATCTTTAAATTTACAAGAAATCTTTTTTTCCAAACTTCTTAAAAATCAGAATATTTAGATTTTTAATAAAATGTCGATTCAGTTTGAAAAAATTAATAAATTTTGAAAAAAGGTCGAAATTTTGAGAAAATGTTCCATTTTAAGTAGAAATTTTCAGACGCGTCGCATTTTGAAGAACAAGTCAACATTTCTAGAATATGACGAATTTTGAGAAACATTACATTTTCGGAAAGTCAAATTAACAAAATAAGAAATTTTCAGAAAAAAACTGAATAGGAAAAAAAATTATTATTTCGAAAAAATAACGATTTTTAAAAAATACGGTCGAAATGTCGAGAAAAAGTTCGAAATTTCTCTAAAAAAGTTCAAAATTTCCAAGAGAAAATTCCATCTTAAAAGGAAAATGAAGAACTTTTAAGAAGAAGAGGAATAATTTTGAGAGTCGAATTTTGAGAAATAAACCAATTTTGGAAAAAGGTGGAATTTTTAGAAAATAAAATAAATAAAAACCTAACCTTTCGGAAAATTCCGAAAAGTTTTGAAAATTCTAACACTAGCAAAGGTCAAACTTTGTGAAAAAAAAGTCAAAATTTTCACAAATGTCGAAATTTTGAGAAGCTGTCGAACTATAAATGGAGATTTCCAGAAACATAAATACCGCATTTTGAAGTACAATTTCGAGAATAAAATAAATTATGAGAAATATAGACTTTTCGGAAAGTTGAATTTAAAAAAAAATCAAAAGAGCCAAATATTATTAATATGAATTTTGAAAAAAATAATCAAATTTCAAAAATACCGTCGTCGTATTCGGCGAATTTTGAGAGAAAAATTCAATATTGGGAGAGTCGACATTTTTAGAAAACTAAATTTAAAATAAAAAATCAACCTTTCGGATCGAAAAACACGAAAAATATTGAAAATTCGAAAAATGTCAAAATATTTCTAAAGATCGAATTTTGTGAGAAAAAAATCGCACTTTTCAGGAAAAGTCGTCGAATTTTGAGAAAATGTTTAAAAAACCTCAATTTTCAAAAACAATTTTCTCCTTTACTTTATTCCGATTTTGACATAATATTTTTTCAGTAAAGAATTTGAATTTACAAGAAATCTTTTTCCCAAAAATATTGTTATCAAGATTTTTACTTTTTGCTACCATATGGATATAATTTAAAGAAAACAGTTAATTTTAAGAAAATCGAAATTTCAATTTCGAGGAAAAAGTCGACGAATCCAGAAACTAAAGCATCGCATTTTGAGTCTTTCGAAAACAAGGCGACTTTTGAAAAAAGTTAAAATTTTCCTGAATCAAATTTAAAAAATCCAAATTTTTAAGAAAAAAAGTGGCGAAAGTTTTGAAAGATAAAATTATTTCTGAGAGAAGGGATCCAAAAATTAGAATTTTTAAAATAAAGTCGGAATTTCGAAAAAGATGAATTTAAACTAATTTCAAAAGAAAATGGTCGAAATTTCCAGAAATGTTAAAAATCGAATTTTGAAATTAAGATAAAAATTTCGAAAAAAAGGCAAACTAAGAAATCAGTCCGATAGTAATGGAATTTATAAATAAAAAACGAAAGTCAAATTTTAACAAAAAAAATTTTCATAATATTCGTTTATGAAAATAACGAATTATGAAAAAAAAATCAAATTTAATAAAAAGACAAATTTCGAAGCAACAATATTTAGATTTCCAGGAACATACAGGATCGGATTTTGTGATAAAACTTAAATTTTCGAAAAAAGACAAATTGTGAGAAAAATATCAAACTTTAAGAAATCAGTCAAAATTTCTGAAAAGTCAAATTGTATAAGACCAAAATCTTCAGAAAAACCCGATGTTGAGAAAAGTAATGGAATTTATAAACAAAAAACGAAATTTCAGAAAAACTACAAAACGGAGAAAGAGATTCAAATGTTCCGAGAAAGTCAAATTTTAATGAAAAGTTACAATTTTGAATAAAAATCTTCAGGATAAACCCGATGTTGAGAAAAATAATGGAATTTCGAAAAAAAAACGAAATTTCGAGAAAAAGATTGAAATTTTCCGGAGAAAGTCAAATTTTAGCAGAAAGGTAGAATTTTGATCAAAATCCTCAGAAAAACCTGATGTTAAGAGAAATAACGGAATTTCGAGAAAAACTACGAAACGGAGAAAAAGATCGATCGTTCGAGAAAGACGACTTTCAGAATAAACGTTTATGACAAAAACGAATTTTGAAAAAAAATCAAATTTAATAAAAAGACAAATTTCGAGGAAAAATATTTAGATTTCCAGGAACATACAGGATTGGATTTTGCTGATAAAACTAAAATTTTAGAAAAAAGACAAATTGTGAGAAAAATATCGAATTTTCGATTTTATTTCTGAAAATTAAGATTTTTTTCCTCGGTCTTTTGATAAACCAAGACGGATTTTAAAAAACTCGAAATTTCAAGAAACATTAAGGTTGGAATTATAGTAAAACACTGGAAATTTCCCAGAGTCAAATTTAATCGAAATTTCGAAAAAAGCCGAATTTTGGGAAAAATGAGATTTTTGTTAATTTTCTCTCGAGTGTTTGAATCAGAGGCAGTCCCCGATCTACCCCACCCAAAGTCAGAAAATGTCCAATATTTAGATAAACGTCGAAATTTTGAAAAAAAGTTGTTTGATCAGAAGAAAAGGCAACATTTCGAGATTAAATTCGATTTTGATAATTAATAAATTGTTTTTTGGAAATTTAGACTTTTTCACGTGAAACTTTAATCCAAGAATTGGTATTTGAATTTTTTAGTTTAAAAATGTCAAGCCTTAAACTCTGGATTTAAAATAAAGATTCAAATTTCCGGAAAAGTTAATAAAAGGGATCTTTTATGAAAAAAAAGTAGAAATTTCAAGAAAACTTTAAATTTATAAAAACATTTCTCAATTATTCCACTTTAAAGAGTCCAATTTTGGTAAAATTTCTTATGTATGATTCGAATGTTTGCCCAAAATTATGTTCTTTTCAATTTTGTAATGAAAACTGAACTTTACTAGATTGCATGAGAGAAGAGTATGCCACTGATGATGAAAAACAAATTTTGTTGAGAAAAAGTCAAATCTCCCCCATCACAAAATCCAAAAAAAAATTCATTTCAATAGTTTCCCAACAAGTATGTACTTTTTCCAATATTTTTATTTAAAATCCCCAAACCTTGAGTAAATCAGAGATTTAAAATATTTTTTGGAAGTTTTGGTGTCAAAATTGAGATTAAATACTTATTTTAAGTGAAAATTCGAAGACACCAGGTCAAACTCGAAGAGGTGACAACCCTAGATGTTGAGTTTGAAGCCTTTTGTTCATTTGATAATACATTGTTTATTTAATAATTTTCCTGATTTAAAATGTCGAAAATTTAGAGGTAAGCTATAAACCCAATTCACCGACTACCTAAAGTGGTTTTTTTTTGGATATTCTGGTCCGCGCTATGGTACGAAAAATTGGTGACCTGTTGACAAAAAAGTTGCCCACCCCTGATCAAACATATGGACGCCTTTTTGGGCGTCAAAATTTTGGATATAGTGCTGTGAAACTTTTTTTTAGTTATCAAAAGTAAAGGTAAATAAAACTCACCACATCATGAGATACTTAAACATACAAACCTGAATAGGTTCCTTCTGAGAAAAGCATCACGTGTGTTAGGGAAAATAATTTAAATAGAACAAGAAACTTTGAAAAATTATTTATTATGTACATAATATTACAAATAACTTAATACTTAATAAACTTTAAATATTAAAGTTAAATTAACTTGATTGAAAAATCACATACAATAGTTATTTAAATAAAACCTTACAGCTAATATTCTCGAAGTTACCTAAAAATAGACTTAAGAACACTGCAAACAGTTTTGGGGTTTTTGTACCATTATGAACAAGAAAATGATCGATATATGTATTATTCAGAAACTTTCCAATTTTACACATTTGCAACCTTGACTAATTGGAAGACAAAAACAAAATGATCAAAATTAAATCAGTCTCATCTTTTAATTCATCGAAACCTCTCTGAAGAAAAACTCCTTACTGAAATCATCTATTGTCCAACATTAAACAAAATAGTTTTCAGTATACACAACATAACTGTCAGCTTGGGAAATTAACATAAATAATCAGCTCATTTTAATTAATTCCTAAGTTTAAATTTTTTCATGTAACGAAAAACTACTTTCAGATGTAGTTTAGATCTAGATTTTTGGCTATTTAGTAAAAATATATACTCTGGCACTGGCAATATTTAACATCACCAAGAAACTGATAATAATGTAATAGTTCACATTTTGTAAGTACTACTCTATCTAATCTGTATAAACGATGTATTCAGGATCTGCCACTTCCACCTGTACAAATTGAGGTTGCAACATCTGCATATTATTTGATACCCTATTCATATTGTTTCTCGATCTACAACAGAAAAGATATGTCAGTAATGTACACTAAATAACTAAAGCTAGAATAGATTTCATTTAACAAGCTCTTTTCTTTAAGCTCAAATCACCTAGATTTGATTGATGTGATTTACAAATTAATACTTACTTCGCTTTGGCATGTGTTAAAATATGACTTTTTAAATTGGTAGATTGTGCGAATTTTTTATTGCACCCATCAAAAGGACAAACAGTATGGCCTATCTCCTGTGTGTATCCTAACATGAGTCCTGAAAATAACTCGATTAGATTCTAAATATCATGTTACCTCAATGCTTACCTTAAATTGAAATCCAAACTAAATCTTTTCCCACAGCCTTCAAAAGTGCACTGAAATGGTTTTTCGCCTGTATGGACTAATTGATGTCTCTTAAGTTTACTAGATTCGACAAAGGCTTTCCCGCATTCGGCACAAACGTGTACTCTAGGGCCATGTGTATGTAAGTGTTTACGCATCGCTGAATTATCCCTGAACATTTTATTGCAACCTTTGTGAGGACAAGCTAAAAAAGGAACCATGTTAATACAAAAATTTGAAGTTAATGAAAAAACAGAAACAAAACAATATATGTTGTCCTATATTTTGCTGAAGAAGAGTCTGTTTAAGTAACTAAGTAAGTAAGAGTTAAGTAACTAAGTTTAAGTAAGAGTTATTGAACTCAAACAAAAATGACATTTTAAGGTAGAATTCCTTAAAATTTACTTTGGTAATCAACGTTAATACTCCAAATTTAATTTAGCTTTTGTATTTGCAAAAAAAACTGTTTTTTTTAATATTCGCTTATTTAAAAAAATTATCTGAAATTATCTGTGGTTTGAATGTAGAACTACATAAGTCAACTTTTTGAGAAAATGGCTTTACGTCACTATGGCATGTTACATGTCCCACCTCTGTGGAGACGAAATATTTAAAGTGCTCCATCGATGAAATACAAGGAAATTTTACGTACATGCATTCTTTTATTATTTATTAAAATAC
The DNA here is from genome assembly GCA_028583605.1 of Dastarcus helophoroides. Taxonomy (NCBI): domain Eukaryota; kingdom Metazoa; phylum Arthropoda; class Insecta; order Coleoptera; family Bothrideridae; genus Dastarcus; species Dastarcus helophoroides. The sequence continues at coordinate 26,174,792 of CM053334.1, forward strand.
CAGCAAATTTTCTTTTGGCAATACCTTAAATAGATAAATTATGATTTACATACTTTTACCCTGTAACCACAGAAATGTATATCAAAATCTTTAAAAAAAGGATTTTTTTAGAGAATTTGAAATCGAGTTTTTTGGAAATATTTACAGAATCTTGGTACACAAACGCAATTTAGAAAAATTAACTTAATCAGGAAATTCGTTCAATGGCTCCAGGAAAACAAAGAAATAAATATGGGATATTTTCACCCAAAAGTACTAGTTAACCTTGAGTTTTAGCACATTATGGACTAATGAGTCATTTTTGAAGCTTTTTATTATTACTAGCATCGAACACTTTGCAGCAATTTTTGTATACCCAAAAAAATGGAGTACTTACCAATGGTTCGATCAGTATTGTCCTGATTCGGTCTTCGCACCACTCTCGGGCTTTTTAAGCCAGGCCTAGCAAATTCGGCCAACTGCTTAGGATCAGAAAGATCCAACCCTGGTATTGCATCCGTCGATAGTTTCTTCCCCGTAATATATTCCGAATAATCGGGATCAGGCTCTGGATTTGAACCCTCATCTATGACATTAAATATAAGTACTACAATTCCAAGTTCAACGCATAATAACAGAATCGCGCCAAGACCAGTAAGAGTTCACATAGACCTACCATCAGCTTAATTTTTCTGCTTAATTGTTATACGAAATATTTTAAAAGTGAGGTTAACTCGGAACGCCATATTTGTGAATTTGAATCCGAGATTTCCACCATTAATTTCGCGGCCATAGTTAAATATGGCAGAATATTTAGTCATGGCCGCTAAAAATCAAAACAAACAACGAGTTCCTGCGATTTTTCATCAAAATTTCACATTTTTGGACTAATTAATGGCGCAAAGTTACGCCGCACCTAATATAATGTGACCCTTAGTGAGCCTTGACTTTAAATCAATCGACTGCGGTGGAATATTCCAATAATGGGCAGAAATGCCGCAATCGAAGCCGGTTATAAAATCAATTGTTTTGTTAACCTACCGTCGCTGGTACCCGAAGCCCACATTGTTACAGAAAATTCGCCCTCCATGGTTTTAATCTGCACTTGTTTTTGCTCCCACTTTCGGGGCTTACTTTCTACGTGCATATCGTTTAACAACATTTCGTTTTCGCGTCGAGCTATTATGCCCCGCGATTTAAGCGATTTCTTTTTTTTAGAAGGCCCCGCTGTAGTTTCTACGTATAAATCGGACGAGTCCGGTACAGGAACGTCGTAAAGATTTAAAGGATCCCCGGAATCGTCGATTATTTCTTCATGGGCTTCTAAAATGATGTCCCTATCTTCTAGAGACTGCATTCCCATCAACGGTTCGCCGCATTCGACAATTGTCTCAACCGTATCAGTCATATCTACGGGAATTGACTCAATTTCCACGCATTCTTGAATGTCCGGTTGAATTTCCACCTCGCACATAATATTTTGGTGATCCGCCATGATTATGGGTCCTATTTTGTTTATAAAAGATGGTCGCACAATATGGCCACTCACTTCACAACAATGGCGGACGAAACTACTACCATTTATTTAACCAACGCCATAAAATGAGTGATTTAAATCTAGTTACGACTTACGCGGCTTTGTTAGCTCTATCCAGTTAAATCGATAAGCGTAGATCGCTCTAGGCACGCTAGTCGTAGTTGACAGCAGAAACATTTTCTATTATGCTGACATCTATGTAATTATTGTATAAACTTCAATTTAGCGCCACTTTTAAACATAATAGTTATATCTAAAAAATAGATAAGTGATTTTTTTTTATGAGTAATTTCGAAAATAGACAGGACCCACCTTTTCTCGGACACAAGTACAAATTACCACCCCTCAGACATATATTTTTTAACAACATATCTTTTATCAAGCCTAAAATTAAATTAATTTATTAATCCAACTTAATATGCATTCAAAATAGCTGTTAGGGAAATAATTCGGGACGGCCTAAACTGATTTTGACAGGCCACACTTCATGACAAGATTGAGTAATCTTTTGGCTACGTTTTAGACAATTTTTTTCACTCAAACTGCATTGTCCGTCATGGGCGTAGATAGGATATTTTTCAGAGGGGGCGGCAATTATTTTGAGAATTGATTGACAAAAAAAACCAGAAAATTTTCCTTTTACTAAGCATATTGTATATTTTCACTGAACTGCAAGAACTTGGGGTATCGAATTTCCAAATTAACGACTAAATTTTGAAAAAGAGCGGAATTTCCACGAAAAAAGTCAGAACTTGAATTTGAAATAAAACCTGAATCTTTCGGAATATTTCGAAGAAGGTTGGGATTTCTAAAAGGGTCGTAATTTCCAAATGACGAATTTTGTCAAAAAAATGAAAATATTCAAAACAATTTCTCTTAGAATTTTATTTTATTTAAATTTTAACATAATCAAAATCTTCAAGAAAGCTTTTTCTCCAAATTCAGCAATATTAATATCGAATGTTCAGATAAATTTCGATTTTTTTCTCAAATTGTTAGTTTTTACTTGTTTGTCCAAAGGAATATTAAACAATGAAAATTTTCTAAAGATTTTGATTTTCTTTCGCAACTGATTTTAATTCGACATTTTTCTTTAAACTAGGAATATAAACTGAAAAACTTAAAATTTTTTTCTCGAAATTTCAATGTTAATTTCGAAACATCAACCATTTTCTCTAAATTTCGGAAACATTATTTTTGTATATTATGGTTTCTTCGAAAATTCAAATTTCAAACATTACTTTCTACTCTTATTCCCAAAATAAATAAAGATCCCGACCATGTTTAGAGTTTTGGCTTTTATCTTTAAAATGTCGATTTACCTCGACTTTTTTTTCAAAAACCTAAGCTGTTTATTCAAAATATTAACTATAAATGCAACCGTTTAATTTTTCTAGTGATTTTTGAATTTTTGTTGGCAAAATTTTGTCTTCAACGTCAAAATGTCGACTTTTGTTTCGAAATTTCTGGGACATTTTTAATTTTTTGAAAACCTGAAATATTTTCTTAAAATTTGTGCTTTTAATTATTTCTTTTGTTCCGAAATTTTTAGTGTAAACTCGGAATTTTGACATTATTCAGCAACTTTGAGTTTTTCTAAATTTTCAACCCCAATTTCTAAATATTCGATCGATTCGTGAACTGGGTTTACAGTTGAATTCTTCAATGTAATAACAACCCCCCCCCCCCATTGGAAGGGGAAGCTGATTTAAGCAGCCCGCCACAAAGTTTGAAGCCAAGTCCGCCCTTGACTCGCACTCTTCTAAAGGTGTCTTTTCTAGCAGATTATACTACAAAAATCTGAGTTCTGAAAATTTTAATATTTTTCTGAAAAATTATTTAAATTTGAAATCTGAAGTTTCGGTCGTTTTGGGCTGACTTCAGCAGTTTTGGTTTCAACACTGGCCAAAACTGAATCTTCGGCTGGTCTCTACTTAATGTAGAGTTTTTTTTTAGTACGTTTTGAATTATTTTATTTATTTTATAGGTCCTCATAAAATGACGGAAATTGAAGAATATTTGTTTACTAAGAAATGTTTACGAGTTTAAATGTTACAGAAGAATTTTCTAAATTTGTATTGTTTCTGCTGCAAAAATGTTATAATAAGTGAGTTGCTGCTTTGGGATGGTAAAAATTAAAATAAAAGTCAATATATTATCGTAGTTTATTTACACAAGTCTTTTGCAATAGTAAATTTTATAAATATTCAACAGCCAATCCCTATAAATCACTTCAAATAAAAAATACTTAAATTATTAACATGAATCATCAGACATAAAATAAAACCAAATAATACATTTCTGTGAAAGTTGCAACATTTAAATATGGTTCTGGTAAGAAAATTAAATAATTAACAAAGATTGCTTTTCTTGGACATATATGCCGAGTTTTTGTAACACAAAGTTAAACGTACATGCTACTAAAGTCAGATTTTTATTTATGATTTGTAGTATTACAGAAAATTTATATCCAATTATAATATGTTAACTAGTTAAGTGTAACTTTGTTTTACAAAAGCAAAATGCCCAATTCAAAAGTGATTACGAATCTGTTTATAAAACTAAATATGACGTACAATAATTGCACTAAATAATATAAATTAACAATCGTGAGAAGTTTTGCTAATTGCTACATTCTCAGATCTGCATTAAAATATTGTGCACTTTAGTAAAGCAAATGCACAAAATGATATTAAATCAATTACCCACATGGATATAAAGCTACTAAAAAATACTCATAATTTATTTAAAAATAAAATGATCGATAAGGATTATAAAATAAATTATATACTATACATAATCATTTGGTAGCACTGCTAATCGTGGATCATGTCTTCTTGGTTAAAAAAAAGTAACTAACTGATCTAACTTATGTCAGTCTTTGAAAAATATTCCGATTAATAACTGAACAAAATTACTACCAGATAATTCCAAAAGTAACCACACACCTAAATAATATGATGCTGAACGAAGTAGATAAAATATTTCAAATAAATGTACATAATTAACTGTTCCTGTGAAACAATTTACTTCCATTCTGGATGAATTAAACCAAAGTTGATGATTAGCATTTCTATCGAACCTAGTTTTAACCTTATACTTAAAAGTATATTTTTATGAAATGTTTATTAGTCGAGTATATATATTACATGATTTTTTTCCATTAATTTGAATAGTTCCAAATTATAAAGATCAAGTTCACTGGTCAAGAATTGTACAAAGACAGTTAAAAATGAAATTAAAGCAAGGCAAGAAAGATTAACTTTGTAAGAAAACGCACCTAATTTCTCAATATTTAATGCATTCTAAATCTTACTAAGTCATGTCCGCTTATGACGAACCTCAAGGGACTGAAGAAATTGGTTCTTTAGAAGCGATATTCGCATTAAATGATAAATAATAGTAGAGCAGAACTCCGACCATGACGGGACTAAGGGGTAGGTCTGATCCCAAAAAAGGTTGCACCATCCAAAGTATAAAAAATTAAGAAATTTTAAATAAAAATGTATTCTCCGAGTTACCCACATACATAGTAGAATACATTCTGTTTTATTTTGAATCGAAATGTTTGTAATATTTTTAACATAAACATTAAAATAAAGCCAAAATTGTTTCCTTTTGCAGATTTGAATGACAGGCTTGTGCATCTCTATCACTTCATATTTTTAAATGTGCCAAAACGTGAGGAGTACAATGTCATTCAACGTGCTTTAGACACTTCAAAAGCATATTTGTTTATAAAGTTTACATACATCCACAAGCCACAAATTCAAAAATACCAATTTTATGTAGTACCAAGATGAAGGTTGGATTATCCGGAGAATTCGGGCCATCCGAGGTCGGACCAGCGGAGTTCTACTGTACTTTAATCTGTCTGTAGCTTAGAAATACGTTAGTTATAAGCAAAAGTTCTAATAAACGGGTTCATTAGATGCAGGACATTACTATATTTTGAAAATCTTCGGCTCTGAGAATAACAATAATATCGTAAACAATTTTTTTTGGTCTGTAAAACAAATACAGTCAATTTCAGATAAAACGTACTCCGCATATAATGAACGACTGTTTTATAACAAACGAAATTATGGTCCAAAGCTCCATAAGAAAGTACAGTCAAAAACGGATATAACGATATGGTTTACAACGACGCATCAGTTATTATGACTAAATGGCAAGGTCCCGGCGATTGTTTTAAAAGCTAACTGTACTGCCAGTTATATTGCTTATAACAACTACCGGTTACAGCGTCGTTTATGGTCTCTTCAATATCGTTTCGTATGTGTTTCTGGCTTGTTTTTAACGAACACCCAACTCTAACGACAAATTACATATTTAAACATCACCTTGATGGTTCATTATATCTGAAGTTGATGGTAATATGAATTCTAATCATAATAAACTAAAATATACCAGAAAATATTTAAGTAAATTAAAAATATGCATTAAAGTAACATAAATAGAAAAGTAAAATTATTCCAAGAGTTCCATTATTAACAAAGTTATTTAATATTCTGAGCTGCATAAACGGATATGGAAGTACAAACACACAAATTAAGCGGCACCGAATGATATCAATTTTAGAAAATAGAATTGGCTTAATATTTTGAGCTACAATTAAATAATAATCGAGCAAAGTTACACAAATTAGCTACGGCAATGTCATTAAAAAATAATAAAACTTGTTGGTAATTTTTCCTCTCAAGTTACATTCTTCAAAAAATTCGACAATTAAAAATATGAACTGCTCAAAGGAGACCTCAAGATTACTAATTCATTAATTATTAATGAAACAAAAACTTTGATAATTTTAATGTACATACTTACAGTATACTGATATGTAAATTTCAAAAGTCTAACACCCTGCGGCAATCAAAAGTTCTCCTTTGTGCTCTCAATTTAATAAAATTTTGATTATGTACAGTACAAAAATAAACAACCATATTGAATTTGCGATGTTAATGATGATGACCAGCAGACAAAACCAATGGAATAAGACAGCCAAAAACTAGGAAAATCAGTTCTACAAATTTTAGAGAATGTTGCGTTTTGGGTTGATCTACAGTGGTGGGTAATTTCGAGTAGGAATGATTGTGAACATTTTGGGTAAGTTCGGCTAATACGTGAACCGTTGCTACATAAAGAAAATGTTCCCGCTGAAAAAAGCATGGCTATACCTGGAAAAAATTCAGTTAAAAATGTAGTTTTCATTATGAAACAGGATACATACCTGTAGGCGTTTAAAGAACTTAAAGTTTCCTTTTGTTCTTGTCCTATTCCAAAATAGGTACAAAGCGTTAGTATGGGGGCAGACAATGAGAAGATTAATAAATGTTTTCTTATCCTCTGTCTGAAAATATGCCAAATACAATATTGTTTAAACTTACCAATACATGTCTAAATAATAATAGATTTAAACAAGGATGAATTTAATGTAAGACTCAGCTACTGGTTCGGAATAACGTATTTCATAGGGAAAGTAACATCTAATCATATATAATTAAAAACAACTTTTTGCAGCGGGAAGATTTGCATGAACAAAATATCAAAGATCGAAGAAGCCCTCTTCTAATAAAAAATCATAGCAAAATTGTTGATTTTTTTAAAGTTTAATCCACTCGCAAAGAGTAACCCCATTATGCTTTCAAAGCACTGCGAGTAGGATGCGGAAACAAGGATCGATGGCGATGAACCGCCTTCTTAAACAAGGATAGGTTGTAATTTTTGGGGAAAATTCCTTTCGGTAACAAGTTCCATAACTTGGAAGTTCTACAGAAAAAAGAGTCTCTGTAGACAGAAGTCCTCGCTGTGTCAAGCTGGACCGCACAGGAATTTGCTGCCTCCGACTGTCTAGTACGAATATAAGTCTACTTCGCTTTTGTTTGAAAATCGGGAATGCCTTTGAAATTTTCGACTTTTTAAATTTCGACTCACAATAATTTTCACTTTTTCTAAATTTCTACCTTTTCAAAATTTCTGCTTGTTCAAAATTTCTATTTTTTCAGAATTTTTACTTTTTCAAAATTTAGATGATTTGAAAAATGGGAGCTTTTCTAAAAACTTGACTGAAAAATTTCGATTTTTTTGTTGAAACTTTTGATTTTTTGAAAATGAAGTTTTTTGAAGGGGTGGATGTTTCAACATTTTCGTTTTTCCCATAATATAACATTTTTCAAAATTTCTACTTAGAAAAACCACTTGTTTTAAATTTTAACTATTTTCAAAATTTTGACTTTCCTCAACCTTTCAAATTTACTATGGTACTTTTCTTGAAAATTTCGCCTTTTTTTATTTGACTTCGAAATTGCAACTTTTTATAAAGTTTTGGTTTTAATAAATTGTAATTTTTTTTAAAATGTCGAGTTTTTTGAAAGGTTGAAATTTTTTACACATTTTTACTTCGATTTTTTTAAATTTAAACTATTTTTCAAAATTTGGAGTATTCTGAAAATCTTTACTTTTTCTGAGAATTTAAATTTTTTACAACAATTTCGACATTTTTCAAATTTTTAAAACGACATACTTCAATTTTTTTTTAATTTACGATTTTTTGAAAATGCAATTTTTTGAAATGTTGTATATTTCATTTTGTCCATAATTTAACGTTTTTCAAAATTTCTACTTAAAAAAATCAATTGTTTTAAATTTTGACCATTTTCAAAATTTTGACTTTTTTAAAATTTTTAGTTTTATTACAAAATTCCGGCTTTTCTTGAAAATTTCTGCTTTTTGTATTTGACTTCGAAATTGCAACTTTTAATAAAATTTTGGTTTTTATAACCTATAATTTTTTTTTAATGTCGAGATTTTTGAAAGGTGGGAATTTTTTCACATTTTTTTCTTCGACTTTTCCAAATTTCACCCATTTTTCAAAATGTCGACAATTTTGAAAATCTGTTCTTTTTCTTACAATTTACCTTTTTCTAAATTGGACATTTTTTCAATTTTTTAAAACTTCGACTCTTTATTCCAAAATTGTAATAATATTTTAAAAGTTGACTTTTTAAAAAGCTTTTTTCAAAATTATCGATTTTCCAACTTAAGATTTTTTTGAAAATGTGGAATTTCTTGTAAATTTCGCCCAGTTTTAACATCTTTGAATGATTTTAAAAACTGCGCCAGTTTTTTTAAATACCAGAATTTTTTTCAAAATTTTCCACTTTTATCAAAAATTTTATTTTTTTTTTGAAAATTTCAGCTTTAAATTACGACTTATTCGAAATTTTTTTATTTGACTTTGAAATGCAATTTTTAAGAAAAATTTTGGTTTCTATAAACTGCAATTTTTTTTCGAAAATGTCAAAAAAAAAGGAGACGTTTATCAAAAAGCAAAATTTCAAGGAAAGGTCACAATTTAGAAGTCATATTCTTTTCAAACAAATCAAAATTTTAAAATTTAATTTCAAATTTTTGTGAAAAATATAAATTCTGAAAAAAGTCGAAATTTTAAATAAAAAAATTTAACATTTTGAGAAAAAGTTGAGATTTTGAAATGTTGATATTTGCATGAGTTAAAATTTTGAAAAAAGTCGTTTAAAAAAAAATAAATTTTCAAAAAAAAAACTCGAAATTTTCAAAACAATTTGAAACTAAAGAAGTCGGAATTTTCAAAAAGTTTAAATATTCAAACATTTTCTGGTACTTTCAAAAAACAATTGAATTCTTTAAAATAACTCCGAATTTTCAAATAACTGAGAAATCTAATTTTCAAACCATCGAAAATAACTAAACACTGTGGCTTATGATTAAGTCCATAGAAGGTTTTACCACGAATCTCAATGCAGATGATGTCGACGCTTCTTTTGCTAATCAATTAAGATTAGTATGCTTGAAAATGCCAGTTCTGCTGGCGAAATACATATAGCGTAATTATTTGTTTAATTGTCGATGTAGTAAAGGGGTAAAACCTTCTATGGACTTGGTCGAACATTTGATAAATGTCTATGATTCCAACTCCCACTCATAGCATCAAGGTAAAGATTAAGAATTTCCATATAAATAAATTCCGCCGTGAAATTAAGCTAAATCGACACTTTACAGAGACCATTGGTCGAATTTCAACCACAACTGATAGTAGTTTAGTAAACGAGTCAATCATAAAAACAAACGTTGACAAGGATTACCTTTCTATCCCTTCATGAAGGAGAAAGGTTACTAAACCAAAGGCAGCAGGAGCTTTATGTAACATTATTGCTAAAAATACTATAATTTCAACATCCGCATGACTAGTTGTAGCAGCAGCTCCCAAAGCAACACCATCTGCAGCAGCATGAACAACTAAACCTATTGTTGCAGTTATATTTCTCTCAGAAGGGCCCAAATTCTCATTCCTGCTTTGCGAAATCTGCAATAAAAGAAACATGTCTCGATAATCTGCATTGGAATAAAAAAAAGTGTAAATGTCGACAAACATGTAAAATTGAAGATATTTAGATTCTAACTTGAGATTTCAAGAAAAACGAAATCGAAATTTTGTTATCAAAATCACAATTTCGTGAAAATAGCTGCAACTTCGCGATAAAACTCGAAATTTTGCTTCTACGGTTGAGATTTTTGGAAAAAGTAAAAAATTGTAAATTTAATTCCAAAATTTTAAATTTCAAGTTGTAATTTGTTGAAAGTTCGTAATGATTTCCAGTTTAAACTAAAAAATTTGGAAATGATAGAAATTTTGGGGATGAATCAATTTTCATGAACAATGTCGAAATTTCGAGAAAAATTCGCAAATTAAAAACAAAAAAAAATCGTAATTTTTGGAAAAAGACCAAAACTTTGAGCGAAAATTTTAGCTAAAACTAAATATTATAAATTGAAACTCGTAATGTTGGCAAAAAAATTCACATAGAAGTTAAAATTATTTCAGTTTTAACTCGAAATTACAAGGAAATTCGAAATTTCGAGAAAAATCAAAATTTTAATATGAAAATCACAATTTCTAGAAAAAATTTCGAGGTAAACAATTGAAATTTTACTTTTAGATGCAAAATTTTAAGAACAAATAGGTTTAAGCTCGATATTTTTGGAAAAAAACTAAAATATCTAAGAAAAACGGTACACAAAAAAAATTAAAAATTCACATTTAAGGCTGTAGTTTTAGGAAATATAAGAATAATTTCAAATTTAAGCTTTAACTGATAAGAATGAAGCAGAAATTTTTCAAAAAAAACCTTTTAATCATACAAAATTTTAAGAAAATTGATGAAATTTCAAATTTAACTTCTTTTTGACAAAAAAAGTTGAAATTTTGAGTCAAATTCCATTGGAAAACTCCAAATTTCATGTTTAAAGTCAAAATTTTAAGAAAAGCAATGAACATTTTAAATATAAACTTGGAAATTTGAAAAAATAGTCAACATTTAAAAAAAAATCTTAATTGATAAATTAAAATGTTCACTAAAGCACTGAATTAAACACTGTGGCTTGTGATTAAGTCCAAAGAAGGTTTCACCCATTTACCACATCAGCAATTAAATAAATAATTACGCGTTATTATTTATTTAATTGCCGATGTGGTAAATGGGTGAAACCTTCTTTGGACCTAAATTAAAATGTGTATAATTGTGAATGCTACATTGAAATTTTGATTTAAAAATGAAACTTTCAAGTAAAATCTTGGATTTTAAAAATGTTTAGTCACAATTTGATTTTTGTAGAAAAATGCCAACACCTTGAGAAAAAATTGAAATTTTAAGAGAAAAAAATCAAAATTTTAAGAAAACGTAATTAATTTGAAGGGTAAACTGGAAATTTTTATATTTTGAAATTTAAAGAAAAAGCCAAATCTTTAATTGAATAACAATCAATATTTTGAGACATCAAATTCTCTAGAAAAGTCTAGATTTCAAGTTCGGAATCAATAACTAACTATTGTCAGGCGCACACATACGGAATGCTGAAGTTTCCAAATCAGGAATTCAGATTTGAGCACTGAAATGAACATTTCTAGGAAACGTCAGTAATCTGTGTGTGCGGCCAGTGATTCAATTCTGAATTTCTGATTCCGAAAATTATCCAAATTCCGTACGTATGCGGCCTGCCGTAGTGATAATTACCTGATCAACTAAAAGCATAAATATGAAACCCAAAACCAGGCTTATTCCTATAGCAGTCAAGGGATCATTATCACTGTGTTCGTGCACTTCAGAAAGCATTCAAAGTCGTTTTAGCATGTGTCGGAGCATCATTTATCAAGGAACGTACTCCTTCAGGAATGATTACAGTTAAAGCAGTTCCAACTAATAAACCGGCCCCAAAAACGGTTATCTTCTTTAGTTTATCCTAGAAACTCGTTTATAAGTCAATATTTTTTCGCTAAATCAGCGAAGTGTTATCTCGCAAGTAATGTCAAGGCCTACCTCGGAAAATGTAAAAAAGAGCGGTATACTTCCAGCTAAAAAGGAACCAACTAACATCACAAGAACTAAAGCTAATAACATTAAAGTCTCCTCCATTTTAAATTTTCACTACCTGTTATAGGAAACAATAGGTTGTTGAAAATGACTAGTTAAGGAATTTTTTAGATGCATACGTATTAAATTTTGATTTCAAAATTTCAAAACATCAACACTACCGTACACGTATTTACATTTTGGCCGACTTTAAATGTCACTGTCAGTCGCATGTCACGTTAGTAATATTTGTAGCCGTTACGTTGGTATTTATTCATGTACTTATGTCGAAGCTATGTTGTGAGATGGGAGAGAAATTTTCCCAATTACAGATCTTTAGAGAAATAAAAAAAAAACTGGATTTGGGCCATAATTGTTGGATATTTCAGACGTTAATTATTGCTTTTTTACGTAAAAATTATTAATTATTGCTGAATCCAATATTTTTAGATTTCATTTGGGTTGAGCTTCTTTAGATTTATTCTACACATTTAAAGTCATTCTCCTCAATCAAAATTAAGGTTTATTCAAAAATTTACCTATACTTATGTACAGAGCCGTTGTGTATTTAAATATTTTGGGAATTTAGACCTTTTATCAAACTTCCTGGTTTATACTGAACATTTTTACACCTTTTCTGGAAATTTCAATTTATCAATACAGATTTTTTTAAGCACGATATTGTTAGATTCTCTTAAAAATATTTAAGCTTGGCAGCTGATCTATTAATAGAACAGAGTTACGCATAAACAGTTTGAATAGTTTTACATCTAGCTCTTCGTACACGCAGTCGATGAGGAAGAACCTCGCATGGACGACTGGTTGTTCGATGCTCCTATTTGCATTAACGCGCCAAATTCAAAAAGATATATAAAGTTTCTAACAATATACTATTATCACACTCGTAGAGATCTGCTGAAACGACTAGAAAGTGAAAATAAAGAAGTTCAAATTTCGTTTTTCCGTAATATATTTCAATTTTTTTTTAATTTCGACTTGTTTCTCTTGTATATTATTTTTTTAGATATTTCTTTAAATTTCTACATCAAAATTGAAATTCTGACTTTATTGTAAAATTATCTACTGAAATATTTAACTTAAAGAAGAATACAGTAATTGGTATCAACTTTAAAGCCGAAATTTTGACATTAGGTTAGACTTTTCGATAAAAAATTTGAAGTGGTGAATTGTTTACCAAAATAGTCCCGATTTAAAACTGAATTTTTATATGTTTACAACTAATTTTCGATTCTTTCAAAGTGTTTAGTGCGAAAGCGTAGAAATGTCATTGATTAAAAAAAAAAATTGTTAGAAATTTTGACTTTTATCTCGAATTTCCACTTTTAAGATTCGACATTTCGACTTTAAACTCGAAATTTCGACTTTAATCTTCGGTTTTTGATTTTTAACTCGAATTGTCGACCTTTTTCTCAGAATTTCGAGATTAAAATCGAAATTTCAACTTTCATTTCGAAACTTCCAGAAAAAAAGACGAAATTTTGGTAATTAAAAATAGAAATTACTGAACGCACCCTGTTGCCAACTGTCAATATTGTTAGGAAAGAGGAGTAGTGGGACGCAACTGTCATCTGTTTAACTCAACCATACAGTATAGAAATTACGACTTTAATTTGGGAAATTTAAGAAAAAAAAGCGAAATTTCGAGATTAAGGATAGTACTGTCGGTTTTAGAATTACTGTCGTCGCTTTTCTCGAACTTATGTCATTAACAAAAACTTTTTATGCACTTCAAATTCCGTTTACAAGCTTTTAAACTAAACTTGCACGTGTTTTACATTTTTTCTAACATTTCGACTTTGGAAAATGTCCACTTTTTTCTAAAAATTTGAGTTTTAAAGTTGAAACTACGAGTTTTTTGGTATTTTACTTTTTTATTACAAATTTCCATTTTAAATTTATATCTTGAATTTTACTGACAAAATATTTGTTAATTTAAATTTTAATTTCAAAATTCTGATTTTTTTTTAAATAAAATATATGTTTTAAGATATTTATCAGGCAAATCTGGAAAAATCGCATTTGCATCTGTTATGAAGGCACGGCACGCCACTGATGTTGCGAATTTATTTTTCTTCCATCTGGCCAGTCTGGATCAACATTTTTATTCTTGTTTTCATTTAAACCAAGATTTGAAAGCAAAAATAAAACAAATATATAAAAATGAAAGTACGAAGAGTTTTGTTAGCTTTTTGTAGGTAGATATTGCATAAATAATTATTAATTTATTCAAAATAGTTCAAGGATAACTATTGTCTAGGGACTTAAATTCGTAACAATTGGCCACCATGCTTTTCAAAACATGGCGAGCAAAATAAAAAATGTTTATAAATAAAACAGGAAAATATGAATTTACAAACAATTTTTCAAGACTTCAATCCAAGGTAATTTAATTTTACAACCAAATATGTATTTAGTCGTGTAAACATTTATTTTACAAAAGTAATATTTATATACAGTTTCTGTTTTCAGTTTTACAAATAGTAACCAAACTTTTTTTTTAATTGTGTGATATGCTTTAAATATTTTATATTTCTTTCATGTGCTTTGTAAATAGGCAGTTGCTAGTTTTTAATATGATTTTCCTTGCAGTAAATTCGTGGTTCATACATGCCTCTTAACTTTCACAATATTATTCACCCTACGCTTAGATAATACAATTAATTGGACATATTGGAGTGTGTTTGCACCAATTTGGATATGGAAAGGTCTTGTAATCTTAGGTGCTTCAATAGGTAGCTATGTTTGGTGGAGGTACCCCCATTTTAGGTAAGACAATTTTAAATTGACAAAATTCCAGTCATCGTAAGCATATTTTTTATTATTTCATTTGAATTCTTTTTTGAAACGTTAGTACTTTATTGTTCATAATTTTGTTATATTTCAGGTTAGAAGGGGAAGCATACATCCATTATAAGTCTATGTTAATATCCTTAGCCTTACATTTGATATTATTAATGTTTGAATTACTAGCATGTGATAAATTGGAATCAGGAAGACACCTATGGATATTAGTGTTTATACCATTAATTTTTATATCAATAGTTAGCATTGCTGTTTGTATTTGGGCTGTAAAGCACGATCGGACATTTGAGGTGAGATCCTTTGAGTTTCAAATATTGTTACATAGGATCGAAATTTTAAGAGACAAAAGTTAACAGTGTTAGAGGTGATTGGAATCTTTGGTGGACAAGATTATAAAAAAAAACTGGAAATTAATATTTAAAAAATTCAATTTTAACATGAAATTTGAAGAAAAAGGTCAACATTTTCCCTTTATCTCTTTAACTATGGCTGCCTTTATTAGATTTCAATTTATTCTCAAAACACTACTTGTTTTTAGCACAATGGGCCCGGAAAGGGTGGCCTAAGTGCTGGCCTAAACTTTAGGCAACCCGCAACGAATCCAGAATCCAGACTACTTGTTTTTAAAAATTTGATGTTGGTAAATTTATCAACCATTTTTGCTAAAATTCCAAGTTTTTTCAAAATTTTGACATTTTTCTCAAATATTCCACTTTTTCTTGAAATTCAATTCATTTTGGAATCTGACTTTTTTCTCAAAATTGAGTTGTTTCTTAAAGTATGCCGCTTTCTGAAGTTTTTAATTTTTTAAACATTTGATAATTTTCTCTAAATTTTAAGTTTATTTTCAAAATTCATGTTTATTTTCAAAATTTTTGACTTCGCTCAAAGTTACACCTTATTTTTGTTGAGTTTGAATGTTTTTCTCGAAATTTTGAGCTTATTTTCAAAGTGCCTCTTTTCAAAATTATTTTGCCATATTTTTTTTAAATTCGCTTTTTCTGTGTCCAATTTTTCTAATTCATCTTGTTCACATAAAATTCATGTTAGCCTCAAAATTTGACGCTTTTTCTTAAAATTTGACTTTCCCTGGAAATGTTGATTTTTTTCAAAATTTTGACTTTCCAAATTCAAGATTATTCTTCTTTTTAGGCTCTTATTTGTCAGGGAGCATTCAAGGTATTTCGGGATTTCTTCATTTTGCTTAGAAATTCGACTTTTCCTAGTAATTCAATTTTTAAAATTGTCTATTCTAAAAACCCAAGTTTTTTCTTGAACAATTTGAACTTTCATTAAATGTTCGGTTTTTTTAAAGCTCGACATATTTTCGCCAGTTTTCGAGTTAATTTTCAAAATTTGTTTTTCCTTCAAAATTTTCTATTTTTCTCCAAAATTCGACTTCGGAAATTTTAATGTTTTTTTAATTCGTCTTGCCCTTGAATTGTCAATTTATTCTCAAAATTCGAGGTTTTATAAACTTTCTTAGGGAAATTTCAAGTTTTTATTTTCAAAATTTCACCTGTTTTAAAATTCGGTTTTTCATCTTTCTCAAAATTCGGCTTTTTCTGGAAATTTTGACTTTTGTCTTAGTTTCTGTAAAGTTTTTTCCTCAAAATACGTCAATAATTTTAAGTCAAGCTTAAAATTTTGAGAATTTTTTACTGAATTGGGTTTTTTTAATTTTTTTCTACTGGATGGTGATATAATCTCAATTTTTTTTAAATAATTCTGGACTTTGTGTTTAAAAGTTTCAACTTTATGATCTATGAAAAAAATTCCGAACTTTAGCAAGCAATTTTTAGAAAAAGCGACAATTTTGAAATTTGTTAGTTACGAGAAAATTTTTGAGTTTAAAAATTAAAGTAAAAAGTGTAACCTTGAAATTTCAAAATGTCTGGAAAAATTAAAAAAAATCAAGGTTAACGTCGAAAATGTGAATGTATTTTTATTGTTTAGTTAAATTAGTTTTTTTCTTAAAGTGCCGAGTAGAGTCCTAATTTGTTTTTAAAAATGTTGAAAAATTAAGAATTATTAAACTGTTAAATTTTAAGAACAAATGTCATAATTTTAAAAACCAACTCAAAATGAACATATGTAAAGAAATACAACGCAAATTTTCAGATTGGTCACTAAATTTTGATTTAAACTCGAATATCCCCCTGTTCTCGATAAAGTTTGGGCGAAAATTCTACATTTCTAGAAATGAAATCTCATGAAAATTTTTGTTAATAATCAATAGAAATTTTCTCAAGATTCTTTTTTTTTTTTGAAACTGCAATTTTTATTTTTTAATTTCGATTTTAGACTCTAGATTTAGATTTTTTCAATTTTTTTGTCTTCTATTTTTACCAAAATTTTGACCCCAGTCTCTAAATTGCGAGTTTAAACTCGAACCTAAAAAAAATGGAAAATTTCTGGTTTAAGCTCAGACTTTCTAGAGAAGTGTCGCGAAAAAATCTTGAATTACAAAAACATGCAACATGGAAAAATCGAAGTTAAAAACAATTCGCCCATTCTTTTGACCTTCTTGTCTCTATTTCTCCTCTCAATTCTGCGATTAACTTTGATAATAAAGGGAAACATGGATGAGAATTTGCTTTACAATTAATTTTTCGTAAAATAAACAATCAAAATCAGATGTGTGTTCAGAAGTTTTTAATTAAAAATTATTTTTAATTATTGTAGAAAATTGATAGCTGCATCCTTAACAAATAAATTTAATTAGTGATATCTCCAGATTTTGATTATCAAAATTCTTTGTTCTGGAAAATCTGCAATATACAAAAAGTTCAGATAAATTAAGAAATTGTCTCTATTGTCTTTCTAAATTTGTGCATCATCACGATTGTTAAGCATCATAACTGCTTCAGGCTATTTTAATTATTCTACTTGAAATAAATTTAAAGTAAAATATGTGACAAATTAAACAGCTTAAACAGTGTTCAATTATTGAAGTCAACAAGTAATTAAAGCTAAGCAAACTTGATGTGTTATAAAATTGAAATCCAAATGTTATCCCCTGAAACCAAGAAAGATTAAAAAACACAACAATGGTTGCTCTAACGCATTTCGATAGCCAAGCTATCGTCTTCAGAAAAGTATTTCTCAGTATCTCTCTGAAGATGATAGCTTGGCTATCGAAATGTGTTAGAGAAACCATTGTTGTGTTTTTTAATCTTTCTTGGTTTCATGGGATAAGATTTGTATTTCAATTTTTGAAGATAACCTAAGACCAGTCGTTCCACCAAAAATCGATGTGTTATGTTTTAGCTTGAATTATTCTGTGCTGTAAATGTTCTACAATTCATATTTCTTGCCCTGAGACTCGATGGAATAATAAAGTGGTCTTGGGAGGTAGTTTTTGTCCCTTTATGGATTGTTATTTGTCTATCTTTGGTACGTATTTAAAATTTTTTATCATTTTAAATATAAAAAACATTTATTGTAGGTTGGCGTATTGTATACAATTATTTTTGCCGCTATTTTATTAAGAACTCCAGAGGTTAGTGCCCAACAAAGACGCTCAAGTTTTCAGTCTGCATTAGGTTATACGTTTTTAGTTATTCCTATTTTAATATTTCAGGTGAGTATAACTGTTCAAAAGAAATCAAGAAAAATAAATTCATGGGTTGCAGGTATTACTAGCAAATAAGTTGGACGATGATATACAAATGTCATATGCAGCTGTAGGTAGTCCTTTAGTGGTGTCCTTTGCAACATTAATTTTAATGTCTTTCAATGCAAAGGGATGTAATAAATGTAAGTATGTTTAAGCAATGATTTATTGTTGTAGTTTTTACTGAGCTGTTACTAATTTTGTGTCTATCTTTATGATACCGCAGGCTATCAAATATTGTCAGTTTTGAGGTTTTTTTTTATCTGAGATTTAGTGAAACTTTATTTTGTTTTTTGTTTAGAGTTTTTTTTTAAGTAAACAGTATATCTGTTATGGAAAATTCTTTATGATGTATTTAACGTGGAATCATGTTTCTGAAAATGACCTGTCAAAGTAGAAGTGTCTTCTAAACATTAATTGGTTTCATAAGTCTATAGCTCTTTATTTTTAACACGAAAGAATATTAAATTTTTTCCCCCAGGTACTAAACTGATACAAGAATTTTGTTGAAAAAGCAGTTTTATTCCTAAAGTCTGTAGCCATGTAGCCACCTGGGATCACAAAAAATTAAATTAAATATTTTTGTAAATGAAGTGTATAAAAATGATTTATATTTCAAGCATTATTTTCCATCGGTGAGATTTTATTAAAACTAAATTTAATGTAGTGACCCTTATCTAGATAAATACAGATAGTTTCACCACAAGTATAACTACCACTGGATTCTAAACCAATCTCACCTTTCTCTTAAAAGTGACTATTTTTGCTATTTTTATATCTTGTAATGATTTTAAAAAATGATGTGCAGTAATTGTATTGTTACAGGGTGGTTTGGGATGAGAAAAGATTTTTGTTCCTTCGTTTTGGGCGCTTGCCCGTTTTTACAAGAATATGCGAATATATCATACAGTACAGAAAGACGTACAAATAATGTGGAATTGGAGCAAGCGGAAAAAGCCGAACTAGCCCATGTTAAACGAGCGGATATGTTAAAACCTGTTTTACCAATCATACCTATTGATTTGCCAGATTGAACTAGCCAGAAGAAATCGAGGCTTCCACCCCATTCACAAGACAATATTTTAAAATGGTGTCTTTTAACAGAAACTATCGAATGTACAGTTTTTGTGATAAAAATACTACATTTACGAAGTTTTCTTCTAATGATGACAAACAATTTGTAATTGTTTCGTATTGCTTGGAGCAACTAAATAATGAAAAAGGAACATAAAAGAAAGAAGTTCTTCAATGAAAATAATAATATAGAGCCTAATGCAACTATTCTTTTTGAAGTTTGCCATAAACAAAATGCAATTTTTTCAGCACAAATAATTTTCATTTTGAAGCAGCTTTGATTTCATTGTTAACGATTTGTTCATATTTTAAACAAATTCGCTTGTTAATTTTTTTTCTCTTGTTCTTATTTACTTATGTGTAAAGATAAGTCTGTAAATTTATATTGTTAAGATTTGATAAAATTTTATCGCTTGATTTGTTATATTTGTTATTTGATAGTTACTATATATATGTGCCAATTAGTAATTTAGTTATTCAGGAGCCTGTGTACTTAATAGTTTGTAACTAGTTTATATGTATATTTAAGGATCATATCAATAAATTTTTAATTTTATTACAAATGACTTTTCTTCATAAGATTAATCTTCAAAATATTTTAGATGAAAATAAAAAATAAGATATTTTTATTTGTTAAATCATCTCTTACAGATAAAAACTCGATATTTTAGAAAACTAAGTCAGAATATCCAAAAAGTTTAAAGATTAGTCAAAATTTAGAAAAATGATTTTTAAAAGAAATTTCTAGTTTAAACTCAGAATTTCGAAGTCGCAATTTTTACATTGTCAAAAGTTCCAAAAAAATTCGAAATTAAAAAACCATCTGCATTTACAATTGGAACTGCAGAAAAACTAATAATTGATAATTTTAATTTTTAAGTTGATGCCAGTTTTGAAAATAGGATAAATTCCGAAAAAAACTTGATCTATAAAAGAAATCGAATTTTTAGATTACTTTGGACACCAAACGGTGATCCTTCTTAATTTTTTTCCGAAAATTTCGGCTATTTTTAGGAAAAATTAAGAATTTCAAGGTTAAAGGAAAAGTTAAATTTACAAAGTTAAGAATTTTAAGTTGAAATGCTAGAATTTAAGAGAAAATCCAAAATTTTGAGAAATACTTGAAATATCAACTGTTTGTTGAATTTAGACATTCTTTCTCAAATTTCCGGAAATTGAAGTGGATATTTCAAGTCTTAAAATAAAAAAAAGACAATTTATTTTAGAATTTTTCGCTTTTATTTTAAAAATTTCAAGTTTGTTTTCTTAAATCTTCCGCCGCTTCATTTGGAAAATTCTGTTATTTTTAGTTGTTTCTTTTTCAAGAAATTTGACGTTTCTATCACGCTTAAGATTTTAAAATAGTGGAAAAAAAGTCGAAATTTTATGAAAATTTAAACTGCGATGGGTTAAAAAAATTATAGTTTTCAATATTAATTCAATATCACATTCAAATTTAAATTTGGATATTACAACAAACAGTACAAATTGGAAGAAAAACTTAAAATGTTGGAAAACGTTACAATTAAAATAAAACTCAAAATATAGTGGCAAAACTTCTAAACATGTCAGGTTTACTTTCACAGATTTAATTCTGCAATTTCAATTTCATTTTTAAAATTTAGGATCTTAAATTCCAAAAAGTCTAGATTTTGAGATTAAATTTGAAATGTTAGAAAGAAATACAAATTGTAAATTTTTTAAGAAGTTAACAGAAAAATAAAAATTATTAGCTTAAACCTGAAACTCAAAATAGATTAAACATTATCGGAAATTGTTAAGAAAATTATTTTTGTCTAAATTCCAATTTAGAATTTCGAAATTAAAACAAAATTTCAAAAGACTGAATTTACTAAAAAATAAACTTTCCAACTTTCAAGCTTTAATCTGTAATTTTGATAAAAGCAAAAAAAAACAATCATGACTTTTTAAAGTCGAGTTGAAATAAAATTTAGAGCTTATAATTGTAAAACTCAAAAAATTGTGGCTTTATTTTCAAAATGTCCACTTTTTGTTGCTTGAAATTTTGATTAAATAATCCAAATTTCTCAAGAAATCAAGATTATTTGATCAAAAATGGAATGTTAAGGGGAAAATAAGTACGTTTATATAACTGAGCATATAACAACTTTATTTATTAAAAATATCATGTTTTCATATTTTTATACAGTCCTATTAGTAATACAACATGACAAACATGAAGTAACATACTAGATACGTTTGTACTTGGATAAACGTTCCAACAATATTCTATGACACCTAAAAGTAAAAACATCAGAGGCTTGCTAAATTTCGTTGAAAATACCAAATACAACAAAGAAAAGAAATACCAGCTATAAAATTGGTAATGCAACGATCTAGAGCACATTACACCAATTAGATTGGTAACGTAAAAAGGCAAAATAAAAAGTTGAGTGATTTTGCTTAGTCTGTCCTCCAATTTCAAAGTATCTACATCTGCATTTGCTTGTCCATGTGCTTGTTTAAGCTGTTGTTCATATTTATCTAAAAATACTTTTTGTTTTTTACTGAGTTTTGCATTCTCTGCATTTTTCTGTTTCCGTTCTTTAGCATATTGCTGCTTTAAGTCAGATGTAACAATATTCAGTTTGGCATAGCTGACCAAGAATTTCTTTAAAATCGGCAAAAACAATAGTAATAACGATATATGTAAAATTAGTAATGATATATGAAACAATCTGCTTTCAAAAAGATCTCTGCTTAAAAATCTGTAATTTACAGTCCACTTGTGTTCAAATATTCGTCCTAAGTCAAAACTACCTTTTATGTACGACCAGTAGTTTACAAATAAGAATGGTGCCCCCAATATTAACTGAACAATTCCGCAAACAAATAGATTTAGAATCGTTTGTTTGAGTGTTAAATTGGTTAAGTAGGTGATGAGTAAACAAGGAGCATATAACAAAATATTCATCTTTACAGAAACCGCCAATGAATAAAAAAGGCTACCGATAATCCATTTGTTAGATATAAACAAATTCAAGCTTATATAAAATAATAGAACTGCTATAGGATCGTTAAATAGTCGTAACACGTAAATTGAGTGAATTCGATAAGATGATAAAGTTGAAATAGCTAAAGCATATGGAGGTATTTTGGCAGTTTTGAGCAATATTCTGTAATTTAAAATTGTTTGTAGTAAATATAATGCTAAAAATATATACTGAGCTAAATAAATGTTTTGTCCATGGGAAGTTACATAGTAGAATAATGTGTAGATGTAAACGAATCCCGCTGGGTATACCAAAGGGCCTGTATCACCTGAGAAGTAATGTAATTTAGAAGTCAGGAGAGATTTTTAATGAAATATTACCTCGTAATTCCTTATAATCCAAAGTACCATTAATAAAACCTTCAACTTCTTGCATGTAAGCCCTCCAGTCAATTTCAGTGTATTTGACCCTTTCAATTATGTATATATTCAATATTACTTCGAACAGAAACAGCAGGCAACAACTAGGGAATAAGTAATGTGGATCGTACATCAGCCTCTTTAGAAATTCCTTATTGCCACATTTTTTTATTGCGTTAAAAATTGTGTTACTTTTGGATGTAGCCATGATTTTTCAGTCTTTTTCCTTTTCAAAACAATATTTGCTTCATATTTAAGTTTTTGTAGGTTAGAAAATCTTGGTCTGCGTTCCGTGCATTCGCCCGGTAAAAAGCTACAAGCTGAAAGAGCAAAATTAGAATAGGAACAGAGAACAAGCGCTTGTATCTAAATTTAAAAGTTACACAACAAACGATTGAATTATTTTCAGAGGATCGGTAGTTTTATATTTCCAGATTTTCGCATACAATGTCTCAGAGGGGGACTAAGGGCCAGTTTCCGACTTCGCCATAAAATGACAAAAGAGCGATTCCGCCAGTGGCGGGTGGTGATTTTTTAATGCGGTCCCAAAAAACTTAACTTACGTGTTTTAAATTTAATAATTTAGACTTCA
This sequence comes from Dastarcus helophoroides, assembly GCA_028583605.1. Taxonomy (NCBI): domain Eukaryota; kingdom Metazoa; phylum Arthropoda; class Insecta; order Coleoptera; family Bothrideridae; genus Dastarcus; species Dastarcus helophoroides. The sequence continues at coordinate 26,198,171 of CM053334.1, forward strand.
CTTTTCTTACAACATTCATACACTGATTTTTAGTAAAATCAAAGTTTAAAAGTTTTAAAAGAAATTAAGAGGAACAAAACTGTAGATTTTTTAGCAAATATTTAGCTCAAGTAGAACTTTCGAAAAAAATTAAAAGCTCTCGAAGAAAGTCAAAGTTTTTAGTTTCGTAATTTCGAAAAAAAAAAAAACAATACGAAAAGAAGGTAGAATTATATAAAAGCTGAAATTTCGAGTTTAAAGTCTTAATTTTTGACAAAAATGTTCACAAATAAACTTATCCAAATTTACAAAAAAATATTCTTGAAATTTGAATTTTTCAGACGTTTTTGTAGAAAATTTTAAGAAAAAGGGTAGAAAATGAAGCAAACTTTTTTCGGAATGAAAATTATATTCCTGAAATTAGTTGTAGTCTTCGTTTTGAGGGAAAAATAAATTGTCACATTAAATATACAAAGAAATGGTTTTTTTTGTTACAAAATATTTTAGTTATCTCGCCTTTGCTGTACGACTAGTACGGGTCTGTCCAATATTTCGTCATCTTTAATTTCTGTGATCAATACCGATCACGATTTATAGCTAACTTCTGCTGAAAATTACTAAATTGTTAATAATGGTTACAAAAATAAGATGGAAAAGATTTCGTTCGATTATTTTTGTCAAACAACCTTTGAAGTATAGGCAACACATTAATCATCAAAATATTTACGCGTGAATCCAGCTTTAGTAATGGTGATTTTTTTTTAGAAATTTATCTAAAGGTTGATTTAATACTTCACGGTGACCTAAGATTTTTATAATCAAAGATTTACGATTTGATCTATACGACTTAAAATATATGTAAATAAAAAATGTACATGTCATTGTTTATACCTTATTTCAACGTAGATTGAATTATTCAAAGAAGTTTTGATAGGAAATCAACGTTCCAAGTTTCGAACCACATTATCTGCTGAATAAGAGGTTACCGAACTCGGCCTACATTACGTTAATTGTCACAAATAACATTTCTGTCATCAAAAAATAAGTTAGGTTAGGAGTGATTCTATTTGAACTAATTTTAAGCTAAATCGAAGACAAAGCTTAAACTATGTTACCTATGACTATGATTTTATCACATTTGTAAATCTGAGCACCCAAAATTTTAAATTACTACGGTAGACCATTACCACTACACTAATTATGGATCTAGCAGTAAACCAAGGTAATTTCAAGTATTTATTATATATAAGTTATGTCTTATTTTTATTATGACTGTTTAATCCAGAACATAATATATTGCGCTCACAATTAGTCAATGTTCTATCCTATCTACTCTGTTAAAAGTTTCAGGTGAATCCCAGAAGGTGTTTGGACCATTAAATTTTGAAAATGATTCCAAACTAAAGGCAGAAAATCAGAATGAGACCAAGTGTTTTGTATGCGAAGATAGTTTCAATTTGAATATAGGAATGGAACGTTTTCTTGGTCATATTTTTGATGTACACAACCTAGTTGTAGAAGATGTGCAAAATATAGACTATTTATCAGAGTATATGGCAGCTAATACCGAAAGGATATTATTTTAATGCACAAGTTTTTTTAGGTATGTAGCATACTGGAGAAATAAGTTCTCAAGAACCCCAATGGAGCAAATTATTCCATCAGTTAAATTGGGGGCAGCAGAAAATAGATACTATTTATTGTCGACTTTATTAAAAGAGGATAAGGAACTAAGACATAGGTTGAAATTAAAACACGTCTTACAGATACAAGAAACTGAAAGAACTGATACAAGCTATGTTAAACCATGTTTGTTTTGTAGATTGAATTATGAAGGTGGGATATACGATGACATCCGCTTATAATAACCCATAATGGACTGAAATAAATTGGTTTGTTATAAGCGAAGTTCATAATGAATGATCAATACTAATTAACACAACAATTGTACCATTCATACCTTACAAATTGGTGTGGGTTTGTTATAAGCTGCCCTTACCATGTTAGATTATGAGTAACTATTTTTAATTTTTTCTGCATTTTAGGAACAAAACAGGGCTTTTTGGAACATCTATCTTCCCAACACAATCTCCAATTGGGGAACCCTCAGAATTTAGTTTTTATTGATGATCTTGTGCAAAATATTGAAGCAAAATTAAACAATTTGAAATGTATTTACTGTGAAAAGACATTTCCTGAGAGAAATATTCTGAAGGAACACATGAGGAAAAAGTTACATAAACGGATTAATCCTCAAAATACTGATTATGATAGATTTTATATTGTTAATTATCTGGAACCTGATAAAAATTGGCAGGTCATTCAAAAAGAAGATGATCGCTATGCCATATCAAGAGGTATGACTTCTGCTTCTAATGTGAAGAATCTAACTGATAAATCACTCAAATTGGTTAAAATCGATGTGCCTTCACTTACATTATCCCACTAAAACATTTAGGGGACATAAACCTTTCGCTGCCATAAAGAGATATGTACAGATTAAGAGTTTTAAATGATATATAGTAATACTTCGAAGTTATGTGATAGGTGGGACTGATGAAAATCGCGTAAGTTGGGGCATATAAATTGCATATAAATTTTGCTTAATTTGGACCAGGAGCTAAGCTAAAGAGGAGTGTATACCTATATAAATGAAATATATTTTATGAAAATTTTTATTTTTCTACATACGAACGAATGAATTGCAGTATTACATAAATCAAAGTTACTTAACAATGTAGACAATTTTATAAAATCTAACAACCTTATCTAAAGAGACAATGACTCCTTTCTTTTTTTTTTGCAGAATTTTTTCATCAGATGTTAATATTTTTTTATTCCTTGCATTGTAACGCTGTCATTGTTAGGGGCTGTATTTTCCAGAATGTTTCCCTTTTCAATTAAAATGAGCCCTTTTATTAGGCCTGTAACTGTTTTTAATTGCAGTCATGAGACAATTTCTGTCACTTGGTATTTTGAGATTTTAAAATATTGTTTGTTTTTTAATATTCAATAAAATTCGGTTTAGACATTTTCTTTTAGAGCAGGTCAGATCCATACAGTTTCACTAATATAACAAGCTTCTTTTATTATATACTGAAAATATATATGAGTGAAAAGGAGTCTTAGGAACCGTGTAAGTCAGAGTTCGCGTAAGTCGGGGTGTTACTGCATGCTGAAACTGGATAAATCCTGCCTTGTTTTTTCTGCCCAATTGGCGGAATCGAACGCATTCACACGGCTCGAAAAATGCTGCAAAAACCCTGCCTTGTAGTTGCATCGTTATTTCATAAATAATTCCCCGTCATATTGCCAAATATTTACATTCGCAATATATTCGTATAATTTCCTGAGAATGCGAATATTAAAAAACGAATATTCGTTACATCACTACTGCACATGATGCGAAAAAAATAAAAACTGGCGCCGCAGTGAAGGGGTTAAGTAATTTAAATGTATTCTTCCAAAGTTATTTTTCTTCCATTAGAGAATGGCAATCTTCAGATTGCCACCCCTTAACAATTTGGATACCTTGAATGGGACTCTGACTGCAAATACTACAAAATGGTCAGAATAGCAAATTAAAAACTAAATGGGGTTATTTTAGGATCTGAAGCCAACACAGATGATGAATACTCAGACTGGAATGAAGAGGAGGATACAATTAATTGCCTTTTTTGTAAACATAAGGAATCAAACATAAATACTCTGTGTATGCATATGGGAGCTGATCATGGATTTGATTTCTCTGAATTAACTAAAAATTTCGATTTTTATCAGAAGGTGAAATTGGTGAATTATATAAGGAGAGAAATTCACAACCTGAGGTGCAGCTTCTGTAATGCTAATTTTGAGAGCATTTGGCTCTTAGAAGATCATATGAGGATAGAGAAGCATTACAAAATTCCTGAAAATAAAACGTTTGATCAACCAGAGTAAGTTCAGGTATTATTAATTGTGGCAATTGAAGTTAATTTATGTATATTTTTTAGGTATTATTTTCCAACATATGAAAATGATGCTTTTTTGTATTTTATTGATGATGTTGAGGATTAGTCACTTTTATAGTTCTGTAATATATTTGATTAATGTATATTAAATTGAAATAAAACTGTCATAATTGTCTAATTCAAAATCTAGTATTATTTAGTTTGAAATCAATTAAATTTTGACATTCTCTTCTTCGTAAATAAAGAATTTTTCAGCTCAATCTTTAAAAACTGTGCAGGTCTAAAATTAGCCCAAGTTATCAAAATTGGTAACAACTGTTATAAGTAGAATGGGTAACCATGTCCTGCAATACCTTACTACACACCAGCGTTCATTTCTGCCGTTCTTCCCTCTGACGGCCTTTCTCTCTAAGAAATTAAAAGGAAACAAATCATGTCCTGTCACACTAATGCAACGTGAATATTTTAGTCTTTCCGGTCAGTTATTCCTGCATGTCAGTCCCCTTGGTTTTCAGAGTCAATATTCGTTTCAAAATCCACTAACACAAACGTCCTTTTGCTGAATTATCTCGTCAGGGTAGAATTTTATGTTGGAATGTCGAGATTTGTTTCCTTTTAAAAGTTTCACGTCTTGTTTATAATGTTGGATCCCAAAATCTTTGATTAATAATTTCAATTAGTTATTTTGTATACAAACTGAAATAAATTTAAAAAAACTGACTTAAAACTTTTCTTACAACAATCTTTTTTGTTTAAAGTTTGTTCATTCTATTGTAGTTTTTGCATTTTTCTGACTACAGGGGGCTTATAACTATACTTATAATATACAGTTGATTCAAAAGTACTTTGACAAACCTCAGGTGATTGCTGAAATTATTAGAATACAAACAGTTTCTATAAACAATGGCCCTTGGCGACAAAGGTACAGAGTGTAGAATTCATATAAAAAATTAATTTTTTGTTTTTTTTTGTACATAAAATAAACGAATAAGGATGCTTCTTCTAAAATTATTTAATGTTTTACATTTAGCCAGTGGCGTCGGTACAGAATTTTACTTCGCCCTAAAATATGGCGAACCTTAAACAAAATTTGACTTCTTCCAGGATGTTTGAGAAAAAAGATTAATTTAGTTTCTAGTGAATGTATTCCCTTTACAGTCAGCACTCTTTAAAATGCCATGCTTCTTAACTGGAAAGAACGGAAGTATAATAAACCCTCAAGAAAACTGACCGCACCAACTAACTACAAGTTTATCACGTCGGTCAGTAACGTAGGGACGCACCGAAGGAATACATAAGTGACGATCAGTCATGAAGTACTTCATTAACAAGCGTTCTTTCCTTCAGGATTCCACTTTCCAGAGGGAATGAACGCTGGTGTGTGGGTAGCTAACGCTAGGTTTAGGGAAGTTTTCCTAAATCTAGGAATACTTGTGCTATTGTAGGGAAAGAGGAAATAAAGTCCTTGATTTCTTCAGTTTATAAAATAAATTTCGAGAAAAACCACATTTAGAAATTAAATTTGAAAATTTGGGAAATGGAATGAGAGATTAGTTAAAGTTGAAATATTGAGGGGAAAGAACTTCCAGTTTACAACAGAAAACTTAAAAAATACAAGGCAGTGCAAACTTTGAATTATTTGGAAAAAATCAAAAGATTAAAAAGTACTAAAAAATTACTAAAAAAAAATCTAATTTAAATTTATGTTTATTAATTTTATTTAACATTTCTACGACTCCGTTTGGAAATATTTAAATTTTTATTGTTTGTTGACAATATTCTAAAACAGTTTTTAAATATTGTCAACAAACAATAAAAATTTAAATATTTCCAAACTGGGTCGTTGAAATGTTAAATAAAATTAATAAACATAAAGTTTCCGACCAATGAGTCCACCATGAAGAATTTTAAATTTATATTATGACTACGCTCCTGCTGATAAGACAAATAAGTGCTCTCTCGAAAACAAAATCCATCTCTTAGGATTTTCTAAAATCTTACCAATTCTCGAGCAAACAGGGGTGCAAAGTTTTAAAATGGACACACTGCTTCTATTTGTCTTTGCCAAACATATTTAAGCTCGATAAAGGAAAATAAGACGCTTACTTATGTTGATAATGCGTTTGATTTCGATTTTTTCTGAAGTGGTGCAGTTTGGTGACTTTACTAGCTGAAATATTGAGCGACTTCCTTTCCTGTTAATTTAAAAAATTTACCTTTCGGAATTTTGACATAAGTGTAGGCAATTTTAAAACTGTTTCGATTTTTTCTTGAAGCGGTTGTGTAGTGTGATGTTTTTGCAATTAATGAAGTAGCTGTCTTTCTCTTTCCCTTTCATTTAAATGGCTTACATCGATTTTGGCATTATTGTGGGGAATTCTCTGCTAAGGAAAAAGTCTCCATATTTGAAGATTGCTAGGACAAGGTCGTGGGGGATGTTAAGGTTTAATAATACTCATCTAACGAACAACAAATTATTACTTCTAAATGAGCAAAATCTACTAACGACACCTAAAGGTTTTACATTTAATTCATCATTGATTACAAATCAGTAGCATACATATTTACGTTCATTTTGCTATACATACAACATAGTATTTTAATGATTAATTGCTCTATAAGCCTATCGATTATATACAAAATTATCAAATATTTTGATAATCCATCCCAACTTGGATCTTTATACACATTATTAAAATAGTAACTAAAGTTGGGTAAATTAATTATCATTTAAAAAAATTGAATCTTATCTCAGAATTTCGCCTGTTATTGCAATCTTCATACAAAAACGCATTAAAATTTTCGCAAACATTATGCTGACTCGAGCGAAACCTACTCTTGTACTTCATGGGACATTGAGCATCACGTGGTCTTGATGCTGACTTAGGTTGAGAAGAACATGTTAAAATATCATAAAGTGGATCGTTTCTTGAAGCCTTAAAGTTGAAAACCTAAAACGATCATGAAAGTTCGTTCTTAAACTCGAACATTCAAACTTTTTCTTGAATTTAAATTGAAACTTAAGATTTATAGAGAAACTCAAAATACTAAATTCATAGTTAAAAAAAATCGAGAAAAAATCGAACATTTCAAGGATAAAGTTGACGTGAAAGAGATGTTTTTAATAAATTAAACTTTTTTAAAAACAATATTTTGATATTAAAAAGCTCTACATTTTATATTTTCAAAAAAAGTCCATATTTCGGAAGAAACTCAAATTTTATAAAGACAAAATTTAAATTTTAACACGAAATTTTGCGAAAAAAATCGAGATTTTGGAGAAAACTTGAAATTTATAACATTTCTTTATAAAAAATCCAAAATTTCCATTTTCATTATAAAATATTTGCTTTGAACTTGAATGTTCGACTTGTTACTTTAAATTTTCCTCGAATCACTAATATCTGTTCTAAAAAAACTGGAAATGATAGGCTAATTTATTTTTCCAAAATTTGGATTTTCATTTGAAAATTGTAAAATTTTCGCTTCATTAAAAATTAAGAAATAATTTTAGTTTCTAAAATTTATTAGCTAAACCAGGTGTTCCCAACCTTTTTTGTGTTGTGCTCCCTGAAGTATAAAAAATATGACATGACCCCCTTTAAGTTTTTTGGATAAAAGTAGAAAATTTGAATCAAAACTGACAGTTAAAAAGGTTAAAACACAAATCTGGTCCCCTGAAACCAAGAAAGATTACAAAAGACAACAAAGGTTACCCAAACGCGTTTCGACAGCCAAGTTATCACCTTCAGAGGGATACTGTATTTCTCTAAAGATGATAGCTAGGTTAGAGCAACCTTTGTTGTGTTTTTTAATCTTGCTCGGGTTTAAGGGACAATATTTGTATTTTAATTTTTAAAGATAACCAAGGATCACCAGTTAAAAAGGTCAAAATTTTCAAAAAAACATTGAAATCGTAGGAAGTTGTCGAAATTTCAAAAAATATTGAAATTTTCAAAAATAGCCGAAGCTTTTAATTCGAAAATTTGCAAAAAAATGGCCAAGGTGTCAGAAAAACTCCAAAGTTTTGAAATTCAAAAGAAGTTTAAATGTTCGAAAAATGTTAAAATTTTGAATAAATTTAAAAAAAGTAGAACTTTTGAAGTAAAAATTTTCACAAAAAGTTAAAATTTTCTCGAAAATCAAAGTTTGCCATAAGACTGTAGTTTTGGAAAAAAATGTATCCAATTTTTAAAAAGTCGAAATATTAAAAAAATAGTCAAAAATTTCCAAAAACGGTAAAATTTTGAAAATAATCATAATTTTCTGAAAAATTTCAAACATTTAAAAAAGGCACTATTTTCAATACAATTTGTATTTTTTTTAAAAACACGGTTCTTAAATAATTCAAAAATTTCGAACAATTTTAAAAATTTTGAAAATTGGATGAATTTTAAACAAAATGTTAAAACTTTTAATAAGGCGGAATTAACAAAAATATCATTATTTAACAAGAAAGTATAAATCTTAAAGTAAATTTTTGAGAAATGTCGAAATTTTCATAAATAGTTGAAATTTTCATAAAAAGTTGAAATTTAAAAAAAAAATCAGTTATCCAAAAATTTGAAGAAATTTCGAATAATTTTTGAAAAGTCGAAATACTGAAAAATTGCCAAAAAACTAAAAAAAGGGGGATATTTTGAAAAAAGTCATAATTTTCAAATATTCAATAAATCAAGCAATTAAAATAAAAAATTCGAAATTCAAAAAAAAATAAAAGTCAAAATAATTCGATAATTTTGGAAACAAGTTTCAAATTTTCTGAGAAGATGAAATTTGGAAAAATAGATAAATTTTGAAAAAAGGTCTAAGTTTTAATAAACGTTTATAATTTTCAAAAAGAGTGAAGATTTAAAAAAGTATACATTTTGAAAAACAGTCGAAAATTTCAAGCGCTTTGAAAAATGCTTTAAAAAAATGTAAATTTGCAAAAAAGTTGACATTTTTTTAAAAGTGAAAAAAATGAAATTTTAAATTCGAGATTTTGAAGGAAATTCAAATATTTTGAAAAAAATATCGAACTTAAATAGTCAAAATTTTGCAAAAAAAGTTCAAATCTTGAAAAATGTCGGTAATTTAAAGATCAATCGACATATTGAAAACATGTGGAAATTATCAATAAAGTTGAGATTTGAAAAAAATGCAATCTTCAAAAAAACTGAGTTTCTGAGATTTCGAAATTTTTTTTTACTTGAAAATTTTCTACTTTTTTCTAATTTGACTTTTTGGAAAATATTGACTTTTTGAATATTTAGTTTTGCAATTTTCGACTATTTAAAATTTCCACTTTTTTCAACATTTCTACTTTCTCAAAATTTTGAATTTTTGTAATTTTCAACTTCCTTTAAAAATGCCTTTTATTGAAATTATGACGTTTTAAAATATTTTGAATTTGACTTTTTGAGAATTTCAACCTTTGCCTACATTTTTGCATTTGAAATGTAAATTATTGAAAAATCTTGTGTTTTTTTAAATCAGGTTTTTTGAATATTTCAAAATGTCGACTATTTTTTGAATTTGGATTTTTCGAAAAATCCAATATTTGAAATTTCGAATTTTTTTGACAATTTCGATTTCGTTTTTCAAATTTTCCACTTTTACTATCCACATTGTCACAATTTAGTGCCAAATTAAGTAACGCAGACATTTTGTTGGTCAGTTATATGGAGAAAATTGATTATATTGTCAGCAAGAAAAATTATCAGTGGCGCACAAAATCGAAAGATATCTACAAAAATTCGTGTACCACAGCCGTAGTGTTGCCACCTCTCCGGATTGCACCCGCAGTCGGTGTTTCAATGAGTTACCTCCGGGTTTCGGGTTTAACTCGTATAAAGTAGTCGAAATTTAAAAAATGTCGAGATTTTGAAAAATAGCCGAAACTTTTATTCAAAACCTAGCCATTGGACAACGACAAAGCATTGGCCACTACTGGCCGAATGCAGGATTGCCAGTACTGGCAAATTTATGAAAACTGTGGCTAAATTTGAACGTTTTTCTCGAAATTTCGAATGAAAACTCAATAACAACGAAATAATTTAAGATTAAATTCGGAATTTCGAAAAAAACTCGTACTTTACGTTTCGTATTCGTATATTTTTCAAACAAATATACAAATCACAAAATGTTGACCTCAAACCTTCGATTGTTTATTTAAAATTTGGCACCATAACGCTTGCTACGGCATGCTTACATTATTTTGAGAAGTCGTATTGGGTTCAGACAGTATTCGCCGACCGTAAAAGTGTTTTGGTGTTTTTTCTTTCAAAATTATCCTTTTATCTTTGGTAAACACTCCAGTTCGTTTGATATATCTATCATCTATATTTTCTACGTTTGAATCAATCTGTTGGACATCAAAGTCTCTCGAAAACTCATAAATTGTGTTTTTTTGGCTGCCCTCTTGTATTATCGCAGGTCGGATATTTGTTTGGGGCAGCTCTACGTACTTAACTTTCTGATTAACAGGTGTACTGTATTTCCATTTTTCTTTAGAAACAAATTGTATGGGATTCACATTCGTAATTTCTTTATCATTATTTGCGCATTTTATTTCCTCATTTATCGGCTTCAAAGGAAGCTCCGTTTTACCAGTTAAAATGTTATTAATGCTTTTTATTTCATCATGAATTTCGCCTTTTAGTGTCTCCAAAGTATTGTTTTTGATTTGCAGTTTCGATACTATATTCAAATTGAAGCAATCGTTTATTTCTGAATGAATGTTTGTTGTTTTTATATCTGCAGTTATGAATTTTGAAGAATATACTTTGTCGGTCTTGTCGCTTTGTTTAAAAATCCCTTTTGATGCGGCCAATATTTCCCTAAATAGACTTTTTGAGTTGCTTGTGGTTGGAATGTTCTCTTTAAAAGGCGTCTGTTGAGGTTGCTCTTGATTTGGATCATTGAGAGAAGTATCTGAAGTTTGCGAAATTGCTTCTTTTGTACGTTTTCTAGACAACCGCAGCGACCTTCTTAAGCTGGGACAAGTTGTATTACTTTCACTATTTGAGTTATTGGTGTCACTTCTTTCATTTTCTTCATTGATAAATGCGCTGGAAGCTAAAAAAATATTACATAAATATTGATCAAAATGAAAAAGCAAGTAAGCTTGTGAAAATCTTATTTGCTTTTTCGAAATTTGATCTCAAAGTTTTTCGACATTAAACGTGAAACTTAGACTCTAGACCTGAAATTTAGAGAGAACATTTGTTGAGTTTGTTGAAAATTTGAAATAAAAAGTACACATTTTTAGAAAATGTTTTAATTCCGGGTCAAAGTGAAAATTGAAACAACTAAGTTTATTTAAAAAATTCTGAAAGTCTTAACCTTCATCTCTAAATTTAGATTTTTTTCTAGAAATTTGAAGAAATGTCTAATATTCGAAATTTCATTGCAATTCTACGATTAATATTCTACCTAATTTTTCTCAAAATTTGGTGTTTTTACTTAAACTTTTGAGTTGCTCGACTTTTCTTTTGATAAACTTTTAGTTTCAATTTCTTTAGCACGTGAAATTTGGACCTTAGACCCAAATTTTGAGAAATATTTTGTCGAGTTTGCCGAAAATTCAAGAAAAACATTTTTTAGAAATTGCTTAAATTTTGAATCAAGATGAAAGCTTAAGGAATTAAATTTATTAAAAAAAATCTCAAAATTTTAACCTTCATCTCGAAATTTCGATTTCTAGAAATTTGAAATGAGGTCTAATATTTGAGATCTTGTTACAATTCTACGATTAAAACTCGAAAATTTGAGACCAATTTTTGTCTGAGAATCTAGAGTTTTTACTAAAAACTTCAGTTCAGTCGAATTTTTTTTACATACAGTATATTTTTAATTTTTATCAAAATTTGAACTTATTTAAAAATTCTTGAAAACTAAACTAAAAACTTGAAATTATTTTTAAGGAATTTCTGAAAATTTTAAACTAACAACTCGTACAGGTAAGTCGTACTACTTGCATAGTGATGTATGGGCCGCATTAGATTAAAATCAAAATTTCGAATAAAATTCAAAATTTCAGAAAAAGCTTATTCAGTACAAAACACTCAGAACTTCGAATTTTAGCTTATTTTCTCAAATTTTCTACTTCAGTTCGAAAAATTGAGTTTTTCCAGAAATTAAAACGCGAAATTTTGAGTTGGTTCTCAAAACTTCGACTTCAATTCCACAGTTTCGAGTTTTGCGTTAAAATTTGCCACTTGCTGCACAGTACACGACTTAAACCCACTTATTTTTGAATTTAAGAAAGTAGCTATGGTAAAATAGTGGATATGAAAGGAGTTGACGATGATAAAGGAATACTGGAAGAAAATTATCGCCGTGACGACGCGACTTCTTTTTATATTTTCTGATAAACCAACTGGAGTAGGATACATTTTAGCTACTGCTTAATACATAACCATGCTTAATATACGGTCGTAAAATAAAATTAATTATCTACTCATAGAAATACAATTTTAGGTACCTAAAAATCACATACCTGCTTTATTAGGCTTCTTAATAACCTGTGATATTACACCAATATTAAGAAAATCGGGCACCGTCTAAAAGCAACTTCACTGAGTAAAATAAATTATTTTTTATCTTATTAAAACGTACGCTTATCCGTTTTGATGTAGCTTTGAAGTTGTCTTTATGTTTATTGCTGTTGATATTTGAAAATGGATCTATTGGCTTACATTTCCTTGTATACCGCGAATACTTTCGTTTTCCCATTTTAAATTTGACAACTAACCACAGAAAATCCGTCTCAAAATTTGAAAATACTTGAATTTGACATTTGAAATAAATTAAGATTTGGCAGTGTCGCCAATCACACGAACTCGCTGCACAAAAATTGACATTTTGTGCCGAACTCGGCTTAAAAAAGTGACAGGAACTTTTCTTTTTAGCGTTTATTGACAGTTTTTAAATTCCTTTTTAAATTAGGTGCGAACTGAAAACCAGATTTAATGTTCCATTTCAGATAAATATGCATTAGAAGAGGTCGTGAAGTTTTAAATCAACCTTTAGATTTGTTACTAAAAAATCACCAGAACTAAAGATTGCTTCACGCATAAACATTTTAGTGATTAATATGTTGCCTATATTTCAGGAGTTGTTTGGTAGAAATTGTTGAACTATTTTTATTAGCTTATATCATCAGAAATCGCCAAAAACTAAAAGAGTGTTAAAAGATTAGTACTCAAATCAAAATATTTAATGACCTTTAAGATTTTTGAACATGTTATGCGCTGCCACAGGCGTATGTGACTTATTTTATGTTTGTAGTAGAGCTGTATTTACAGGTGACTGTATATATCGGCCACCTTTCTATAACGGGCAAAATTTTATATTATTTTGATGGCCGGTATTTACAGGTTTTACTGTAATTTCGAAGTGAAAACTTCTATAGGCGCGTTAATCGACTACAGATGGGGAAAATGCATGGAATTGCTATATTTGTAATATATTCATATACATATTGCGTTATCAAACTACCTACTAGTCGATTGCTCTACCACTGCTTCACTCCAGACATAATAATAATAATAATAATGATAATTCTTAAAACCTTTCCAACACTCGGATAATGTGACATCTTACTAATCCTGTCCACCCTGACACCAACAAAGATTAAAAAACACAACAAAGGTTGCTCTAATGCGTTTCGATAGCCAAGCTATCGTCTTCAGAGAGATACTAGATACGAGCTAGAGAGATACTAGAAACGAGATGTATCCATCTGAAGATGATAGCTTGGTTATCGAAACGCGTTAGAGCAAACTTTGTTGTGTTTTTTAATTTTTCTTGGTTTCAGGGGGCAAGATTTGTATTTTAATTTTTGATGATAACCAAGGACTAGTCCGTTGCACCAAAAAAAATGGAATATGGGATGAAATTTCGAGTAAGAAATTTAAAAATCTGGAAAAAAAAACGGAAATTTTAACATCCAGAGATAAATGCTAGAAAACTTAAAATTTCTAGATTATAGTCGGATTTTGAGTCGAAATTTGGATAAACATTGAACTTCACAAAAAATGATTTTGCAAGGACACGCCACTGTAGTAATTATTTTGTATTTCTCTAGACGTTAATTGAATATATTATTGTTCAATCAACGCTCGAGGCCTTCAGATCTCTTTTACGCGTGGGGATATTCCATACCACCCACACTCATGGAACGCCTTACAACCTCAATTAAAAGGTGATATTACGCCAATAATTGTTATTAAAATTAATTACAGTGTATTTATTCAATATCTTATCACACTTAATCATCGTAATTTCCAGTCCTTGTGTTAGGATGCGGTTACTCGATCCTGAGAAAATTATCCATGTAGCTGTCAATTAGTTTCATATCTAGAGTTCAAGTAATTGAACATCACAACTATGGTGGCGCCTGAAATTCCAGGTCGTCATCGTAATTGTTTTCTCCTTCGCCATTCAGGAAGATTGACTCCTATAGGGAAACCATGTGAATAACATTTATGTTCTGAAGGTGGGAGAAATTTTTTCGAGGTAATTTTGCTGGCAGGAACTTAGGAGGAGGTTCTAAACTTAGGGCCCTAGTGCAGGGGTCGGCAAACCGCGGCTCGCGAGCCGCATGCGGCACTTTTAAAACACAATGGTGGCTGTTTAAATTCTCCTAAAAAGCTTGAATGGACAGACACTCAGAAAACGAGTTCTCATTAAAAAAGTGACCTACAGAAGTCGAAATTTCCAAAAATACTTTTCTAGGAATTTTTATGTTGTGCTAAAATTTCAAGAAGTATTATTCCAAAATTTTTGCTTAATTTGCATTAACATTTTGGAAAAACACATAAAATTTGAAATTTCTAGAAAAAAAAACCAATTTGGGGAGTCGAAATTTCTAAAAAATATTTTTCTTATGATTTTATTGTAAACTTTCTACAGCCTTGAAATTTCGTGAAAAAAAGTAGAATTACTTTTGTGAGAAAAAAATCTAAATTTACAGAAAAAGCAAATATCGAAATAAAAGCTGGAATTTACAGAAAAAACCGAATTTTCAAAAAAAGGAAGAGATTTCGAATAAATTGAGAAAAAGAGACTTCGAAAAAATTTAGAAAATGAGACTTCAAAAAAATTGAGAAAAAGAAAGAGATTTTAAACAAATCGAGAAAAAGGAAGAGATTTCGAAAAAAACGAATTTACCAAAAGTTCTCAAAAAAAGGTAAAATTTTAGAAAAAAAGTATCAAATTTCGATAATAGATTAAAACCCAGAACAAATTAAAAACCTGAACATTTTAGACAAATTTGAATTTTTTGAAAAACTAGTAAAATATCAAAAAGATAAATTGTAAAAATAAACTGGAAGCTTAAGAAAAATTATTGAACTTTAAAAAGTAGAATTTTTTC
Source organism: Dastarcus helophoroides (assembly GCA_028583605.1). NCBI lineage: Eukaryota > Metazoa > Arthropoda > Insecta > Coleoptera > Bothrideridae > Dastarcus > Dastarcus helophoroides. The sequence goes on from CM053334.1 coordinate 26,213,462, forward strand.
AGGGAAACCGAAAAATTTGCAATATTCCAGAGAAATTTAAATAAGAAATTTAAAATATCGAGAACAAGACGATTAAAAAAATCCAAGTTTTTGATAAATTCGGATTTTCAGAAAATTGGTAAAATAATTTCAAAAGAAAAGAGAATGTCCATAAAACTTTCAGTTTTGAGAAAAGTATTGAATTTTAAAAAATGTTTAACATTTTTCAACGAAAGCCAAATTTTAAGAAAAAAATCAAATTTTGAGATTTGAATATAAATAGGTTTCGTCGAAATTAAGCTTGAAATTTCCAGAAATAGCTTAATTGTGAAAAAAGAGATTTCGAAAAAAATGAATTCGTCAAAAGTTTCCAAAAAAGCACAATTTTAGAAAAAAGACTTTGAATTTTGACAATAAGTTGAAATTCGCAGAACAAATTTAAAAACCTGAGCTGTTTAGACAGATTTAAATTTTGTGAAAATTGTAAAAATCAAAATCTTAAAAGTAATTGTGGAACTTTTTCAGTTCAGTTTTTCAGAGAAGAAGAAAATAAAAAAATTGTATTTTTCTATAGAAAGTTAAATTTTGAGAATAAAACTTGAAATTTCGAGAATAACACGAATTAATAAAAACTTCAAATGTTCAGAAAAATTGGAATTTTGTTAGAATTGATAAGTTTTAAAAGAAAACACAATGTTGATACAACATCCAGTTTCGAGCAAAATGTTGAACTTTAAATAAAGAGTCAAATTTAAGAAAAAATCAAGTTTTGAGATTAAGTCAAATATTTTGCAAATTGACAAATTTCGTCGAAGAGAATCGTAGCTTGCAGGAAATAATAAAATGTCTAATTTTAAGTCAACATTTCGAAAACACCCGAATTTAGTGAAATAAGTCTAAATTTGTAGAAAATAAATAAAAGCTTAGATGTTTAGTAAAAGTTAATATTTGGGCAAATTGGCCTAATTTGGAAAACGGACGAATTTAAAAAAAATATATAGAAATTTCGAGCAAAGTGTTGAGGTGATGAAGGTCAAAATTTCCCAGAGAAAGGTCAAATTTTGAGATTAAGTCAAATATTTTGAAAATATGTTGATGAATTTCGTTCGAAAAAATTCGCAGTTTGCAGAAACAATAAAATGGCGAATTTTAAAAATCGAAATTTCGAAAACAAAAATGAATTTTGCGTAACAAGTCCAAAGTTTAAATATTTAGTAAACGTCACTTTTGGGGAAATTGCCAAAATTCGGTAAAAAGACGAATTTAAAAAAAATGTAGAAAGTTCTAGAAAGAAGCCGCAATTTAGAAAAAAAATCTAAAAAAATGTAATTTTGGAAAAAAGTGAAATTTGAAAATAGATCCAAATTTGGAAAGAAGAAAACTTTGAAAAAAAGATCGAGATCTTTAAAAACTATTTCACTTAACATCTTCAATTACTTCAAATTTTTACTTTTTTATTAAAAAATCAACAAAAGATCAATTTTTGAAAAATAAGTCGAATCTTCCAGTAAGTCGAATTAGAAAAAATAAGCATTTTCCCAAATTGTCGAGTTTTGAGAAGAAAGGAAGATTTGAAGTAAGTCTAATCTTAGGAAGGGAATATATATTAAAAAAGAAGACTAAAATAGAGAAGAGTTAAAGAAGTCGAAATTGTGAAAAAAAGGTAAATTTTGAAGTAACGGTCTAAATTTTGAGAAATAAAAAGTCTTTTGGGCTGAATATATTTTCATTTGACTACAAGAGTCAGAGAAGTCTCTCTCTGTCCCATATTTTGTCTGATTTGTCGGATTTAATTTTGAAATAAAATGTAAAAGCAAAAATAAAAATTAGAGGCTCTTTGAAATTCACGAAATTTTTTTTATTGCGGCTGGCTCTTTCGGTTTAAAAGTTTGCCGACCGCTGCCCTAGTGCCATCTAGCGCTTAGTCTTTGGATAGTTACACCGCTCTATTTAAATAATTTTCGATTTCGTCCGAAATCGCAACAAAAGCCGAAATTCGATTTCGCCCGAAAATCTCGGTTGGTTTCTAATTATTTTTGATTACTCGGAAAGGTTTGAGGGACGAGAGTCATTGTGAAACACAAAAAAACAATTTCTGAAAGTGGATCATGTCGGGGGTTGACATAAAATGTCTGACGTTTCGCCCAGCATCGTAGGATGTTTCTTCAGCAACAAAATAAAAAATCAAAACTAACAACTGCGGTACATAATATCGCATTTGTCTTAGGTTCTTTGAAAACAATCGAGTTGTCTCAAGTATTTGGCTTATTTTAATAAATAATAAGTACGAGAATGTGCGAGCTTATTGGGATCCAAAACTAAAAAATTGTTGCTAAATTTTGATTGTTTTAAAAACTAATGAATGTCAATGGAATACCTTTATTAGTAGCTTGATGTCACAATTCTTTATTTCTGGATAAAGAATCGTCGAAATCTGTACAATTATACACAATGATACTGACATATTATTTTGGCAGTTAGACACTGCATATTTTTAAAATATCGTATTTTGTGAACAAGTTTCTAAAAAAAAATTGTGTAGCGTAATGTTGTAAAATTTCTAATGCAGTTTTAAGAATTGTCATATTTCGAAGTAAATTGTTTAAGTTTTTTTGAAACTGAAACGGGAAAATGAAAATGAATGGTTAACTTGGGAAAACTAAATAAATAAGGCGACTTGCGCTTTCCTCGTGTGTTAGAGAAACGCGGAAAATCAATAAAGCCCTGCAAAACGTGAACCTAAAATAGACGTTACCTAAAAATGACCACTCTCACGCGTTTTCGCACAGTTCCACTACCCTACAAGCCTAAATTTGAAATCAAACCGTCTAAATAATAGATCCATTAAGGGTGAACTAAAACAATGGATTTTTTTAAGCAGTGCGAGTTGTAGAATAGATCGAATCCGGTTCCTTCTTCTTAAATGTTTTAAAAATGAATCTTCCAGGTGTATATAGAAATACTTTAAAATGTTCTTAAAAATGTAAATACCCCGCGATTGAAACGTGAAATTGATTGATCTTTCGTAAAAATGTATCTCAGTGTTCAGTTGCTTTTGTTATTGGTTTTGTTTAAATGTTACAATATGCAGAGACCTAACATAGATAATCGGAGACATGATGTTTACATTGCTGGATTCTTTCCTTTTGGAAAAGGAGTGGAAAATTCTGAAACTGGTAAGCTTAAAACATTTTCAATTTAAAATTTCGCTAGGGACTATTTTTTCAAAAATGCTCAAATTATAATAAAATTTTAATTGAGGAAATACTTAGAGCGTTTGATGATTCTAATTTGAGTATTCATTATGTCAGAAATTTAAAGCATTTGCCTTGAACTGGTTGCCTTGATTTTTTATAAATAAAAATAGAACACTTATCAACATTGTCATGCTCAGAGAATAACAGTTTAGAAAAAATGATATGTTATAGTATAAATTTAATTGTTATTTTGGTATCACATTTTTTAGTTAATCTTGATTAGGCTTCTTTTGGGTATCATCAGAAACCCAAAATAGTCATATCATTTAAAAATCCATTTTCCAAGTTAAGCTTAACAGAATATTGTCCAATCTAGCAAAACAAATGCCTGAGTAAATAACATATTGTCATCCAAATAATAATTGGAAAGCAAGTTCTAATTTTATCTGGAATAGTGACTTTTCCCCCACTTCATTTAAAGAAGAAATCGAGACCTAAAAATGATTGAAACATAAAACTTGTCCCCTGAAACCAAGAAAGATTAAAAACACAACAAAGGTTGCTCTAACGCGTTTCGACAGCCAAGCTATCATATTCTCTTTGAAGATGATAGCTTGGCTGTCGATACGCGTTAGAGTAACCTTTGTTGTGTTTTTAAGCTTTCTTGGTTTCAGGGGACAAGTTTTGTATTTCAATTTTTGAAGATAACCAACCACCAAAATTTTAAATATACATTTTTCAAATAGTTTATACATCGCATATTGAATTACATGAATTTATTATAACTAAAAAATGTTTCTTTTAAATTGTGTTTCTTCATTTACAGTCATAGTGATTTTCAATTTTTATCTCCATCTTCATATAAAAGTCTTTTCTTCCTTCCGACTCATTGATAAAGGTGACGAAACGCTCCTCAGTTCATGTTGTAACAACGACAACAACATTCTTGTAAAATGATCAATTTATATATAATTTTACTTTCTGCAAATCCAGAAGAGGACCTATCATGATCAACAGGGACGTTTCTAAATCTTCAGCCGCCAGCGTATTCTATTATAATTTGTCAGCCCTAAATTATTTTTTTTCTCCTGAAGTATGGAGGCAGGGTCATAGCCAGGAATTTTATAAAATAGGCTTATAACCAAAATTACCCGAAATTTTAGGGCAACACTTCTGAATCAAAATTGAAATGTCAACAAAATCAAAATATCAAGAAAGTTTCAAAATATATGAGGTTAAACTTGATAGCGAAAAATATGGAAACTTTTTCATTTTAAAATTATAACCAGAATATTCACGTTTATAATAGAGGTTTCAGTAAAAAGTTACAATTGAAAGTGTAAATTTGCAGCTATGAGGAAAACTCCAAATTTTCGAATGATTGGGAATTTATGAGGAACTTCGAAAACTAAGGCCAATATTTTTGCAGTAAAGTGGCAAAAGTAACAACATTTCGATTTGGATTTTTCCTAGTTATGCTTGTAAAAGCTCAAGATTTACCACAAAAAGTAGAAATGTTGAGTCTTTAAATGCTACTAGGAAAAAAAAGTAAAAATCCAAATCGAATTTTGTTATGAAAAGGCAAAGTTTCCAATTTATATCAGAATACTTTTTTTTAGACTTTCGAGATTAATAATGGAAGTATTTTACAAAAGTGAAAATGGAAATTAAAAAAAAAGTCGAAATAAAAAAAAAGAATTTACAGCAAAATCTCAAAAAAAGACGAAATTTTAAAACAAGGCTACATTTTGAAAAATAGCAAAAAATTTTAAAATAAGCGAAATTTAGAAAAATGTCTAGATTTGAAAAATAATCGAAATTAAAAAAAAAGTTGAAGTTTTTGTAGTTATACAAATATTCAAAAAAAATTAAATTTTGAGCAAAGATTTTCCAAATGTTGAAATTTTCAAAACAATTTTAGAAAAATCAGCAATTTAGAAATGCGTACATTTTGAAAAACAATTTAAAACTTTTTAAAAATGCCAAAATAATAAATAAAAACGTTGACATTTTATAAAAGAATTAAAATTTTTTTAAAAATCTACAGATTTTGGGAAATTTCGAAATTGTTAGGAAATATTGAAATTTTGAAAAATAGTCGGACATTTTGACAAAAAATAAATTTTGTAAGAATGTCAGGATTTTAAAAATCTCGACATTTTCCAAAAATGTTAAAATTTTTGAAGTCTTACTCATTTTTTCATAAAAATTAACATACTTTCAAAAAAAAAGGCAGGGCTTCAAACCGTTATTTTTTTCGTTCCGGTTTTCGGTTTTCGTTCCAGCAAAAAATTTATATCGGTTCAGTTCCGGTTTTCATTCCGACAAAAATAACGGTTTTTTCCGGTTTTTGGTTTTTGATTCAGTTCCGGGTGACTCATTTTTTTTGATTTTTCAAAAGTTTTTCGAATTGTAAATTGATTTTTGAACATAATTTTGAAAATGTAATGTCCTTTTTTTCTTTAATATTACAATATGTAACTACTCTGACCTTGCCTAAAATTTAAGGAAAATATTTTTTATTTTTACTGAAACCCTGAGTTTTGAGTTTAATTTGAGTTCAAATTTCAAGAAAAACCTGAACTTTATAAAAAACTAAATCGCAATTCGGGTTTATAAATTTTAAGTTTGAATTATTCTTCATTTACTGACTCTTACTGATCGGAAACATTATCATTATTAACTTTATTTAACATTTCTACGTTAAATATCTCCAAGTTTAAATTCGGAATTTACATAAAAATCTTAAATTATATTCCCAAGACTTAAAAAGTTCTAGAATATACGAAATTTGGCGATTAAAATCGAGTATTTGAGAGACTTTTCTTTAATAATTTTGGTTTTCTAGTGATGTTTCGACTTTAATTCGCTTTTTATAACAACATTGATTTTTGTTATTTTGACTTTGTTTTCTTGAACTTTGAATTAAAAAGATCAAATTAAAAAAATAAGTCAAAATGAAAGCGACTAAAAAAATATAAAATGAAAAGTTTTAAATTGAGATTTTGATGAAACAGTCAACATTTCGGAAAAAGAACTTCAAAATTTAACAGAATAATTTTCAAAATGTTTACCTTAATTTAGAAATATTGACCTAAAGCCCAACCAAATATTCGATTTTTTTTTTCTGCAAATGTTGCTAAAGACTTTAGAATTTCTAAAAAAAAGTAAAATTTTTCAGAAAGTTTTGGTAACTGTATTTACCTTTCTTCAAATTTAAACTTGAATGTACTTTTTATTTTTATTCTCTTAAATTTCGACTTTAAATAAAATTTAGTCTTTCCTTAGCAAATATAATCATTTTTATCGACATGTTGACTTTTATTTTTTAATTCTAGACATTTTTCTCAAAATTTTGAGTTAAGACTTAGACTATAAGTTTAGGTTAGGAATTTTTACTTTAAAAACTCAAAATTTCCAGGACTTGGAATTGTGAGATTAATTTTAAAAAAATGTTAATCATCAATTTAGTTAGTTTTTCCTCAAAATTTAGACTTTTTCCAAGAACGTCAATTTTTTTCTTGAAATTTGGATATTCTTTCGAGATTTTGAATAAAGATTCAAAGTAAAAAATAACATAAAATATTCACACTCAAATTAGCACTTTTGCATTTGAAATCTAACTTCTGCTAATATTTTTAGCAATAATTCGAAATGTTTAATATAAATGTATATTTTAAGAGTAAAAATAAAGTCTCCACAAAAAATGCAATTTCAATTATTTCTAAACTTCAATTTTCTATAGAAAAATGGATATTTCAAAACCAACGACAAATTTTCTGAAAAAAAGCGAATTTCAATTTTAAAGACGAAATTGTTGGAAAAATTTTAGCTGTATCTGAAAAGTTTGTGAAGAAATTTAACATTTTGAGATTCGATTTGTAACACAAACGTTCAAGAAGTTTCGCGAAAATAATATTAAAAAACACACAATTTTGACTTCGAAATTCTAAACAATCTGAAAAAAATATCGCAATTTCGAGGCTAAAGTCGAAAGCTTGAGAACAAAATCAAAGTTTTCAGAATAAAAATTACTATTTTAGCGTAAACAAAATCGTTGGAATTTCGATCTCAGCTTTAAATTGGAATGTAATGTATTTTTTTTTGAAATGTGTACATAAAATTTAAAAATATCAAGGTTAGATTTGAAATAGTGAGATTTCAGCGAAAATTAAAAAAAAATTATATCTTAGAATTTTAGAAAGTTTTAGAAAGTCGAAAGTAAGAATTTAAATTTGGGATTTCGAAAAAAAATTGAAATACAAAAGGAGGTGGAATTTGAAAGAAAATATTGACCAAAACTCAAAAATTTGACAAATAACTTCTAAAATAGAGATATCAAATTAGGAAAGGAAAATCGAAGTTTAAGGAAATAAGTTAATTTGGAGTTTTCTAAAAAAAGTTCAAATTTCCAGAAAAACTCGAATTTGCAAATAAAATTGTAAGGAAAGCCGAGTTTTCCTAGCTTAAATGAAAAACGCCCTACTGCTTCATTCTAAAGTTACAAAGAAGGATATTTTTTTTTACTTTGAACTCGAAATTTTAAGAGAAGAAAAGAAATATTTCGAGTAATTTCTAGATAAAAGTCAATATTTCAAAAAAATGTCGAAAATTTTGAAAAAAGATTCAAGTTAAAATTTTAATTTGGATTGAAATTTTGAGAATAAATTCTATATTTTTTAGAAAATGTGGACATTGTTAGTTTCAATCTAATTTTTTAAACAGAAATGAGAGACTAAAATTACGAGGTCAAAGTTGCACGGATTTGTGAAATATTTTAAAAAACTAATTGGCATTTCTAAGAAAAAATTCCAAAATTAAGGATAAAATAAAAACTGTTTTAAGTACATAAATTGGACGAACCGAAATAAACTGATATTTTTTTCCGGTTTCGCTCCGGCTTTCGTTCCGACGAAAATAACGGTTTTTTTCGGTTTCCGGTTTTCGGTTTAGTTCCGGTTCGAAGCCTTAAAAAAAGGTAAGAATTCCAAATCTCGAAACTTTGAAAAAAATTGGCATTAAAAGAAGTTATGTTTAAAAGAATTGAAATTTGGAAAAAGGTTTCAAAAAATAAGTTTAAATATTGAAAAAAAAGGCGAAAATTTGCAGAAATGACGAAATGTTTTTAACATCCAAAATTTAAAAAAGTAGATATATTTTTTTTTGGTGGAACGGGCTGGTCCTTGGTTATCTTCAAAAATTGAAATACAAATCTTGTCCCTTGAAACCAAGAAAGATTAAAAAACACAACAAAGGGTGCTCTAACGCGTTTCTATAGCCAAGCTATCATCTTCAGAGAGATAATTTGAGATACTCCAGTATCCAGTAAAAGAATTGAAATTTTGAAAAAGTTAAGGTTTCCAAAAAATAAGTTTAAATATTGAAAAAAAAGCCAAAAATTTGCAGAAATGGCGAAATGTTTTAAACATCCGAAATTAAAAAGAATAGATATTTTATTTATTTAATTTTTTCGTGGAACGGACTGGTCCTTGGTTATCTTTAAAAACTGAAATACAAATCTTGTCCCCTGAAACCAAGAAAGATTAAAAAACACAACTGAGGTTGCTCTAACGCGTTTCGATAGCCAAACTATCATCTTCAGAGAGATACTCTGAGATACTCCAGTATCCCTCTGAAGATGATTGTTTGGCTATCGAAACGCGTTACAGCAACCTTTGTTGTTTTTTTTAATCTTTTTTGGTTTAAGGGACAGATATTTTAATAAACGTTAAGTTCTAAAAAAGCAAATTTTTCCAAAAAAAGTTCAGATTTTGAAAAAGATCGAAATTAAAAAATATTGATAATTTGCAAGAAGTCGAAAACTTTAAAAATAGCTAATATTTAAAAAATGTAGAAATTATTAAAAAAATAAAAAAACCTAAATTTGAAAAAAAATCTAAATTTTCAAGCCAAAATTGTCAAAAAAGTCGAAATTTTCCAAAAATTTCACATATATTAAGAGCAGGCTTTAAAAAATTCTGAATATCCAAAAAAGTTAATATTTTTGAAAATGGAGAAATTTCGAGAGAAGTCAAAATTTTTAATAACCTTAAAAAACTCACATTTTCAACATTTTCAAAAAAACAAAAAAAATAGGAAATTTCAAATAGACTGGAAATTTTAAAGAGATGTCGAAATTATCAAAAAAAACCAATTCGAAATTTTTAAAAAAATGCTATATTTTGCAAAGTAAAAATTTTCAAAGAAATACAAATTTTCAAAAAAAATATTTTGAGGAGTTTAAATTTTGAAATACAATAGAAATTTGGAAAAAAAATTCAGCCTTTCAAAAAGCTCGAGATTTTCAAAAAAGGGAAGCTAAATAACATCAAAGTTTTAAAGAGTCGAAATATTCAAAATAATAAAGATTAAAAAAAATCATTCTTTTGGAAAACCACATTTTTAAAAGCCACAATTTTAAAAAAAATCGAAGTTTCAAAAAAATTGAAATTTTAAAAAAAGGCAGCCGCTTTTCGAAAAATTTAAATTTTGTAAAAGGTCGAAATTTACAAAAAAAGTTGAAATTTAAGTTGACCATTTCAAAACAATTCGAAATTTTGAAAAATATTCAAGATTTTCAAAAAAAGTCGAATAAATGAGAGATCTTAACATTATGTGCTTTGTTAAAAGAGAATTATTATTAATTGATTAGTCTACAAAACATTCAAAATATCTGCAAAAGGTCGAAATGCAAAAGGGAAGAAGTTAAAGTTACAAATTCTCTAAATTTTATTTTATTCTCACAAATTACTGGTATCTGTCTTAGGGAATTGGAGGGGGTTAAAGTCCTCTTAGCCTTCGTCTTAGGTACCGGCCTGTATAAAGGTTGAGAAAGGATTGAATATAATATTATACTAATTTTAAATATCGACCTTGCTTTTTTGGTGAGACAAAAAAAAGAAATTTTTCAAAAATTTACTTTTTAATAAGCGCAAATTTGGCAGCCCCAAAATTTCGCCATTTATGGCACAGAACACACAACATCGGTAAGAACTCCCCTGATGATTAACAACTTTAACATTAACGTCAATTCCACTATTTCTAGCTATCAGGACATTTAGGTCATTTTTCAGAATGACATTTTGTTGATTGCACAGAGGTTGAGGACAATGATAAATAACAAATGTTGATTATTACAGAAGTAGAAATGAGATAATGAAAATAAAGCCATTTTTCCGTCTTCTCATTTTTGTATTGTTATTAATAATTTTTATATTTATGTGTCTGTAAAAATCCTGATAGAACTCTAGCCCGCGGATTCCTGACAAAGTACGATTCTTCCTTTTCTGCTTCTTTGACTTATAAGCATAAACAGCAAACATATTCAAAAGATCGATGCTGAGTTGGCATTTTGGAATTTGATCACGAAGGCTTCCAAAGCCAGAATTAGTATAAAATCAAGTCTTCTGGAACAGCGTCAAGTACTTAAACGCGTTTGATGTTTCGGGAACGTATGAACAAAAAAAACTCAAGACATATGTATGTCTCAATTCTGTCTGGTATAGCTGAGTTATTGTGGACATTTTGTCGTTATGTGCCACTTTCTCTTCAAAAGAGTTTCAGCTGTCATATGGTTGAAATACTAAGTTACCTTTCTTAATTTTTGATTTTCATTTCACTATTTATATAGAATGATATGGTTGGCACACTTATTTGTCTTGTGTGGTATTGTTTCCACTGCTCATGCAGAAGCTGCCTGCATCAAAACCTTTCTAGCTCGAAGCGTTAAAAAGATACTTAAGCCAGTGGTTAAGAATTGGAATCTCTAAACCAGTTTCTAGTAGTATATCTGATACAATCAATTCATTTCTGTAATCAAAAATTTCTTAGTTCGAAGGGATAATAAAAAGAAAGAATTGTAAAATTTATTGCAAAAATTTGTAACTTTGACCTTAGCAAAAATTGGGTCATGAATTACAATCCATAAACTCTCATTAGTCATTAGTATATTTGAGACGATAAATCCATTTCTGCAATCAAAACTTTTCTATTTCGAAGCATTAGAAAGATAGTCGTGGCTTGCTCCATTATCTAGAAATGCCGAAACTCGACTCTTTGTCATAAAATTGAGTATATCCCCGCTAATGTTGTACAGAATTTAGTTATAATGTAGTTTTTGGATAGAGAAGAGCTTTTTCAAAACAATGAAGCTTTTTGTTACATTTTAAATTGGCTATTAACTTCAACATTCGTCACTGAAAAACGACTATCAGTTCCGTCGGTTAGTCTGCGTATATGTATGTTATTTGAAACTTTGACCTTACTCAAAATCAGTGGATATGATTTGTAATCTCTAAACTGAATTTTAGTGGTATATTTGACAAGATAAATCCAATTCTGCATCAACATTTCCAGTCAAAAGATTTAAAAGTTAGAATTTAAATTTTGAATGAGGTGACATACTAACAATTTGCCCAATTGCTCTTAAAGGTTCTTGCATTGTTCACTGTGAAGTTTGGGACTCTTGGGATGTTCTGTTAATGAATAAGTTTGGCTCACTCTCGATCAGTGATTTTAAAATGGTGTGATCAATAATCTTTCAAATCTTAAAACATCCTGCAGGTTCCTGTTTCCAGATTTAAATTTTCTTAACAACTGTTCATATTTGCTTACTACAAAGATCTTGTCCTCTGAAACCAAGAAGAATTAAAAAACACAACAACATGTTGTTGTGTTTTTTAATTCTTTTTGTTTCAGGTGATAAAATTTGTATATCAATTTTTGAAGATAACCAAGGACCAGTCCGTTCCACCAGAAAAATATTTGCTTACCGCATTAAGATTAATAATGATTTAGTAGCATTCATATGTTGATGTACTTCGTCAACAACTGGCTTTTAACGGACCATACAGCTGATCTCCTAAATAATCAAGTTGATCAATTCTAAATGAGGTATCTATTCTATAACGTATCGATTTAAACATTTTTAGAATGCGCTAGCAAAGTACTTTTGTAGGATACTCTTCTTGATTATGTCCCCCCACTTAAATTTTGACTTCCTAGTTCGGACACCCTGAAAGAAAAATATAAACATTTTCAAAATTGTCTCATTTAATATACATGAAGATAAACGAAGTTTTAGAACTACTTCTTTCAAGTTGATAGCTTTTAAGTGACACACAGATAGAGAAACGAACGTTATTTACCCTCATAGTTTGAGCATTCGTTCTTTTTTAGGGTTCTATATCGTAAAAGGAAACAAGAGAACCCTTATAATCTCATTTCTCGTATTCGTCCGTCCGTCTGTCACAGAGAGATTTTCCTCGAAAACTATGTAACGTAGAAAATTCGAAATTTTGTACAGCATTAGTTCTCAATGATCCACGCAAATGTCACTAGGCAACGATTAGAAAAAGAAAATATTTTATAATAAAATGGGAGGTTAATTTGGTCTTCGAAATATCAAGTTTTAGTTAATATATCGTGCGAGGTATGATTTGAAAGCGCTACCTCTAAGAATCCTAAACAATTTTCTTTTTTTCGGTCTAATCTGTCCAATTCCTCTTCAAGGATACAGCTCAAAATGTGTCAGAAATGATGGTATCCATCCCCCTGACCCCTAGGTTTTTAAAGATAACATTTATAATTTCATAGGGTTAGTAGATATTGCGTCATAGATTATCGCATAATTGCAGGTTTTTTCGATATCGTAATAGTTGTTGAGAAAAAAATAGTTTATGGCAAAATAGGTGCTCGCATTCCAAGGCTTTTGATCCATGGAGTAATAATTTTTTTCAAATAAAAAACTTGATTTAGTAGATCAAATTTATTACTTACATTATTTTATTTAGATAAATATTTTCGGAGTTAGCATTAGTTCATGCAACGCAGTAATTGCGGTTGGAATGAAACATTTTGACGCGATCCGAGGCGATCTCATAAAGTGTTAGTCATCGACTTACTGAGAATGACTGGTTTTTATCCGATTGAGACATTATCAACATAGTTATCAGTTCTATAAATATTTGGATTGATTGTAGAAAAAAGTGTGTATATGTGAAAATAGGACATTTTTTTTATTTTTCTCTTATAACACAATAAAATTTGAATAAAATATCAAATTCATACACAAGTAAAAATGATTTAATTTGGTTTATTGACTGTTCACTGTAGTAATTGGTACGGAACGCTAATTATGCAAGCCCGACTTACTCTTGATACTTTTTTTTAGCAAGCAGAAAAAAAAAACCATCTCTTTGGGTGTTTTATTCATCCTTTTGCCTCTGCCTAAGTTTAGTATTATACAGGAATCGACCATAAGTAATGGTACACAGAACAATGGTGGATTTTTCGAATAAAAATAGTGTGATTTAGCTACATTTACCTTATACCAAAGGTTGATATTAACAGAGATACAGGGTGTCAAAGTTGAAACAAAAATTTAGATTTTTTCGTATAATTATGGAATGAATTGTAATAAAGGACACGAAATTTGGCACAAGGAAGTTTCTTAAGTCGACAAACTCTATTTGCTAACATATTACCAATAGCTGATAGGGGGCGCTAAAAAAGGTGTACTTTCTGAAAGTTGATACGAGCAACCGTTTCCAAGATATTTGCCTTTAAAGCTTGACTAGCCTTGGTTTTAAATTATTAGGATATTAAATTTTCGAAGTAGGCTTGAAAAAAAAGTAATTATAACACAGCTTTGAAACTAATTTATCTCAAATATTACTTTTTGATAATATTATTACCTAAATTTTAACAATATCAATAAAGAAAATCCAAAAAATTAAGACGTAATTTATTTTCTAACATAGAGATGTCAGATATGATCTCTGAGTCCGCACAAGAAAATTTTAATAGGTCTGGGTGGTCAAAGCAGATATTTGGAGATGAATTTCAATAAAAAAACAGTCAGATTTTTAATTGTTTACAATCCCTTTACATGAAAAAGGTTATTTCCCACATACTTATTTTTGAAAATAAATTTTGTTTTGGTATTTTATTTAAATTTGCTTTAGAAATTTTTAAAATATGTGTAATAATAATGTCAGTAAAGTAATATTTCGACATAAACTATTTAAGAGTCAGTTTTATTACTTTTATTTTAAAAACTATTACAAAAAATTCACATTTACATAACTTAAAATAAACGTACGGCAAACTTTGAAGGCAAATATCTTAAAAACGGTTGCTTGTATCAACATTTACAAAGAATACTATTTTTACGTATAAAATGTAGGTAAATAAAAATATGTCTTTAAAATAAGTGTACATGAAGCCACAAAAAATTTATGAAGCTTTTGAATAATACAAGGTAGCGCAGGTGGCGCCCCCTATGAGTTACTGACAATCTGTTAGCAAATTAAAATTTCTTGACCAAAGAAACCCCCCTATGCCAAATTTCTTGTCTATAGTGAAATGTGTTCATCAGTTATGCAAAAAAATCACAATTTTTTTTTCAACTTTGACACCCTGTATCCCTGTTAATATCAACTTTTGGTATAAGATAAATGTGGCTAAACCACGTTATGTTTATACGAAAAATCCACTCTTGCTCTATGTACCATTACTTATGGTCCACAATGGTTAACAATGTGGCTTTACAACGATGTCCCTCATAATTCATTTTAATGTAGATTAGTCTAGGTTTCGAGTAAAAGGATTTCCGTGTATTTTATTGGGACATTAACGTTTACCATCTATTTTGACCCTCTGCTTGGGACAGTATGGGCCCTTTGAGGGTGCTAAAGCGCCATATAATGACCAATTTTCATATACAGTTCCTCATTAATATTCATTATGAACTTGAAGGCTTTGACCGTCAGTTTTTTCTTTCTTCAAATCTGCAGACGATCTTTTCTTTGTTCGTCAACATCTTGTCAGCGTCTGGAAGCATTGTGGAAACATTGTAAAAGTTATTAAATTAATAAGGCAGGAGATTTTAAGATCTTGACTTTATTAATAACAGTTTTTTTTTGTATTTATGTATTTCTTGTTAAATCTATATTTTTATTCATGTAACTTACTTTGGATTACAGTCGATCTCCTTTTAGGCCGAGGTGTTATGCCAAGCGTCAAACTTGCGTTGGATCACGTGAATGACCATTCTGGAATTTTGAGAAACTACAGACTTCATATGTGGTGGAATGACACAATGGTAAGTTTAATGTAATTATTGTTTACCGCATACAAATAAATAATTACTTATATTTCATTAAGGTCAGATATCATCAGTCTTTAAAAAAATATCGAAACATTTAAAGTACCATTATTTTAAACAAGACGATTTGAGCCAGTTTTTCAATCATTAGTTTTTCAGTCAAACCATTTTCCTTTTCCTTTAGCGAAGCGCATAATTAAATAAAAATGAAATTGAACAACAAGATGTCAAAATCTTAGCATTATATGGGGTCGGGAAGACAGTTGCGGCGGATTGTATGTTTGATTAATCCGTTCACTGCATTCCCACCCCTATATATTGCACAAATCGACATTTTTAGGTGGTAAGTTGCTCATTGTGCTTTTACAGTTAGGAAATTTTTGATCACGATTGTTTCGATGCCCAAAGTCAGCATAAAATGTACGTAGTTCAAGATTGGACCTTGTTAAGGAACTAGGACGTCTCGTCCGCCTTCTTCAGAAACAAGCAAGAATTACACACGACCAGTACCATTCCATACCATATCATACCATACCATATCGTACCATACCATATCATAGCATCCTGTATCATTCCAACCATACAACACTATACCGTACCATACCATATCACATCTTCTGTCTTCAGAAGAGTTTCGCTTTTGAAAGAGGCACAAAGACGGAACCCTTGTTCCGACTTCGTACCACTTTCAACTTAGATGAGGAGTTTCTCTTCTGGTATGGAATTTTGCTTCTATTGTGTTCCTAAAAAAAGCCTCCTACGATTGAAACATGAAATATTTTCTTGACATTATCCAATCCTGGAATGTGTATATTTTAAGAGGGCGTTATTTTATATTTTTTAATTTTTCGTGCTAGAATATTTAGATATTTTCCATTTTCAGTGCAACGCGGCGGTTGGAGTGAAGGCATTTTTTGACATGATGCATAGCGGCCCTCATAAACTGATGCTTTTTGGGGCAGCTTGTACCCATGTCACTGACCCTATCGCTAAAGCTTCAAAACATTGGCACCTGACACAGGTTTGTGATATTATTTCATTAAAAAAATAATGGTTATTAGATCACATTTATGTATTTATCAAAACCAGAAAGAATCCACTTACTGTATCTGTACATAATAACAGTATTTTGATGGTCCCAAAAAACCCCGATCACATTTTGTGTTCACTTAATAAGCAGTGTGCAGGTTTAAAATTTGAAATTTTCTTATCAACACTTAATTTAAGGCCATAGAAGGTTTTACCCCTTTACCACATCGGCAATTAAACAAATAATTACGCTGTGTAATTATTTGTTCAATTGCAGATGTGGTAAAGTGATAAAAGCTTCTATGGACTTAATCATAAGCCACAGTGTTTATTTCAGTGCTCTAAGCTTTTTTTGCTGAAACCTGTGACGTAACTAGGAGTCAGTAGACTTTTCTGCAATAAATCTTTCAGGGGTCTCGAGTTCTTAAAAATTGATGGTTTTTTATGGCTGTTGCCAGTTTTTCAGGAAAGACGAGGTCTTAGAGAACGAAAAATAATATCCACAGTGTATATTTATGTCAATTTAATATCCCCCTTTCTATCTCATAATGAAAGATCAAACTCTCACTCCTCTTAATCGAGAAAATATCGATATTTACAAAAATAAATTCGAGTTTATTTTGAGAAAAAAATCCAGATTAAATTTATAATTTAATTCCATAAAGAACGCTTGAAATTTATAACAAAAACTGTCCCAAATTAAAAGAAAAATGTGCAAACCTTTCAAAATAAAAATTCAAAAAATCGGAAAGAGTTTTGGATTTAAGCTTACGAGTTGAAAAAAATTTATATGAAGTACATTTATACGTAAATCCGGCACTGCCGGTCGCTCCTGATAAATCATTTTTAATTCTACTACAATAAAAAAATTATCGTAAATTCGAGAACAAAGTGGACTTTTGGAAATTAGATTTGTGTTAAAAAATTAATTTAAACATTTTACGACCCGAAACATGTTTAATCTGGAAATTCCGCTTTTTCCAAATTTACTAGTGTAAACTTTACAAACTCTCTTTTTCAACTTTCATCCCCAAATTGCAATTGTTTCTAATCACAGCGCCGGATCTACGATTTTTCCGCGCCGGGGTAAAAACTTGACATACTTTTGACGACTACGACTAAAAAAAAGTCTTTTTCATGACAACCGCGTCCCAGCTACATGTAATTTGGCGCTCCTTTTAACTTTTAACTGCTACACGAGGCACGAGTCCCCGCTAGATCATGTGCCTGATAATTTTGAATATAGCGAAATTTAGAAATTTTATTAAACAAAGTACGAGTTCTTGGAAATTTCTCTGATTTTCATAAAATTTTAAGTTTACTTTCGTTCCTAAAATTTTTACGACAATCTAATTTTTTTCTAGAAATTGCACATTTTTATTCGGGTAATTTTTTCTCATTTTTTTTTAATAATTTCAACAGTCTCATAATGGCAATTTGCTTTTAATTCCTACTTTTACTTGAAATTTATAGAGCCAACTCAAAAATTCGGCTGTAACAGGAAACTTCAACTTTTTTCTCGAATTTTTCAACTGAATTTTATTTTTGAATTGACCTTATAATTAAGAAATTTCACCTTTTTTTCCAAATTTGGAAGTTTATCTTTGAATATTCTGTCAATTTAGAGTTTCTAAAGTGCACTCGATATACATACCATGAAGGTGTAGAGCAAACAAAATGATGGAGATTGCTAGGACTAACATTTATGGCATTACTGGAAAACAATCTTACCCAAAAGAGTTTTTCTTTAGGGTAAGTTTAACGTTTAATAAAGATTTGGGGCACAGGATAACGCAAAAACACCAGGGATCAGAATAAGTTTTCAAAAAATATGAAATATAATGACGCACGTTACCATTAGACTGAAAGCCCAGGTAATTTTAGTAAATTTTCGAGTTTATTATTAAAATTCTTCAAAAAAAAAACGTATTATCTTTAAACCAAGAGGAGCAATAGGGATCTGCTCTTATTATCATTTTATTTAAGGTAGAAGTCTTCAAAATTTTCAACCCTAGGGCCATACTGAATGCTTCAGTAAGTTTCCAGGGCCAAAATCTGGACATCTAGTGCTCAAAAGCGGAAATAGGTAGTATCCTCTATACTCTATCTATACGCTGACAGACGGCGCTAGTGGTACTTTCGAAGATTAGTAGAATTTCTACTGGTTTAATAGAAGTTTTGGCCTCTAATACAAGATTTTGTAGAACAGTTTGTTTAGTTAAAAAGTTTGATCAAATTTTTATTGCATTTAGTAGAATTTTTGTTAGTCGTTGGAAAAATATGACGGCAGCAGGGGTATGATTTTATTTGAAAATAATGGAATAGTCGCCATTAAACGAGTAAATGAATGGAAATATTGAGTTGATGACCTTTTTTTTAGTCGTCAAACGTTTGGGTGAACTTTTCTTTGGGTTATCAAACATTTTCAGATGCACCAATTACGATAACAATAAATTTGGTAATGAATTTAGTAGGATTTATTAAAATTTATACCATTTTAGCAGAACTTTCGGGCATCATTTAGTAAAAATGATCTCAGGGTATTTTTTACAAGTGGAGTGGATTTAGGTACAGTGAGACCCTGTTTAACGCTGTTCCGTTTAGCGCTGTTGCGGTTTAACGCTTTTTTGTTGGAATAGTGGGATTCCCTCAAAAATTGCACGCATCAAAATTGCACAACATGCATTATAGTTTTTTTTTAATAAAGTAGCGAAAATATGTTTGAAAGGAGCGTAGAAAAACATTTGGTCAGATCTAAACGAGGACAATGACAATCTGTTGTTGATGTGAATGAAATAGTCGAGTTAGCGAATCAAACAAGTATAGGAATGGGGAAGATTTAAAAAACAAATTTAATGATGATTTCAAGGAAATATTGGATTAAGAACACAAAAATATTGAAAATATAAAAACCAGTTTAGCTACAGAAATCATGAACCAATTTATTGAAAATGAGGCAGATTTTGATAGGACTTCAAAGGCAAGACGGAGTGCCAACTTCTTATAGGGCGCAAAAGAAAAATACACATGACATTGGGCACCTTCTTGATAAAAAAGCTAAAAATTGGAAATGCGGAAGAATGTCAATGATCTAAACATAAATGATGACTTACTTTTTACACCTATTTTCCTCTAACCTCATTATTTACATGAAAAGATAACCTCGTTTAACGCTGTTTCGTATAACGCTTTACTTGGTTGGAACATAACCCCTGCGTTAAGCGGGGTATTACTGTATTATGTTTAACTTAAATTTTCTGCGTATTTTACTTATCATTTAGCTCTATCTAGCAAATAAATAAAATTCAGTTGTTAACTATTATCCTGTGCTTTTTTATCAAATTATCACAGCAATAATAATAACGATAAGCCATTATCTATCGCGGTCCGGATTTATGACACTGGCGTACCAGATTCAGCCCACGGGGCCAGTTTAGAGATAATATGAGCTCAGAATTTATTCTGAAGGAAGAAAATGCCGATCTATATGTAGCCAGGATAGAGAAATGTCAATTAGCCAGTCTGTAGTACAAATTTTAATACAATTGGGCATGTCTGGATAGAAATTGAAGGAAAACCGACCTTGTAGATATCATGATAAAAGTGGCAACTTTTTCATTTTGATACACAAATGATATTTCGCAGATAATGCGGTGCTGTTATGTGGTTGAGAGGATAATGAAAGTTTCTTCCATCTATTGTACTTCCAAACTCAAGTCAAACGATTACCAAAGATATTTTAAGATAGTTCACCGGCAGTAACCGTAGCAAAAAGTTTTTGAACCTTGGATCTCCGGTACGAAGGCGAAACGTTAATGCCAGACTGTCATCACTACTCGATTTTTAGCATAGATTCTCCGCGTAGATACAATAATGTAAATCCTTAAGCCGCTTTGCATTAGCTTTTCTGAGCCGACAACATTACATGCTTATGCAATAAAATTTACTCAAGATAATTTTACCCAAAAGTATCTAGAAGGAGTAGTAGAGCTGCTATCTTACGATTATTTCAAAATGTTTCCCTGACGCTCGGAATGAAGCATCGAAATTCCGTGAAATGGGTAATTTCATATTGCGACTACGCAAAAAAGGTACCTCTACAAATCCTCATATTTTACTTTTTCATTCAAAGTATTACCCTGCATGATGTATTAATTTTATATCAAAATCTATAGAAAGGTTTGGTCACAATATATTAAAATCTTTTCGAAAACATTCTGTTATCTATACCATACATATTAAAAATCCGAAATTTGACATTAAATATGTCGACTTCTACACCATCACAGGTCTTTTAATTTTGTAGCTGTATGGGTAACACTGTTAGCGACATATGACCCAAATTTAAAAAAAATTCTATAGATAAACAATTGACTGGTGAACTATCTTAAGACTAAAAATGTTACTTTAAGGTAACAAAGTTACTAGGGACCAGTCAATACTAAAACTTATACTGATTTTGTGACCAATATTCCATTTTTTTTCAATAATCCATTACATTGATTAAGACTAATATATTATTTCCTATTGTGCAGTTGTCGTACTGCAGACACCCACCCGATGTTTACGAAAGAAAACTTCCCCAACTTTTTCCGCATCGTCCCCTCTGAAAATGCTTTCAATTCACCGAGGTTGTCTCTCCTGAAGGAATTCAACTGGACTAGGGTGGGAACAATTTATCAAAACGAACCGCGTTATTCTCTAGCGCACAATAGGTAAGTGGTTACTTAAAGATTTAAAGACAGAAATATCATCTGCATTTTGGTAATTTAAAAATGAGGGAATTATAAACGAGATAATTGGATCACTTAAATGAAATTGGCCCATTTAAAATATAAGGGAAAGTTTGTGCTCTTTGTTCTTTGCTTGGAATTATTCAATTACTGTTTAACAATACGATTAAAAATAAGACTTAATTGTCCTGAATTATCACGGGACTGGTATTTTTATAGGCCTTTGTTTCCGTGTTTATAATTTTGTTGTGTTAGTGGCAGATGTCGACTCTTATTGCAAAAAGGGTGGATTCCCCTTAACATTTTTTGATTCAGCCAGTGATGAACCCTTGAGTATTTTTTAGATTTCAAACGACGTAAAAGTTAATTGAAAATAAAAAAATTGACCTAGATATTTACGCATAATAAACACATTTTTGATCACGTTATATAATTATATAATTAAAACTTAACTTTGGTTTGGTTGAACTGTTAGTTAACCAAATCAAATAATATTGAATTGCGCTGATTATGAAATAAAAATATGTTCAACAATAATGACACCATTTAACATATTTTTAGTTCAGGGGCCCAACCTCGTCTCTGTTTGGGCCCAAAATTTCTCTCGACCGGCCCGCTCTTAAGTAAAAGATAGCAATTCGAAAATGTATCATATTTCATTTTTTCTATTTTAGATTAGTAGCCGAATTAGATGTTTTAGGCTATCAAGTGGTAGAAACGCAAAGTTTCACAAACGAAGTAGCTACAGCCTTAACGAAGTTAAAAGAAAAAGATACCAGGGTAATATTAGGTGAGCTCATCAAGTTTTATTTCAAAGTTTTCCTTTAATCATAACCACTCTATTTAAAGGGAATTTTAACGAAAAGTGGGCCCGACGATTATTTTGCGAAGCCTACAAACTGGAAATGTACGGCCGCAAATATCAATGGATAATAATGGGTACGTACAGCAATGACTGGTGGACTAAAACTGATTCAGATTCAAACTGCACAATGGAGCATCTAGAAGAAGCCTTGGAACAAACCATTCTGACTGATTTATTGCCTTTATCAACTAGTGGGGAAATTACAATCTCAGGAATCGTAAGATTTTTAATACTTTACGTCCAAGTTATAACAGAAGAGAACTTGTAGACTGCCGACGAATATCAAATGGAATATGACTCTAGAAGGGGTAGGGAATATTCCAGATTTCACGGATACACTTATGATGGTATATGGGCAGTAGCTTTGGCCATTCAGAACGTTGCACACAAGGTGAAGTATTTTAGAAGAAATCAAACTGTGATCGACTTTAGGTATAGAGATCCGCTTTGGGAACGACTCTTTTTGGAAGCTTTGAGAAATACTAGTTTTGAAGGTAGGCTCAGTTTTCTGTATGGGTGTACAAATAAAGGAAATTATATTTCTGAAGGTGTGACTGGACCTGTCAGATTTTACGACAACGAAAGGAAGGCTAGCATTCTGCTGAAACAGTTTCAAGAAGGTCAAGAGGTTAAAGTTGGAGAATATAGTGCTGCAACACAGCATTTGGATCTAACGCTGGGGTCACCTTTAAAATGGATTGGAAAGTAAGCTATTTTGAGTCCACATCATAGTGTTCTTTGTTAGAGAAATAGATTGTAGATTTGTGTGCGGTCATTTGGCATTCTGATAGGCCTCTCTTCATTTCGACCAACGAGTAATCCTAATCCAAATGATTCGAGTGTCTCTTAGACTTTTCATAAAGTCTTGGATGTTCCCTGGAGCTAAATTCTCAGTTTCAGCAGGGGTTACTTCTATTCTTTTGAAATATTTCGTTCTGCCCCGGATCAGTAAAGAACTCCACTGTCTCGCCTGAAATTGGCAGAACCGTTATCCGTTTTATCCATTTACTTGAGGTAGAATATTGAGGGACAATGATCAATAAGAAGACCAAAACGTTTTTGGGTAGATCGATGAGCTTTCTCATCTTCTCTGGTGATTAATTAATTAGAAGTCTTTTCGTTCGTCTTTGGCTTGAGGTGTTCTTCTAGAGGATGTTCATTTGTTCCTTTTCCCAATTGAGGAGTTGCGTGACTTTTAGTAATACCAAAGAATGATTAGGATCCACAAAATGTTACTTTGGCTTGTCTTTTCGCAAGGATATTAGCCTATTTCATTTCCATCTATTCCCTCGTGGCTTGGCACCCACATTCAGGTCAATTAATTACCTGTTGTCAGTTATTTTAGGTATTGATTCCACCGTCAGAAACTTTCAAAGCTCTAAGAACTACCTGGCTGCTTGACAATATAAATATTCCAACCCATTTTTGGGCGCCTTTATCTTTAAGATTTTCACGAGTGCACATATTTATGGCAAGTACTTCGGCCTGAAAAATGGAGAGATTGTTATGCCATAAAGTTAGGGCCGTATATCTCAATGCCAACACCTTCATCCACCTTGAAATTATCTGTGCAGCAGTAAATGTTCCATTATTTGTTTTGGCATAAGGAACAAGTTTTCCTGGCTGCTACAAATAATCAAATCAATCAAATGAAATCTCTAAGTCGCGATATAGTCCTTCGGTAGGTGTTAGTATATGTGGCTGGACAAACTTTTTAATTTTGTGGTCTTCTGCTTTTATTTTTTTGTCTGAGGGCTTCGTAAGGGACAGCTAACCGCCTTCCTCTTTGCATAAATATACAGGTATGGAAAGCCTAGCATGACTTCCTCTTAACATTTATTTTTTTCTGTATGCATCACAAACAAATTGTAGCAAAGCAAATATATTATCTTTAGAAAAAAAATCTATATTACAGTAACAATAAATTGCGAAAACGAACCCAGTAGTAGAAATTTCAAATCAATTAAGGCCAAAATCACTGAATTAAAAAGATGCATTTATACAGCAGGTATAAATATTGGTTTTCCTCCATTTCCAGGCATCCTCCAAAGGATCGAACTTTGCTCATAATAGAACACACACGCGTTAACAAGACTGTATATGCCATATTAGCCACTTTAGCCGTTTGCGGAATCATTATGGCCACCGTATTTTTAGCTTTCAACATCAAATATAGAAATCAACGATATATTAAAATGTCCAGTCCTCAGCTAAACAATCTGATCATCATTGGATGCATGCTAACTTACACCAGCATCGTATTTTTGGGTTTGGATTCAGGCCTATCTAGTATAGGTGAGTTGAAACAATTCAAAAGAAAAGTACAAAGATGAGTATTTTCAGAGGCTTTCCCGTATATATGTACCGCTAGAGCATGGACACTAATGGCTGGATTTTCTTTGGCATTTTGGTGCCATGTTCAGCAAGACTTGGAGAGTGCATTCTATATTCACCGATGTCAAATTAAATAAAAAAGTGATAAAGGATTATCAACTATTTATGGTTGTTGGAGTCCTTCTATTTATAGATTTAGTAATTATGACCACTTGGCAGGTTGCTGATCCCTTTTATAGGGAAACAAAACAAATGGAACCTTATGTAAGTATTATAAACAATTTTTAATAGACCCCGAGAAAACAAATCTTTCGAATTTGTTTGTTATTTATTTTATTATTTTAAAGTGTCCTTTGGATTGAAAAATCCATTAGATAATAAAACAAAATCAGAAGAGAGTTCTTACTATGACTATGATGTGTTACACCATTTCCTCTTATTAAAATAAAACGGCTCTCATTTTTTTGCAGCCACATCCTTCAAGTGAGGATATTATAATTATACCAGAAAATGAATATTGCGCCTCGGAACGAATGACAATTTTTGTGGGATCAATTTACGCTTATAAAGGTTTATTGATGGTAAGTATAAATTAAGTGTATATCGAAGATTAGAGTTTGTAAATTAACGATTTACTTGTGTCCACTCAGTTGCTGAAAAATGTACAATTAGATTATAAAAATTAAGCGTAATCTTTACAAGTTCTACCAGATAGAAAAAAAAATAGTTGGTAAAACCAAAAATGCGAATTTCTTTTATAGCTTTCAAATTATTTCTCGATATTTCAACTTTAAACTCAACATTTGACTTCTACTTCTTCTTCGAAACTTGAGACTTCTAAATGTCGGAAAAACTTAACAGTTCAATTTCAAGGTCAACATTTTTTTTTCAAAATTGCTAGTTTTCAGTGAAACTTTTCAATCTTAAAATTTTTCAGAATCTCGACTTCATTGTAGAAAAAATGGAAAATTTTGGGATGAAAGTTGGAATTTCCAAAAAAATAATAAAAGGCATAAAAAAAATCACTAAATTTTGACTTCCAATCGCAAAAGATTTAATTATAAGAAATTAATTGTGGTAGAAATTTTGAAAGGAAAAACTATATAAAAACAACTTAGCAAGGGTGAAAAAAGTTTGGAAAATGCCGCTTTATGCAACCAAAATCGGGACCTTAATCATCTTATATGCACTTTGAGAAGTTGACATTTATTTTGAGTAAATTTTCAGATATTTGGAGCATTTTTGGCTTGGGAAACTCGTCATGTTTCCATCCCGGCATTAAATGATAGTCGTCACGTCGGGCTATCAGTTTACAACGTTGCCATTATGTGCATATGTGGTGCTGCGGTAGCACTAGTTCTGGTTGATCATCAAGATGCCATGTTCCTGATAATTGGTACTTTCCCGAACTTGAAACGTTGCACTTCATTGAATATTTTAACTTTTAAGGGGTCTTTGTGATGTTTTGCACCACCGCAACCCTATGGTTGGTCTTTCGTTCCCAAAATGCTAGAACTTAGAAGAAATCCAGGTGGATCCATTGATAAAAGATGTAGAGCTACGCTTCGGCCTATGTCAAAGACTCGAAGAGATTCCAGCGTTTCTGAACTGGAAACGAAATTGAAAGACGTCAAGTCACTTAACTCGAAATTTAGGAAAACTTTGGTCGAAAGGGAAAACGAATTACAGGTAAATAAAATATGGATCTTAGTGAAATCATTTCGTTAAATGCTTGATTGCATGGGTAGATGCTGATTCGAAGACTGGGACATGAAGCAAAAGAACTATTGGATTCAAGGACCGACTCCATGACTGATACAAATCGTCTCTCCGTTCCATTGGTTAGAAAAGAAGCACCAAGTGCCACGGAAACAAGCGATCTTACTTCTCTATGCAGCTTAAGTTCACAAGATTTCACAAGCATGCATCGGTACTGACAGCCAAAAGTAAGTCAGGATTGAAGTTGTACCTCAAATTCAAAATTTCAAGGACTGATTTTTTTTTATAAAATTTATATCAGAAGTTCCAATGCATAAAATTTGTAATGTCGCGGTTTAATAGATTTTTCCGTAATTGTGCTTTTAGAAAAAAAAGAACTCCAAATGAATCTCCTAAACATCCACCCACGCAACCGAATATTGAAGAAAAACCCTTAGAACACGACAACAGAATCACGCAAAACGGCAATGTCGGTCAAAATAGTTTCACTGCAAACCAACTCGCCGAAAATAAATCCAACGTCGACAGCAACTTTAACAGTGTTAAAGAAGTGATAGCGGAAGAAAACGAAAATTTCTCGTGCATGCTAAGCGACACAGAGGCTACCATAAAGCCCATAAATAAGACACCTACCCACGAAAGGCGACATTCGCGAGTGAGTGAGGTCGAAAATCTCAACGAAAAAAGAAGATTCAGTGTACGGAACGATTTAATGGAAAGTGACGAAAACATTTGCCATCGAAGAGTTAGTGTGCCCAGTGTTAGAGGAACACCAAAGAAAAAAAGTGAATGTGGAACTCACGTAGTTGCTAAAAGTGAGCTGTGGGACACTGGAAATCAGCACAGATGCCTGAAGAGTCATCAGAAGAGTAGCAGAGTCAGTATTTCACAAGATGAAGGTAAGTTAGCCGAAGTTACTTAGTCAGCGCAAAGATACGAACTTCCTAATACCTTGATCAAGATATATGTCACTTTTTTTAAAAAGATTTTATTTGGGATGCAAAAAGCAAAGAACATTTTAAGTTCACTCATAAACAGTGTCTTAAGTTAAATGTAGGGATGTCCATTTGAGATCGATTAATCGAAAAATCGATTTTTTCAAGTAACAAGGTCGGTCTTTTAGATCGATCTCAAATAAAGGATCGATCTAATGAACGATTCAAAAATCCTAAGAATCGGATCGATTTACCTTAGGTACAGGTCACTGTAAATTTAATGAGAATTTTTTTATATTTTTATGTAAGTATATTTATGTCGTTATGTTATTATCTACTTCCATCTACTAGTAATAGCTGCGTTAATAAGCGAACAGATGGCAGCATTAACATTTCTTTTCATTCATTATATCGTTGACTGAATAGGAAAGATAACTATGGTGCAGTGTTGCCTATATATTTTGGAGGTAATACGCAGTTAAAATTAACATATATTCACCAAAATTACTCTACGTTATTTTATTACCTGTTACCGGTCTTAAAAACTTTCATTTAGTGGCTGAAAACGTTACACACGTATTAATAAATACACTACAAAACTTGAAAAAAGCTTATTTACTTTTTTTTGAAGTAAACATTACAAGAGGGTAGAAAGGACATCAATTTGAAAAAAAAATTATTACGGAATGTTGACTTTTCGCTAAATCCCGAGATTAAAGTCAAAATTTCGACTTTAATATCAAAATTTCGAAAAAAAGTCGAAATTTGGAGTTTAGAGTCGAAATTTCTAGAAAAAGAATAAAAATTTCAATTTCTAAATCTAAATTTAACAAAATGTTACCAAGGCGTAGAAAGGACATCGATTAAAAGAAAAATGTTATTTTAAAAATTTCGACTCTTCTCAAATTTCGGCTTTTATTTCAAGTTTTGATTTTTTTCTCAAACCGTTTTCTCAAAATTTCGACTTTTTTCTGGACATTTCGACTTTTTTCTAAAAATCTGAAGTTTTTCGAAATGTTACAAAGGCACAGAAAGGAAATCGATTTAAAAAAATATTATTTTTGCAAATTTCGACTTTTTTTCTCAAATTTCGATTTTAAGCTCGAAATTTCGACTTTTTTCTCGAAATTTCGACTGTTTTCTCACATTTCGACTTTTTTTTTTCTCCAAATTTCGACTTTTTTCTCGAAATATTTACCTTTTCCTTAAATTTCGATTTTTTCTCGAAATTTCGAATTTTTCTCGAAACTTCGCTTTTTGTTTCTCAAATTTCGACTTTTTTCTCGAAATTTTGACCTTAATATCTAAATTTCGAAATTTTTCTCGATATTTCGACTTTGAACTCACTTTTAACCTTAATATCAAAATTTCGACTTTTTTTTTTCGAAATTTCGACTTTTTTCTCGAAATCTCGACTTTTTTCTGGACATTTCGACTTTTTTCTGAAAATTTGAACTTTTTTGACATGTTACAAAGGCGCAGAAAGGAAATCGATTTAAAAAAATATTATTATTAGAAATTTCGACTTTTTTCTCAAATTTCGACTTCTTTTTCTCAAAATTTCGACTTTTTTCCCAAAATATTTACTTTTTTCTTAAATTTCGATTTTTTCTCGAAATTTCGACTTTTTTCTCGAAATTTTGACCTTCATATCTAAATTTCGAAATTTTTCTCGATATTTCGACTTTGAACTCATTTTTAACCTTAATATCAAAATTTCAACTTTTTTTCTCGAAATTTCGACTTTTCTTGCAAATTTCGATTTTTTTTTCGAAATTTCGACTTTTTTCTCGAAATCTCGACTTTTTTCTGGACATTTCGACTTTTTTCTGAAAATTTGAACTTTTTTGATATGTTACAAAGGCGCAGAAAGGAAATCGATTTAAAAAAATATTATTATTAGAAATTTCGAGTTTTTTCTCAAATTTAGACTTTTTTTCTCAAAATTTCGACTTTTTTCCCAAAATATTTACTTTTTTCTTAAATTTCGATTTTTTCTCGAAATTTCGACTTTGAACTCATTTTTAACCTTAATATCATAATTTCGACTTTTTTTCCTCGAAATTTCGACTTTTCTTGCAAATTTCGATTTTCTTTCTCGAAATTTCGACTTTTTTTCTCGAAATATCGACTTTTTTCTGGACAATTCGACTTTTTTAAAAAATTTGAACTTTTTCGATTTCAAAGGTGCAGAAAGAAAATCGATTTAAAAAAATATTTTTCTCAAAGTTCGACTTTTTTTCTCAAAATTTCGACTTTTTTCCCAAAATGCTTACTTTTTTCTTAAATTTCGCTTTTGTCTCGAAATTTCGAAATTTTTCTCGAAAGTTCGATTTTGTTTCTCAAATTTCGACTTTTTTCTCGAAATTTTGACCTTAATATCGAAATTTTTCTCGAAATTTCGACTTTGAACTCACTTTTAAGCTTAATATTGAAATTTCGACTTTTTTTCTCGAAATTTCGACTTTTCTCGCAAATTTAGATTTTTTCCTCGAAATTTCGACTTTTTTCTCGAAATCTCGACTTTTTTCTCAAATTTAGACTTTTTTCTCGAAATATTTCAAAATTTTGATTTTTTTCTCGAAATGTCGATGTTTTTCCCAAATTTCGACTTTTTTTTCGAAATTTTGTACCTTAATGTCGAAATTTCGATTTTAAACTCAACACTTCGACTTTTTCTCTCAAAATTTCGACCTTTTTCTTAAATTTCGCCTTTTTTCTCAAAATTCGCCTTTTTTTCTGGAAATTATTGCGACTTTGTTCTGAAAATTTCAACTTTTTCGAAATAGTTACAAAGGCGTAAAAAGAACATCGATTAAACACAATGCTATTTTTAGAAATTTCAACTTTTTTCCCAAATTTCGATTTTAAGGCGAAATTTCGACTTTTTTCTCGAAATTTCGACCTTTTTTCTCGAAATTTTGACTTTTTTCTCAAATTTCGACTTTTTTTTCTGAAAAGTTCGACTTTTTTCTTGAAATTTCGACGTTTTTCGCGAAATTTCGTTTTTTTCTCAAATTTCAACTTTTTTTCTCCAAATTTTGACCTTAATATCGAAATTTCGACATTTTCCTGGAAATTTCGACCTTAAAGTCAAAATTTCGACTTTTTTTCCCAAAATTTTGACTTTTTTCTCGAAATCTCCAGTTTTTATCAAGTTTCGACTTTTTCTCGAAATTTCGACGTTCGCAAATTTTGACTTTTTTCTCGAAATTTCAACCTTAATCTGAAAAGTTCGACTTTTTTTCTCGAAACTTGGTTTGTTTTCTCAATTTTTGATATTTTTCTCAAATATCGACTTTTTTCTCGAAATTTTGACCTTGATATCGACATTTCGACATTTTACTCGAAATTTCGACTTTAAACTCAAAATTTCGACTTTTTTCTCAAATTTCGACTTTTTTCTTGGAATTTCGAGCTTATAAAGTCGAAATTTCGACTTTTTTCTCAAATTTTAATTTTAATCTCAAAATTTCTAAAAAAATACCTAAATTTGCTAATTAAAAATAGCAATTATTGATCGCACCCTACTACCAACTGTCAAGATTGTTGGGGAAGAGGAAGGGGTGGAACAGTAACTGTCGTCTGCCTAATTTAACCATAGAGTGTGCTTATTATAGAGCGACTTATTCTCGAAATTTAGTTTAGTGTTTAAAATCTAAGAAAAAACTTTCAAAATTAAACTACGCCAATTCATCATTATTATTCAATTTTTCTTTTATTAGAAATGTTTAAAAATTTCACCAACAAGGCGATTAATCGGAAATCGATCTTTCAGCACTCAATTTTTATTGGGAATTCGATTGTTTCGAAACAGAATCGTCTTCAACAGTAACTGTTGGCGCACAGGAGCGCGCAGTGGCACCTGCATGCGGAACCTACAACTATCAAGCCCCTTTGACTTGAAGTCGATATTTCAGCTATTTTGTTTTTGGAAAAGTATTGCAGCTTGAAATAGTTTTAAATTTCGAATTTGATCGTAAAATTTCTATGTCTACACTCGAGGAGACAAAGAGTGAAACTTTTGGAAAAAATCGAAATTAAAAAAAATAAAAAATTAGAAATTTTAAGATAAATGGAATAAAATTGAAATTTCCAGAAAAATTTCGAATTGTGTATACATTTTTTTTTATTTTCACTTTTCTAGAATTTATATTTTTGTCCCAATTGTAAGTTTACATTACAAAACCTTATTGTTTTTTAAATTTTGGAGAAGAAGTCGAATTTTCATCTTTAGCATATATAAATTTTGGATTTGTTCTTAATATATTGACTCTAATATCGAGATGTTATGACTAGGTTTGAAATTTCGAAATTTAAGTCCAGATTTAAAGAAACAAGTCAAAAGTTTGGAAAATAAATCAAAATTTTAAGTAAAAATCGAGATGTAAATCGAAGTTTCAAAAATAAAATTTAAAGAAAAACAATTTTTCTGGAAAAATTTGTGAGAAAATAAAAATTGTTTGGAAGAATTTCGAAAAATCATATAATTTAAGTTTAACATGGAAATTTTGAGAAAAAATTGAAACCTTCGGAAAATATAATAACTTTTTTTATAGATTTAATCCACTACGCAAAGGGCAACCCCTTTGTGCCTTCAAAGCACTGCGAGGATGCGGAAACAAGAATAGATGGCGATAAACCGCCTTCTTAAACAAGGATAGGTTGTAATTTTTGGGGAAAATTACTTTCGGTAATAAGTTCCATAGCTTGGAAATTCTGTAGACAGAAGTCCTCAATCCAGTCCTCAGTCAAGCTGGACCGCACAGGAATTTGCTGTCTTCGACTGTCTTGTATGCCTCAAAAATCTTGTCCTTGGGGAGATCAATCCTAATAGTTCCTGCGAGTATCTTCCATGATAGTACTTGTAGAAAACAGACAAGTCACCAACCATCCGTCCTGTGCTCTAGTGTTTCGAGAGAATCGGTCAAACTTTTGTCATCAATTAGGTGAATTGCTCTTCTTTGAAGTGAATCCAAAAGAAGCAAGAGAACCGTATTCTAGTGTTGGCCTAATTTGAGCTTTGTATAGTGGGAGTAGCTGAAAGCCTAACTTCTGAGAGGCGGACTTGGCAATGACATGCACATGATCGTCTCAAGAGAAGTTAGTGCTCGCATTCACTCCTAGGATGGAAAGATTCATCCCATCGGATGTATTTTACCGTCAATGAGTATGTTTGTTGCATTACCCCTTGATATTTTCTTAGAGAAAACCGCGGCCTGAATTTTGAAGTGTTGAAATCGACCAGATTTTTCTTACCCCATTCCAGAATGATTGCATTATCCCTTGATCTTTTCTTAGAGAAAACCGAGGCCTGAGTTTTTGAAGTGTTGAAATCGACCAGATTTTTCTTACCCCATTCCAGAATGATTTCCAGATCCCGATTAATCATCTATATCTGCTGTTCCCTTAGTCAATCTGTATATGTTTATTAGGAAAAAATCTAAGGATTTTTCTTCTTCTTTTTAGACTCTTGTTGACTTGAAAAGTTAATGAACAAAGTTTAATAATTAACCTTTTCCAAAATTCTTAACTATTTCCATTTACTAAAAATTTAAGTATTTTCCAAGCAGAACTTCTAAAAGTTTAATTACACCCCATTTTTTAAAATTTCGTAGAAATTTCAAGCAATACTAAATTTTCATAAAATTTACAGTGTAAATTGCAAATCTTTAATTACAACATCGATTTCAAAGTCGAATTTTTCGTATTTAAGCACAAGCTTTTGAGTTTTTTGTCTAATTGCGAGCATACGTTTAAGTATAAAACTGGAAATTTGAGAAAATAGTCTATGAGATGAGAATTGAAATTTCGAGACTAGAGCTAAATTTTAGAGAAAAATCGAAATTTTTGAAAAAAATTGAAATTTAGGAAAAAAATATTTCGAAAACTTGATAAATTTATATCTATAATGACAATTTTGGGCAGAAAATTAAAATTTTGAGCAAATACTCGAAATTATAAGAAAAATTAGACATTTTGGTTTTTTCATTAAATTTGAACAAATTTAAAATCGAATTTTTCAACTTTAAAATTGTTGAATGTGGATGTTTAACTTCTTCTTGAAATTGTAATTGTAGTCAAAAATAGTGCCTAATGTCGAAATTTTAGAGTCGAATTATAACTTAATAGTGAAATCTTTAGAAAAAATTGAAATTTATAAAAATAGAAACTAGTTTCTTTTAAATGTTTCATTTCTCCCAATATTTAAGTTTTAGATTCCAAAGAGCTATTTCTTTACAGAAACTCGACTTTACTCCTGAAATTGTGGATTTTGCCATTAAAATCTGAGTTGTTATTATTTATTATTATTAATATTTTTTTTCAGATGACAGTTATATGCACCGTTCTGTGTCAGAAAAGAATCGTCATTCCCAAAAGAGAGAAAAATCCCCGGTGCCGAAAAAGGAGTTACCCTCTAATATTTGCAACCAACAGTGTAACAAATTAGGATATTTCCAATCGACTCCAAACGTAGCAGCTCTGAAACCTTCCACTAAGCCTAAGAGGGATAAATCGATGTATAACGCCACCAGTGAAAGCGAACTTTTAGATAGAGAAATTTTACCGATTTTCCAGAAATTGCTCACAGAACGAAACAAAAGCCAACACAATATCGATTATTCCTTCGGAAGAAGTTGTCCGAATATTTCAATTAAATGCGATATAGTCGAATACCTTTAATAGTGCTTTCTTACATTGGACAATTTTTATATTTTTCGAATAACCAACGATTAAGCATTTTCTGAAGTAAATGTGATGTGTAAGCAAACAAGTACGAGTATTCCCGAAAATAAGTAATATGATAGTGTATAGTTTGTTTGGTATAACTGTTAGGTTTTACAATTTTAGTCAAAGTAACGTTTTTACTAAGTTATTTTACAACTGTTAGAAAAGTAATCGCAATCGCGCAATAACTGTTAACAGTTTGAGAATGGAATTGATTATATGTACAGTGCGATCAAAAATGAAATGCCTAATGTCCTCTATGTAATATGTTCCACATCCGCAGGTGGAAAGTATTCTTTTTCAATAATTTCGTCAAGTTTCCCCATTATCTATAAAATGTTCTGATGAAACTTTCAGAATCACATCTAATGATCCCGTACAATTCATTTTTGATCTCATTTTATAGTTATGACAAAATTTAAAATTTTATTAAATATACAACTTGGTCTCATTATGGGTTTAAAATACCTAGTCAATAGATATTTGTCAAATGTGTTTAGAAAAACTAAATATATGTTTATTGATTTAAGTTTAACTCATCGTATTTTTTCTTTATCATCCTGACATATTGTATTTACCAGCAACTGGCATTAATAAACACTGTTAGACAGCGCAGGTTCTACAGTTTTTTTTTTAAAGAATGAAATTCACTTAAATATTTTAGTGACGCCACTACATAATAAATAAATTTGATTACACCTATCTACTACTGAACCTTTTGCTAGAGCTTCTTCGACGATTGCTTTATTCTGTGTACAAGTTTGAAAGAATTGGTAATTAACAGTAAAAATTCCTATGTGAATTTTAAAATTTTTGTGATTCTATAAGACTCTCTTAAAATCTCTCAAAATCTAATAAATTATTCTATCAAAGAATTCTTCAAATACTGCTGATGATGCTATAAAGCGAAACTAATAAATTATCTCAAAGCTGTGTCAAATCAATAAAAAAATCTGCTAAATTCTCCTAAAATTGGTTAAAACCTCCTAAATCATGTCAATTTCTCCTTTCAGTTAAATTCGATATTTAAAGAAACTCCAAATTTATAAAAACAAGTTTACCAAATTACAAGAATAAAGTAAACATCTCTACGGAAAGGCAAAAATATTCAAATAATTTTGAAAATTTAAGCCTAAAGTCTAACCAATATTCCCACATTTACACCTTGAAAAAAAATTATTATAATAAATTATTACAAAATGAGGAAATACACTCTAGATTTGAGGGCAAAATGCAAATTTTAACAAGTTTAAGTGTTTTGCACAAAAAAATAGAGAAGTTG
This sequence comes from Dastarcus helophoroides, assembly GCA_028583605.1. Taxonomy (NCBI): domain Eukaryota; kingdom Metazoa; phylum Arthropoda; class Insecta; order Coleoptera; family Bothrideridae; genus Dastarcus; species Dastarcus helophoroides. The sequence continues at coordinate 26,248,370 of CM053334.1, forward strand.
AAATTCATTTCCTGTTTTGGTACAATCTAGTTTCCGTTGATGTATAATTTTTATAAACTTAGCAAAAAATAATCAGTGATTGATTGATATTTCTATATTTTAATGTGGCGAAATAATTATTTACAATTTCTACATGTTACATTCGTTTATTATTTGGTATCCAAGCTTCAATTTTCGGCCTAGTTGTTGAATATGGAACATACTGATCAGGAGTACCACTGGTATTTTCAGTGTGGTCTGCCATCCATTTATAACGAGGCCTCGATGGGTCTTTATCAGGTGTTAAATCAGTTTTATAGTGTAACCAACCAAACCATTCTGCAGGAACTTGACTACCATCATATTCCATTCCTAAAATATTGTGTGTATAATACAGACTTGTCTCAGATGTCCGAACATATACCATATCTTGGAGCGTATTCAATCCACCTATTTCTTCCATAGAAAAACCTAGGGTTCTCGTAATATTTGTTACCATACTTGTCAACGCCTACCAGAGTTCCAACTTTTAATTCATCCATTCTGAAATAGATTAAAAGGACCCGAGAATAGAGGTTAGTTACATAATCATGTTCGAGTTGCACAAATGCGTAAAGCTCTCTCCAAAGCATTAAAAATACGACGATTTTGGCGTTCTTCACTTAAAGTGATGCTTACCTGTATAGCTTGAACAGAGACTTCCGTAGCCCCCCATTTTCCTTGATTATTTTGAAAACAGAGAAAAGTTTGTCAAGCCCAATAAACTTCGCCATGAGAAAATTTCTCTCGCAATTTAAAAAGGACTAATTATTTGCCTTGAAAAATAAAATAGAAAGTAGTGTAAAAACAATGTTTATAAATTTGGCCACTTACAGTTGACATTTGCCTTTGACAGTTGGTACTGACGGATTGTCAAATTGGACAGGTGACACCGATCTGAATGTAGGTAAGATACAACTTCTATGATCAGAATTAGAGGTGGGCGCCGTGGGTGGGCAGTTCGATTACGGTGAATCGATTCATGTGATTCTCTTATTTAAAAAGATTCATTCGTATTTGATACATGATGAAAGTTGAAATTTAGACTTGAGAGTCGGGAGTTTATGAAAATTTTATTTAAATTTATGTCGTTTCTAAAGCCGACATTTCTAAAAAAGTTAATTCATGTCCTTCCTACTCCTTCTATATCATATTCGTTTATCTCTATCTTTTTTTTAAAACAAACGACGTTACGATTGAAAAACTGCAAATTTCAATTCAGTTTTTGAAAATTGTAGTTGCAGGGTTTAGACTCTAATTATTGCCTTTCATTCTACCAATTCGATTTTTAACTCTAAAATTTGGTAAAAGTGATTTAATGTCTCGAAAATTCAGATATGATATGAAATATTTTTCTCAAAATTCAAATTGAGATGTTTATTTTTCTGTAAATACTTTAGTTTGTACTCACCCGAGTGGATTTCGTTTTATTAGGTCAGTGAGGTTAAAAAAGATTTTTATAATAACAAAAAAATCTAACCAAATTTTAAGAATCTACGCAAACAAATTCGCGAGTTAGGTTAGTTTCCATATGAAACTTGCTATTTTGATTTGTTACTTCATTAATTTATATAATATACTTTACTAAAAACCTAATTTATTTGTTTTTTACACTTAATTAAAATTATGTACCATTCACATACCCATTGTATGGCCAAAAATGAATTTTAAATTTTATACTTCAAATATTCTGCAATCAGTCACATGTGGCGCTAGTTGTGATTTAGTTCCTAGTTATGTCATTAGAGTTTCATTTTATTGTGGTTTGCCTATATTGGTAGCATTGTCACTGCAACTTCGTTGTTGATTATTTTAACCTCAAAGTAAAAGCTCAGATCTTTCAAAAAAAACTTGTATTTTATAACTATTTTGTGCCTTTAAGGATATGTGTACATAGCCGTAGATTGCTTGAGAAGTATTTTGGAGGTAAGTTTTCTTTAGATAGCCTAATTTTTGACCTCAACTTTACTTCAAATTACATTTACTGCCTATGTTTTCACAATACATTAATTAATTTATTTTTTTGGTATTAGTGAACAAAATTTGCTTAATTTAACGAATTTTTAAGATCCCTATCATAGTTAAATGTTGTAAGATTTGTTTCAAGACATGACAACAACTTTCACCTCAATTTAAGGTGACATTTTAATAGAAGACTGAACTGTCGAGAAAATTCTCAAGCTTCTGCTTCTGAAATTAAAAAGGTTAAAAGATACTGCTTCCATAGTGAAGTACTTCATGAACAAAAAGGACATAACAGGAAAGGTATACGTATCTGAAGAAACATTTTCGTAGTAATGGGGATACGATGTAAGGAAAGTAGGGAAAGTATAGTAATATGTAGATTTAAGAGACCTATTTACGAAAACTGACCAAATAAACAAATTCAAATGTCGATATTTTGATAAAACGATTATCCCTGAATATTAAATCTTAAAACAAAAAACAAGTAGAATAGCGTAATATTTATTTTATGCGTCAAGAAATAAAAATATAGCATATAGTTATTTCTACATTAAAATTTAATTTACAAGTATTCACAATTGTTGTCGCCACTCGGTTATAAAAAATCTCAACTGATTTGTAGTTAGTTATATTTTATTTACGAAGATACTTATTTGATAACGATAAATATAAAGCATATGTTTCAACCAAGTTCGGACAAGACTGAGTCTAAATCTTCTTGGAGAGCTGCAGTCAATTCTTTTTGTTTATTTAAATCATCTTGTAGCCTTTCAGCGTTTGTCTTGAGCATATAATTTCCTTTTTTAATGGCACCCAAAATTTTTTCATGCCTTGCGCTCCTCGCCGCGTAGTTGTCTTTCTTTTTAACAGAAGGTGCATCTTCTGGTTCACTTTGGCTTCTTTCAGAGTCACTTCCATCATCATCACTTTCTTCACTTTCACTTTCCTCGCTGCTTTCTTCCTCTTCTTCAACTTCCTCTTCCTCCTCCTCTTTCTCTTCATCTTCTTCCTCTTCGTCTTCATCATCTTCGCTACCGACGTCTTTCATGAGGGCCGCCATTTTATTGACCTGAAATAACCAGTTTTTACAATTTAATTCATTTTGTTTTTGGTTAGTTATACCTCTTTTTGTAACACTTTGTATTTTTTCTTTTCTTCTTTCATGGCTTGTTGATGTTTTTTGATTATTTCTCTTAGAGCTACTCTTTCTTTCTTGGCATTGTCTTCTTTATTTTTATAATTCCTCAGTTTATTCTTGAGGTGTTTAATTTGTTTTTGCAACCGTTGTTCTTTTTTCTCTTCAGTTTCATCTTCGCTTTCTTCACTGGTTTCTGATTGGTCGAATTCATCGTCGCTTTCTTTGCCGTTAACCACACTGTCTTTTCTACTAGCGCCGGATGCTCTTCGTCCTGCAATATAATGTCGCATTTACGGTAATTAGATTAGGTAACAAAGAAAAATTACCTTGCAAAGCTTCTTGAAGTCTCTTTTCTAATTCCTTGTTTTGCTTTTTAATGTCCTCCAATTCTGATTTCGCCGTAATGAGCTGTTCGGACGTTTCTGTGTATTTTTTCTCCATCGTTTCTGATGCTTTCTTTGCTTGAAGCGCCTCTTCTTTTAGAGATTTTATTATCTAAAATTGATGAGTTGGGTAAATTTTCAATGTACTATATTTCTTTTTTATTTCATTATTGGTGGTTATTTATAAAAGCTTGAAATTAATATCAGTTAAAAATATGAAATATTGTTGGCAATTTCGGGATCAAAGTTGAAATTTCATAGTTAAATTTATAGAAATAAGTGAAAATTTGGAAAAAATTGTAATTCGCAGCCAACCTTCTAGAAAAAGTCCGATTTAGTGTTTGAAGTTGAAATTTCGTAGAAACAAAGTGATATGTGCAAACTTGAAGTTTTGGGTGAAACAAAACTTAAAAGTTAAATTAATTAAACAAATTCGAATTTTATAAAAATGGTTGGCTTACGCGATTAAAATTGTATATCTATATGTTTAAAGACGAAATTTTCGAAAACAATTCTTAAATCTGCAAACCTACCAACTTGGAATTTTCAGGAATATTTGAAAATTTCGAAGAAAAAAAAAACAAAAAGAGCAAAATTCATCCTTTCGAAGAAAAAAATCAGTATTTCGATTCGAAATATCAGGAAAAAAATTTAAATAATTCAAATGTATACATTCAATATTTTAAAAATAAAGTCAAAGTTTGAAAGCTCGTTTTTTTGATCCTCCTTGATACTTCGCACAAATCACAAAGTATTCGGTGTTTGGTTACAATTTCATGTTATAAATTTTTTAACAAACGTAGTTTAATTATTTTATTTCATTAATAAAATAGTTAATATCTGTTTAATTAAAATTTATTGATACGTCATATTAGATGTACGTTTATATTTACCTTATCGTCAGCGCCTTTTTCCCCTGAATCTTTCTGTTTCTGTTGGTTTCGCTCTTTCTCCAGTTCAGCTTCTAAGCTCGCAATTTTTGCTAGCAGTCTTTTATTTTCCCTTATTTGAGCTTCTTTATTTCTCAGTTCCAAAGCTAACATTTGCTTTGTGCTTTGCAGATCGTCTCTTACTTTATCTATATCATCCATTTCGTCAATTTCGTCGGTTATTTCTTCCTACATATTTTGTCAGCGTTAATTATATTTCGTAGAAAAATAAAAAAAAGTAACTTTTTTCCTATCGAGCTTTCTTTTGACTGGATACGTAGGTAGTACCTATCAAAATTTCGAAAGGAGTTCAATTCCAGAAACGAGAATTTTGAAAATTTGGGTTGCGATTTGTTGCGTGATCACATACGTCTAGGTACTTTGAGGTTGATGTTTTTCTGTATCAGAATTTATTGTTTTTTTAGAGGATTAAGGTCCCCTTCAGTATCTGGTCAAAAAGTCAGCTTTGATAGGAAAATTGATCCTAAACATAGTCGTGGTCATACGTACTGGTGGTATGCTTGCCATGGAGACAGATTTTTGAATTTGTTCTTCAATAGTCATTTGCCTCCTAAACTTCCTCAGTCCTTCCAACTGGGGCTTACTCCTATCGTTAGTTTTCACTTTTTTCAAACAGATACCTTGTTGAATCTACACAAAATATTTAGTCATGGTTTTGATGTGGTTGAATATCAGAATATTACCTGCTTAAGTAACACATTGTGGGCTGTAGCCTTCTCGCTTTCATATAGGAAGTGTTCTTTGGCCTTACCTTCGGGTAGTAATGGTTGTGATCTGTCGTTGCATTCCACGTGTTTTAAGCGCTTATTTCCTTCGATTTCTTTCAACATGGCGGTCCAGTCTGGCCGAACTTTTGGACGTGCTCTGTCAAAAAAAAAAATTGGTGATTTATGGTTTTTTTATTGATTTTTTTTATTAGATAAGATAATTTCTTCTGATTAAGCTATAACATTTTCCATGTTGCCAGATTACATTATAGATGATGACAATCAAATGTTCTGCAAAGAAACAGTCGAACGTGCTACAATTGAAAATAGTTACAACCACCAAGCCTAGCGAAAATCAGTGCTCAGGTTCAATTTAAGTGACATGATTTTGAGATGATCTAGACTTGCATGACATTTGGCAATCTCCTTTTTTTAGTACAATGAATATAAGAGAAGAAAAACGAATTGCATTGGATATTTTCATTTACACTTCTGAACTAGGTACTTAATATTATGTAGATCGATTTTTACTGCGATGTCTAATTTTCTATTTCAACTTATTTTTTTCCACCAAAAATGAATCGATCCTTCTTAATAATTATTTGATGATCAAAATTGGAATGAAAAACGAAAGTTCATCGGTAATATTTTCTTTTTCCCCTACAATTTTATCTTCATATGGAACATTTTTCTAAGCTGTATCTTATAGAATTGTTATGTTAGAGACCTTTGAAACTTAGTGAACATATGGTGGTTAAAATTTCAACGAAAAACGAAAGTTCATCAGTAATGTTTTCTTTTTCCACTACAATTTTGTCTTCATATGATACATTCTTCCAAGCTGTACCTTATCGATCTACCGATCTAGAAACTAATCAAAGCCTTCATTTGAAACTATTCAGCATATCGTCATCATAATCTTGCTGTTCGGACACCATCGATCCATTTAAATAATCATTTGGTGGTCAAAACTTCAATGAAAAACGAAAGTTCATCAGTAATATTTTCTTTTTCCACTATAATTTTGCCTTCATCCGATACATTCTTCCAAGCTGTACTTTATCAAATGCTTATGCTAGAGACCCTAGAAACTAATCAGAAGCTTCATTTGAAACTAGGCAGTATATCACCATCATAATATTGCTGTTCGGACACAATCGATCCATCTTAATAATCATTTGGTGGTCAAAACTTCAATGAAAAACGAAAGTTCATCAGTAATATTTTCTTTTTCCACTATAATTTTGCCTTCATGTGGTACATTCTTCCAAGCTGTACCTTATCAAATGCTTATGCTAGCGACCCTGGAAACTAGTCAGAAGCTTCATTTGAAACTATGCAGCATATCGCCATCATCTTGCTGTTCGGATACAATCGATCCATCTTAATAATCATTTGGTGGTCAAAACTTCAATGAAAAATGAAAGTTCATCAGTAATATTTTCTTTTTCCAGTATAATTTTGCCTTCATGTGATACATTCTGCCAAACTCTACCTGGTCAAATGCTTATGCTAGAGACCCCAGAAACGAATCGGAAGCTTCATTTGAAACTATGCAGCATATCGTCATCATCTTGCTGTTTGGACACAATCGATCCATCTTAATAATCATTTGGTGGTCAAAATTTCAAGGAAAAACCAAAGTTCATCAGTAATATTTTCTTTTTTCACTAAAATTTTGCCTTCATGCGATACATTCTTGCAAGCTGTACTTTATCAAATGCTTATGCTAGAGACCCTAGAAACTAATCAGAAGCTTCATTTGAAACTACGCAGCATATCGCCATCATAATATTGCTGTTCGGACACAATCGATCCATCTTAATAATCATTTGGTGGTCAAAACTTTAATGAAAAACGAAAGTTCATCAGTAATATTTTCTTTTTCCACTATAATTTTACCTTCCTGCGATACATTCTTCCAAGCTGTACTTTATCAAAAGGTTATGCTAGAGACCCTAAAAACTAATCAGAAGCTTCATTTGAAATTACGCAGCATATCGGCATCATAATATTGCTGTTCGGACACCATCGATCCATCTTAATAATCATTTGGTGATCAAAATGTCAATGAAAAACGAAAGTTTATCAGTAATATTTTTTTTTTTTCCACCATAATTATGTCTTCATGTGGTACATGGTGTACCTTATAGATTGGTTGTGATAGAGATTCTAGGAACTAAGCAGAAGTTTCCCTGAAACTAAAGAGCTTGTCGCCCTCATATGTATTCAGATAAAATTGTTCCATCTTACTAATCATTTGGTGATCAAAATTTCCACGAAAAACGAAATTTCATCAGTTCTTTTCCTTATAACTGTATCATCATATTATAATCAATTTTGGGTATGGGTTGGATATGTCAAGGACCAAACAGTTGAGTAGGACGTTCGTTTGAGGCAAACGTTTTCATATTTTTTGTATTCAGTTAAAACTCAGATGTTATTTGTGGTCAACATTTTGGTAATAAGCTAAAGTTCATCAGTAATATTTTCTTTTTGAGCTAAAGTCAATCCATTTTAAAACTCGTAAATGTTCTTGGTGGTCAAAATTTCGATAAACCAAAGCTCATCACAGTGGCGCGGATCATGCATAAGGCAAACAAGGTAGGTCTCTAGTAATGCAAAGAGGACTGAGAGCCGATTACAATTTTTTTTCAAGGGAATTTAATCGTTAAAAAATATTGTGAGGCGCGTTATACCATATTTGCCAACATTTAATCCGCCACTGGAAAGCCTTCTGAACACCAACCATCATAAAATGATCTTTGAGTCTTGTCTAAATATCATTTTAGTCGCATAAAATTTGATTATTATTTACGAAATGTACTCTGATATTTGTCTAAATGTCTAGAAATAATATTGGGTGTTACCTGAGGGTTTCCAGTTTTTCTATTTTCTCTCTGGTGAGCGGGTTTCTCTTAAATTCCGGGGGTACGTTCGGCGGCGGTGGAGGCGGCATAGGCGGAGCTGCGGGTACTTTATTCAGTTTCCTCATGCTCTCTTCTCTCACTAGTTTGTTCCTTAGCGTAGGAACTTCCTGCAATAATTCGCACAAATAAATGTTCGCATTATTGGTCAAATCGTTCGCCGACGTTTGGAGTACTTCATGTTAATGTATTAATAGATCACTGGCTTGCTGATCGGTCGTAAATATAGAAAGTCGATTGACTTTATTTTTCGATCTGAATCGCCGGCTGTAATAAGCTTTATGACTTGAATCTTTACCTCGTTTATTCAGTCGGTGTTTGTGTTGCATTTTCACGTTTTGATCTGAATCTGCCGCTAGCAATTAACGTTTATGATTTCACTCTGTATGCTATTCCGTTTGTGTTCGGTAATTAAATGCAATTATGCAATTTTATTAGTCCAGTTTGATTGAACTTCAAATAATTGAGATCTTGTCTGCAGTTCAAACTTCGCTGGACTATTTATTAACAATTTTTATCTCACAATTAAAAAAAGTGGGTAACTTAAAAAAGAAAACATCAAAATTGAGAAGAAAAGCTGAAATTTTGAGGAAAATCGGATCGAGATTTTAAATTCAAAACCATTAAACTTTATTAACGATTAAAAGGCAACAGATATTCAAACTGGGTTGGAAATGTCAATTATTCGAGATTTTAAATTCAAAATTTTAAAAAAAGTTAATAGTTTCTATTAAAAAAACATTCTCCCGAAATGTCGACTTCTCAATTCGAATATTAGATTTTTTCTCTCAACATTGCGAATTAAACAAAGCATGGATTTGAACGTCCACATTAAAGTCGAATTACGAGAGGACAAAAGGACAGAAGACATTTTAATTTTAAAGTTGGGATTTTGGGATTTTAAGAGAACATTGGGAAAACTTCCAGAATTTTGGGGAAAAATTGAAATTTGTGAAATAAAAAATTTTGAAATTTTGGATCTGAAATCAAGCATTATAAGATAATTGTAACAATTTTAGACACTTTAAACACTTGATATTTTGGGCGTTATATAAAATCTCATCGTTATTATTTTGAGAAAAGCCTACGTTTCAGAAAAAAGGAACATCTAAAGTTTAAAAATTGATCGAAATTTCGATCTCAAAATTGAAATCTTAGAAAAGACACTAAAAACAGCAAACAAATCAAGGAACTATAAACTTTGGGAAAAATGTCAAAATTTTGACCCTGAATGTGTGAAATTTGCAAATTTAAAATTAAAGTTAAGTTAAAGTCTAAGTGGTAAATGTTTTTTTAAGTGAATGTGAGATTTTAAGCTTAGGAGTCAAACATAACCCACCAGAAATTTCGATTTTAAAATGGAGATTTTTTTTGCAAGTCAGTCAATCTTTTAGGAAAACGTTTTAAGTTTGGGCTGAAAATTTTGAGAAAATTGGAAACGAGAAAACGACCTCAAAATTTAGAATACAAAAAATATTTCTCGAACATTTTTAGTTTGAAATCAAAATTTTATAAAAAACGGTAAAAATTTCAAATCTAAAAAATCGACTTTTCTCCAGAAACACTTTTAGAAAAGAATCCAAATCCCGGAAACAACCAGAAATCCCTTTAAAACCATATTTTTGATAATAGATGAAATTGCCAATAATAATCAGATTATCGTTAAACTTTCGTAATGTCTAAACAAAATTAGGGACAAATCGAAATTTTGATACAAAAATTAGGATTTGGATAAAAAAATTGGAGACTAAATTTTTTTTTTAAATTCAAAAACCAAATTGCGCACAATTCAAATTTTTGATTAAAATAAAAACATTATGGGAAGTGTTTTGGATTGTTTTGAATGTTTGAAAGAAGTCGAAAGTTTGAAAAGAAAAACTCGACGATTCTTTGCAGCAAAAATTACGTTACTATTAGAAATTTCGAAAGTACCATTAAAAAAAATCCTGTGACGACTTAAAATTTTGGGAAGGGTGTTTTGAATTGTTTTGAATGTTTGAAAAAAGTTGAAAGTTTGAAAAGAAAAACTCGACGATTCTTTGGAGCAAAAATTACGTTACTAACAGTAATCTCGAAAGGTCCATTAAAAAAATCCTGTGACGACTTAAGATTTCGGGGAATTTGAAGAAAAATTCAAATTAAAAAAAAAGTTTGTTTTAAGAGTGCTTACAAAACGTTTTGTAATCACTTCAGTTATAAAATTTAAATAAAGTTGTTTCCATACTTTAAGAGAAAAATCGTTTCCTGAAGAAGTTACAAATTTGAGAAAAAACTCTAAACTTTTACGATAGTTATTTTTGTATTAAGTGCACGAAATAAGTATTTTTAAATGGGATACGAGGGTGTACTTTTTAGTATAAAATAGTTGCACAACATTAAAGTTTCCAAAAACTCGGAATTTCAACTTTGTTGAGGACATTTTTTGAAATTTTTTTAGTCTTTATAGTCTTCATGGTGGAACTTTATTGGTCGAATTTATTTTCTAAATTTTGAATTCATTTTTGAAATTCTGATTATTCTAAATTGTTATAGAAGTTTCGAATAACTTTATTATAATTTCCTAAAATTTTGACTTTTTCTAAGAAAATTTATGTAGGAAAATCTAAAAACATTTCTTTCCAACAATCTTTAGAGTTGAAATATTGGGAAATAAGACATCGAAATTTTGAAATTAGATACAAATTTTTTTAAAAAATAAAATCCAAATTTTGAGTAAAAGTGTGAATTCTATTAAAAAAGTGATTAGACAAAAACTGTTACGTATTTCGTGAAAAAAGTCGAAATTTTGAGCCATAAAATGTTTCTTTGGAGTAAAACGTGTGAATTCTATTAAAAAAAAATGATTAGACAAAAACCGTTACACATTTCGTGAAGAATACGACATTTCGAGCCATAAAATCATTCTTTGGAGTAAATCGAACTTTCGAAATAAAAAATGTAGTTTATATAAAATTTTTTTTGAGAAATCTTGAAGATTCGAAATTAATTTGAAATTTCGGTAATTTTGAGAAAATTTGGTTTTTTTAAATAGAAATTCGATTTTTTGGTTCGAAATTTGGACTTTTCTTTTGGTAATACTTTTGAATTTATTCTTTCAATTTCGACTCTTGATTTTTGACCTAAGAATTTTGTTCCTTTCGTAATTTTAAGGTAAAATTTAGAATGTATCTTAAAAATTTCGGCTCATTGAAAATTGTTTTATGGTAATTGCTAATGAAACTTCGAAATGGAGAAAAAACTACGAAATTTTCCAGAGAAAGTCAATTTTAAAAGTCAAGTTTTGGGAATAAAGTCGGTGTAAAAAAATGAATTTTAAAAATTAGTGGAAATTCCAAGAAAAAAAGAAAAACTTACAGAAAAAAAGTGTAATTTTTGAACAGAGATCCGAAATTTTGCGAAAAAAATTAATATTTCGCGTTAAATTTTTGAGAAATAGTCAAATGTTGAGAGTACTCGTTGTGAAAAAGACGAATTTTGAAATCAATTATGAGAAAAAAGATGAATTTAAAGGAAAAAGTTGAGATAAAGCCATAATTTCAAAGAAATCGAAAAAAAGAATCAACATTTCCAAAACAAAAACGAATAAAAGGAAGCGAAATTTTGAGAAAAAAGGTCGAGGTTTAAAGAAAATCGGAATTACGACAAAGATCAAATTTTCGAAGACAAATTTAGTCAGAGTTAAATTTTGTCGAAATTTTGAAATCTGGACGAGTATTGGGAAAAAATCGGGATTTACTGGCTGAATATTTATTTTCTTTTAAGGGTTTGAAATACAAAACTTGAGTGAGAATATCTCTCTGAAGATGATAGCTTGGCTGTTGAAACGCGTTAGAGCAACCTTTTTGTGTTTTTTAAGCTTTCTTGGTTTCAGGGGGCAAGTTTTGTATTTCAATTTTTGAAGATAACCAAGCGCCAGTCTGTTCCACCAAAATTTTAAGGCTTTAACCCAGAGAGAAATGAGCACGCCACTCTGTCCAGTTGGATTCACAAAAAACTATTGAAAGTCCCCAAAAAAAAATTTTCCTAAATTTCGGTCCTTATACAAAAGCTGAAAAGTTTAAAAAATATTTTCAAAAATTTTAATTTTTTAATAAACGATGCAAATACTTCAGAGTCAAATTTTGTCGAAATTTTGAAATCTGGGCGAGTATTGGGAAAAAGTCGGAATTTACTGACTGAATATTTATTTTCTTTCAAGGGCCTAACCGAAAGGCAAATGAGCATTTACTCTGTCGAGTTGGATTAACAAAAAACTGTAGAAAGCCCCAAAAAAAATTCCCTAAATTTTAGTCCTTGTTCAAAAACTGAAAAGTTTAAAAAATTATTTTTAAAAATTTTAATTTGTTAGTAAAAGGTTCGGCAAATTTTCATAAAAAAAGCAAGTTTTGATAAACCAATCAAAATTTATATCTGATATTAAGAAAAGTCTAAATTTTTAGAAAAAGTCAATTTTGAGGAATACTGAAATTCAAAATTACAAAAAAAAGACACATTTTGTGGCAAAAGGGACGAATTTTTAGTAAAAAAGTCGATATTTGGAGAAACTGTTGAAATTTCAAATAAGTAATAATATTGAAGAAAAAGCGGAAACTATTGGAAAAAGTCTCCCTGGTTGAATGTAAATTTTCGACTAATTGTTTGAATCAGAAGGGGGGGGGAGCAGATACCGTGCCTATTATTGACTAAATAAGACTGAAAACAACCTTATGAATGGTTGCGCTAGGCCTTTAGGCCATTTATCTCTGTTAAAAATAGTTAAGGTTGATAGATAAGGAATTGTGACATTCGACGTGTATAATTAGATGCGCTTGCGCGTTTAGATGCGGTCGATCATGCCTGAAATGGATATTCTTAGTATACACATCAGGAAAGTCAAACACTGTCTATAGGGAGAATGTTAATGAGAGATTTAACATTAAGAGCTAATAATGAGATAGATGGGCAGCGCCTTGTATTCTCCTACACCGGTGTAAACAATTCAACGCGGAGCGCAGCGATCAGTGCTGGTGGAGATTTCAGTAGTACATCATAGCTTTTAACGTGTTTTGTTACGGGATTACTACTGGCACACAACAATTTTATTAAAATTTGCGTACCACATGCTGTTTGTTCTTTTAGTCCGTTGATTCAATCAGCGTCTGAGGCAAAAGAAAACTGATATTCTTTGATAACCGAAATAAATAAACGAGATTTCTTAAACAAAATAAATAATAATTCTAATGAAGAATATAACATAATAACTCTTAAACATTACAATATAAGGGGTTCAAATAGGCCGCCAGACTGTGCTAAACAATATTCCAGTCTGTTGTAAAACTCTCGACAAGTTTTTTCTAACATCTAAACTGGAAGATACGAGCATGCTGCGACAAAGTAGGGGAATACGTTCAGCGGCCGTAGAAAACTATGGAAGGGACAATTCTTAGCGTTTTACATTACAATGAAAATTTTTCCTTATCTGTATAAGGGTTAACTTTAGGATTAGGTGTTAGGTGTTAATATCTCTCTGAAGCTGGTAGAATGTTAGACCAACACTTGTTGTGTTTTTTAATCTTTCTTGGTTTCAGGGGTCAAGTTTTGTATTTCAATTTTTGAAGATAACCAAGGACCAGTCCGTTGCACCAAAATTATTGGTCCTATTAATACTAACCCTGTCTATTTCCTCACATTTAGGTTTAGGTGGTTCCTTCTTAATGCGGTTTGCTACTTTGTTCAATTTCACATTAAACGCGTCTTCCTTCGGTTTAGGGGTGGATTCGCTTTTAGGTGGAACCGGTTTGAGTGGCGGTTTGACAAAGGTGTTCTCTTTTGTTCCATTTTCCTGAACTTCCTTTGGAGGTATTGATGTTTTTCTTAGCTGAATGTTAGCTGAAAAATAATTATAAGTTACTATTGTCTGATGTGATAATTAATTTGCGGTGTGCCAAATGATATGTGTAACAATGAAACGGCGTATTATTGTTACGAGTGTATTTTTATTCGTTATAAAGAGGCGTAAATCAATTATCTGTCCTTTATTACCTCTGCCAATTTAAAGCTAGAGAATAATTCACGTTCGCATTTATCCAGAGGATGTTATGATAGCAAGATATTTATTTTGAATGGATGTTTGCATTTGGCACAGATCATTGAAACTCATTTACTTTGACGCTTTGGATAAACTGTAAAGGTAATTGAACCCGCACCCAACTGAACGTGGAGGCTAATTTTTAAAACAAAATTCTGGGAATTTTTCTGATTATAATTTATCTCGTGGGAACTAGAAAAAAAATGATAGTTACAATTATTGAGATTATATCAGAATCCCACTTAATAAAAAATGAGTCGACTTAATGCACAATATCAGAAGCAAGATAGACAACCAGGAACCCAATAATTGTTCAATAAATAGGGCTTGACATTATTTGGATCTTCCCAAAAGTAATGCGAACAATTCTAAAAAAATATTTTTATCGAAATTGGTTGAAATACAAATCTTGTCCTCTGAGAGAGATCTCTCTGAAGATGATAGCTTGGCTATCGAAATGCGTTAGAGCAACCTTTGTTATGTTTTTTTAATCTTTCTTGGTTTCAGGGGGCAAGATTTGTATATTAATTTTTGAAGATAACCCAGGACCAGTCCGTTCAACAACAAAAAATTGAAATTGGTCCTCGTTTTTTATTAATATTCGATTCTGCCCAGAAGAACAATAAATTTCCCGAGTGCACACTCAGAGGGTTTCGCCCACATCCGTTTTATAAAGCATTGGAGGCCTTCCATGAAAGCTCGCTCCAGATCCTCGTGGCAAACTCTTGGACGTCTTTGATGACTCACAAAATTTACCCTTAAGTAAATGTGTTAAAGTTTTTATTTTCAGTTTTTATTTCATTAAAACTCGTCAGTCGATTATTTGATAAATGAAGTGGAACGAATGTTTTTTTTAAATACTTTGTTGGTTGGATGAATTGAGAATTGGCATGAAGTGGATCGAGGGAAGGTTATGCAATAAAAATGTACAAGCGGATGTGGGTGGGGCGCTTATGTTTGATTTACCTAATGGGTTATCTGTTTTTGTTTCTGTGTTACTATCTCTTCTCACATTTTTTGGGTTCCAAGCCGCCTCGGGAACTGGCAAAGCGGGAGGCCCTTCTTTCACCCAGGGAGGTCGAAATGTTTTTCGTTGAGCGGCGTTTTCGCTTTCGCTAGGTTTAGCTTCTTTTCCTTTTCCCGCAGGCATGCTTGATTTTCTGAAACCAAATAAAAAATTAACTTAAAAATTATCAATGTTACTAGTATTCTTCGGGTAGGGGACTAGGGGGAGGACTTAATGAACTATATAATTTTTTTTTGAAACATTTTGCAGGGCGATTGCACTTCGGATATTGAAGGGGGAGCGCTAATTTCAATTTAGAATTTAAATACCGCAATATTTATGTCCAATTTGCTATTTTTTATTGTTTTAATTTTGTCGGTTATGTATTTTCTAAAACATTTTAATTTGAAACACAACATGGACGAAATTAAAAAAAAAACATACAGCATTTACTTCTAATTATAAACATAATAAGATGAATTAAAACTTCATCCCTTAAAATAATTAAAAACTCATCAGTACGTTTATATTAGACCACGATTTGCGTTTTACATCTATAACAAGACATTTCTCTAGCGGGTTACATGACTCGAAATTTCAGTATTCGAATTTATTAGTGAGTTAAAGTTTTTTCAGAATTTTAAGTTTCTTTGAAAATGCTGCATTTTTTTTGAAGTTTTTTACTTTTTATGAATATGCCAACATTTTTCAAGACTTCAAACTTTTTAACTTTAAACTTTTTTCAAAATATCGACTCGATAATCTCGACTTTATTGAAAATTTCTACTTATTTGAAAATCTTTGACTTTTTTTTAAAAATTAGTTCCTTTTAAATCGAGTACACACGTACAATTTTGAAAAATAGTTAAAGTTTTCGTAAAAAAAGTTAAAATTTTGAAAAAGTGTCGAAATTAAAAAAAAATAGATTCCAGAATATAAAAAAAGTCAAAATGTCCAAAGATATGTCCGAAATTTTTAATTCGAAAATTTTAAATTTTTATTTTTATAAAGCTAAAGTTTACAAAAAAAAGTAAAGATTTTTAAAAATGTGGACATCTTCTAAAAAATTCGTAATTTTTAAGAAAATCGAAATTTTGTAACATAATGTAAAATGTCAAAAAAATCGAGAAAGAAGTCGAAATTTTCAAAAGATGAGTCGCACTAATTTTCAAAAATAATTCGAAACTTGGAACAGTGGTGCCAATAAAAAAGTAATTTCGAAGAAAATCAAAATTTTTAATAAAAATCGAAATTTTGAAAAAATTTCGAAATTTTAAAACACTCGAAAATTTCAAAATAGGAAACAGTTTCGACATATGAAAAAAATCCATATTTACAAAAAGAATCCAAAATTTTTGAAGAGTTATACTAATTTTTAAAATAAATGAAGTTCTGAAAAAATTCAGCTTCAAAAAGTCGAAATTTTCAAAGTCAACATTTTAAAATTGAAGTCGAAATTTAAAAAACAACAACAAAAAAGAAGTGGTGACATGTCCAAAAAATGTCAAAGTTTAAAAAGGTCAATACTTTGAAAAAAGTCGAGTTTTAAAAAGGAAATTTTAAAAAAATCAAAATTTTGAATTTCGGAGTTACCTGTCTATTTCGATTTATTTAAATCTTCAACTAAGCTTATATAAAACAGGAGAAAAATAGATTTTATTTTAAATAGTCTTTTACTTATAAAGTATTTCATTAATTTTTTTTTTTTGGTGCAACGGACTTGTCCTTGGTTAACTTCAAAAATTGAAATACAAATCTTGTCCCTTGAAACGAAGAAAGATTAAAAAAAACAACAAAGGTTGCTCTATCGAAACGCGTTATAGCAGCTTTGTTGTTTTTTAAATCTTTCTCAGTTTTAGGGGACAAGATTTGTATCTCAAGTTTTATAGATAATCAAGGGCCAGTCCGTTGCACCAAAAAAGAAAAAAAAAATACTGGAATAATACTCAATATTTGTATTTCAATTATTCCATTCATAAAAGTAAGATTAGGATAATGTCTTCGATTAAGCGATGTTAATATTATTTGTTCAAATAGACATTATTGTAAAAACCATTGACATAAAAATAAATGATAGTACCAACGGATTTTGAAACTTACACATTGGTAACAACATGTGGATGCAAAGCTTTTCTGTGTTTGTTTTGCATGTCTTGACCAATTATTCGTAAATATTCATTCCCAACAAATGCTGTTTCTTAAAATAACCCTGTAATGAGCCTGAATATAGCGTAAAGAATTTAATAGCAATTTATTTTGGTTTATATATTTCATTGTCTTTACGATCGTGGAAAATGTTCATAACTGTGATTATGTGTATTTACTACATGCAGTAACTAACGATTGACAACTGTTTCTAATACTATATTAATCCAATTGTGTATTAGTGCGGATGTGATAACATTTGTCATATTTATTTTCCTTTATTTATTTGGCACCAAGATTGCTTAAAATATATATATGTATATTTAAATATAACGTATGAGTATAGTGACAAATTATGTTAAGAATAAAATAGAAAGATGTAGAAGTTAATATCTATATTATTAGCATCGCTTGTGGTCGAAAATCGACCAATAAAATTGTATCTGTAAAGAACAAAATTGTTTTTTACATAATTATTATTTATTTGTAGGCAGATTCTTAGTAAAAAATTAAAAAAAAATAATTTATTTATTTTAAAGATAGGAGAAAAGGCATGGAAGTATGAAAATTTCAACTCTTTTAGGCTTGTTTTCCAATTTTTTTCGGCAATTTTTGTTTTTTAAATGTCGACATTTTTTTATAAAAATGTCAATATTTTTTCGTAATTTCGACATTGTCTCGGAACTTCTACTGTTTTTAAAAACTATAAATTTTTTCCAACAAACCCAACTCTTTTGAAATTGTCAACTTAATTTTTTTCTTATTTTTAATAATTTATACTTTTTTTTAAAGGTAAGTACTTTTTAAATTCTGAATATATTTGAAAATGTTGGCTCCAAAATTCGAACTTTTTTTTAGAAATTGATTTTTTAAATATTTCTGTTTTTAAAAATTATGAATTTCTTCCAACGAACCCAGTTCTTTTGAAATGTTCAACTTAAACAATTTTTTGTTGTTGATAATTTCTACTTTTTTTTTAAAGGTAAGTACTTCTTAAATTCTGATTTTTTTTTGAAAATGTTGGCTTCAAAATTTTTTTTAGAATTTGATCTTTTAAAAATTTCTATATTTCCTCATAGTTTTAATCCATTTCTGAAAATTTCGACCATTCACTAAATATTACCACTTTTCTTGAGAAATTCGAATTTTTAATACTTTCTACTCTTTTTCAAAATTTCAACCTTTTTGAAGAATTCGACTTTTTTTTTAAATTTTGATATTTTTAATTTTGACGTGAACATTTTAAAATTTCTACTTATTTCAAAATCTCCATTTTTTTAAAATGTCTAATACTTTTCGAAATTTTGACTAAATCTAAAAATTTTAACATTATTTCAAAATTTCCAAATTTTCAACATTTTGCTATTTTTGGATGTTCCTAGTTTTTTCTAACTGCCGACTTTTTCGAAAATTCTATCTGACTGTATATTTCGACTTTCTTTGAAAAATTCTGCTTTTTTGAAAACTTCAACTTTTGTAAAAATGTTTATTAATTTTATTTAACATTTCTGCGACCCAGTTTGGAAATATTTAAATTTTTATTAATAAATGTTGACAATATTCTAAAACATTTTTTGAAATATGACTTCGTGATATCTAAATTCATTTAAAACGTCATCTCATGACAGTTGACATAAAATGGATTTGTTGATTTTACATAGAATAGAAAAAATGTAGATTTTTTAAAATTTTGTTACGCTTTCAATCCTTAAAATTTGATTTTTTTTTAAATTCTGCATTTTTTGAATATTTGATTATATTTTTTGAAAATTTCTACTTTAAAAAAATTCTTACCTTTTGAAAATTTTAACTTTGTTCAAAGTTTAAAAAAAATTGCCCTTATTTTTGATTTCCTGTGTGAAAGTTTTGAATTTTTTTGTAAATTTGATTTTTTTTAAATTTCGATAATCTTGGAAATATTGATTTATTTTCGAAGTTTTGACTTTCTTGAAAAATGCCACTTTTTAATGATTTTCAATTGTGTTGAAAATGTTTACCTCTTCTACAATTTTCTAGTGTGATGTTTTTGAATATTTCAAAATATTAGCTT